>JALPQD010000031.1:9600729-10258801 GCA_023101885.1 Typhlomys cinereus | reverse complement strand
ACTATATTCATAATGTACAGTGACACACCACATGTGGGGAACCAGTTGTCAAGATTATTAATGTGGGGGCTGGAGAGGTGGCTCAGGGGTTAAGCCTCCGCCTTGCAGGCGGAAGGTCCCGAGTTCGGATCCCAGATCCCACGTATAGACGCCAGGCGGAAGCGGGGGTGGCCTGCGCTTCTGGTCGGTAGGGCGGAGCCTGTGAATCCGGGGCAGAAGGAGGTGGAGGTGTCCATGGTGGTTCGCGAATTCGTCCGTGGTTCTACACATACACATACACAGACACACACACACACACACACGCGCGCACGAGCACATACACACACACACATGTACACAGTTGAATAAATAATAATAATAATAATAAAAAAATCATTAAAAAAAGATATTAATGTGTCAAGAGAATGGCCCTAAAGGGCTCGTCACTCAGCCTGGAGAAGGGGAAGCAAACACAAGAGGACTCGGCATGCTCATACCGATGGCTGTATCTTTATTGAGTCTCTTGAGGGACATCCATCATTGAGGGAAATCATCCTCAGGACTGTGTCTGTGAGAGGCTCTCTGGGCACAGGCGGGGACAGGATCTGCAGAACTCAGGGACTACCAGAAAGAGCTCTGGTTGGGGACTGTGCCTCAGTATGGCAAGACTTCTGAGCTATTGGTCCTTTACGACTGAAGAATCCAGGACACATAGGGAGTGATGCGAGTGAAGACGGCAGGAGGTTTTGCATCCCCGCGTCCGTAAGACACAATACCATGGGCCACCCCAGCACACAGAAGAGGTCCCCCGGAGTCTCCCTGTAGGTCAGAGAAAGCCGACCATGAGCAGAGTTCGCCCTCCTCCAACTACTGTCTCTTCACTGTAGTTCAAGCCCACCCCAGTTAACTTAGGGACCCCAGAGAGAAGTCAGGAGTTCCAGTGATCCATGGAGCCCTAAAGATAGGGTTTGATGCCCGATTTTCTCTGTGGTCTAGATCCAATTCTCAGATCATGTTTCCATTTATCCTCTACCCTTTCTCCTCTTCTGGAACCCTTGTGGCAGACCGTGAAGCAGGGCTTAGGCATGGGAAGATGGAACTTAGACGGAGAATGGCCATTCTCAAAAATGCTACAAACCCAAGGACATAGTAACTAGTCACTGCAGTAGGCAGCTATTTGGCCCACTCCTTCCCACTGATGCTGTCTCCTAATAGGGCAGAGTAGGTATGCACTCACCCTGTATGCTGATCTTGTCTTGGTCGGGCTGCCCACACATACTTGCAACTTATAACTGTAATGCGAGTAGTTTTTGCAGGAGGCTTTATCCATGATTCTCAGCTTTACCTCTCTCAGAGTATCTGATGCTGGTTCTGTCACCCCAGTTTGCCCCCAGCCAGCTGCTCGGCACATTCTTCCAGGTTGAAGAAAGTTACGTGGGGTGGGCAGCAGAACTGTGTCTACGGCAGGGGTCAGAGTAGCTCTCTTCTTAAGCTGTGAGGGAGAGGGAGAGGGACTGCATCCACAGGAAAGTCCAAGCGATAACATGCAGTCAAGGGATGGGCTTTGATGAAATGAGTTGGAAAGACAGATGTGAGAGGCATAGGCCAAGAGGGAATTAAGGAGGGTTAAGAAGGGCAAAAAATACTGAGATCAAACAAAGTAATGAGATCAGACCAAAAAAATCAGTTTGACACAAGAAAAGAAAAGTTTGTCAAGAAGATATGGTACCTTCAATAACATGATGTCATTGAGGTTGGTTACAGCGTTGTAATTTGGGTGAACAATTTGCTTTGCAACTTCTAGCTTTTGCTGTGTGGATTCCTTTTTGCTTACATCATGAGCTCCAAGAGTGACAGTAATTGCCCTGTTGAGTGGAAAAAGAGAAGCAGACAAAAGTACTTTGAGCCATCCTTTCCTTCCTTCCATCTAGGAATTGAGCCCAGGGACTTGCACACACTAGGCAGGTACTCTACTATGAACTACATACATCTCCAGCTCTAGATGGAGAGCCCCAGTGCACAAAGACAAGAGGGGTGTGTGAACTTGTCTTGATCGGAGATGCCTGTGTAAAGCCCTGGCCTCTGGAAATGAAGGCCACAAATGAAATGACCCAAATGAGTGGTTTTGTACACTGTCGTTCCCCTGGAATCTATGCAATTGTTCATCAAGGGATGAGCAGGGGACCTTTCCTCAGATCTCTTCAATGCTGTCTGCAAACTCTGGCTCATACATTTCCTTACTCAAAACAAAAACCTCTTACCTTCCTTTGCAATGAGCAGCAGTCAGCAAAAATTGTGGTGTTATGAGAAACCCACCACAGCTCCCCGTGTAACCCCTCCCAGTGATGATTTCCAGATGTGCCATGTAAGGGCGGGAGTGTGGCTTGGACTCTTTGCCGTTGATAATCTCCTCTGGAACAAAGAACCCCAGATCCCCAGTCACAGACTTGAAGGACTTCCCGACAGAGCGCTGACAGAGGAAGACAGAGGGGACTGAGGCTGGACGACTGATTGTGCCTACGTCTCCCCAGTCTATGAAGTTGACCCCTCCGTTAGCCTTTGCCTTTCTCCCCAGCCTTCCCTGAGAATGTCATCTTCTATTTCAGAGCACAATGGCCAGTCATGTTTCTGAGTTGTCATTTCTTCATGCTCTCACCCTGTCTCTCCCTCAACCCAAAGGGAGGCCAGAGAGGTGTTTGGCTAATTATTTCTTTGATTTTTTTTTTTCTGGGCCCAAGAGATTTTCTGGTAAATTCTGGTAAAGGACTCTCCAACTCACTTTAGTTTCTCTTTCACCCAGGTTTGGGATAGGTGCTGAAAATCCAGGCAACACTCACCAGCTGCGGCTTCAGGAGGCAGAGAGAAGGACCAGAAGGAAGAACGGGACCAGCATTTTCCCTGTGAACTTCCAGGACAAGCTTCTAGCGTTATCTTTCCCTGGCCCCAGCCTTTATAGTTCCAAAATAGAGCAGAGGAAGGGCTGGAAACCACAGAACTGGTCTGGTCAAGTATTGTCTTTCTCTCTGGCCACAGTATCTTCCTTATCAAAGATTCTCATGACTGCTCTCTATTCTGCTGGGGTCGAATCTGTGGTTGGAGCCCGAGTCTTCCTCTTGGGATGAGGCATGCTCCTTACTCCCGGGAAGCCACTCTTCAGAGGCAGGGCAGTAACCCACAGGGAGGGGAGTCTATAGCAGGAACTGTGAAACTTGTTTTGTGAATGTCCAAATATTATTTTCAGCCCTGAGGACCCTATTGCCTTTGTGTAAGCAGTCATCTCTGCCATCGTAGCACAAACGGCCATATGTGTTGCGTGGGCTCACGAAACAGTGTTTCAATAGGTTTTTCTTTGCAATGCAGCCTGCGGGCCATAATTTGTGATGGCAAGGGGAAGCTTATCCCATTTTTGCATCCAAATAAGTGACAGAATGTGATGTGAAAGAAGCAAAAAGAGGGAGGAGCGTATTGACTATACACAGCATATCAAGCATGGCTTAGATCTCAAATTCAGCATTAGTCATACTAATAGTATTTTTATGAATAGAGATTTTTTTCACTTTAACTGCTAAATATACACTTGGGATTATTTCTCATATTTCTTTACACATATGGAATTATGTTCAGTATATAAATAAATCCATGCCACTTAAAATTTTCAGAAAGAGAGAGAGAGAGAGAGAGCGAGAGCATAGCACTGCACATATGTCTTATGGAAGTCAAAGGATAGTTTTCAGAACTTGGTTCTGTCATCTATCATGTGGGCTCTAGCTAACAATTCTTTTGGGTAAACATTATTGTACACATTGTTTATGAAGCATGCAGTGAAATCTCAGAACACCACATAATAGAAAATCCTAAATTTAATTTATCAGTCTTAAGAATATATATATCTCAGCTATCAGAGAATGCCCATGCATATCATACACATGGGTTGAAGTTAAAGAACAACTTTCAGAAATCCTTTCTTTTCTTATACCATGTGAACTTCCAGGATTGAACTCAGGTTATCAGGTTTCTGAATGGACACTTACTCACTGGCTCCAATACTGTACATCTTAGAAATCATTGATATATGATCCATTTCTGGTCTTGATTTTATCTCACCCAACCTGTCACTAACTCTGAGTATAGATGTTCCACTTTATAGGTGAGTAAATTGAGGCTTGAAGAGATTTCATAGTCTTTGATTACAAGAAGTAGGTCTCAAACTCACTTATGCTTTATTCCAGTCACATAAATATTTTCTTCTTGTCATCCTGCTATCCTCCACTACACAACCAAAACAAGGGTCAGCAAGATGGCTCAGTGGGTAAAAGAGTCTGAATGTAATCATGGTGACCTGGTGCTTTTGATTCTCAAGTCCACATGTGGAAGAGAATCAACTTTTGAAAGTTGGTCCTCTAATCTTCACATATGCTCCATGGGAAGTGTGTGCCTCTCTCTCTCTCTCTTTCTCAAATAAACTTTTATAACAAAGCAAAAGAAATAAAAGTTACAAGGACCCAGAGATGATTGCTGCATCTGTTTCTATGAGTTCATTGGATATAACCTTGAGACTAAATCTTGACTTTTATGTTATTCATTGGGGGACTTTTTCCCTCAATTAACTTTGGTACTTGAAGTAAGATCAGGGGAACCTTGTCTAAATAAGGATGCAGATTTCTTTCTCTGAAGTGCCTCTCTTACCTCAAGCTTGAGATTTCTGAAAGCCAAACCTTAGATTTGTCAAGTTGTATTTGGCAACATACTTTAAATCTTTGTTTGGGTCTATTGTATAAAATTAAGGGATTGATTGGGAGAAATGCATAATTTTGAACACTGGATGAAGATATATTTGGCTAGATTCTGGTGAAGTGGGCATCTTGAGTCCCTTAATTCCCCCAATGATGTTCCAATAAAAGCAGCCATTTTTTTTCTGGCTCAAAGAGTCTAGCAATCCTTACCCTAAGAACTTGTAGTGGAACCCTCCTCAGGTAGTTTATAAAAATTAACTCCCTATTCTTCTCAGAACTAATTCTCATCCTTGACTATCCTTTGTTACTTCTAGATCTGTAGATTTAGATTCTAAGAGGTCCAGAGAAATATATATAGGAGGAACTACAATCTACTTAAAACTGATCATTAGAGTTTTGTTACTTTATGTGAACCAATAGAAATGGGAATGGACCTCCAGGGTGCTGGAGTAGGGAAGATGGAACGAAATGTTGGACTAGGCTGCTCTTGTCAATGGGATGTGCTAAGCAAAGATTTGCTTGTGAGGGTGTTAGCTCAGCCCATTGATGTGCCTAGTTAGTTAGAAAATGAAATCCCAAAGAGACCTATAATGGAATTGGGATGCCAGACTCTCTTTAGAAGAGTGGAATAGTAATTATTCACAACCTGAGGAAATCATAATCTAGGCTGAAATTATTCATACTGATTTACTAAGTGGTGCTGGAAGGGTGTAAGGACATGCCTTTCCTGGAAGCTTTGAGCCATACACTAGGGAGGAAGTCTTGACATCTTTGGAGTATTATGCAGGAGTACTCGCTGCATGCTGGAAATGACTCCTGGGTGAGAGAAATTAGGATGTAAGAGACCAGTAGTCCTGTTTCCTGTAACGAGCATGAGCCATGCCACTTCTGTCATGAAAGACTGTATCTTCCCTCTGGAGTTATAAAGTGAATAAATCTCCCTTTCTCTCTTAAGTTGCTTGACTTTGGGTGTTCTCTCATAGCAACACAAAGAGTAACCAGTATAGAAATTGGTACAAGAAGTAGGGTGCTGCTGTGTGAGTCTAAAAGAATCTGGTACCAAAAAGTGAAGCTGTTGGTTGTGAAGCTAAGAAAAATTGGTACCCAGGAGTATGGCCAGTACTGTTATGTGGCTAGTGTGTCTTTGGAACAGTTCGTTGGGAGAAATATGGAAAACTTCAGAATTTTGTGCTAGGAAAGTCTTTGTGTCTTGGCAATTAGGACACATGGGTCTTTCCTGTGAGAGCTTTTCTGGGAGTGCAATGCTGTGAGAGATGCAGGCAGTGGAATCCCAGGTTATGATGTTGCAGAGGAGAATAAAGACAGTGTTTGGAACTGGACAAATGTCAAATGAAACCATGAGTTATCAAAGAGTTTAATGAAGTTTTGCCCTCATCTTGAAAACTTGTCTGAAGTTAAATTCCAGTTTTTGATGGAAGAATTTCAAAGCAAGACAGTTTTGACAGTGTGACATGGCTACTTTTTAGTGCTCTTGTTCAGAGTTATGAAAAAGAGTAATCGGGCAGAAAGAAGCAAAAACTAAGAGGTCTAATGTGATAGTTAAACCTTGGTGTGAACTTGACATATCAGCCATTAAGTAAGATCAGCTGAGAACACCTGAAGAGATTATCTGGATCAATGCATTTACAATGAAAAGATTAGCCCTAGTCTGATTGGAACCTCTCAATAGTGGACTAGGTAAAAGGAACCACAGAGCAGAAGACTGGGAAGAAAAGAGACTCTCCAAAGACATCTGCAGTGACTTAGTATGCCTCCAGCTTCAGACACCAGCCATGTTGTCTCTGCCATGAAAGACTGTTTCTCTCCTCTGGAATTATAAGCTGAATAAATTTACTTTTTTCCTTTAAGTTGTTTGACTTTGGGTGTTGTCATGGTTTGAAATGTGTCCCCCCCAGTCTCATGTGTTTGGCAAGGTCATGGCACCTTGAGAAGTGGAGCCTTGCTGGAGGAAGGCAGTCAGAAGGAGTGGGCCTTGAGGTGGATTAGTCCCACCCTACCTCCAGGAGAAGTTGGCCTTTGCTGCAAGCAGTCTGCAGCTGTCAGCTTCCAAGATGTCTGCGGTGACTTAGCCTCCTCCAGCTTTGGCCAGCCAGCCATGCCACCTCTGCTTTGAGAGACTGTACCTTCCCTCTGGAACCGTAAGCTGAATAAACCTCCCTTTCTCCCTTAAGTTGGTCGATTTTGGGTGCTCTCTCACAGCAATAGTTAAGAGTAACCATTACAGGTGTTCTCTCACAGCAATGAGGAAAATACAATGGCAAACTTAAAGAGTTGAATCAGAAAGAAGCGGAAAGCAAAATGTCAACTGTTGCTAATCATATCGACTCCATTAGTAAATCAAAGCCTATTCTTAATTTGGATTAAAGAAGAGGCCTTACCCTAGAGTTGTGTTGAATGGAGACAGGACAGGAAAGCACCACCCATTATAGACTAGATTTTTCACATCAGTACTTACAGATTGGTTCAAGGGCCTGGTTCAACCACTGATTCTTCACAATTGTGCCCCAAACAGCCTGCAACTGTCAAGTTGACATTCCCAATCTAACCTAACAGTGGTAATTTATCAGGCAATGAATTAAAGAAAAAAGGGAAGGAAATGCTTTCCTTGATTATTTTGTATACCATTCCTAAAAAGCCCCAAATTCTTCTGTGAATCCAGTTGAAGGAGAGATTAATGGAGATGGTCAACACAGTTTTGACCCATCTCTCACCTCATGCTAGGACTATATGACTCTTTTGAACTAAAACGAACCCTTTATCTTTCTACAGTTTCTGATTAGGGAAGTAGTAGAGACATAGTCGCTAACTAGCATAACTCCCACAATGGTTGGCTTGGCTCATCAGTGACAATTACTCTAGAAAACAAGTGGGAGTTATACAGCTGTCTCTGTTTACTGCAAAGAAACTCAGGGAAATATATTATGGCTTGAGAGATCATTGTAATTAATATGTTATCTAATGGTGTAGGACATAGGATTCCTGCCCTGTCTCCATTCAACACAGCTATATGAATCTTGGAGAATTATAGTACATTATTTTATAACCATAGTCAGATGTCATCTTCAGTTATTATTATTCATCGTGTACTATTTTATTATTTTTAAAAAATTTTAGTGTTTTTTAAAAAATTATTTATTCATCATTTGAAAAGAGAGAAAAAAGAGAAAAGAGAGAGGTGAGAGAATGTGAACACGTGTTTCCATGTGCTGCAGTTACTCTACATGATACTGAGAAATCATGACCAAATGGCTTAAGGGAACAAGGGACTTTATTTTGGCTTACATTTGTCCAGTCACAATTCTTAGTCTAGTTGGGCAGGAAAGCTTAGAGCAACAGTAGGGGCTGAGGGAACTGGCCAAACTAAATCCACAGGACTTCTGAGAGAAAGGCAAATCCATATCCAAAGAATGCTAATTTCTTTAAACATCTCCCTCCATCTTAGTCACCTGTCCAGGACTAGTTCCACCTATCATGGGCTGGGCCTTCTCCAACAATCAGGCAGTTTGCTCCAGAGATTTTCTTGAGGCTTAACTCAACTACTAATTTTTCATAACTGTGTCCAGAGCTCAAGCCTTCGATTGTGAAGCTGACACTTGTATCTATGACACCATGTGTTGGACATCTGTGTGTACATGCCATGGTGCATAGGTGAAGGTCAGAGGACAATTATGTCCCCAATGGGCTTTTGGGGACATAACTCAGGTTGCCAGGTTTGCAAGAAGTTGCCTTACCCATTGAGCTATCTCTTAGATTCAATTCTTGGTGTAGTTTTATGGCTGGTACAAATGACACAACTATCAATCTGGAACACAGCAAGGTGCATCCCTAGGTGCAGTATCAACAACTGTTACAGGAAACCTGATCAGGTCCATGTATTGATGGCATTATGCTGATTTGGCTTTCAGTGCTAGTAAACAGCTCATGCTCAACAAAGGAAATAAATCTCACAGAATTGATGAGCATTCCTTAACAGAGACGTGTTTAAGATTTTGGTGATCTTGCACATGGCATCTTATCTCTTCTTTAATATATAAGTTGCTGCATTTGGATCCTTCATTCCTAAAGAAGAAGTAAAATCCTCAATGAGTATTTGGATGACCAGCTGATTGAGGAAGAAAATTCACATCTGGTTATAGAGTGTTTCCCATGATAGGCTGAGATAACTTGAAAGTAGATAGTAGTAAAAATACAGCCCTGGGGGTTTTGCCACCCTCTCTCTTTTTACACAAGAGCAGCTGGGTTTCTATCGTTTTCTGCTCTGTCTCATTTCCTTTCACCATCTCTATATTCAGAGACTATTCTTTGCTGGGTAGTCTATGCTTTGGGCGGAGTCTTTCATCTCTGGGATGCTTCTCCCCTTCTATCAGCTGTCAGCATCAGCTTAGGCAGTGTGGTGCAGTTTCTGCATCTTAGATTCCAATCTATTAACGGTTATCTTCTCATATCTGAAATGCTGCTGTTGGGCTCCTATATGGCACCAACTGTCCTTCTCACATGTCTCTTGTGATGCTCATTTGAACTTTGGTTGCTGCCAATATTGAATTATTGGATACTAGTGTGGCAGGAATCAGAGGGTCCAACTTCTATGGTATCAATTGAATCCACTTGGAACTCTTCTGTTAGCCCTTCAGGATATGAAAGTAATGATTTTCCAGATAATGGCTCTTTATTTAAGTCACACCATGTTCTTGATTTCTCTCATACAGAAAGCTCTTTCTCTTCCTTAGGTACTATGCATGACTGATAAAGTCCTGAATATTTTGTTGGTTTATGAATGCCATGATGTCCTCAAGTTTTAGCTATATTGCAACATATAACAGAATTCTCTTTATTTACATTTTAATCAATCAATTAATTAGCATTATGTGTGCTAAGCATTATGTGTGTTAATGTGCCTAACAGGAAGCACCAAATGGTTTCCAAAATCAGATTATTGACTTAGGTTCTAGCTAGTGATTAGGAAATCTCTCTTTGAATCTTATGTGCACAGACATGAGGAGTTTTCACGCATCTTTAAATTTTTTTATTGATGAGTGATAGAAGCATGATGCCCCAGTGTATGATATTCAAGCATATGACCAATATGCTGTCACAATATGACTTATGAAAATGCAATTTAAGTCAAACGATGGACAATTGTCAATATTTCATGTTCTCCTTTTGTGTTTCATCCAGACATGGCCTTTTTTTTTTTTTTTTTGCTTAATGTAACTTCTAATCTGATATCTATCACTTTAGATAAGAGAATATTAAACATTTTCATTATCATTTTTATCGATGTATGTGTTTTTATCTATGTATGTTCATGAATTGTGTCCTTTCATGTGCTCACATGTGTGCATGCATATGTGTATGTATTATAGAGGTCAGAGATCAATCTCAGGAGTGTGATAGGGTCTCTTGCTGAACCTGGAGCTTATTAATTGACTAGATTGCCTGGTCAGCACTGGAATTGCAAGCATGTGGACCATACCCGTTTTTTATATGGGTTCTGTGGGATCCAACTCGGGTCCTCATTGTGTGGCAAGCATTGTACTGAATGAGACTGCCCAACCCCCCAACTTTTTATAACTGGGTCAATATGTTTCTTTTCGAGTGTGGCTTCAACATTCTTCCTGTAAAGATTTGCCCTTGTGTTTGTATGGTTTGGTGTTTGCTTCATTCTCATTGAATTGAGTTAGAAAGATATTGAAGTCAGATAGGGATGTTTTAAGTTCATTACTTTCTTATGATACTCATGGAGTCAGAGAAAGTTCTAATTAGGATTAAATGCTGTTTTCTCTAACCTCTTAATCAGCTGTTTGAGAGAATTGATAAAAGAAGTCACATTTGTTTCCCAAAGGAAACACAAAGCAGTCAGTCCCAAGATAAGAGTGACACCATCGGTCTGAGACTTCCTCTTCTACTCTTCCTTCAAAGTGCACTGCTTGAGAAGAGTGGCTGCATGGTAAGACTGTTTAACTCATTCACGAACTTGATCCCTTTAGAGCTCCAACCAGTATAGAGGAGGAGCCTTTCCCTAGTGGCCTTCTTTGCTCAATTTTCTGATAGCTACTTTTGCACCAACTAGACAGAATTCATGAGACCTTGGCTTTGTCCTAGACTCTGAGTACATGAACTCACTGTTATATTCTGTGAGAGACAAACAGAGAGCAAACATGGTTGGTGGCTATGGACAGTTAATTGAGAGCTCTGTAGAATTCTTCTGGGTTGGAATGGACCAAGTGTGTATAACAGCTGTCTTTAAGCATTATGTAGACTGAGATGCTGCTGCTAGATATGACCAGATGGATAGGCTTAATTAGAAAATAGTTCCTCAGTGGTTGCATGTGTTTCTGAATCCACACCAGGAGTCTGGGGTGCGCTGTGCTGTAGGAGAACTGCTAACCTGGCCATGCTGCTGTGGAAACAAGTCTAGGTCTAGGGACACATCATTTTGGTTCCATTCCAAAGAGTGTGATCTGGGAGCTGGAGCTATGGTTTGGTATTTCCTGAGGTCCTGCAGGAAAATTATGGGGAGTTAAGGTGGGATGACTGCTTAGTGGAGAGGCCTTGCTGCACCTGGAAAAGGAGACCTGAGAGAAGCCTCGGAGGGAGGCGGATTTCTCAGGATCAAAGAGAGATTCTCATGTGCAGGAGTGTGATCACCCCAGCCCACAACTCCACACAGTCTCATCCTTTTTTTTTTTCACAAAAAAGGATGCACACAAGAATTTCTTTAAAAAATTATTTATTTATATATATATTTATTTATTTAGTGCGCGTGTGTGTGCATGTGTGGGTGTGTGCGTATGTGCATCAGAGGGTACTGTGTGTTCCTGTGGAGGCCCAAGAGTGACTTCGGGAATCATCCTGGATTGCTTCTGCTTCCTTTATGCTTCACTCTGGGATTTCCCAGGCTCTATCCACCAAGGATGGAAGTGCAGCTGCCGGTTCTGCCTGGTGGTTTTTCTATATGGGACTTTGGATCTGAACTCAGGGCTTTATGCTGGTGATGCAGAATCTTAGCCCCTGAAGGCTTCTCTCCAGCCTAAGGAATTTCTTTATTGGGAATCAGATAGCTGTACTTCATGGTGTTGGACACTCGCCCCAAACACAGAGTCTGCCTTGTGGGGATGCTTAAGGAGTCTCATTTTTCCCTGAACCCAATCTATAAAGCTGTTGATCCTGGTGAAGACCCAGGGAAGTTTCCCACCATAGTGGTAACTGATAATGCCTTGGGTCACATTGTTGCACAGGAAAGGGGCCCCGAAATCCCCCTGTAGACAGAAAAAGAAATTTCAATATAAACACTCTTAGTATCCCCTGTCAGACTAATTTTTTTTTTTACCTTTTTTTCTGTTCTTACTAGATCCCAGTTTTTTTTAAACCAAAATGATTTTTTTTAAAATGGGAACCAGAAGTATGGTTACAATTACTGTAGCCTGACAAAAATGTATATCCATGGGGCCCAGGTTTTTAAGTGGAGGAAAGGTAAAAGGGCTATCCTGGACTTTGGGCCTGAGTGAGCTCTGAAAACCACTTGAATGGAGGGCTTCTACCTGACTGTGTCCAGTCTTCCATTTATTTATTTATTTTTTATTTTTTTGTTAATTAATTTATTTTTTCCACTTATACAAACTTTTTTTTTGAACATTTTTTATTATTACTTCCACTCATACAAACTTAATAGGTACTCCGGCCCCTTCCTCCCTCCACCCCTCCCCGGACTCCCTTGCTCCTTCCCCCGTTTTTCCCTTTCCTTCCCCCCCTCCCTTTCTCCCATTGCGCCCTCTCTCCCCTCCCCCATCCCTGGAACATCCTTTAGTGTGAATGTCAAGCTTCCCTCTGGGTCCTCCACTCTAATGAGGTGTAAGGACTCAGTAGCATTGCCTAGAGCCTTTTCTTGTGTTCCCCTTTAGTATAGGAACACTATCGTGGCTGTTAATCCCTTGCTTCTAAGGATCCTAGTGCCATGATCCATGCTAGACTTTGGGGGGGGTCAATGCTATGTCAGTCATTGCGCAGGTCATGTAAAGTCCTATTATAGTTACTTTATCCCTAACTTGTGTGGAGTATCTTGCATATTGTTGCTCCTCCCCATCTTTAGGCTCTTACAATCTTACCGCCCCATCTTCCGCAAATTTCCCTGAGCTTTAGGATGGGGAGAGATTAGGGTGGCCTGGTTCCAGGTGGTTAATGTAAGGGTTTCTGATGTTCTGAATTATGTTTTTTTTTTTTCCAGTTTTACTGTTCCTGCATCGCCTTTGGCTCCATCCTGATGGGTATTGGATGTCTCCTCCTAGCCAGAGATGAAAGGCTGTTAAAATAGAGTCTTAACTATAAGAGTAGATTCAAAGGTAGATAGAGTAAGAGTAGGAGACCGTGGTGGGGGGGTGTCAGTCTCCCATTTGCAGGATGGTTACCATCTATCTGCGAGTCTGTATGCTGTCCCCGACTGGTGAAATCAAACCTCCTCAGTCGCAAGTGACCAGGAAGGAAAGTGAGTGAACTTAACCAGATGTCTCACTACTTACTTGCAGTCCTTGATAGTGGCCTATTTTCTCTGCTGTAGCATGATCCCCTCTCTCCTTGTTTCTGGTGGGGCCCTCCTCCTGTCTTTAATTTGAATAGGACTCTAGCTGTCTTTTTGTTTTTCTGTGAAAAAAAGGATGAGAACTATGTAGGTTTATGGGCTGGGATGATCATATTCCTATACATGGGAAGACCCTAAGCTGGCAATGATTGTATAGTGGGAGAGACCTGTATATTTGTGCACAGTGTCACTCTGTTCATGAACAAATGGTTGAAGATGACTTTCCTTACACTGGCAGTCACCCTCTTGTCCTCAGGGTCTCCCACACATAGCTGGATGGACTTGTGGTACTGGGTATATTCTTTGGCACCTCATCTCATTCTGAATTTCCAGGATCACTTCCTGAAGGGTGTCAGAAATATTAGCATGGGCCTGTCTTCCCCAGCCTACCATATGGCACATCTTCCTGGGATGCACCCAGTCCTGGCACTGTGGCAAATTGATGATTTTCACAGCTGCATTGAGTTGAGCCTTGTGGTTCAGCTGGTCAGAAAGATGAGGAAAGACGAGTGAAGTTCCAACCAGGAATGAAGTTGCCTATATCTCTCTTGCCTACGAAGCCTCCTAAATCTCAATCTACTGCACTGGGACCAGGAGATCAGCCACCTGGAAGAGAGAAGATGACTTAGAACCTGATAAGGTAAGCCGGGTGCCACTCAATAACTTGTGTGGGTAGATCAGAAAGCAGCAAGATGATACTTTTAGTAGCATATCATTGATCTTTGTTTCAGTATTATAGTTTTCATGGGGGACGGCTTTGACAACAGGGATGATCTGATGGCTCTTGTCCTCTTTCTTGATATCACGAGCACTCAGGGTTACATTCATTTTATTGTAAAGTTCTGGCATAGGAACAATGGATCCTTTCCTGAAATGAGGGTTGAAGTCTCAGGCTAAGGCAGTGCAGAAGCTTGGTCAAATAGCAAGAAAGTCATAGGAAAAGACGTGTCTTGCCTTGGTCTTTGTGTGGGCTGTGTTTTCCCCAACCACCGTTTCACCTTTCATTTTCTTCAGGGGGCAAGCCTGGCTCTTTAGTAACCGCCCCCATGTCACCCAGTCCCTTCTCCAACATCTAGTCCTGTGTCTCACATTCACTTTATGTCAAATAGAAAATCAGTGGATTTTCATCCTTGACTTTTACTTGGTCAGTCCCCAGCAACAAAAATCCTAGTGTGGTCCTCACCTTCCATGACATTATGATGTCATCTGCCACCAGGACACCATTGCAATGAGTACTTTTAAACTCGATAGCATAAAAACTTACGAATGCCATGTAGGGCTGGGAGTAGGGTTTGACCTCTATACCCCATTTGATTTCTCCTGGAAAGAGAAAATTTATTTTAAATCTCTATGTTAATAGACTGCATAATAGTTTGGAGGATGGAGAGGGGAAGGGGTGCTTCATGTGTGGAGAGTCTGTGAACTTAGACATAGATGGGGAAGATGGCTTTTCAGATCATGTGACAGGCACCGGGAAGTGACTTATGAAAACAACATGGGGGGCTTGTAGCCCTGCCTTGGTCTTTTCATAGTTTTTCATTTCTTCTTTTAGCAATGATGCAATAGAGTCTTTGTCCTGAGCTATGTAAACTTCATTTACACGTTAAGAAAGAAAATCTGGCTTTGCTGCAAGCAGTCTGCAGCTCTCAGCTTCCAAGAGGTCTGCAGTGACTTAGCCTCTTCCAGTTTTGGCCAGCCAGCCATGCCACCTCTGCTTTGAGAGACTGTACCTTCCCTTTGGAACCGTAAGCTGAATAAATCTCCCTTTCTTCTCTAAATTGCTTGATTTTAGGTGCTCTCTCACAGCAATAGTTAAGAGTAACTGTTACAGAAATTGGTACCAAGTAGTGTGGTATAAACTGTGAGATTAAGAACAAGTAGTATCACAAGGTGAAGTTGTTTGTAAAAGTGAGAGCAGTTGGTGCCCAGAAGTATGGCCAATACTGTGATATGTCTAGTGTGCCTTTGGAACTGATTGATGAGAGAAATATGGAGAACTTTGGACTTTGTGCTGGGAAAGTCTTTGCATCTTGGTGAGGGGGCAAAATGGGCCTTTCTTGTGAGAGCAATACTGTGAGAGATGCAGGCAGTGGAAGCCCAGCTTGTGATGGTCCAGAGGGGAACAGAGACTGTGTTTGCAACTGGATGAGTGACACATGGAGCCATGTGTTGGCTGAGAGTTTAGTGAAGTTTTGCCCTCGTCCTGAAAGCTTGCCTGAAGTTAAACTGGAGTTCTTGGCTGCGGAAATTTCAAAGCGAGCAAAGAATCAGGAATAAGCAACAACTGTAAGATCTGATGATGAAAAATATAATGCCAAACTTAAAAAGATGAACCAGGAAGAAGCAAAGAACAAAATGGCTGTCAAAGAGATTAGCTCTATTTGTAAATCAAAGCCTGCTCCAATTTGAATAATTGGAGAGGCCCTAGCTTGAGGGCAAGATCCTCAGGGAAGGCTCCCACTCATAAGAATGCAAATCCTTTCAGAAGACTGGAGCTAAAGGGTGGAGTTCCAAAGCAAGAGTTAGTTTCTCTTACCAAGCAACTGCCCAGGAGTGAAAGAGGTGATCAACATACAGAAGCAGAATCAGCTGTGATTCAAGGGGGCCAGTCTTGGGAAAATTGTCCATGTGGTTCTGGTTTTAGAGGCATCAGTGATGCAAGAAGGAGGAGATCGTGGAGTCCTCCTCCAAGATTTCAAAAATTGGCAGAATCCAGACATCATTAGGCAAGAAGTCTGCAGTTTAGAGGCCCAAGAAGAGCAGTTAGTGCTGTGGAATTAGAGCCTGGTTTGCTATTAAGAAGTAAAGATGTTAGAAATGCCAGAGACAATGTGGGACACATGCCAAGGAGAGCTGTATACCCTGGAAGGAGTCGCAGCTGCATTGGAGAGATGGAACCAAAGCCCTTTGGAACTGAGATGATTTCAACAAGAGGCTCACCTGTTGGACTTGGAGCTACAAGATTTGGATTTTGTCCTGCTGGTTTTTGGTCTTGTTATGGACCGATCTTTCCTGGATATGCCCCTATTCCTTCCTTTTGGAATGGGAATATTTATTCTGTGCCATTGTATGTTGAAAGTATGTAACATATTTTGATTTTACAGGAGGCTTTGGACTTTGGAATTTTGGACTGCGTTGGGACTACTGATGTAATCTATGAAGACTTTTAAAGTTGGACTGAGTATAGTTTACATAATGAGACGGCATTGAGCCTGTGGGGGCCAGGGGTGGAGTTGTCATGGTTTGAAATGTGTCCCCCACAGTCTCATGTGTTTAGCAAGATCATGGCACCTTGAGAGGTGGAGCCTTGCTGGAGGAAGGCAGTCACAAGGGGTGGGCCTTGAGGTGGATTAGTCCCACCTTACCTCTAGAAGAAGTCTGCCTTTGCTGCAAGCAGTCTGCAGCTCTCAGCTTCCAAGAGGTCTGCAGTGACTTAGCCTCTTCCAGTTTTGGCCAGCCAGCCATGCCACCTTTGCTTTGAGAGACTGTACCTTCCCTTTGGAACTGTAAGCTGAATAAATCTCCCTTTCTCCCCTAAAAAAAAAAAAAAAAAAAAAAGAAAGAAAATCTGAATTTAGCACAGATTACTCAGAAGTCCCAGAGTATACTCTTTTACCTTTTATGGTTGCTCTTCTGTCTAGTACTTCTCACATTGTATTCTGCTCGCTAAAGCACTTGGGCTGCTTTTGAAGAGACAGAGATGATGTATTCGTGGTGCAGAAAACTCTGCTTTTTCCCTACATTCTGACTTATGTGCATAGTAGATACTTCACTTAGAAACAGAGCAAGATTGTTGGATAAACAATGTATAATCTTTAAATATGCTATGTTAGCAACTGGGAGGAGAATTTCTACTAAAGTCTGAACATCAGCATAGACTTGTCTTAAGGCATTGAAATGGCCTTTCAGATGAAGAAGGAAGAAAGCAGGGAAATGGAGATCAGAGTGAGGGAGAAATGAGTTGAAGGATTGCGGTGGGAGTCCATCTCCATCAGGCTGGGAGCAGGGATGAAGCCAGGGATACTCAGTTAGGCTATGGGTATCTGTCCTGGCAGACCACATGGTTCTGAGAAAGAGTGGAAACAAGGAAAGTGTGGCACCTGGCAACCCAAGTAACTGCCCACTCTTATGATTGGCAATCATAATTGATAGTGTTCGTGTTCATCTGCACTCCTCCACAGGAGTCTGTGATATTTTTAGTAGCTTCTCATCTTCAGTTAACTGAGGTGCCAGGTGCCTTTGCAACTGGTTTTCTGCAATTTCCTTTTATGCACTGATAGAACTGGAGCCCAGTGAACTTCTAGTGATGAAGCAAGCCAAGGAAGGGTCTTAGAGACAGCCTGACTGAGACACTGTGGACCTGTCAGTGCTGCCACATGCCAGCCTTCTAGGCATGGGGACGGGGATGGGGATGGGCATGGGGATGGGGATGGGGATGGGGATAGAGATGGGGATGGGGATGGGGATGGGGATAGAGATGGGGATGGGGATAGAGATGGGGATAGAGATGGGGATGGGGATGGTCACTTACCTCTTTCAGCACTGAAGGGCAAGAGAGCCACCGAGAAGAATAAGATTCCAAGCATCTTCTCCAAAGGTCTGACCGGGCCAGTGTCACTTGTCTGTTCTTTTAATCCCTAGGTTGAGTGAGAGGTTCAGGGTCAGTGACCACTGATTTCCTCTGTGATCTTAGAGACTGGGGTTCTCACTATATCTCCTTCCTTCCTGCAGAGAAGTGTGCGTGGTAGATATGAAAGAAGTATGTTAGTCAGTTACTAGAGAGAATGACCACATTCCCCATGGGCATACTGGACTCTCAGAAGGGAGAAAGAGTCTGTTAGGGTGCATAAGCAGATGGGGGGTCCTTTACCCTTTGATTAGTCCTCCAAGAACTACAGGGTGATGCTTCTGTATTTTGAATTCACGAGTAGGCAATTGTCTCCTTTCTAAAACAGCACTTCTTCATCCAATACTGTTCTCTACAAAGAGCTTACTTTTTTTTTTTCAAGAACTAAAGGACTTTTTGTTTTGTCATAAACTTGAAAGTGTCAAGCACTGGTATCTTCTAAGACACTCTAGAGAATAGCTGGGCCACTTATTAACATCTTGACAGTTTTGAGCACGGTCCAGGGATGGGGCGAAGAGTAGGGATTTAGGATGAAGTGCTAATGGGATACTGATGGCAGCATTAGGAGATAATGAAATGGCAGAATCCAAGAGTTTCAGATGAAGGGTTAGTCCCCTGTGCCACTTCAATAAAGACACTATTCTCAACTTCTTGACATTTTAAAAGTCTAAAATAACTCAGTATAAAGTAGACCATGGAACTAAAGTGGGGATAAAAGGGTAGAAAATCAAATATTGCTGTTCACTTTGAGTTTCCTTTTTGACCCTGTCCCATTTGCTAAGGTAACCTGGTCCTGGTCTGTAAGGACTTTTGATGTATCCAAGGCTTTTGCTCTTCTGGCTTCCTTTCTCCATTGAGGAATCAGCTATAATTTCTCCCACAGTTCTGCATTCATAGGTGTCTGGAGATGGTTAACCTTTGAATGTAAAATTTCAATTATGTTTCTCCTTAGAATCTGTCATTTTAGATTTCTTTTCTTGATAATCTTGTAGTTTAGTTCAGACCTAAAACTTATGAAATGTTTTTGGTATAATCTCGATACTAACATTATATCTGTTAGATTAGTTATCACACCAAAGCTGGAATATGCAAATATATTCTTATTTTCATTTTCCACCCAGAGGGATAGAAAAGGGAATATTACTATCTTGTTACTTTGTTAATTTGCTCATGTATTTTTCCTTCCTATTTGCAAATGATGAATACATTCAGAAATGTTATGATAATTAACTATCTGTGGGGTGGCATGCATGTTATCTGCTAAAATAAAAGTTCTGAGGTTTTATAAGCATTGAAAAATCGAAGATAGTGGATGATAATGTTAGCTCCCTGTTATCATTTAGATTCATCCTGTTATACTTTGTTCTTTTCACAATTTCTGCTGCTGATTTCCTGTATCTTTGACAGCACTACCATGTTTTCCTAGTAGATGAATGTCTTTTGAGTTATTGGGACATTCTTTAACCCCATGCCTATCTCAGGGTTTCCAGGGGATCAGTTGCATTTGTCAAGAAGTGCACAGTGAGCTGCCCTCTTGCTCCCTGAAGCCCTTAAGAGTTGATTATGACTTTGTTGCTTTGACCTAGGGTGGGAGAATCTGTGTGTGAGTCTGGCTATTGAATGGAGAAAGAAGTTTGTCTTCTCTTGTGAGGTTTTTACTGATGAATGTGTAAATGACTCAGGACTTTGTGAGTAGATAGAAGAGAAGCAAACAGGACCTAGACGTCTATGGGACTGTATTTACATGACATACATAATGGGTCTAAAAGGTAAGATAAAAGGGTCAGGAAAAAATTGCACGAAAAAATGTATATAAAATTCTCAGATTTGATGGAAACAATCAACCAAACAACCACTGATGTCAGGTCACCCAGGTCCTCAGGCGCTTGCTTTATCCTCTCCCTGCTTGAGCATCCCTGTCTGTAGATAGTACCTCTAGATGACTCTCATCACAGCTGCTGGTTTTTTTTTTATCCTGGTATTACTGGTTTTTTTTAAAAATACATTTTTATTATTTCCGCTCATACAAACTTAATAGGTAGACCAGTTCCCTCCCTCCCTCCTCCTCCCCCCGAACCCCCTGCTCCCCCTTCTCTCCCTCCCCATCCCCCAGTGCCTTCCCCCCAATTCCCAGAGAGTCCTTTATTGTGTATGCCTAACTCTCTTCTGGGTCCTCTTCTCCGATGATGTACAAGGACCCAGTGACATTTCCCTGAACCCTTTCTCGTGTTCCCCTTAAGCATAGGAACACTACTGTGGCTGTCAATCCCTTGCCTCCAAGGATCTTGGTGCCTTTAGCTGATGCTAGACTTTGTGAGGTCAATAGTGTGTTGGACATTGTGCAGGGCATGCAAAGTCCTATTATGATTGCTTCGGCCCTAACTAGTGTGAAGAATCTTGCAAATCATTGCTCCTCCCATCCTTGTGCTCTTACAATCTTACCGCCCCCTCTTCCGCAAAGGTCCCTGAGCTTCAGGATGGGGAGAGATTAGGCTGGCCTAGTTCTATGTAGTTGATATAGAGTCTCTGAAGTTCTGGATTGTGGTTTGTTGATTTTCTTTTGCAGTTTTGCTGCTCCTGCAATGCCCTTCACTCCATCCTGATAGGCACTTCATGTCACCCCCTGCTCAGAGACAAAAAGCTGTCAAACCAAAGTCCTGCCACAATAGCACATTCAAAGGTAGATGCAACAAAAGCAGGAAACCTCAGCAAGGGAGGGGCCAACCACCCATTTGCAAAATGATTACTTTTTATCTGCCAGACTATATGCCCTCCCCTTCTGTTGAGACCATACCCCCTCAGCTGTACACGACCAGGAACGGACGTCTGTGAACCCAACCAGGTATCACATCACTTACTTGCATTCCTTGATGGAGGCCCACCCTCTCTGCTGTAACATGGTCCCCTCTCTCCTTGTGTCTGGCGTGGCCCTCCAACCCCATCCCTCCTGTTCATAATCCTTGCAATTACTGTATTACATAGGTTTACCTTCGAGTGTCTCAATGTGGGCTGGGTGAGTTTGATACTAGCAGCCACCTATTAGAGAGTACATACGGCGCTTAATTTTCTGGGTTTGGGATACTTCACTTAATATAATTGTTTCTAATGACATCCATTTCCCAGCAAATTCCAGTAATTCATCATTTTTGATGGCTGAGTAGTACTCCATTGTATAGATGTACCACAGTTTCCTTATTCACTTGTCAACTGTTGGACATTTGGGCTGATTCCATGACTTTGCTATTGTAAATAGTGCTGCTATGAACATGGTCGTGCTTGTGCTATTGAGGTGAACCTCTGCTGTATGGGGGGTTATTCCCAAAAGTGGGATAGCAGGGTCATATGGCATTTCAATCTTTAATTTCTTTAAGAATCTCCAGACGGCTCACTAGAGTGGCTGTATGAGCCTGCATTCCCACCAGCAATGTAGGAAAATTTCCCTCTCTCCACATCCTCTCCAGCATTTGTTGCTGTTTGTATTGTGGATTTTTGCCATCCTGACTGGGGTGAGAGGACATCTCAGGGAAGTTTTGAATTGCATTTCCCTGATGGCTAAGGAAGTGGAGCATTTTTAAAGATATTTGTTAGACATTTTTTTTATTTCAGCTCATACAAACTTATTAGGTACACCAGTTCCCTCCCTCCCTCCTCCTCCCCCCGTACCCCTTGCTCCCCCTCCCCACCCCTCTCCCTCCCCATCCCCCAGTGCCTCCCGCCCCAATTCCCAGATAGTCCTTTCTTGTGCATGTCTGATTTTCCTCTGGGCCCTCCTCTCCGATGACGTACAAGGCCTTTCCCTGAACCCTTTCCTGTGTTCCCCTTAGGTATAGGAACACTGCTGTGGCTGCCAATCCTTTGCCTCCAAGGATCTTGGTGCCTTTAGCTGATGCTAGACTTTGTGAGGTCAACAGTGTGTTGGACAATGCGCAGGGCATGCAAAGTCCTATTATGATTGCTTCGGCCCTAACTAGTGTGAAGAATCTTGCAAATCATTGCTCCTCCCATCCTTGTGCTCTTACAATCTTACCGCCCCCTCTTCCGCAAATTTCCCTGAGCTTCAAGATGGGGAGAGACTAAGCTGGCCTAGTTCTAGGTGGTTGATATAGAGTCTCTGAAGTTCTGGATTGTGGTTTGTTGATTTTCTTTTGCAGTTTTGCTGCTCCTGCAATGCCCTTCACTCCATCCTGGTGGGCATTGTATGTTACCCCCTGGCCAGAGACAAAAAGCTGTTAGAGTCTTGTGATAAAAGCACATTCAAAGGTAGATGTAATAAAAGTGGGAAACCACAGTGAGGGAAGGGTCTATCACCAATTTGCACAACAGTTACTTTTTATCTGCCAGACTATATGCCCTCCTCTTCTGGTGAGATCACACCCCCTCAGTAGTAAATGATCAGGAACAAAAGTCTATGAACTTAATCAGATGTCTCATTATTTATTTGGGTCCTTGGTGGAGGCCTATTTTCCCTGCTCTCCTTGTTTCTGGTGTGGCCCTCCTACCCCATCCCTCCTGTTCATAATCCTTGGAATTACTGTCTCTAGGTGGGCTGGGTGGGTTTGGTACTTGGAGCCACCTATTAGGGAGTACGTACGGCACTTAATTTTCTGGGTTTGGGATACTTCACTTAATATAATTGTTTCTAATGACATCCATTTCCCGGCAAATTCCAGTAATTCATCATTTTTGATGGCTGAGTAGTACTCCATTGTATAGATGTACTACAGTTTCCTTATCCACTCGTCAACTGTTGGACATTTGGGCTGATTCCATGACTTTGCTATTGTAAACAGTGCTGCTATGAACATGGTCGTGCTTGTGCTATCGAGGTGAACCTCTGCTGCATGGGGGGGTTATTCCCAAAAGTGGAATAGCAGGGTCATATGACATTTCAATCTTTAATTTCTTTAAGAATCGCCAGACGGCTCGCCAGAGTGGCTGTATGAGCCTGCATTCCCACCAGCAATGTAGAAGAGTTCCCCTCTCTCCACATCCTCTCCAGCACTTGTTGTTGTTTGTATTGTGGATTTTTGCCATCCTGACTGGGGTGAGATGATATCTCAGGGAAGTTTTGATTTACATTTCCCTGATGGCTAAGGAAGTGGAGCATTTTTTCAGATATTTGTTAGACATTTTAATTTCATCCCTGGTAAAGTTTCTTTGAAGTTCCAGGGCCCATTTTTTAATTGGGCCATTGGTTTCCTTGGTGTTTAGTTTTCTAAGTTCTTTGTGCACTCTGGACAGCAGAGTTCTACCAGATGTGTGGTTAGTGAAGATTTTCTCCCATTCTGTAGATTGCCTTTGAGCTCGCGTTATAATCTCTTTATCTGAACAGAAGCTCTTTAATTTCACAAGATCCCAACTGTTGAGAGTTGGTAGCAGTGACTGTGCCATTGGATGTCTGTTTAGGAACTGTTGGCCTAGCCCAATCAGCTCGAGGGAGTTCCCTATCCTTTCAACTATGGTTTTTATAGTCTCTGGCCTGATATCAAGGTCCTTGATCCATTTGGAATTAAGTCTTGTACATGGTGACAAGTACGGGTCCAGCTTTAATCTTCTGCATGTGGAGATCCAGTTTTGCCAGATTCAGGAAGAAATTAAAAAGGAAATTCAAGATTTCCTGAAAGTGAATGATAACGAAAATACAACTTACCAATGGGACACAATGAAAGCGGTTCTAAGAGGTAAGTTCATAGCTCTTAATGCCTACATCAAAAAAATGGAAACATCAGAAATAAACAACTTAACAATGCAGCTTAAAGCTTTAGAGAAACTAGAGCAATCTGATCCCAAAAGTAGTAGAAGAGAGGAGATTAGCAAAATAAGGGGAGAAATATCTGAAATCGAGATTAAGAAAACGATAGAAAAAATCAACCGGTCAAAAAGCTGGTTCTTTGAAAAAATCAACAAGATTGATACACCCCTAGCTAAACTAACCAAAAGCAAGAGAGAGAAAACCCAAATTAACAAAATTAGAAATGAACATGGAGTTATCACTACTGATACCCAAGAAATCCAGAGAATTATAACATCATATTTCAAAAACTTATACTCTGTGAAGTATGACAACACAAAAGAGATGGATGAATTTCTTTTTTTTATTAAAAATTTAATTATACATTTTAAAATTTTTTACCAGTTCCCTCCCTCCCCCCCTCCCCTTCCCCCAGTGCCTCCCCCCCAATTCCCAGAGAGTCCTTTATTGTGTACGCCTAACTCTCCACTGGGTCCTCCTCTCCGATGACATATAAGGACCCAGTGGCATTTCCATAAGCCCTTCCTCTTGTTCCCCTTAAGCATAAGATCACTACTATGGCTGTCAATCCCTTGCCTCCAGGGGTCTCGGTGCCCTTAACAGATGCTAGACTTTATGAGGGCAACAGTGCGCTGGACATTGCGCAGGGCATGCAAAGTCCCATTGATTGCTTTGGCCCCAACTATTGTTGAGAATCTTGCAAATCGTTGCTCCTCCCATCCTTTTGCTCTTACAATCTTACCGTCCCCCTCTTCCGCACATGTCCCTGAGCTCCAGGATGGGGAGAGATTAGGCTGTCCTAGTTCTATGTGATTGATATAGAGTCTCTGAAGTTCTGGATTGTGGTTTGTTGATTTTCTTTTGCAGTTTTGCTGCTCCTGCAATTAAGATGGATGAATTTCTAAGTAAACACAACCTACCTAAATTGAATCAGGAAGTTGTGAATTATTTAAATAGTCCTAGAACATATAAGGAAATTGAAGAAGTAATCTCAAATCTTCCCACCAAAAAATGTCCTGGACCAGATGGATTCAGCACAGAGTTCTACCAGACATTTAAGGAGTTAATAACACCAATAGTCCTTAAACTGTTCCATCAAATAGCAAAGGAAGGAACACTACCAAATTCCTTCTATGAAACTAATATTGTCTTAATCCCCAAACCTAATAAAGATTCACTTAAAAAAGAAAACAATAGGCCGATCTCTCTGATGAACACAGACGCAAAGATTCTCAACAAAGTCTTAGCAAATCGGATTCAAAAACATATCAAAAAGATCATTCACAGGGACCAAGTAGGCTTCATACCCGGCACACAAGGCTGGTTCAACATATGCAAATCAATAAATGTAATTCATCATGTAAACCAGTCCAAAGTCCAAGATCACATGATACTCTCGATACATGCAGAAAAAGCTTTTGACAAGATCCAACAGCCTTTTATGATCAAAACGCTAGAGACAGTAGGAATGGAAGGAACCTTTATCAATATAATAAAAGCTGTATACAACAAGCCCACAGCAAGGATTATGTTCAATGGGGAACAATTGGAAGCATTCCCACTTCGATCAGGAACTAGACAAGGCTGTCCACTCTCACCACTTCTATTCAATATTGTACTTGAAGTCTTAGCTGAAGCCATAATACAAGAAAGGGACATAAGAGGGATTCAAATAGGCAAGGAAGAAGTCAAACTATCCCTATTTGCAGATGACATGATCTTATACCTGAGTGATCCCAAAAACTCCACCAGGAAGCTCCTGGAACTAATTGAGAAGTTCAGCAGAGTGACAGGATACAAAATAAATGTGCAAAAATCAGAGGCCTTCCTATATGCCCAGAATGAAAGAAGTGAAAAAGCCTTGAGAGAAACCATTCCCTTCACTATAGCCCCTAAAAAAATGAAATACCTTGGTATAAACCTAACCAAGGAGGTAAAAGACCTTTGCAATGAAAACTTTAAAACTCTAAAGAAAGAAATTGCAGAAGACACCAGAAGGTGGAAAGACCTCCCGTGTTCCTGGATTGGCAGGATCAACATTGTAAAAATGACCATCCTACCAAAGGCAATATACAAATTCAATGCTACATCAATTAAAATCCCAAGGCAATTCTTTAAAGAAGTTGACCAAATAATCTCAAAATTCATATGGAGGCACAAAAGACCCATGATAGCAAAGACAATCCTGAGTAACAAAAACACTGCTGGAGGTATTACTATACCAAACCTTAGTCTATATTACAAATCCATAGTTATAAAAACAGCCTGGTACTGGCTCCAAAATAGACACACAGATCAATGCATAAGGATTGAAGACCCAGATATAAGCTCACAAAAAGACAGCCATTTGATCTTTGACAAAGGGGCCCAAAGAATCCAATGGAAAAAGAACAGCATCTTCAACAAATGATGCTGGCAAAACTGGATATCCACATGCAGAAGATTAAAACTGGACCCGTACTTGTCACCTTGTACAAGACTTAATTCCAAATGGATCAAGGACCTTGATATAAGGCCAGAGACTATAAAAACCATAGTTGAAAGGATAGGGAACTCTCTCGAGCTGATTGGGCTAGGCCAACATTTCCTAAACAGACATCCAATGGCACAGTCACTGCTACCAACTCTCAACAGTTGGGACCTTGTGAAATTAAAGAGCTTCTGTTCAGATAAAGAGATTGTAACATGAGCTCAAAGGCAACCCACAGAATGGGAGAAAATCTTCACTAACCACATATCTGATAGAGCTCTACTGTCCAGAGTGCACAAAGAACTTAGAAAACTAAACTCCAAGGAAACCAATGGCCCAATTAAAAAATGGGCCCTGGAACTTAAAAGAAATTTTACCAGAGATGAAATTAAAATGTCTAACAAATATCTTTTTTGAAATATGATGTTATAATTCTCTGATTTCTTTCTGATAGGGCACAGGTTAGAATTTCAACTTTTTTGTATATATGTAGACTCGTTTTGTGGCCCAATATGTCATCTATTTTGTAAAAAGTTCCGTGTGCTGCTGAGAAAAATGTGTATTCTTTCGTGCGTCGGTGAAAAGTTTGATAGAGATCTGTAAGCTCCATTTCTTTAAGGGTTTGATTAAGTTCCAAAGTGTCTCTGTTAAGCTTTTGACCTGTTGATCTATCCCATGTTGAGAGGGCGGTGTTGAAGTCTCCAAGAATTATCATTTGGGGGTTGATTTCTTGCTTTAGGCGCTGTAGGGTTTTCTTAATGAATGTGGAGGGGCCCATATTGGGTGCATATATGTTCAGTGTTGTGAAGTCTTCCTGGTGAATTGTACCTGTGACTAAAATGTAGTATCCATCTGTGTCTCTTATGATTTTCTTTGGTTTGAAGTCCACTTTGTCTGAAAGCATAATTGCTACCCCTGCCTGTTTCCTGGTTCCATTAGCTTGCAAGATTTTGGACCAGCCTTTCATTCTTAGAATGTGTCTATCTTTTGTGGTGAGATGAGTTTCCTGAAGGCAGCAGATTGTTGGATTGTGGTTTTTAATCCAAGTTTGTAATCTGTGTCTCTTAATCGGTGAGTTAATACCATTGACATTTAATGTTATAATGGAGAAATTATTTTTAATTCTGGACATTTTTTATGTTTAGTAGATTTTGTAAGCATGTTGTTTGATATTTATGTTTTGGTGGTATTTTACTTCCTTTCTGTCCTCCTGGATACGCTTGTTCTTTTCTTCAAGCTTGAGTATCATTTCTAGGATTTTTTGAAGGCCTGGTTTGGTAGACATGTATCCCTTCAAGTTGTCTTTGTGCTGGAAAACTTTTCTTTCTCCCTCAATCATGACAGATAGTTTTGCCGGGTATATCAGTCTGGGTTGGCATTTTTGCTCATTTAATACTTGAAGTATGTCTCTCCAAGCTCTTCTTGCTTTTTCTGTTTCCATTGAGTAGTCATTTGTTATTCTAATAGGTTTACCTTTAAAAGTGAGTTGCTTTTTTTTCTCTTGAAGCTCTCAGCACCTTTTCTTTGCCTTGAATGTTTTGAATGGAGTGTTTTGACTATTATTTGCCGTAGCGATTTTCTATTTTGGTCATATCTGTTTGGAGTGCGAAATGCCTCTTGTATTTGGATAGAACTCTCATTCTTTAGTTGTGGGAAGTTTTCATTTATGATGAATTGAAAAATTTCCTCAGGTGTGGTATTTTGGGATTCTTGTTCTGGTATTCCATGAATGCGCATGTTAGGCTTCTTCAGGGTGTCCCATATCTCTTTTTTTTTCCAATTCTGATTTAATTTTTATTTTTTTAATACATTTTTTATTATTTCCGCTCATGCAAACTTAATAGTTAGACCAGTTCCCTCCCTCCCTCCTCCTCCCCCCAAACCGCCTGCTCCCCCCTTCCCTCCCTCCCCATCCCCCAGGGCCTCCCCCCCAATTCCCAGAGAGTCCTTTATTGTGTATGCCTAACTCTCCTCTGGGTCCTCCTCTCCGATGATGTACAAGGACCCAGTGGCATTTCCCTGAACCCTTTCTTGTGTTCCCCTTAAGCATAGGAACACTACTGTGGCTGTCAATCCCTTGCCTCCAAGGATCTTGGTGCCTTTAGCTGATGCTAGACTTTGTGAGGTCAATAGTGTGTTGGACATTGTGCAGGGCATGCAAAGTCCTATTATGATTGCTTCGGCCCTAACTAGTGTGGAGAATCTTGCAAATCATTGCTCCTCCCATCCTTTTGCTCTTGAATGTTCCTCTCCAGTATCTTTTTGGCTTTAACAATCTCTTGCATTGAGCTGGTTAATTCTCCCACTTTGTCTTCAAGATCTGAAATTCTATTTTCTGCCTCATTTGTTCTGCTGATAAGACTCTCTGTTGAGTTTGGGTTGAAGATAACTTGTCTTTTAGTTCAATTTTCAACTCTGCCTGATACCTATATTTGTTTCTTGAACTGTTTTTCTCAACTCCTCCAGGTGCCTGTTGTGTTCCTGTTCAAAGTGGTTGATACGGTTGTTTAACTCTTCTCGGATTTCCTCTTTCATAGTATTAATCACGGTAATGATCATACTCTGAAAGTCATTATGTTGGGTCTGGCTTTCATGGCTATTTTCTGTGGATTTGTTCTGGTCGGAATCCATTGTTATGGGATTGATTCTTTCGGTGGGAGATTGGTCTTCTTGGGTTTTGTTTCTAGTGGATCTGCACTTTGACTTGGGCATTGTTGTTTTGTTTTTTAGGACCTTTCAGTTTCTGTGTGTTTTTCACTGAACCGATGTAGTTGGTATTGTTACACTTGCCAGTTATTACTAGTGTTTGCCTTGGATTGGGTATGTTTGTATATTGTTATTGTTATATCCTAGATGAGGCTACTAGGCTATCAGTATGTCAGTTAAGTAACCAGGGGGTGAATATTAGTATGGTAGTGCACTTTTAAGATTTAGTGTCTTGGTGAAATGTGAGGGTGAATGGTATACTCCCTGGAGTTGTATGTTTTTGGGGTGGCTGTATGAGGAAGTTGATCTACAGCATTGATACTAGAAAAGATTAGTAACGTGAAAAGAAAAAAAAAGGAAGTTTACTTATCTTTGGGCTGGATGTGAAGAATCTCGCCCACGTGATATAATGGTTGTTGTGGAGTCCAGATGTATGACCTGTGTTCTCTTTGTTCCTTAGAGTTTTGCTTGAGTTTCCTTTGGACTCTATTGAATTCTGAGTAGCAGTGTGTCTTCCGTGGACCACGTGTGTAGGTTCCTGGTGGGCCAGAGAGGCAGAGGGTCTGATGTAGATGGCAGAATTCTTCACCTGCGACCTGGGGGGGGGGCAGAAGTGCGCGGGGGCGGGAGGGCGCGAGGGGCTGGGGTCCGGGGCAGGGCCCCGGGGGCAAAGCCGGTGGCTGCGTGGGTGCTGCTGGTCGGGCGGCTCCGGGGTGGGGGGCTGGGCTGGGAGCCACAGCTGCTGTTTTAACATCATGATCCCAAGAGGAAAAGATGATCTGGGGCTCTTGCTGGGCTTCTAACATCAGTCAGTATTTTTCCTTGGGTCTGGAAACTGAAAGTTCCAAAGGACAAAGAAGCCCAGTAATGCCTTATCTGCACAGAGAATGGTGCTGCCCATATCTCAGAAAATATCTTAAGTCTATTTAAGATTTGGTATTCCTTCAGGCCTGCCTAATCTCTCCCTATCCTGAAGCTCAGGGAAATTTGTAGAAGAGGGGGAGGTAAGATTGTAAGAGCACAAGGATATGTAAGATACTCCACACAAGTTAGGGCCGAAGCAATCATAACAAGACTTTGCATGATCTGCGCAATGACCAACATATCATTGACCTATTGACCCCTCAAAGTCTAGCATGGACTAAAGGCACTAGGATCCTTAGAAGCAAGGGATTAACAGTCACAATAGTGTTCCTATACTTAAGGGGAACACAAGAAAGAGTTCTAGGAATTGCCACTGAATTCTTACACCTCATCAGAGAGGAGGACCCAGAGGAAAGTTTGATATACACATTAAAAAATGCTCCACCTCATTATTGATTTAGCATCTCTCTCTCTCTCTGTATTGTATCAGAAGGCACTGTGTGTCTCTGTGGTGGGTCAAGGGTGACTTCGGGAATCATCCTGGATTGTTTCTACATCCTTTTTGCTTCACCCTTGGATTTCCCAGGCTCCCTACCAAGGTTGGAAGTGCAGACTGCCTCCATTTCTACCTAGTGCTTTTTTACTTGGGACCTGGATCTGAATTCAGGACTTTCTGCTTGTGAGGCAGAGTCTAACCCTTATCCATCTCTCCAGCCCTTTCATATTCTTATAGTTGCAGAAATTTTTTGTGTTATAAAACACAAGATATAATTTTAACAATTTTAATAAGTGTAGTTCAGTGGTATTACACAAATTCACAAGCGTCACCAATATTGAATTTAGACATTTTCTAGCTTTCCCTATGGAAACTAAGAATTTCTATGATAATTCCTTTCTGTCGTCCCTCCCATCGCATTCTGTCTGTGTTTCTGAGGATTGGAGGAGATTTGTTACATAACTACAAGCATCTTGAGCATGATGACACATCATATTCCACACATGGTCATTGCCTTAATTATCAATCAGGTGATAGGTAAACTATACAAACTCAGGACTATTGCAAGGCCTAGAAACTGGAGGAAGACTGAAAAGGAGAGAGAGAGAGAGAGAGAGAGAGAGAGAGAGAGAGAGCGAGCGCTGGGGAAGGGGCAAAGTGATCACACGCAAGCCTGTTTGAATTCATCTTTCCATTCCTGGCCAGTGGGAGGAGTCCACCTGAGGGTAGTTTCCTTGCACCTTCTTCTGAGTGTTTTCAGGATGAATACAGAGACCTGAGTCTCCACACTTTGGGGTATTAGAAGAAAAGGATGAAGAGAACATTTTTTTCTAGGTGGGAAAGAATTTTCATTAAAGTCAACTGAGAGGCACTTGAAGCTTTGCCAACTCCTCTGTTCTTGCTTCTAATGAACCAACAGCCTCAGTTAAGAGCGACAGCACTGCACCTGGGTGTTCCTTTTGCCTCTTTGACAGAGAAGCCACTAATGTGAGCAAAATGGTGCATGCATTTGAAATATTTGTTGCATTGGATTTGTGCAGAGCCACCCACTCAAGGGTTGGAGAGTCTGCTGAACTGCTCATTGAGTCAGAGCACAGAAGCCCCTCTCCCAGCCTGGTTTTCCTCTTGCTTGTCAGGCTAGGACAGCAGACTTTCAGTGGTATATACCCCGTGGCCTGCATCCTACAGCTAGACCCCATCTTCCAAAATTGCTATACCCTCCTCTACTGGGGATCAAGTGCTTCCTGTTGGGGACCAAGAATTCAAAACATGAACCTGTGGGAGGCATTTTATATTCAAACCATAACAGATGTGCAATTATCTTTCAGTTAAAAACTAGTGAAAAGCAATACTAAGAAAATGAGAAGAAATCTGCAGAACATGTATCTTATGAAATACCATTCATAAAAGTATGAAGAGGATTTAAAATACAACAATGCAAAAAGAGAAACCCAGTGAAAAAATAGGCAAAAGATTTGAACAGAAATGCAGTGAAAGAAAAGGAGGAGCTAGCTAATAAACATAGGGAAAATAGATCACATCTTAGGAATGACAAATGGAGAGTTCAATGAGATTACTATGTATCAGTTAGAATGAGTGACATACAAAACATTGTTTCATCAGTTTCTGGTGAGGATCTGGAGGAAGAGCAGCTCTCACTTATTCTAGATTAGAAATTTAAAATGTTGTCGCCACTTTTGAAGGTAATACAACTATTTCTTACAAATTAAACAATGTCATCCTAGCCCTTAGAATTTCCCAAATGTGCTGAAAAACATGTAATATAGGAAACCTGCATATGACTATTCACAGCAGCTTTATTTATAATTACCAGACTTGGAAGAAGACAGGTTCTTGAACTAGGTAAGCAAAACAGTAAGCCTGCGTTATCTCCAGAAAATGGAATATCATTCAGCATTACAAGAAAGGAGCTAAGGAAAGGAGCTAGGAGATCCTTGGGCTGGGGAGAAGGCTCAGGGGTTAAGTAAAGCCTTTCCTTGTAAGCAAAAGGACCTGAGTTTGGATCCTCAGATCCCATATTAAAAATGCCAGGTGAAACTGGCAGCAGCCTGCAATTCTGATCATGGAAAGTGGGACCTGGGAACTCCCAGAGCAAAGCAGTAGGGAAGTAGAATAATCCAGGATGATTCCCTGTGCCACCCTTGGGCCTCCATGGGTATATACACTCAAGTGGTTCTTACACACACACAGACACACACACACACACCCCACCAAAAAAGATCCTTAAGCTAAATTACTGAATGGAAGAAATTAACCTGACAAGGTTATGTATAGAGTACAGCGATACAACATTGTGGAAAAGGCAGAATAGAAGAGACAGTGAATTGCCAAAGGTGAGATGGGATGGAAGGACAAAGAGGTGGAGCCCAGATGGTTTAGGGAAACAAGTATTCTCTGACTGCTATTACAATGGTAAACACAAGTCACTACATTTATCCAATCCAGTGATTTTGGAACTAACCATGACATAAACTGTGGTCTTTGTGATGGGGATGTCTCTGTAGATTTGTGGTTTCTAACATAGGATTTAGTCTGGTGTTTCATTTTAGTAGTGACTGAGGTCATGTGTGCAAGTTAGTAGCAAATGGCCTTTTTTTAACCCTCCACTAAGTTTTGCTGTGATTCTGCATAAACTACTGTGAAAATCTGAAACTCTTTCAAGAAAAACAACACCTCTTCAAAAAAAGCAACATAAGTGGATTAGCCTCCCCATCCAAGTCTGGTAATTATAAATAAAGCTGCTGTGAATAGTCATATGCAGGTTTCCTATATTACATGTTTTTCAGCACATTTGGGAAATTCTAAGGGCTATGATGATGATGAGAACAGAGAGGATGATGAAAGAGAACAGAAAAGGAGTCAGGATCTTTAGCAGTTGTCATATCCGAGTCTAGCCCTGGGGCTAGTGTCGGCTTGATTTTAGGTGTCTTACTAGAGCAGGTGAGTCTTAGAGGCCAGATCCTGCCTTCCCATGGCTTCCTGTGGGCAGGGGTTGTGCTGTGCTTTCCTTGTCTGCTGACAGTGGCCTCATCCTGAGTGACCTGGAAGGAAAGAAAAGAAACAATCCTGTTGCTTCCTGCTTCTGGGGGGGGGGTGTTCTCTGTACATGGAAGTTTCAGGGATATTTCTATCACCTGATATACTAAGTATGACTCTAGTAGGCCAGTTTGAGCTGGTTCCATTTTTTGTCCAGGTGTGACTATTTTGAAAACAGTGATCTGTCCTAACAGTGCTGCTTGCAATAGCTCTAGCCAAAGGAAGCACTTAGACTTCCGATTGCTGAAAAGGTTTTGTATGATGCTGTACCTGGTCATAACATATCCAAAGAGTTCTGCTTCTGAATATATGTTGAAGTAATTCTGTTGGAATGTGAGAATAAAGACTGCTTTTAATCATGAGAAATAAACCATCTAGATCTTGTCTCCAGTCATTCTTCATATGACTGAGCACAAGCACTGTTGAGAGTTTCATTGCTTTTAATGACTAAAAAAGATTCCTTGACTTGTTGAGACTATCCCTGCTGGGCCTGACCCCCTCCATCCACCCATAGCTTTCCATCCACTCACAGACACACCATCTTTATAGTTAATCTTTTTCTTTCTTTCTTTCTTTCTTTCTTTCTTTCTTTCTTTCTTTCTTTCTTTCTTTCTTTCTTTCTTTCTTTCTTTCTTTTTTCTTCTTCTTCTTCTCTCTCTCTCTTTCTTTCTTTCTTTTCTTTATTTCTTCTTTCTTTCTTTCTTTTCTTTTCTTTTTCCTTTCTCTCTCTGTTATTTCCCTCCCTCCCTCCCTCCCTCCCTCCTCCCTCCCTCCCTCCCTCCCCTCCCTTCTTTCTTCCTTCCTTTCTTCTTCTCTTTCTCTCTTTCTCTTTTTGCAGGTGTGTGTGTGTGTGTGTGTGTACTATAGTTCATTTAAATATGTGTGCCTGTAGCGTTTCAGAGGTGTCTTCTGGAATCATCCTGAATTGCTCTACCTCCTTTTGCTTTGCTCTGAGGGTTTCCAGGCACTACCCTCTAGTGCTGGAAGTTCAGGCCACAGTCAACATTCTTTTTATTCCTGCCCTGGCATTTCTAAAAATGGACCTGTGGCTCTGAACTCAGATCCTTTTGCTTTTGAGGCAAAGACTTTTACCCCTGACCATCTTCCCAGCTCTCTCCCTCTTTCTTAGAAGGTTCAAGCCTGGAGAGTGTTGCAGTTACTCTTCACCTTGCTGAATGAATGCAGGACCTAAAGAACTTAGTGAGAAAAAGGATTTTATTCTTGCTTATGACATTGGTTACAGTTCATAGTGAAGCTTGGCAGGAGAGTTCATGGCAACACTAGGTTCAAGGAAGCCGGCTAGCCCATATTCACGGGAATTGCTGTGGGAGGGCAAACCTCATTTGCCATTCCGTAAGTTTGCCAAAGTCTGCTGAATTACTGCCAAATTACCAGCTCCCTCTAAGTGGACACCAATGTATAACTGACATACAATTACACAGATAGATTCCTGAAGATACCCAGTCAACACAAATTCTTCTACCTACTGAGGTGAGCTGATATGACTAGCCCAGAGGCAGGAGGTGATGGGCCACGGGGTCTCTCTCCCACATTGCATCCTCTTCAGCACATGTCAGAGGAAGGGGATCTCTTTGCTACGTGGCTACAGGTTTTGAAGGAAAGTGAGCATGAGCTGAGCAGAGGAGTTCTGCTCTGCAGACCCGAGTCAGCCCTGTTTCTACAGAGCACTTGCTGGAGGTCTGTCATGGTTCCTTTCTTTTCTGAGATTGTATCTTAAAGGAGAAAGACATCATCTATTTCTGTGCATCTGTATTTTTTTATTTTTAAACACAGGGACAATTTCTTTCCAGTAATTTATTTGACCCATCAGTGAAATATCTCATGTTTGAGACTCATGGGCAGTTGTGGTTACTTGTAGAAAGCTGGGAGATCTTAATCTCCTCTTTCTCCTCCTCTTCCTCTGGGTTACTTCATGATTTCATCTATGAGACATGACCATCAACAAGACTCCATGAATTCCAGCTATTTTTGTGTGGCATTGTCTATAGCCATGTGAAATGAGATTAGTAGAATATGGTGTGAGAAAACATGGAGATTGTGAGGTTCACGTCAGAACTGTACATTCTCACCTCTGTATTGACTCTTCATCCCAGTCTTTGTCACAGAGAGGCCATGGAATGCAGATTGAGGGTCACCCCAACACCAGGCTATTATGCATTTGTCGAACTCACTATTGTGTCTCTGGGACCAATACTGTCTTGGAAATTGACTAATTTTTAAAATTACTTGTTTGTTGTTGGCTGGAGGAGCATAGCATTTCATTCCTCTCACACAAAAGGCTGCTGAAGCACAAATGTTTGGTAGGCAGAGGTGTGGCTCAGAAGGGAAGATGCCAGCTGTTAACAGAGGGATGGGCTATGTCGGGACTGGTAAGTGTTTGAGTAGTGGGATATTCTGAATCAGGGACAGATGTCCAAGACTCAGAGTCTACCCCTGAATCTTCTTTGCTGGCACTGCCGGGAGAACCTGGGCTGTCATCACTGTTGCAAGAGATGGTTTAAAGAAGGTTGTAGAACTCTGAGCCAGGGAAGGTATGGGAGTATCCCACATGTCCCTCTGCTTGTTGCACTTTTTGACATGAGTTTGTTCGTGAGAAGAGTACTGCAAGCGGGTGTGCGTGTGCTTGGCGTGGACCTCTGGAGGACATGAGACAGGAAGGAGAGTGAAGGGAGGTCAGAGCCTTCAGGACCTCAAGGAAAACAAGCATCAAAGAACTTTGGGAGTTTTAGAACCTTTTCTGATGGGAAAGTCAAGTCGTCACAGTTACTTTTCTTTATGATGCTGTGAGATAATATTCATACATGACTAACATCGGGAGGAAAGAAGATTTTTTGGCCTATTGTTCCAGAGGGTAGATATCATCTGCTATGACAGGGATGTCAGTGCAGAAGGCATGGCTTGGAAACAGAGGAAGGCTGGTGCTGGTGACAGTTGTCCTCATGGAGGCAGAGGGATGAAGGCCAATCCAAGGAAGCAGGACTGGGACACTAAACTTCAAGTCTTGTGCCCTGCCTTCCTCTAGCAAGGTTCCACTTCCTAAAAGTTGCCAACCTTCTTAAGCAGTAACATCAGCTAAGGATCCAAACACATGGACCAGTGGGAAAAACTCACATTGAAATCATGACTCAGACACAAAAGGCTTCTTGGAAGGGCTAAGTGGAACCTGCAGTGTGAAGACGATGTGACTGCCCATGGGTTTCCTCGTGACCAACAGGAGCCTGGACAGTGCTCTGGGGCTCTAGAAAGTCACAGAAAGAAAGGAGGGGTCCTTCTACTGCTCCCTCTTCATCTCATCCCACTAGCAAGTGGTCTTTCCATTTGACAATGAAAACATCTCCCAGAGCCTGCAAATAGTAGATGATTCTAAGTTAGCAAAAATAAGGAATGGCTGAGCACTGCCAAGATGTATCCATCAATTAAAATTTTGTATATGATTGGCCTACACTGGGTATTAAACCAAGGATTTTCTGATGAGAGTTACACATAAAACAATGAGCAAATTGACTAAAACATTTCTGTAGCTGACCAAGTGGGTTTGATAAAGTATCTTTCCAGCTAATTATCCCACTAAAGAGTCTTATAAAAATGGCAAATGTTCAGATGGTAAATATCACAAAGAATAATTAAGGAGTAATTAGCATTTGGTGTCCCTAGAAAACCTTCCCAACTGATTGGTTACTTTAAGATGTTATAAAGTCTGACTTCAAATTATGTGATTTCAGTAATCTTTTGTTTGAATATAATATTGATGTAGGTACTTGAGAGCTAATGTTTAGGGCAAACACACTGTTATTTTAGCAAACATTCTGCATGCAGTTTAATGTAACTTCAGAGTACCAAAAGTGCAAAGTTGACCTTCCTTATATGAAAATGACAAAATTGGTTACAAGTCTGTTGAGATGGTATGATCTTTGATGGGCACTGGCTTGCTGTCACAGACTTACGTATTTGTTGAACACACCAAATATTAATTTTTCTCTCTTCCAGTGCTTGTACAGTTTAATCTTCAGCATTTATATCTCTTCTCCATTTGAGGTTTATTTCTGAATATAGTGTGAAGAAATGATTTGACTTTATCTTTTTTTTCCCTGAATAGTTCTCTGGTTGCTATAATACCATTTATTAAAAGTTCATTGTTTTTAGTGGTTTGAGACACCCCCTTAGATTAAATGGGGCCTTTAATGGAATTTAATAGAGACAATCCATTGCTTGGGCCTGTCTCTGTATACAGTTTTAATTACAGCATTGAGTAGTAGGGTAGAGAGAGCCAAGCCAAGGGAAATTTATCTTGCCAGTGCCTCTAAGTTGGTAGAAAAGTGAATTATAGGCAAGAGAAATGCATGGCTTAAAGAAGGGAAGAAGCTCATCTTGATGGCCAGACTGTGGGGAAGTGGTGGGCTTTGCTTGTGGGAAAGAGGACTCATATTCTGAAGGAGCGCCAGTCAATCCAGGCATGTACATGTTGCGTATTTGCTGTAGATGAAATGTTTATGTGGTCTCCTCTGTGGAAAGGGGTCCTTTAAGAGGTGATTGTATCACAAGAACAGAATCCTTGTGAGAATGATGAGTGCCCTGTTTGAGTCCTAGGCCTCCCTTGCCCTTTCTACCACAGGAGAAGTAAGTTTTTGTTGTTCAGAAGCTACCCTGTATTGGTTTTTTTTTGCAGAAATTAAAAAAGACTAAGCCCGTACTAAGTGGCATTTAATGAACAGATATTTATACTCTAGATGGGACATTTACCCAGACTCTGGCAGACCCCTGGAGCTGTCCTGTGCACCTGTCTGTCATGGGAGATCTCAGTCTTGCATGAAGTTTCGCATTGTTCTCTTTATCCAGGGCAGGAAGCTCTTGATCCTGGTGAAGACTGCTGGTGGAGTCCCAGTGCTATCTCCATAGGAGACAATGCCCCGGGCCACATTGTTGCATACCAGCGGGCCACCGGAGTCCTCCTGTGGACAGAAGGGAAATATGAACATAAAGCTAGGCTTTTCTGCTTGTGTTGCCTTGTGTTCCTAGCTGTTGGGGAAGGCAGGAATCTGTCCTCCACCTGCTGTGTGTGTATGATGGACAGTTGATGGCATATAGAGATTAAGTCCCTAGATCTTGTAGCTATTGGGGTTTCAGCTGCCTGAAGTTGCTATGTCCAGCTCAGTCCACCAAGGCACCTTCAGCTTCCCCAGGAAGAATGGGTTATTCTTCCATTCTTCTAGAAGAGATTGCAGAGGAAAAGTACCTATTCTACCCTGGTTTGATTTCCTGGCTAAGACTGTTGAGCTAGAGGCTGAGGTTCTTGTCCCACTTCTGCCTATACTCCTGTGTCCTAGCAAATACTGGTAGATGTCCAAGCTCTTACCTTGAATATAGATTTCCTTTTTCTCAGGTCTCCTACGCAGATCTCAGTCTGGCTGGTGTAGGAGGGGAAGCGATTCTTGCACTCTTGGTTCCTCTGCACTCTCAGCTGTACCTCCTGGAGCACATTAGTTCTTTTGGTTAGGCTCACATAACCCCAGCCGGCCACTGTGCACAAGAGCCCAGGCCTCAGCTTCATTCTTGCTCGTGGCAGAGCCACTGGCCTCACGACTTTACTCTTCCTGACTCTTCTGCTCAGCTGTAAAGAGAGTGAATGCATTTCTGTTCAACAGGCAACCCCCAACCAGCCAACTTTCCCTGGAAATACTGAAGCCACCAAGTAAGAGGAGCCAGCAAGGCTGGTGCACCAGAGGGTCAGGCAGGCAGTACCTGCAGCAGCATGATGTCATTCAATAAGTTCTTTGGATTATAATTAGGGTGGCGGATGGCTCTGCGCACAGGGATATGTTGCTGGGTCCTTTCCTTCCTCTGAACGTTGTGAGCACCCAGGATGACATTTATGGAACTGGAAAGACAAAGTTTTTCTGTGGGGGAGGGGAGGTGGTAGGTATGAGCTCCAGCAGCTAAGGTCCAGCAGTTCTGCAGTGCAGATGAATGGCCCTGGACAGGCCATAGGGAAGGATTGGAAGGGTCCTGGACCTGGCTGCTGCCTTGTATATTCCTGCAGTCCTGATCTTTGGCTGGCAGAAAGTGTGCTTCTCCATTTTTGCACTGTGTGTGTGCGTGTGTGTCTGTGGAGGCTCGAGGTGACATGAGGAATCATCCTGGATTGCTCTACTTCTACTTCTTTATTGTTTTGCTATGGGGTTTCCCAGTCTCCATTTTTCAGGGCTGGGATTGCATCCTGCTATCATTTCCATCAGGCATTTTTTACATGCGATCTGGGGATCCAAACTCAGGTCCTTTTGTTTATGAGACAAAGGTCTTAACCCCTGAGCTATCTCCCTAGTCCCCGTTGCTTCCTCATATTAATCAGAGATGGTTTAAGCTTCAGTCAGTAGGTGCCTTCCACCTCTTTTTCCTGTTCATTTTGATTGTGTCCTTTTCTCCTTACTGACACTAGCCTGTACCTCCTTCTTCCTGGTCTCTGTTTTTCCCTTTTGTTATTATAACTGCTCACAGGTGGCTCCAAGGAGGAGGTCTTCTGTATACCAGCCCCCCTGGGAAGCTGGGAAGCTCCTGAGTTCCTCACCTTCCCCAGCAATGAGCTGCAGTCATCACAAAGTCCTCTCGCACCAGGAACCCTCCACAAACAATCCGGCCTTCTGGACTCTGGATCTGAAGATAGGCCATGTAGGGGTAGGCGTGGGGCTTGGCCTCTCGGCCCCCAATAATCTTCCCTAAAAGACAACATTTGGCGTTAATCTCTGTGCTTGAGGAGCTGCAGTGAAGCACCAGGTGGGCCTTGGAAAGATGAGGTGGTGGGGAGGGGAGATGATGGACCAAGTGGAGGAGGTGTTGGAAGGTTCGAGCTCTGAAGAGGGCTACAAAGATCTGCAGGAATCACTGTGGACTTGAGGGAAGAACTATCTCTCTCTCATACCTCAGCATGGTCCTTATCCAAGAAAAGGGGGAACAGTGCTTGCTCCACACAAGGCTAGCCCTGATCTCTGATACTGAGGAATGATGCTTTCCCATAAGTATGAGGTCTCCTTTCTGTTCCCTGGGGCTTTCTTCCTCAGGAAGCTTCCTACATTCCTGAGCCCTGCTTCTGGGCAGCACTGGACTAGACATTTAAGCATTAAATGAGATCATTACTGCTATGTCCTGGTCTCTATGTCCTGTCTCTGAGCTTTGATGCATGGGGTAATGAAGTGATGTATGAACAATTTCTACAGTACTTTCTATATGTCAGGACCAATTTCAAGATGTTCATGTGCACAAAGCAGTTTAATGCTAGTTGCTCATGAAACTCTAGAGGTTAGTATTGCTATGATCTGGTCTTCTGAAGAAATTTATTAATTGTTCAATTAGCTTATCCTCAGGGATGAATTATTTGCTCAGTGAGGTACGATGTGCACAGGCAGCCTAGCTCAAGTCGGGAAGGGATTGCACCTCTGAGGCTGGGTTGGTCACTCACCTGCCTCATCCTCAGGAAGCAGGACAAAGGCCAACAGGAGCAAGAGTAGCTGCATCTTTCTGAGAGTTGCTGCCAGTTGCTGTTTGCATTTGTTCTCCTCCTGCCAGACTTTAAGCTCCTAAGAGAGGAAGGAAGTGGGGACACTGAGAACTCACACACCCATTTTGCTCTAATGTGATAGGTTTCTTCACCTAGGGCTGTCAGGAGGTTTGCCAATTAACTGCCAGTGATCTGGAAGAAGAGGGAGTTTCCTAAACCAACAGTCTGCCACAAAGCTGTTGAGTCAGCACTGGCAGCAAAAATAGGAATTTAACATCAAAGATGGTTCATTTGAGCAATGTGCATCAAACCCCCAATTCATCAGTCCATTTCATCCTGGTAAAGCAGAACACTTGGCAGCTGCTGTCTGTGAACTTCTTCTACGTTCTGTCTTCCTGGGATTAGAAGTACATGTCTAATCTCAGAATAAATGCAAACTCCTGGTTTGTCTATTCATGCATATTTGACAATGCTTGAAAAAGGGTAAATAAAAATTGGTCGATGTGGTGGGAGATACGGCTAAGAACACAAGGAAAAAGTCCAAGGGAGAAGTGAAACCTGCTTATCTTCATCCTGTGAGATCCTTGCTACTCCTACTTCCTTCTAGAACTCGCCCTGGCAGATAGAATGGCCCCTCTCCTGAGGTGGTAGAAGGTGCTGCTGGACAAGGAAAAGAGAAGAGTAAGGCTCTCACATCGGCCGGTACTTTCTCAGGTCGCCTGAGTCTCAGTCAACCCTCAGTGATGCAGCAGGAGACTTCTGGTCCTCGTACGAGAGGGGGAAGGTCTTTGTGCTTTCCAAGATTCTGTACATGCAGACGAGTCTCTGCAGCCTGACTGGGTTGAGAGTTGACTCTGTTCAGGACCACAAAAGCCAAAGAACCAACACTGTGAACTAAACACAGGCCATACTGCAGGGTCACAGGCAGGTATTAGATTCTGTGCATAAGCAGATGACTGTTCCAGTCCTGTAAATACCTGCAAAACAACAAGTGTGTTAGTCTTCAAAACACTTTCTGATGTTCTATGGCATGTGACACTCACTAAAGTGAAGGATTCTTCTCTCTGATCCTGTGCGTGGATAGTGGTTTCACTTTTTTTAGTTCTGCACAGGCCTTACTCCCTTCTTCAGTATTAATACATGATCTATGAGATTTGTGTATGTCTGAAAAGTAAACTGTATCTAGCTGCCATAGTGTTTTAGTGTTGGAATAATTTTATTTTACTGGTGTTTCAACATCTTGTTTTGTTTTAAAAAGTTTTTCAAAGTTAAAAATAAAGGAACAACGTTAAAAATAGGCTTTACATATGAAAAAGGCATAAGAGAAACATTCCCAGTTACATAAATAAAGATGTACACAGAAAAATTTAAAACAGTGACCAACCTTCCCAGTAGAAGGAAACATGAACATGCTATTTAAATTATCAAGGGCTGGGGAGATGGCTCATTTGTTAGTGTTTGTTGTGCAAGCAAAAGGTGTAGAGTTTGGACGTTGGATTACATATGATATTCTCTGTGGGTGTGGAGGCCTACCTGTAATTCTGGCTCTGGAAGGTGGAGACAGGGAATTGTAAGAGCAATTTGCCTAGCCAAACTATTTGTTTTTGAGACCCAGCATCAAAAGAATAAGGTGGAAGGATGATTGAAGGTGACACCCGTACACACCCCGCATGTGCCCACACTCATGTAAATGAACACACACATGTACATACATCTTCCCCCTGCACATGTATTCATACACATATAAACACACACACATATGGATATACATCCTTTTTTCCAAAAAATGAAAAAAGTTTTTTCCAACCTGCACCAAAATGCCACTGCAAGAGTTATAATTGAGTCAAAATTGGAGGAATAATAGAGCCTAGACAGAAAACTATTAGTGTTCTGAGGGAATGCATTGAGCCCCTAAATCTTTTTTTTTTTTTTTTATGGGTTTCTTTTTATTTATATACTTTCTTTTTTTTTAAAAACAGGAGCTTGTTTTTTTTATATATATATATATTTTTTATTTCAGCTCATACAAACTTATTAGGTACACCAGTTCCCTCCCTCCCTCCTCCTCCCCCCGTACCCCCTGCTCCTCCTCCCCACCCCTCTCCCTCCCCATCCCCCAGTGCCTCCCACCCCAATTCCCAGAGAGTCCTTTCTTGTGCATGACTGATTTTCCTCTGGGCCCTCCTCTCCGATGACGTACAAGGACCCAGTGGCCTTTGCCGAACCCTTTCCCGTGTTCCCCTTAGGTATAGGAACACTGCTGTGACTGCCAATTCTTTGCCTCCAAGGATCTTGGTGCCTTTAGCAGATGCTAGACTTTGTGAGGTCAACAGTGTGTTGGACAATGCGCAGGGCATGCAAAGTCCAATTATGTTTGTTTCAGCCCTAACTAGTATAGAGTATCTTACATATCATTGCTCCTCCCATCCTTATGCTCTTACACTCTTACCGCCCCCTCTTCCGCAAATTTCCCTGAGCTTCAAGATGGGGAGAGACTAAGCTGGCCTAGTTCTAGGTGGTTGATATAGAGTCTCTGAAGTTCTGGATTGTGGTTTGTTGATTTTCTTTTGCAGTTCTGCTGCTCCTGCAATGCCCTTCACTCCATCCTGGTGGGCATTGTGTGTTACCCCCTGGCCAGAGACAAAAAGCTGTTAGAGTCTTGTGATAAAAGCACATTCAAAGGTAGATGTAATAAAAGTGGGAAACCACAGTGAGGGAGGGGTCTATCACCCATTTGCAAAATTGTTACTTTTTATCTGCCAGACTATATGCCCTCCTCTTCTGGTGAGATCACTCCCCCTCAGTAGTAAATGATCAGGAACAAAAGTCTGTGAACTTAATCAGATGTCTCATTACTTATTTGGGTCCTTGGTGGAGGCCTATTTTCCCTGCTGTAACATGGTCCCTTCTCTCCTTCTTTCTGGTGTGGCCCTCCTACCCCCATCCCTCCTGTTCATAATCCTTGGAATTCCTATCTCTAGGTGGAGCCCCTAAATCTTGAACTTTTGTTTCAGTAACTATATGAAGCAAGATCTGCAGAAAATATTCCAAAATGCTGTCTAATTTTTGCTGGAGGCTCCATACTACTTGTCTCCTTTATGGGACTAACTTAACTTTGATATCAAATCTAGTAAACCTAATATGGGAAAGAGCATTACACGCCAGTGTTACTTTTCAATGTTAATACAAAGTAAATCATGCAAACAACAAAGTGATATATGATGAGAAATTTGGATTTACCTTAGAACACATAGTTAGGTTTGTATCTGACACCAGTATCTGCAGAACATTAGTTTTTGATTAAAGAAGAAAACTTTATTATGCAACCAAAGAAAAAAACAATCAAAAATTTCCTAAGCATTTGTTAAAATTCACCATCATTCATTAAAAAAATTTCATAGCAAGCTAGAAATAGGAAGAATGTCTGGGTCCACAAAATTCTATCTCAATTATTATAGTTGACAATCAAGTGTCAAAAGCCTTTTCTTTAGCAGCAAAACAATGTAAGCCTATCTACACGCAAATCAACATTCTTTCTGTTTAGTATTATAAAATGGTTTCAGCCAGCTAGTCAGAAAACAAAAGTGAAAAGTGTAAAGATGGGAGAAGAGGAATACAAACTGTTTCGAGGACATGGTCTATAGAGGGATTCCAAAAGGATATGCAGCTGAATTACCACAACTAAAAATTGATCTAAATTAATCATATTTCTATACATATGGCAATAATGCTAGAATTAAAAAATTAAAAATTAAAAGCTAAATGTTTTGTTTAGGGTGCAGAAGAGGAGATGGATAGAAAGAGCTGTCGAAAGGGAGCAGGACTGTGAAATGCCGTCTAGGCAAAACAGCCATTGTAATCAGAAACTCAAAGCACCTGTGCATGTCTACACTGGGCTGACACAAGAATGGATCCCATCAGCAGTCAGCTTGATGGTGGAGTGACTGGGACAGGGTCACAGGCTCTTGCTGCTAAAGTATTTGCTAGTGATAGGTTCAGAGAGAGCGGAGTTAATGGCTGTGTTCTTCCTGGTGACCCGACCAGGCTCCAATAGAGAGTCACGATCCAGCAGTCACACAGATGATAACCGTTGTGCTACGTGAATCAAAACAGAACCAAAAGTTATGAATCTGGGAAGGGACTGTCGGGGAAGACTGGAAGAGTGGAAGTCATCAGGATCGGGAGGGAGATAAATGAGAGTGGAGAGAATGACCAGAATACATTAAGTGCACTTATGGACCTACTAACGAATAGCTTAATAAGATAAAATTTAAAAACAATGCCCAAAATTTAATATTGAAATGCATGAAAATTAGCAAATAAAAGCACAAATCTAATAATGTGAGCAGAATTTTTTTTTGGTGAAAATGATAAAATCGAATGGGACGACATTTAAGAAGACTGCCAAACAGAAAGAGATTCCATGTTTATGATCTGGAAGAGTCAGTACTATAAAAATGTCTGACTTTCCAAAGTTGGCCTCTAGATTTGTTGCACTTAAGAAACATTTTGTAGGATTTAAGTAATTCTGAATATATATGGAAAAAGTGGCCAGTGATAGCCAGCACACTGTTTAGAAGAAGATGGGAATCTTGCTTACCAAATAAAGTCATAGTAATGATACCTGAATACGCCAATACTACAATGCACGCATATATGTACATTTAATTTGTTTCTCATCTAAGTACTTGCCAGACCTAATCTTGCTTAATTTCTGGGATGAGATGTGATTGGACACTTTGAGAGTGGAATAGCCATCAGGAGGATACTTAATTTGTGATAAAGATGGCATTGCTTAACACGTAAAAAAAGACTTTTTTCTGCTCAGGGAATGATTTTTTCCAGTTTTTTTTTATTTTTCACATATGTATTTGATAGGGTGTCTTTTTATTTGGAATCATTTTATATTTCTAGGATTGGGAGCCTGTTCTGATTGTCGTCAGCATTTATCCTTAGGAGTTATGGGTCATCTGGTTGCAGGTCTCAGAAATGAGTTCAGACATTGTTTGAAGGTTCACTTCTTTTTTTTATTTATTTCTTCCACTCATATAAAGTTGATAGGTACCCCATTCCCCTCACTCAATGAATGATTTTTATTTTTATTCACTTTACTACTCTGTGTGTGTATGTGTGTGCGCGTGCACATACGTGTGGAGGTCAGAAGAAACCTTGTGGGAGTTGCTTTGCTCCTTCTACCATGTTGATTCTGGGCATTGAACTCATGGCGTCAGCCTTGGGGGCAAATGCCTTTCCCACTGAGCCATCTGGCTGACCTCTAGTGGGTCATCTTTATAAAGTAGGAGTTTATGGTATCCTAAATGTATTTTATTAATGAAAAAAATAAAACCCAGTTTTTATTTATGCCATATCCAAAAGTGCATTCTGGAGACAACATGGGAACAGTGTGAATAAAAATTTGAAGACTTTATATGACAATATCTTAATAGTAGGTAGTGATTTTATATGTGTTGGGTAGTAGTTACAGAGAAAAGGACTGAAGAATTGCATGCATTAAACCTGAAGGACACAAGCTAAGCAAAGATGCTTGTAACATTCATAACAAACAAAGATGATTTAAAATCTATAAAGAACTGCTATAAGGCAACTAAACAATTAAACAGAAAGATCTTTACAGGACATCTAGTTGATCAATGGCCTATGGAAAGCTGTTCCATGCATTAGGAAACAGAAAAACATCAAGTTAAAGCACAATAAGATACCAGTTCACAGGAGGCACGTTCCAGAAGGTCATGGTCACATTATTCATAGGAGCATTATTAGCATAGCCTCATCCTGGGAATAGTTTATTCAGTTGTGGCATATGATATAATGGAAGATTTGAGAGCTATGAAAATAAATGAACTGTTTCCTCTTGTTGCTACATAAATGAACCTTACAAACAATTGAAGGAAGAACATGAGAAGACTATATTTACATGATTTTTAATATAAAGTACATACTTTTTTAATATAAAGTCCAAAACTAGGCAAGGTGGAACTCCCTGGGCAGAAATTGATACGCAGATGAGGGGTGAGAAACAAGATGTGGTTACGTTGAGCTAGATGGTATTCACCTCTGGGGTTGGAGGACAGAAAGTGTTTTTTTGACCTGGGAGACACCAACATGGGATTTCTGAAGTGATCAAGTTCTATTTCTTTTTATTTTGTCTCTTTCATTTTCATGTGTGAGTGATGTGTGGGGTGTTTGTATATGTGTGTGGGCCACATGCATGTCATCTGTGTGTATCCTTGTGTGCAAGACGCCTGAGAGTGATGTCAGGATCGTCCTACTTTCTTCATTTGAGAGAGGGTCTTAAATCAAACCCAAAGTTTTCTGATAGAGCTTGTCTAACTAGTCAGTTTGTCTTGGGAATTCCTGGTCTCTCTGCCTTCTGAAGCTCAAATTATAGTGGGCTACCACTCCCACCAAATATTTCATGGTGGAGCTGGGATCTGAACTCTTGGAACATGCTTTTACAAAGCCATTTTCCCAATCCTATCCTCTATTTCTACATGTAAAATGTAGTGCTTATAATAATTATAACTATTATTTATATAATTATTGTCTTATAATTATTATTTAAACTACATGCTTTGGTTTTATGGATTTAAATAATTTGCATATTTTGCAGGAAATATTTTTAAATTGTGTGTTACAGAGTGAAGGTTAGAGAGAACATTTGGGTGGAAGGGGGACTTGGGCACATACTTGAAATTTAATCTATTAATAAAAACTGTGATCTTTCAATGTGGGGAGGAAGAGAGGGAGGGAGAAAAAGGGGGATACCTATTGAACTTGTATAACAAAAAATGTAATAAAACAAAATAAATGTAATAAAATAACAAAAAAACCCTGTGGTCTTTGAGCAAGTAAGACTGTGATGTATTTCATAATATCCATAGCTGGTCACATCTGTTTTTGGCTATTCCATTACGTTGCCATCAGTTGCTTTTATCTCCTCTGGGATATTGAGACATTGAGGTTGGGTGCATTCATCTCCCTGTGCCACCTAAGCCCCAGATGCCAAGCTATGTGCAGACATTCACCAGCTGCAGTAGGTCAGACTCCCTCTTTTCTTCTTCTTTTGATTCCCTTTAGCCAGAAACCAATGCAGCTTCTCTAGAATTTGTAGGTGACTGGAGCTTTGCTGACCCAGATTTTTATGGCTATTTGAGTGTTCTTCCTGCTCAGGAGAGTGCTAGTAAATGAAGATATGAAACTAACATGCTACATATAACCAGTTATTCCTGAATATATCACTTTTCCCCTATTGTTGAATGTTTGATGGCCTGCCCCCCTCCAAGAAGGTATCAATGTGTATGCCCATCTTTATCTGCTGTTCATATTGACTCAGATTCACTGCCTGGCCATAGAAACAAGTCTTTCTGCTGAAGGTTGTAGTGGCGACTACCCTGGCAAGAGGTAACCATTTGTGCAATAGTAGAATGAATGTTATGGGAGTAACAATTGCTATGATTGAATCTAAGGCCTAAGTAGGGAACATGTGCATGGTATTGCAAACCAGGCCAAAAGCTTATGGAAGAGACGGATATGAGCCCTGGAGGGAGGAGATCTGCTAAGGTTTAGCGTTAGCCACTTGATATCAAACTGCCTTTTAAATAGTTATCATTGTAACTTTTCATTAGAGAGTTCATTAGAAGAACTCTCAGCACTTGACCTAGAAGTTTTCTTTGTAGAGAATTACAACTGACCAAAGTAAAAAAATAAGTCATCGTGGACTGTTCAGCCCTAAACAGTTCATAAAAGTCAACCTCCATCCCCACCCAACAACCCAGGGTTCAGGAAGCATTGTGGAAAAGTGGACAGTGTAAGAGCCTGAAGGTGGGGAGGGGTGAGGACAGACGGAAGCTTCTAGACATGACGGGAATGCTGCATCCACCAACTCATTGTAGTGTAGCTACAATACCTGTTAATCCCACAAAACCTGGACTAAACTTGACCCATCAACATTTCACCCTAAAAGGAAAAAAATCTCAAGAGGTACCATATCTTCCTGAGAGACTAATGAGGATAATGAGGATTAACGAGAGGCTAATGAGGATGTTGAATGGTGGATGAGGAAAGGGGCTGCTCTTCCCAAAAGTATACCTACTTGGTATACATCATCCTTGCTTCAGCAAGTGTCCAGATACATATGACTAATGGAAACAGAGAGAGAGAGACAGAGACAGAGACAGAGAGAGAGACAGAGACACAGAGATAGAGAGACAGAGAGACAGACAGACAGAGAGAGAGAAGTCATAAGCACATGGCTAGGAGAGGATAGAGCACAGAGCTGCCATGTTATGACCATGTGGAGGTAAAGCAGGAAGAAGAGAGAAATGGGTCGAACCAAAATTTATTTATTTATCCATCCATCCATCCATCCATCCATCCATCCATCCATCCATCCATCCATCCATCCATCCATCCATCCATCCATCTAATCAATCTATCAATCTATCTATCTATCTATCTATCTATCTATCTATCTATCTATCTATCTATCTATCTATCTAATCCCAATAATAAAGCTCAACAGGTACCCTGGTCCTCTCCCTCCCTTCACCCCTCCCCAGTCCTCTTTGCACCTTCCCTCCCTTTCCCTTTCTTTTATCTCCCTCTCCTCCTTTCCCAGTGCCTCCACCTTCCCTCTTCTCATCCCCTGGCAGATCCCGCTGTGAAGGCCAAAATTCCCTCTGAGTCCTCCATTCCAGTAAGGTGTAAGGACTCAGTGACATAGCCCAATGATCATCCCTCTGCTCGGCTGCCTCTTAGTATGGGAACACTGTTTTTTTTTTTAATTTATTTATTTTTCCCCAATCACTATCCCAGGCCTCTCCCTCCCACCACCCTTCCCCAGTACCCCTTGCACTCTACCCCCCCATTTTCCCTTCCTTTCACCCCCTCCCTCCCCTTCTCCCAGTGCCTTCCCTTTCCCCCTCCCATCCTCTGGAGCATCCTTTTGTGTGAATGCCAAATTTCCCTCTGAGTCCTCCACTCTACTGAGGTGTAAGGACTCAGTGGAATAGCCTAGAGCTCTTTCTTGGGCTCCCCTTTAGTATGGGAACTCTATTAAGACTGTTAATCCCTTGCCACTAAGGATCCTAGTGCTTGTGATCAATGATAGATTTTGAAGGGTTGTTAACATGTCAGTCATTGTGTAAGTCATGCAAATTCCGATTATGGCTACTGCAGCACTAATTTGTGTAGAGTATCTTGCATGTTGTTGGTCCTCCCCATCTCTGGGCACTTAAAATCTTGCTGCCCCTTCCACAAATTTCCCTGAGATTTAGGATGGAGAGAGATTTGGCTGGTCTGGTTCCAGGTGATTAATATAGGGTCTTTGGTGTTCTGAATTATGGTTTGTTGTTGTTTTCAGTTTTGCTCTTCCTGAACTGCCCTTGGCTCCATCCTGATTGGTATTGGAGGTCACCTCCTAACCAAAAATAAAAGAATTACAAAGATAGAGAATTACAACTGACCAAAGTAAAAGGCTGTTTAAATGAAGATCTTACTCTAAAAGGGGATTCAAAGGTGGATGGAATAGGAGTAGGAGACCGCAGGGGTTGTCAGTGTCCCTTTTGCAGGATGGTTACCATCTATCTGCCAGTCCCTATACCCTCCCTGATTGGTGAGATCAAACCTCCTGAGTCCCAAGTGCCCAAGAAGGAAAGTGAGAGTGAGCTTCACCAGATGTCTCACTACTTACTTGCAGTATTGGTGGTGACCTATTTTCTCTACTGAAGCATCTCCTTTCTCCTTATTTCTGGAGACCCTCCCTCCTGTTTATAATTTATGTGATTACTGTAAGTATTACAGAGATTTATCTTTGAAATGTCATTAAGTGGGTTTGGTACTATGATCCACCTATTAGGGTGTACATACAGTGTCTAATTTTCTATATCTGGGATACTTCACTCAATAAAATTTTTTCTAATTCCATCCATTTGCCAGCAAATTTCATTAATTCATCTTTTTTGATGGCCGAGTAGTATTGTATTGTATTGTGTTGTGTTGTGTTGTGTTATATTGTATTATATAAATGTACCACATTTTTATTATCCACTCCTCAACTGTTGGGCATTTGGGTTGATCCATGACTTTGCTATTATAAATAGTGCTGCTATGAACATGGTTGTGCTTGTGTCATTGTAGTGAATTTTTGCTTTATGGTGGATTATTCAAAGACATGGTATAGCAGAGTCACATGGCATTTCAGTCTTTAACTCTTTTAAAAATTGCCAGACTGCTCACCAGAGTGGTTATATAAGCCTGTATTCCCACAAGCAATGTAGGAGAGTTCCCTTTTCTCCACATCCTCTCCAGCACTGGTGTTGTTTGTATTGTGGATTTTTGCCATCCTGACCGGGACGAGATGATATCTCAGGGAAGTTTTGATTTGCATTAGGATGCGGTGCATTTTTAAAAATATTTGTTAGACATTTCAATTTCATCCTTGGAAAAGTTTCTTTTGAGTTCCCAGGACTATTTTTCAATTGGGCCATTTATCTCTTTGGTGTTTAGTTTTCTAAGTTCTTTGTGCACTCTGGATAATAGAGCTCTACCAGATATGTGATTAGCGAAGATTTTCTCCCATTCTGTGGGTTGCCTTTGTGCTCGAGTTACAATCTCTTTGTCTGAACAGAAGCTCCTTAATTTCATAAGATCCAATTTGTTGAGTGTTGGTCGTAGTGACCGTGCTATTGGATTTCTGTTTAGGAACTGTTGACCTAGCCCAATCAGCTTGAGGGAGTTTCCTACCCTTTCAACTATCATTTTTATAGTCTCTGGCCTAATATTGAGGTCCTTGATCCAGTTGGAATTAATTTTTGTGCATGGTGACAAGTATGGGTCCAGTTTTAATCTTCTGCATGTGGACATCCAGTTTTGCCAGCACGATTTGTTGAAGGTGCTGTTCTTTTTCCATTGACTTTTTTGGGCCCCTTTGTCAAAGATCAAATGGCTGTAGTTGTGTGGGCTTATATCTGGGTCTTCAACCCTTTTTAAAAATTTTTTTAAATTTATTTTTCTGCTCATACAAACGTAATAGGAACTCCTGTCTCCTCCCTCCCTCCACCCCTCCCTGCACCTCCCTCCTCTCTCCTCCCTCCCCCCTTTGTCTCTTCCTTTCTCCCCTCCCTCCCTTTCTCCCAGTGGGCCCTCCCATCTCTGAAGCATCCTTTAATGTGTATATCAAACTTTCCTCTGGGTCCTCCTCTCTGATGAGGTGTAAGGACTCAGTGACAATTCCTAGAACTCTTTCTTGTGTTCCCCTTGAGTATAGGAACACTATTGTAACTGTTAATCCCTTGCTTCTAAGGATCCTAGTGCCTTTAGTCCATGCTAGACTTTGAGGGGTCAATGATATATGTTGGTCATTGTGCAGATCATGCAAAGTCCTATTATGATTGCTTCGGCCCTAACTTATGTGGAGTATCTTGCATATCATGACTCCTCCCATTTTTGTGCTCTTACAATCTTACCACACCTTCTTCTGCAAATTTCACTGAGCTTCAGGATGGGGAGAGATTAGGCAGGTCTGATCCCAGGTGGTTGATACAGAGTCTCTGATGTTCTAAATTATGGTTTGTTGATTTTTTTTTCAATTTTGCTATTCCTGCAATGCCCTTGGCTCCATCATGATGGGTATTGGATGTCACCCTCTTCTATCTGGTAGCCTATATGCCTTCCCCTTCTGGTGAGATTGTACCCCATCAGTTGCAAATGATCAGGAAGGAAAGTCTGTGAACTTAACCAGATGTCTCATTGCTTACTTACAGAAATTTGTCTTTGAGTGTCTCTAAGTGGGTTTGGTACTATGATCCACCTATTAGGGAGTACATACGGTGCTTAATTTTCCATGTCTGGGATACTTCACACAATATAATTGTTTCTAATCCCATCCACTTCCTGGCAAATTGCATTAGTTCATCATTTTTGATGGCTGAATAGTATTCCATTGTATAAATGTACCACATTTTCCTTATCCACTCGTCAACTGTTGGACTGTTTGCTATTGTAAGCAGTGCTGCTATGAACATGGTCGTACTTGTGCTATCGAGGTGAATTTTTGCTGTATGGGGGGTTATTCCCAAAAGTGAAATAGCAGGGTCATATGGCACTTCAATCTTTCCCTTCTTTAAAAATCGCCAGACGGCTTGCCAGAGTGGTTGTATGAGCCTGCATTCCCACCAGCAATGTAGGAGAGTTCCCTTTTCTCCACATCCTCTCCAGCACTTGTTGTTGTTTGTATTGTGGATTTTTGCCATCCTGACTGGGGTGAGAGGATATCTCAGGGAGGTTTTGATTTGCATTTCCCTGATGGCTAAGGATGTGGAGCATTTTTAAAGATATTTGTTAGACATTTTAATTTCGTACTTGGTAAAGTTTCTTTTGAGTTCCAAGGCCCATTTTTTTAATTGGCCCATTTGTTTTCTTGTTTAGTTTTCTAAGTTCTTTGTGCACTCTGGATAATGGAGCTCTCTCAGATATGTGGTTAGTGAAGATTTTCTCCCATTCTGTGGGTTGCCTCTGTGCTCGAGTTACAATCTCTTTATCTGAACAGAAGCTCTTTAATTTCACTGTTGAGTGTTGTTTGTAGTGATTGTGCTATTGGATTTCTTTTTTTTTTATTTTAAATTTTTTTTATTATTATTATTATTATTTATTCAACTGTGTGCATGTGCGTGTGTATGTGCATGCTCGTGTGTGTGTATGTGTAGAACCACGGACGAATTCGTGAACCACCATGGACGCCTCCATCTCCTTCTGCCCCAGGATTCACAGGCTCCGCCCCACCAGGACCAGAAGCACAGGCCGCCCCCGCTTCCGCCTGGCGTCTATACGTGGGATCTGGGATTCGAACTCAGGACCTTCCGCCTACAAGGTGGAGGCTTAACCCCTAAGCCACCTCTCCAGCCCCAGTGCTATTGGATTTCTGTTTAGGAACTATTGGCCTAGCCCAATCAGCTCGAGGGAGTTCCCTATCCTTTCAACTATGGTTTTTATAGTCTCTGGCCTGATATCAAGGTCCTTGATCCATTTGGAGTTAATTCTTGTACATGGTGACAAGTACGGGTCCAGTTTTAATCTTTTGCATATGGATATCCAGTTTTGCCAGCACCATTTGTTGAAGGTGCTGTTCTTTTTCCATTGGATTTTTTGGGCCCCTTTGTCAAAGATCAAATGGCTGTAGTTGTGTGGGCTTATATCTGGGTCTTCAACCCTTATCCATTGATCTGTGTGTCTATTTTGGAACCAATACCAGGCTGTTTTTACAACTATGGATTTGTAGTATAGATTAAGGTTTGGAATGGTGATATCTCCAGCATTGTTTTTGTTACTCAGGATTGTTTTTGCTATCCTGGGTCTTCTGTGCCTCCATATAAATTTTGAGATTGTTTGGTCAATTTCTTTAAAGAATTGCTTTGGGATTTTAATTGGTATAAAATTGAATCTGTATATTGCCTTTGGTAGGATGGGCATTTTTATGATACTGATTCTGCCAATCCAGGAACATGGGAGGTCTTTTCACCTTCTGGTGTCTTCTGTAATTTCTTTCTTTAGGGTTTTAAAGTTTTCATTGTAAAGGTCTTTTACTTTCCTGGTTAGGTTTATACCAAGGTATTTCATTTTTTTTTAGGGGCTATAGTAAATGGGATTGTTTCTCTCAGGGCCTTTTCACTTCTTTCATTCTGGGCATATAAGAAGGCCACTGATTTTTGTACATTTATTTTGTATCCTGCCACCCTGCTGAACTTCTGTATTAGTTTCAGTAGTTTCCTGGTGGAGTTTTTGGGATCACTCAGGTATATGATCATCTCATCTGCAAATAGAGATATCTTGACTTCTTCCTTGCTGATTTGAATCCCTTTTATCTCCCTCTCTTGTCTTATGGCTCCAGCTAAGACTTCCAAGTACAATATTGAATAAAAGTGGTGAGAGAAGACAGCCTTGTCTAGTTCCTGATTGAAGTGGGAATGCTTCCAATTGTTCCCCATTGAGCATAATCCTTGCTGTTGGCTTGTTGCATACAGCTTTTATTATGTTGAGAAAGGTTCCTTCCATTCCAACTCTCTCTAGGGTTTTGATCATAAAAGGATGTTGGATCTTGTCAAAGGCTTTTTCTGCATCTGTTGAGTGTATCATGTGGTCTTTGACTTTGGATTGGTTTATAGGATGGATACATTTATTGATTTTCATATGTTGAACCAACCTTGTGTGCCTGGGAGAAAGCCTACTTGATCACAGTGAATGATCTTTTTTTTTTTTTTTTTTTTTTCCAATTTTTTTATTTTTTTATTTTTATTTTTTTATTTTTTTTATTAAAAATTTAATTATACATTTTAAAATTTTTTACCAGTTCCCTCCCTCCCCCCTCCCCTTCCCCCAGTGTCTCCCCCCCAATTCCCAGAGAGTCCTTTATTGTGTGCGCCTAACTCTCCACTGGGTCCTCCTCTCCGATGACATATAAGGACCCAGTGGCATTTCCATAAGCCCTTTCTCTTGTTCCCCTTAATCATAAGATTACTACTATGACTGTCAATCCCTTGCCTCCAGGGGTCTCGGTGCCCTTAACAGATGCTAGACTTTATGAGGGCAACAGTACGCTGGACATTGCGCAGGGCATGCAAAGTTCCATTATGATTGCTTTGGCCCCAACTATTGTTGAGAATCTTGCAAATCGTTGCTCCTCCCATCCTTTTGCTCTTACAATCTTACCGCCCCCTCTTCCGCAAATGTCCCTGAGCTCCAGGAAGGGGAGAGATTAGGCTGTCCTAGTTCTATGTGATTGATATAGAGTCTCTGAAGTTCTGGATTGTGGTTTGTTGATTTTCTTTTGCAGTTTTTCTGCTCCTGCAATTCCCTTCACTCCATTCTGCTGGGCACTGTATGTCACCCCCTGGCCAGAGACAAAAAGCTGTTAAACTGGAGTCTTGTTGTAATAGCACATTCAAGGGTAGATGTAATAAGAGTAGGAAACCTCACTGAGGGCGGGGTCCATTACCCATTTGCAAAATGATTACTTTTTATCTGCTAGACTATATGCCCTCCCCTTCTGGTGAGATCAGGAAAGAACGTCTGTGAACTTAACCAGGTTTCTCATTACTTACTTGCAGACCTTGATGGAGGCCTATTTTCTCTGCTGTAACATGGTCTCCTCTCTCCTTGTTTCTGGTGTGGCCCTCCTAACCCATCTCTCTTGTTCATAATCCTTGCAATTACTGTGTTACATAGGTTTACTTTTGAGTGTCCCAATGTGGGCTGGGCGAGTTTGGTACTAGGAGCCACCTATTAGGGAGTACATACGGCGCTTAATTTTCTGGGTTTGGGATACTTCACTTAATATAATTCTTTCTAATGACATCCATTTCCCAGCAAATTCCAGTAATTCATCATTTTTGATGGCTGAGTAGTACTCCATTGTATAGATGTACCACAGTTTCCTTATCCACTCGTCAACTGTTGGACATTTAGGTTGATTCCATGACTTTGCTATTGTAAACAGTGCTGCTATGAACATGGTCGAGCTTGTGCTATCGAGGCGAACCTCTGCTGCTTGGGGGGTTATTCCCAAAAGTGGGATAGCAGGGTCATATGGCATTTCAATCTTTAATTTCTTCAAGAATCTCCAGACGGCTCGCCAGAGTGGCTGTATGAGCCTGCATTCCCACCAACAATGTAGGAGAGTTCCCCTCTCCCCACATCCTCTCCAGCATTTGTCGTTGTTTGTACTGTGGATTTTTGCCATCCTGACCGGGGTGAGATGATATCTCAGGGAAGTTTTGATTTGCATTTCCCTGATGGCGAAGGAAGTGGAGCATTTTTTAAGATAATTGTTAGACATTTTAATTTCATCCCTGGTAAAGTTTCTTTGAAGTTCCAGGGCCCATTTTTTAATTGGGCCAGTGTTTTCCTTGGAGTTTAATTTTCTAAGTTCTTTGTGCACTCTGGACAGTAGAGCTCTGTCAGATATGTGGTTAGTGAAGATTTTCTCCCATTCTGTGGGTTGCCTTTGAGCTCGTGCGACAATCTCTTTATCTGAACAGAAGCTCTTTAATTTCACAAGATCCCAACTGTTGAGAGTTGGTAGCAGTGACTGTGCCATTGGATGTCTGTTTAGGAAGTGTTGGCCTAGCCCAATCAGCTCGAGGGAGTTCCCTATCCTTTCAACTATGGCTTTTAAAGTCTCTGGCCTGATATCAAGGTCCTTGATCCATTTGGAATTAAGTCTTCATGGTGACAAGTACGGGTCCAGCTTTAATCTTCTGCATGTGGAGATCCAGTTTTGCCAGCACCATTTGTTGAAGATGCTGTTCTTTTTCCATTGGATTCTTTGGGCCCCTTTGTCAAAGACCAAATGGCTGTAACTTTGTGGGCTTATATCTGGGTCTTCAATCCTTATCCATTGATCTGTGTGTCTATTTTGGAGCCAGTACCAGGCTGTCTTTATAACTATGGATTTGTAGTATAGACTTAGGTTTGGTATGGTAATACCTCTAGCTGTGTTTTTGTTACTCAGGATTGTTTTTGCTATCCTGGGTCTTTTGTGCCTCCATATGAACTTTGAGATTGTTTGGTCAACTTCTTTGAAGAATTGCTTTGGGATTTTGATTGGTATAGCATTGAATCTGTATATTGCCTTTGGTAGGATGGTCATTTTTACAATGTTGATTCTGCCAATCCAGGAACAAGGGAGGTCTTTCCACCTTCTGGTGTCTTCTGCAATTTCTTTCTTTAGGGTTTTAAAGTTTTCATTGTAAAGGTCTTTTACCTCCTTGGTTAGGTTTATACCAAGGTATTTCATTTTTTTAGGGGTTATAGTAAATGGCATGGTTTCTCTCAAGGCTTTTTCACTTCTTTCATTCTGGGCATATAGGAAGGCCTCTGATTTTTGCACATTTATTTTGTATCCTGCCACCCTGCTGAACTTCTCAATTAGTTCCAGGAGCTTCCTGGTGGAGTTTTTGGGATCACTCAGGTATAAGATCATGTCATCTGCAAATAGAGATAGCTTGACTTCTTCCTTGCCAATTTGAATCCCTCTTATGTCCCTTTCTTGTCTTATGGCTTCGGCTAAGACTTCAAGTACAATATTGAATAGAAGTGGTGAGAGTGGACAGCCTTGTCTTGTTCCTGATCGAAGTGGGAATGCTTCCAATTGTTCCCCATTGAGCATAATCCTTGCTGTGGGCTTGTTGTATACAGCTTTTATTATATTGATAAAAGTTCCTTCCATTCCTACTGTCTCTAGCGTTTTGATCATAAAAGGCTGTTGGATCTTGTCAAAAGCTTTTTCTGCATCTATCGAGAGTATCATGTGGTCTTGGACTTTGGACTGGTTTACATGATGAATTACATTTATTGATTTGCGTATGTTGAACCAACCTTGTGTGCCGGGGATGAAGCCTACTTGGTCCCCATGAATGATCTTTTTAATATGTTTTTGAATCCGATTTGCTAAGACTTTGTTGAGAATCTTTGCATCTGTGTTCATCAGGGAGATCGGCCTATAGTTTTTCTTTTTAAGTGAATCTTTATTAGGTTTTGGGATTAAAACAATATTAGCTTCATAGAAGGAATTTGGTAGTGTTCCTTCCTTTGCTATTTGATGGAACAGTTTAAGGAGTATTGGTGTTATTAACTCCTTAAATGTCTTGTAGAACTCTGTGCTGAATCCATCTGGTCCAGGACATTTTTTGGTGGGAAGATTCGAGATTACTTCCTCAATTTCCTTATATGTTATAGGACTATTTAAGTAATTCACAACTTCCTGATTCAATTTAGGTAAGTTGTGTTTACTTAGAAATTCATCCATCTCTTTTGTGTTGTCAAACTTCACAGAGTATAAGTTTTTGAAATATGATGTTATAATTCTCTGGATTTCTTGGGTATCCGTAGTGATAACTCCATGTTCATTTCTAATTTTGTTAATTTGGGTTTTCTCTCTCTTGCTTTTGGTTAGTTTAGCTAGGGGTGTATCAATCTTGTTGATTTTTTCAAAGAACCAGCTTTTCGATTTGTTGATTTTTTCTATCGTTTTCTTAGTCTCGATTTCAGATATTTCTCCCCTTATTTTGCTAATCTCTTCTCTTCTACTGCTTTTGGGATCAGATTGCTCTAGTTTCTCTAAAGCTTTAAGCTGCATTGTTAAGTTGTTTATTTCTGATGTTTCCATTTTTTTGATGTGGGCATTAAGAGCTATGAACTTACCTCTTAGAACAGCTTTCATTGTGTCCCAGAGATTTTGGTAAGTTGTATTTTCGTTATCATTCACTTTCAGGAAATCTTGAATTTCCTTTTTAATTTCTTCCTGAATCCAGTTCTCATTCAGCATCATAGTGTTAAGTTTCCAGGAGTTAGTGTATTTTCTCTTGTTTGATGTGTTGTGGATGTCCAGCTTTAGGCCGTGGTGGTCTGATAGGGCACAGGTTAGAATTTCAACTTTCTTGTACATGTGTAGATTCATTTTGTGGCCCAATATGTGATCTATTTTGGAGAAAGTTCCGTGTGCTGCTGAGAAAAATGTGTATTCTTTGGTGCGTGGGTGAAAAGTTCGATAGAGATCTGTGAGGTCCATTTCTTTCAGGGTTTGATTAAGTTCCAAAGTGTCTCTGTTAAGCTTTTGACCTGTTGATCTATCCCATGTAGAGAGGGCGGTGTTGAAGTCCCCAAGAATTATTGTTTGGGGGTTGATTTCTTGCTTTAGACGCTGTAGGGTTTTCTTAATGAATGTGGAGGGGCCCGTATTGGGTGCATATATGTTCAGTATTGTGAAGTCTTCCTGGTGAATTGTACCTCTGACTAAAATGTAGTATCCATCCGTGTCTCTTATAATTTTCTTTGGTTTGAAGTCCACTTTGTCTGATAGCATAATGGCTACCCCTGCCTGTTTTCTGCTTCCATTTGCTTGTAGAATTGTTGACCAGCCTTTTATTTTTAGAGCGTGCCTATCTTTTGTGGTGAGATGGGTTTCCTGCAGGCAGCAGATTGATGGATTGTGATTTTTAATCCAAGTTTGTAATCTGTGTCTCTTGATCGGTGAATTAAGTCCATTAACATTTAGTGTTATAATGGAGAAACTATTGTTAATTCCAGACATTTATTATGTTTAGTAGCTTTATAAGTATATTGCTTCGCTTTTAATGGTGTTATATTTGCCTTCTGTTCTCCTGGATATGCCTGTTTTTTTCTTCACGCTTGAGTATCATTTCTAGCAGTTTTTGAAGGCCTGGTTTGGTGGCCATGTATCCCTTAAAGTTGTCTTTGTGCTGGAAAATTTTTCTTTCTCCCTCGATCATGACTGATAGTTTTGCAGGGTAAATCAGCCTGGGTTGACATTTTTGCTCATTCAATACTTGAAGTATGTCTCTCCAAGCTCTTCTTGCTTTTACTGTTTCGACTGAGAAGTCATTTGTTATTTTAATAGGTTTGCCTTTAAAAGTGACTTGTTTTTTTCTCCCTTGAAGCTCTCAGCACCAGTTCTTTATCTTGAATGTGGAGTGTTTTAACTATTATTTGCCGCGGTGTGCTTCTAGTTTGGTCGTATCTGTTTGGGGTGCGGAATGCCTCTTGTATATGAATGGGCCTCTCTTTCTTTAGATGAGGAAAGTTTTCCTTGATGATCGTTTGAAAAATTTCCTCAGGGGTGGTATTTTGAGATTCTTGCTCCGGTATTCCATGAATACGCATGTTAGGCTTCTTCAGGGTGTCCCATATCTCTTGGATATTTCTCTCAAGTATCTTTTTGGCTTTAACAACCTCTTCCATTGAGCTGGCTAGTACTCCCACTTTATCTTCAAGGTCTGAAATTCTGTTTTCTGCTTCATTAGTTCTGTTGATAAGACTCTCTGTGGCGTTCTGGGTTGAAGATAACTTGTCTTTTAGCTCAGTTTTAAACTCTGCTTGAGTTTGTTTTAACTGTTCTATGCCACTTTTTGTTTCTTGCACTGTTTTTCTCAACTCCTCCAGATGTCTGTTGTGTTCCTCTTCAAAGCGATTGATTCGATTATGTAATTCCTCCCGGATTTCCTCTTTCATAGTATTGAACATGGTAATGATCATATTTTGAAAGTCGTTATCCTGGGTCAGGCTTTCTTGGCCTTTTTCCGCGGGTTTGTTCTTTTTGGAGTCTAACATTATGGGATTAATTTCTTCAGTGGGAGATTTGTTTACTTGAGTGTTGCTTCTCATGGATTTGCACTTTGACTTTGGCATTGTCATTTTAACTCTTAAGATCTCTCAATTTCACTAAACTGAATTATTTGGCCTGGGGTACTGGTGGGCGGGGCCTGAACGGGGACTTACCTAGGGAGCGGGGTGAGGCCCGGGTGGACCGCGTGCGTGTCCAGACTGGAGGAGCGGGGTGGGGCGAAAAGGGAGGCTGCGCGCGTCGGCGTGGAGCTATTTAACCCGAGGGCAGCTGGGGCGGGGCCCGGGCGCAGGGGGAGGTCCTCCTCGTTCCCTCGGCCCCCGCGCGGCTCCGGCTGGATGGCGGGAGTCGGAGCCGGGTCCCCGTGGGCTGACCTGGGGTCCTAGAGCGCGCGTTGAGGCCCGGCTGGATCTCGCCTACGCGTCCCGACCCGGCGGAGCGGGGGTGGGGCGAAAGTGAATGATCTTTTTTGATATATTTTTGAATCCGATTTGCTAAGATTTTGTTGAGAATCTTTGCATCTGTGTTTATCAAAGAGATTGGCCTATAGTTTTCTTTTTGTTTTTTTTTAAACTTTATCATTTATTTATTTATTTATTTATTTTACATGTGCTTGTGTGTGTATGAGAGGACACTGCGTATCCCTATGGAGTATCAAGGATGACCAGGAATCATCCTGGATTGCTTCTGTCTTCTTTTTGCTTTGCTCTGGGATGTCCCAGACTCTGCCCATCAAGGTAAGAAAAGTGCAGGCCTCTGCTGTTTTCCTCCTGTTGTTTTCAACCTGGGACCTGGGATCAGAATTCAGGACCTTCTGCTTGCAAGGCAGAGACTTAACCCTTAAGCCATCTCTCCAGCCCGAAAACTTTATTATTGTAAACAAAATCTCATTAGTTAAGTCCAGCAGTTTAGTTTAATTATGAAAAATATCAAAAGCAGATTCAACTTTAAAATTTAGTACCAAAACCAAATTATTATTTAAGAAACTTTATATTTAATAGATGAATATATGTCTAATTAAATTTTTAAAGGAATTGCAAAAGCGATGTTATCAGATCTTAGGTAAAAACACAATACCATCTTTCGTGAAGCTTCATAAAAATCAAGATAAAATAATATTTTAGTCAGTACGTACTCAGGCCTTTAATATTATCAAAATAATTATTCTTTTCTTTAATTTCTGATCATGCAAACTTAACAGGTACACCGGTCCCCCCTCCCTCCAACCCCCTATCCCCCTGTGCTCCCCTGCCCTCCCCCTTTCCTCCCCATCCCCCAGTTCCTCCCCCTCCCATCCCCGGAGCATCCTTTAATGTGTATGCCAAACTCTCCTCTGGGTCCTCCTCTCCGATGAGATGCAAGGACCCAGTGGCATTTCCCAGAACCGTTTCCTGTGTTCCCGTTAAACATAGGAACACTACTGTGGCTGTCAATCCCTTGCCGCCAAGGATCCTAGTGCCTTTAGCAAATGCTAGACTTTGTGAGGTCAATAGTGTGTTGGACATTGTGCAAGGCATGTAAAGTCCAAATATGATTGCTTCGACCCTAACTTGTGTGGAGTATCTTGCATATCATTGCTCCTCCCATCCTTGTGCTCTTACAATCTTACTGCCCCCTCTTCTGCAAATTTCCCTGAGCTTCTGGATGGGGAGAGACTAGGCTGCCCTAGTTCCAGGTGATTGATATAGAGTCTCTGATGTTCTGGATTATGGTTTGTTGATCTTTTTTTTCAGTTTTGCTGCTCCTGCAATGCCTTTGGCTCCACCCTGATGGGTATTGGATGTCACCCCCTGGCCAGAGAAAAAAACCTGTTAAATTAGAGTCTTGTTATAAGAGTATATTCAAAGGTAGATGTAATAAAAGTAGGAAACCACAGTGAGGGAGGGGTTAATCACCCATCTGCGAAATGGTTACTTTCTATCTGCCAGACTATACGCCCTCCCCTTCTGGTAAGATCATACCCCATCAGTTGTAAGTGATCAGGAAGGAAAGTCTGTGAACTTAACCAGATGTCTCATTACTTACTTGCAGTCCTTGATGGTGGCCTATTTTCTCTGCTGTAACATGGTCCCCTCTCTCCTTGTTACTGGTATGGCCCTCCTTCCCCATCCCTCCTGTTCTTAATCTTAGCAATTATTGTAGTTATTACAGAGATTTATCTTTGAGTGTCTCTAAGTGGGTTTCGTACTAGGAGCCATCTATTAGGGAGTACATACGGCACTTAATTTTCTGTGTCTGGGATACTTCACTCAATATAATTGTTTCTAATCCCATCCATTTCCCAGCAAATTCCATTAATTCATCATTTTTGATGGCTGAGTAGTGCTCCATTGTATAAATGTACCACATTTTCCTTATCCACTTCTCAACTGTTGGACATTTGGGCTGATTCCATGAGTTTGCTATTGTAAACAGTGCTGCTATGAACATGGTCGTGCTTGTGCTAGTGAGGTGAATTTTTACTGTATGGGAGGTTATTCCCAAAAGTGGAATAGCAAGGTCATACAGCATTTCAATCTTTAACTTCTTTAAGAATCGCCAGACGGCTCGCCAGAGTGGTTGTATGAGCCTGCATTCCCACTAGCAATGTAGAAGAGTTCCCTTCTCGCCACATCCTCTCCAGCATTTGTTGTTGTTGGTATTGTGGATTTTTGCCATTCTGACTGGGGTGAGATGATATCTCAGGGAAGTTTTGATTTGCATTTCCCTGATGGCTAAGGATGTGGAGAATTTTTAAAGATATTTGTTAGACACAAAATGATTATTCTTTAGTGTGCACGTGCATTTAAATTGAGCATGCCCTCAATGGGAATTAACCATGGGAAAAAGCCAGTTTCCTGGGCTTGTCCAGCTGTGTAAATATGCCTGGCCCTGGCAGCCATCTTGGCTCCCTAGCCCCTCATGGCCCTCCTGCTGCCAAGGAAGATGGCGGCTGAGGGAGGCAAGATGGCGGCTGGTGGGAGCAGGTGGCTGATAGGGTGGAGTACCGGATACAGTGGCTTGGCCCCAGGCCGCGGAGCTCGTTCGCCCCCTGTAATCTCTGGCATGCCAGCAGCGGCTGTGGCGCCAAAACCTTAGGAGACTCTATCTTTTGTGAAGGAAAGAGCAAGCTTAACCAATTAGGAGGGTTCCCAATGAGATCCTGGCTGACTAGAACATAAGGAATTTGGTCGCGGTGACCCTGGCTCCCAGTGGAACGCAGCCTCCTTAACCTTGCACGAGAACGGATAGGCTGAAGGTTCCTTCCAGCGGCCCTCCTACGTTAAAGGAGGCCCATTCGGACCTGCAACAAGTCTGTAACTTTCCCTTCTTAAGATCAACTCCTAAATTCCGTCCTCTCTCTTTCACGTCCTTGAAATGGTCCAGGAGTAAACTAAGTCCCATACTGTCCGTCAGTAAAACAGTCAAAATTCCAACACCAACAAACAATAAGACACAAATGCCACACAACATTCCGGAGACAAATACCAAAATAAACCAAAGGTGGTTCCGCTCTGCCATAAACCACGTCTCCATACAACCAAATGAGGACTCTCGTCCTCTCCAAAGGGCAAGTCTCCGTGCAACCAAAGGGGGAGAGGGGACGTCTCCCAACTTTACCCGGCCAACAGCGCCTCTGTGCACCCACTTGAGCCTGATGTTGGCCTCCCCCAGGCGCCACAACACACCAGACAGACAGACAGATAGACAGACACTCACCAGTCGACTGGCCGCCCTCTGGTTTGGGGTCTGTGGATGTCTGGGATCCCGGATGAGCCCCCACTAATGTTGTGGCCAGATTCTGGGGTGCCAAAAATCAACAAGGAGCCAACACCAGCTGCAAATCGCATGAGGGTCTTTATTAGCAGATTCCAACCTGGGCTCACAACCGACAGATAGCAGTGTCCAGCCCAGTCGGGAAGAACGTGGCCCTTTGTCGGGGTGGAGTTTTATAGCTTACGGGCAAGGGGAGGGGCTTCCAACTTAGTAGTTACATGATTGGCTAACAACCAACAGTTTGGGCGCGCAGGGATTGGTCCCCCCACCTTGTCTGTGAGCAGTTTGAATTGCAACCTTACTACCAACAACACCTGAGATTTTCTCTTCTGGTTGCTGGCCTCTGATTGGCCTATGCCCAGGTCGGTGCTGCCCTGGGGCAGCCCATAGACTTTTATGGTAAGGGGAGGAATGGGGGTGGGCAACTCCAGTCTGCTGAAACGTTCTTTTCAGGTATTCAGCTAGGCATGTGGGGGCGCATTCCACACTCCTCAGTCTGTCTCTAGTTAGAGCTAATGGCTTGCGCTCTAACTGGGCCACATTAAGAAAGCTATATACATGTAGAGGAACATACTTAAAAGGAACTAAAAGAAAACCAAAATCGGGTTCTAGGTCTCCTCAATAATTTGAAAAATTTCCTCAGGTGTGGTATTTTGGGATTCTTGTTCTGGTATTCCATGAACGCTCATTTTAGACTTCTTCAAGGTGTCCCACAACTCTTGAATATTCCTCTCAAGTATCTTTTTGGCTTTAACAACTTCTTCCATTGAACTGGTTAGTTCTTCCACTTTGAAGATCTGATATTGTATTTTCTGCTTCATTAGTTCTGCTGAGAACACTCTCCATTGAGTTCTGGGTTGAAGATAACTTGTTTTATATTTCAATTTTAAACTCTGCTTGAGATTGTTTTAACTACTCTATGCCTATTTTTGTTTCTTCAGCTGCTTTTCTCATCTCCTCCAAGTGCTGTTGTGTTCCTGTTCAAAGTGGTTGATGCAGTTATTTAATTCCTCCTAGATTTCCTCTTTCACAGTATTGATCATAGTAACTGATCAGGATTTGACAATCCTTATCTTGGGTATGGCTTTCTTGGCTATTTTCTGTGAGTTTGTTCTGGTTGGTATCATTATGGGGTTAATTCTTTTGGTGGGAGATTTGTTGTCTTGGTTTTTATTTCTCATGGATTTGTGCTGTGACCTGGGCATTTTTGTTTTATATTTTAAGACCTTCTTTTTGTTTGTGTGTGTCTTTAACTGAATTAGATGGTATTACTACCCTTGAGCAGTTATTACTAGTGTTTGCTTTGGAGTTGGGTAGGCTTGTCTAGTATTGTTGCTATTTCCTAGATGAGGCTATTAGACTGTTAGTACATCAATTAGGTCAGGTTTAGTAGACAGGGAGTGGAGATTAGTATGGTAGTGCCCTTTTGCAGTTTACTTCTTTGGTGATATGTGAGGGTGAATGATATTGTCTTGGAAGTTGTACTGGTTTTTGGGTGTCTATATGGAAATGTTAAACTACAGTGACTAATAATTGAGAGGAACAAGATGGTAAAAAGGGTTTACTTATCTTTGAGCTGGGTGTGAAGATTCTCTCCTATGTGATGGGAGGATTTTAGAGAATTTCAGATGTATGTTGTTTGTCCCTGTGATAGTTAGGCCTGGGTGTCAACTTGACACACCTGGTATTAGCTAAGATGGGCTGAGACCACTTCTTTTAAGGATCAACTGAGACCACTTGATAGGATTGCACTCACCCTAGATCCTATCAGAATTTTCAAAGCTCTCATAGGATCCTCCCAGTACTGCATCGTATAAAAAGGAATCACCAAAAGAACAGATGCCTTATTGCAGCTGTGCTAGGAATCGCTCTTCCTGCTGGCTGCCTGGTTTCTTCGACCCTCTAGCCTTCCAACCCTCCAAATCGTCGTTGCCTAGATTAAAGACTAGGAATTCTTCAGCCTTCAGCCATCGTTGGACTACCTCAGCTACTGGAAGCCATCATTGGACTACCTTGGCTACTGGCAGCCATCCTTGGACTACCTTGGCCATACTGTAAGCCGACTCAATACATCCCCTATATTATATTCTTTGTGTCGATTCTGCATCTTTAAAGAATCTGACTAATACAGTCCCCTAAAGTTTTGCTTGGTCTTTCTCTGGACTCTGTTGAATTCTGAGGAGTAAGGAGTCTGCCCTGGTCTGGGTCTAGGACATCTGGACAGAGTGTCTAGTGTGGCGTGCAGATCACCTGGGACCTAGGGCGTGGCCTAGGAGCCTTCCACAGCACCAGAGCAGAATGGCTGCAGCTCTGGCTGCTGGTGGGGTGTGCAGGCAACCTGGGACCTGGGGTGTGGTCTAGGTGCCTTACCTGAGGAGCCGGGAGTCCCGGAGCCACAATTTTTTATGACCCACTAGTTACTAATGAGTGCCCTGGAGCTATTAGCTAATCAAGATAAGGACTGTAGTGTCATCATTAGCATTATAGAAAAATAGAAAAGCAGGTGCCAGCTTATCATGTTGAACATACACCCCCTCACACTGTGCCCTCTTCTACTGAGATTCTCAGAAGAACCAGAACTTCCTGAAACATTCTTAGTTACCCGTGCCTATCCTGCAGAAATAGCCTCTGACTTTAGTTCCTGTGAAGGCACTTGCTTCCCACTCAAGAGGTGTGTGTGTGGGGTACACACTGAATATCCTCTCTCCACTTCTTAAGATAGAAAATAGTTAATGAAACAATAGTTAACTGAATTTCTGTTCAACTGCTTTGCTGCTTGCAGATACTGAAGTAGTCACATGTTAGAATGTGTTTTTTGCCTTTAAAAGCTGAATGTATGTTTGAACTAGGATCCTGATTCCTTGGTGTGTGGTCACTAATCAGTTTCAATGAAGTCTTATTTCCTTTGGTAAAATCACTGGTTTGGTGTGGTGAATTTCTTGAGCTACCTCAGTCTCACAGCAACTGGAGAGATGGTGGATGTGGTTCTCACAGGACTGGACATTCCTAACTGCACTAGTTGTCCAACAGAAATTAAACTTTCCCCTCATTTCCTCATTGTATTTGATGAGAATATTTGACCCTCTAGGGTGAAGGGGCTACAACTGTTCTGGCTACTTCATGCTGGATGAGGGCAGATGAAGAGGGCAACTGTCAAATATCCTTATTCCAAGTATCTGAATGGTCCAGGGATCCATGACAGATGGGGTTCTATTGAACCAGCATGTGGAATCTTATTGTAGAACACACAAAGTGAATAATAAAGTTAAGTAAGGTCCAAATATAAGGACTAAAAGTATAACCAGGGTCCATCAGATGGCAGAAGCTAATATACTCAGGAAGGAGGAAGGAAGAGGCTATGTTGAGTTTGTTAATCATCTGGTTTAATTTATGTAATGACATTAGCCTTCTGGGCAACCCATACTTTGCTTTTATCTTAAAACACACCTGGCGAACATTCCTCCATGTTTCAGAATGGTGTTCTGTATCATGACTTCAAAGGTTTCATAGTGCTTAATAACATGCCATTTAAAAATAACCCTGATCCTTGAAAGGTGACAAACACTACTTTTCTAACATTTAGTTGTAAACCAAAAATGAGCAATCTTGTTTAATATTGGTGTGGTTAATGTAGGTCAAAGACAGCTTTGTTCCTTTGTGGTGTTAGTATTGGTCTCAGATTAAATCTAGGGCTTGTGCCCGCTGGATGGGATCTCTGTAACCAAATACTTTTCTGGCTGTTCTTGTTTTCTTTTAAGCTTTCTTTCTTTTTAAGCTTTCTTTCTTTTTAAGCTTTCTTTCTTTTTAAGCTTTCTTTCTTTTTAAGCTTTCTTTCTTTCTTCTTTCTTTCTTTCTTTCTTTCTTTCTTTCTTTCTTTCTTTCTTTCTTTCTTTCTTTCTCTCTCTTTCTCTTTCTTTCTCTCTCCCTCTCTCCCTCCCTCCCTCTCTCCCCCCCTCTTCTTTCTTGTGTGTGTATGAGAGAATTGTATGCCCCTGTGGGGTGCCAAGGGTGACTTTGGAAATCATCCTGGATTTCTTCTACCTCCTTTTTGCTTTGCTTTGGGATTTTCCAGGCTTTGCCTACCAGGGTCGGAAGTACAGGCCACCGCCATTTCCACCTGAAATATCAGTAAAAAGAAAGAAAGCTTAAAAGAAAACAAGAACAACCAGAAAAGTATTTGGTTACAGAGATCCCATCCAGTGGGTACAAGCCCTAGATTTAATTTTATGTAGGACCTGGGATCCGAACTCAAGACTCTGCTTGTGAGGCACAGTCTTAAGCCCTGAGCCATATGTCTATTCTCCTTGTTTTGGTTTTAGAGGTGGCATCTTAGTGCATTGCATGGCTACAAGTTCCTGGGTTCAAGTAACTCTCTACTTCGGTCTCACAAGATGAGGTGGTAAAAGGGTTATCTTTCTCACTGTCTATTCTGAACTTGTATGTTATTATTTTTGAGCATCTTTAAAATCATATAAGCCCAAGTTTACTAATATTTTAACTTGCACTGATTATCTAGTGGACTTTTCTCCCAAGATATTTACTGACATTTCAAAAAATAACTTGCCTATTAGTATTATCAATACTATTCTTTGTGGTGATGGATAATGTACTGTCTAATGACTGTACAATGTCAAGATGAATGGGCATATTCTACTATTTCTCCAGCTGTACATTAGTACCGATCCTATATGAAATTAAGTAAAACTGTGATGATCATCTTTATCCATGACTTCCCTACACTTGTGCGTGTACATGCACAACTTCAGATCTTATGTAATATGTCAGTTTTTTTTTTACCATGATAACAAAATGGGGAGGATGGATTTATTTCTGTTCATTTTCAGGGGCTTCAGTACACAGTCAGCTGGTTCTATTGCTTTGGGCCTGAGGTGAGACAGAGCATCATTTCGGACAATGCCTGATGGAACACAGATGCTCCTGGTAACCAAAAGTAGAGGAATAGGCAGGAAAGTAACAGAGACAAGGTTAATCCTTCAGTCAGGACTTCAATGACTCCCAAATCCTCTAGTTATACCCCTTTTCCTATTAGCCCATTTGGTACGAAAGCCATGATTGAGGTTAGCATCATTGTGATTCAACAGCACTGCCAACTGGAGACCAAACTTTTACCATGGGACTCACAGAGAGATATTTCATAGTCAATCTGCATCATGTGGAATAAAGTCCTAGATATAATCACCAGACCAAGAGACAGATATAGGTGCAAATTTATATAGAGATTATCACAGAAAATATGTATTATCAATACTAGTTCACTGTTCATGGTATGTAATCATAATATCTATTCTTCTAATGCACCTCATGCTCAGTGTATAACGAGGAAGATTGCTTCAATAGGTATTATTCTATGAGGGTAAGTTCCTATTTCTTGGTGGCAAAACTCTTCTTCACCCAGTCTTACATACACTCTCTAACACCACGGAACTCTTCGTGAGTGACTTTCTTGAGTCTTCGCATTTCTGTTAAATTGATTGTTTTCTTGCTCAACTCTGCACATACATTTAAGTCCCTTCTTAATACTACTACTACCAGTATTTAACCCCAAGGAATGACTCAACAGGCCAAGTGTTGGACAATCTTATGTGAAATATAGCTTTATCTGCTCTTCCCTCAGTTTTCAACATCTGAATTTAGTTTGTTCATGTTGAAATGTTTGATTGCTATTTTTAAAAGAAAGATCCTGCACTCTTTGATCTTGGCATTGTATGACTCAGTGTGTGTCTAGCTACTGTGTATTTATCATTATGTCACATGTAACTTGCTAGTGGTGCTAGTGGTGCTGTTTGAGGGACTTCAATTAGCTATTGTAAGTTGAAGTGTAGTATTGTGTGTGGAATATCTGAAGCTGCCCTGCTGTCCTTTTCTCACATCTCAACATATGGACTCTGCTGAGCTACATTGGACATCAGGACCTGTGGATCTCCAAGTTTCTCCCAGTCCACACACTGCTCTTCAGAACTAAAGATCTTGCTAGCGGATTTTTTTTTTTTTTTGCACAACACTGATAGAATAAAAATAATTCATTTTCAAAACATGATTTTTATGAATTTCAAATACAGATGCATCTGTGCCATATTGACTTGTTTGGGGATGGTGATGAAGATGAGAAAAGAGCCTACCATGTACTTAGTTAGAATCAAGAGAGAGATCAAGTATTGATTGATGAGGGGAGTCACTTCCACTGGTTCACAAACTGCCCTGTGGCTAAGTTACCAGCAGGGGGCGAGTGAGTACAAGGGACTGAGGATACAGGTGATGATGATGAGTGAGCTCAGGTGGACTGGCAGCCCTAGGTCTGAATGAAACATGAGATAGAGGAGAATCCACAGAGTTGGGGACATTCGGGGAAAGAGAAAAGGGCAGACTCAAGTCAGGGAGGGTGAAAGGGAAAGGGCGGGTAGCCAGTGGCGGCCATAGGCTGCTGTGGGAAGGCCATCCTGGGGGAAGGGAGGTGGACTGAGCTGCGTTATAAGCTGGAAACTGGGTGAGCCTGAGGATCATCAGAGGAAAGTCTCAACCTTCTAAACTACAGACAGTCCTGGAGGAGTGTGTGTGTGTGTGTGTGTGTGTGTGTGTGTGTGTGTGTGTTAGAGGGAGCTGATTCATGGCAAATATAGCAACTTCCTGAGTCCCTGGGGTCACCTCACCTCTACTGCCCTGTTACGTTTGCAGCAGAAAAGGTGACTTGGAAATGTTAAGAATTTCCTAAAGCCCAGGGAGGTTCACTCATGGAGGGATAAGTGTAAAAGATAAGCGACTGAGTATAAGATGACACCTTAGTGATCCTGTGGACTCCTGACCTTGTGTGAGGAAGTCAGCTTTGGAGCACTACAAATTAAGTGTGGCTGAGAAATCCAGAAGAAGCTGGACTGGAGTTCAGTAAGGAGGATGGGCTGGGGGGATGGGGGGAGAAGAGGAAATAAAGACCAGAACTGAGAGTAGAGGAGCTCCCTAGAAGCAGTGTAGCCTGAGAATGGCTGCACATGGGCTAGGAGACTGCTCAGAAGGTGAGGCCTTTGCCCTGCAAGTGTGAGGACAAGAGTTTGGATCGGATCCCATGAAAATGCTGGGTAGGTATGGTCAGTCAGTGTCTTTAACCTCAGAATGTGGAAAGGAAAGACAAACTCTGAAAGAAACTGGTTTGCTGGCTAAACCACTCAGTGAACTCTAGGTTCATGTTAGAAGCTATGCAGCAATCATAAAAGTTGAGAGACATATTACATCACACCTTTCGGGTCTCCACATACACATATGAACATGCAGCTGAACACATACATGCATCCTCATAAATGTATACACATGTCATACATAATGGGTCTAAAAGGTAGGACAAAAGGGTGAGGAAAAAATTGCATGAAAAAATGTGTATAAAATTCTCAGATTTGATGGAAACAATCAACGGAACAACCATTGATGTTCTCCCCTGAATCCCAGCGAAACTCAGAGAATGGGTCAGGTCACCCAGGTCCTCTGGCGCCTGCTCTATCCTCTCCTTGCTTGAGCATCCCTGTCTGTAGATAGTGCCTCTAGATGACTCTCATCACAACTGCTGTTTTAACATCATGATCACAAGGGAAAAAGATGAGCTGGGGCTCCTGCTGGGCTTCTAACATCAGTCAGTATTTTTCCTTGGGTCTGGAAACGGACAGTTCCAAAGGACAAAGAAGCCCAGTAATGCCTGATCTGCACAGAGAATGGTGCTGCTTATTTCTCAGACAATATCTTTTTTCTTTTAAAATAACTTTATTTAAGGCACGTGCACGTGCTCATGTGCGCGCGTGCACACGTGCGTGCGTGCGTGCGTGTGTGTGTGTGTGTGTGTGTGTGTGTGTGTGTGTATCAGAAGGCACTGTGTGTCTCTGTGGAGGGTCAAGGGGACTTCAAGAAGTATCCTGGATTGCTTCTACATCCTTTTTGCTTCACCCTTGGATTTCCCAGGCTCCCTACCAAGGTTGGAAGTGCAGACTGCCTCCATTTCTACCTAGTGCTTTTTTACTTGGGACCTGGATCTGAATTCAGGACTTTCTGCTTGTGAGGCAGAGTTTAACCCCTTATCCATCTCTCCAGCCCTTTGGTATTCTTATAGTTGCAGAAATTGCTTGTGTTATAAAACGCAAGATTTATAATTTTAACAGTTTTAATAAGTGTAGTTCAGTGGTATTACATACATTCACAAGCGTCACCAGTATTGAATTTAGACATTTTCCAGCTTTCCCTAAGGAAACTAAGAACCTCTATGATAATTCCTTTCTGTCGTCCCTCCCATCGCATTCTGTCTGTGTTTCTAAGGATTGGAGGAGATTTGTTACATAACTACAAGCATCTTGAGCATGATGACACATCATATTCCACACATGGTCATTGCCTTAGTTATCAATCAGGTGATGGGTAAACTACAAACTCAGGACTATTGCAAGGCCTAGAAACTGGAGGAAAACTGAAAAGGGGGGGAAGCACTGGGGAAGACGAGAAGTGGTCACGTACAAGCCTGTCATCTTTCCATTCCTGGCCAGTGGTATGAGTCCACCTGAAGGTAGTTTCCTTGCACTCTCTTCTGAATGTTTTCAGGATGACTTCAGAGACCTGGGTGTCCACACTTTGGGATGTTAGAAGAAAAAGACAAGGAGAAAGTGTTTTCTAGGTGGGAAAGAATTTTTATTAAAGTCAACTGAGAGGCACTTGAAGCTTGGCCAACTCCTCTGTTCTTGTTTCTAATGAATCAACAGCCTCAGTTAAGAGCAATAGCTCTGCACCTGGGTGTTCCTTTTGCCTCTTTGACACAGAAGCCACTAATGTGAGCAAAATGGTGCATGCATTTGAAATATTTGTTGCATTGGATTTGTGCAGAGCCACCCACTCAAGGGTTGGAGAGTCTGCTGAACTGCTCATTAAGTCAGAGCACAGAAGCTCCTCTCCCAGCCTGGTTTTCCTCTTGCTTGTCAGGCTAGTACAGCAGGAGACTGTGGCAATGAGTCCTGTCTTGAAGGGCTAGCAGGTGAATTACCACAAGAGAGGATCCTGGGAAATGAATGGACTTCTAAGCACATGAGGATGGCAAATGAAGAGCTGGATGTCTTTGGCATGGAGGACAGCAAAGTGGTGCTGAAAAGCTAGTGACTATGACAGCTGCCCTGCACTAAAAAGCACAGGTTTTCCTGGTGGGAATTAGGTTTCCAGAGCTATGAGAGAAGAGGAAAAAGAGGTATATGTGAGCGAGGTCCTTCCAGTCTTTTGTAAGGAACTTCATATATGCTATTTATTTTTGTTTTTAGTCCCAAAATTGACACTGCATCTCTAGTAACAATTTTCCTTATTAAGCGCAATTGCAATGTTGTGACGGAAATATTGAAGGCAACTTAAGTGAAAGCATTATGTATTCAGGTTTGCAATTTCAGAGGATTCTGTCCACAGTCATGTGGCTCCCTGTTTTGGGGCCCTCTGTAAAACAGGACTGTCCTGGCAGCTGGAGCATGTGGTGGAGAGATTCTGCACTCATGTTGTAGTGAATTGGAAGCAGAGAGAGCAGAAGAAACTGGCGACCTGGTATCATCTTCAGTGGCACATCCCCCATGGCCTGCATCCTACAGCTAGACCACACCTTCCGAAATTGCTATACCTTCCTCTACTGGCGATCAAGTGCTTCCTGTTGGGGACCAAGAATTCAAAACATGAACCTGTGGGAGGCATTTTATATTCAAAGCATACCAGATGCACAGTTGTCTTTCAGCTAAAAAGTAGTGAAAAGCATTAATAGTAGAATGAGATCTGCAGAACATGTATCTCATGAAATATCATTCATAAAAGTACGAAGAATATTTAAATGATTTAACAATGCAAAAAGAGAAACCCAATGGAAAAAACAGGCAAAAGACTTGAACAGAAATGCAGTGAAAGAAAAGGAGGAGATAGTAAATAAACATAGGGAAAATAGATCACATCTAAGGAATGACAAATTGAGAGTTCAATGAGATATTACTATGTATCAATTAGAACGACTGACATCCAAAACATTGTTTCATCAGTTTCTGTTGAGGATCTGGAAAAAGAGCAGCTCTCACTTATTCTAGATTGGAAATTTAAAATTTGTAACCACTTTTGGAGGTAGTACAGACATGTCTTACAAATTAAACATATCATCCTAGCCCTTAGAATTTCCCAAATGTGCTGAAAATCATGTAATATAGGAAACCTGCATATGACTATTCACAGCAGCTTTATTTAAAATTGCCAGACTTGGAAGAAGACAGGTTCTTGAACTAAATAAGCAAAACAGTAAGCCTGCGTTATCTCCGGAAAATAAAATATCATTCAGCATTAAAAGAAAGGAGCTAAGGAACATGAAAAGATGTAGGAGATCCTTGGGCTGGGGAGAAGGACTCAGGGGTTAAGTGAAGCCTTTCCTTGCAAGCAAAAGGACCTGAGTTTGGATCCTCAGATCCCATGTTATAAATACCAGGTGGAACTGGCAGCAGCCTGTAATTCTGATCGTGGAAAGTGGGACCTGGGAAATGCCGGGGCAAAGCAATAAGGAAGCAGAGTGATGCAGGATGATTCCCCGTGCCACCCCCTCCATGAGTACATACACTCAGGTGGCTCTTTCTCACACACACACACACACACACACACCAAAAAAGATCCTTAAGCTAAATTACTGAATAAAAGAAGTTAACCTGACAAGAACATGTATACAGTACAGCCATGTAACATTGTGGAAAAGTCAATACAGAAGAGACTATGAATTGCCAAAGGTGAAGTGGGATGGAAGGACAAAGAGGTGGAGCCCAGATGATTTAGGGAAACAAGTATTCTCTGACTGCTATCACAATGGTAAACACAAGTCACTGTATGTGGCACTATCAATTCGGAGATGTCCTACCCAGAATCCCGAACCCAGGAGGTCCAGCTACAGACATGCCCCAGACATGTCCCAATGTCCCAATAGAGGAACCTTGCAACCAATGTGAAGCGGCCATCTAACCTGTCTCTGTCCCTTGCCGGCTTGCCCCTGGCCTCAAGCCCCGAGGCTCCACCATTTCCCCCTCCTTTCCCCGGCTGGCCCGGTGAAGGGATTCAGCAACAACTGTGCATTTATCCAGTCCAGTGATTTAGGAACAAACCATGATGTAAACTGTGGGCTTTGTGACGACGATTTGTCTTGTGTAGATTTGTGGTTTATAAACACAGGTTTTACTCTGGTGCGGCATTTAGTAACACGTGGCGTCTTCTTTTTTAAACCCTCCACTAAGTTTTGCTATGATTATATAAAAATTACTCTGCAAATTTAAAAACCTATTTCAAGAAAAAAAATAGCTCTTCATAAAAAGCAATGTCAGTGGATTAGAAAAGGAGTCAAGACCTCTAGCAGTCATCATATCCACATCTAGCCCTGGGGGAGGAAGAGCTTCACATGTGTTGGCTTGATTTCCGGTGTCTTACTAAAGCAAGTGAGTCTTAGGGGCCAGATCCTGCCTTCCCATGGCTTCCTGTGGCCAGGGGTTGTGCTGTGCTTTCCCTGTCTGCTGACAGTGCCCCTCATCCTGAGTGAGCTGGAAGGAAAGAAAAGAAACAATCCTGTTGCTTCTTGCTTCTGGGGGGAATGTTCTCTACATGAAAGTTTCAGGGATGTTTCTCTCACCTGATATGGTACTAAGTATGACTCTAGTAGGCCAATTTGAGCTGGTTCCATTTTTTGTCCAGGTGTGACTATTTTGAAAACAGTGATCTGTCTTAACAGTGCTGCTTGCAATACCCCAGCCAAAGGAAGCACTTAGACTTCCGATTGCTGAAAAGGTTTTGTGTGATGCTGTCTGTACCTGGTCATAATATATCCAAAGACTCTACTCTCCTACTTCTGAATATATGTCGAAGTAATTCTGATGGAAATTGAGGATAAAAACTGCTTTTAATCACAAGAAATAAGCCAACAAGATCTTGTCTCCAATCATTCTTCCTATGACTAAGCACTGTTGAGATTTTCATTTCTTTTATTTGAATAAAGAAGTTTCCTTGATTTGTTGAGACTATCCCTGCTTGGCCTGACTCTCCACCCACAACGTTTCATCCACTCACAAGCATAGCATCTTTATTGTTTTCTTTTTCTGTGTTATTTCTTTTTATTTCCACTCATACAAACTTAACAGGTACACCGGTCCCCTCCCTCCCTCCAACCTCCCACCGCCCTATGCCCCCCTCCCCTCCCCATCCCCCAGTGCCTCCCCCATCCCATCCTTCAATGTGCACAGCATCTTTATTGTTAGCCTTTCTCTCTTTCTCTCTTTCTCTCTTTCTCTCTTTCTCTCTTTCTCTCTTTCTCTCTTTCTCTCTTTCTCTCTTTCTCTCTTTCTCTCTTTCTCTCTTTCTCTCTTTCTCTCTTTCTCTCTTTCTCTCTTTCCTTTCTTTCTCTCTCTCTCTCTCCCTCCCTCTCTCTGCACATATGTCTCTGTGTGTGTGTGCGTGCGTGTGTGCGTGTGCATGTGTGTGTGTGTGTGTGTGTGTGTGTGTGTGTGTGTGTAACTATAGTTCACTTAAATATGTGTGCCTGAGGCGTTTCAGAGGTGTCTTTTGGAATCTACCTCTTTTTGCCTTGCTCTGAAGGTTTCCAGGCACTGCCCTCTAGTGCTGGAAGTTCAGGCCACAGTCAATATTCTTTTTCTTTCTGCAGCTGGCATTTTTAGGTAGGATCTGTGGCTCTGAACTCAGATCCTTTTGCTTTTGAGGCAAAGACTTTTACCCCTGACCATCTTCCCAGCTCTCTCCCTCTTTCTTAGAAGGTTCAAGCTTGGAGAGTGTTGCAGTTACTCTTCACCTTGCTTAGTGAACTTAGCGGGAAAAAGGATTTTATTCTTGCTTATGACATTGGTTACAGTTCATAGTGAAGCTTGGCAGGAGAGTTCATGGCAACACTAGGTTCAAGGGAGCCGACTAGCCCATATTCACGGGAATTGCTGTGGGAGGGCAAACCTCCTTTGCCTATTCAGTAAGTTTGCCAAAGTCTGCTGAATTACTGCCAAATTACCAGCTCCCTCTAACTCATCTATCTTTTACCAGTGAGGTCTGTCATGGGCTAGACTTTCACATGTTAATTAAAGACCCTCCTGAAGAGAGTCTTTAGACCCTGCTTAGAACTTGATACTAATTCTTCACAGATGTGCCTAGAGATCAGCCCTTAATTGTCAAGTGGACACCAATGTATAACTGACACAGAGTTGCTACAGATAGATTCTTGAAGATACCTAGTCAACACAAATTTTTCTACCTGCTGAGTGAGCTGATACTGACTAGCCCAGAGGCAGGAGGTGATGGGCCACGGGGTCTCTCTCCCACATTGCATCCTCTTCAGCACATGTCAGAGGAGGGGGATCTCTTTGCCACGTGGCTACAGGTTTTGAAGGAAAGTGAACATGAGCTGAGCAGAGGAGTTCTGCTCTTCAGACCCGAGTCAGCCCTGTTTCTACAGAGCACTTGCTGAAGGTCTGTCATGGTTCCTTTCTTTTCTGAGATTATATCTTGAAGGAGAAAGACATCATCTATTACTGTGCATCTGTATTTATCCTTTTTAAACACAGGGACGATTTCCTTCCAGTAATTTATTTGACCCATCAGTGAAATATCTCATGTTTGAGACTCATGGGCAGTTGTGGTTACTTGTAGAAAGCTGGGAGATCTTAATCTCTTTCCCCTTCTCTTCCTCTGGGGTACTTCATGATTTCATCTATGAGACATGATCATCAACAAAACTCCATGAATTCCAGCTATTTTTGTGTGGCATTGTCTATAGCCATGTGAAATGAGATTAGTAGAATATTGTGTGAGAAAACATGGAGATTGTGAGGTTCACGTCAGAACTGTACATTCTCACCTCTGTATTGACTCTTCATCCCAGTCTTTGTCACAGAGAGGCCATGGAATGCAGATTGAGGGTCACCCCAACACCAGGCTATTATGCATTTGTCGAACTCACTATCATGTCTCCAGGGCAAACTTTGGAAATTGACTAATTTTCAAGATTACTTGTTTGTTGGTGTCTGGAGGAGCATAGCATTTCATTTCTCTCACACAAAAGGCTGCTGAAGCACTAATGTTTCGGTAGGCAGAGGTGTGGCTTAGAAGGGAGGATGCCAGCTGTTAACAGAGGGATGGGCTATGTTGGGACTGGTAAGTGTCTAAGTAGTGGGGTATTCTAATCATGGATAGATGTCCAGGACCTAGCTCAGAGTCTAGCCTTCAATCTTTGTTGGCAGAATACAAGGTATTCTGGCACCACAGGGAGGACCTGGGCTGTCACACTGTTTCAAGAGATGGTTTAAAGAAGGTTGTAGAATTCTGAGCCAGAGAAGGTATGGGAGATATCCCACATGTCTACCGAAGGTATGGGAGATATCCCACATGTCTACCCTCTGGAACAATAGGCTAAAAAATCTTCTTTCCTCCCTATGTTAGTCATGTATGAATATTATCTCACAGCATCATAAATAAAAGTAACTGTGACGACTTGACTTTCCCATCAGAAAAGGTTCTACAACTCCCAAAGTTCCTTGATGCCTGATTTCCTTGAGGTCCTGAAGGCTCTGACCTCCCTTCACTCTCCTTCTTGTCTCATGTCCTCCAGAGGTCCACGCCAAGCACACACACACCCGCTTGCAGTACTCTTCTCACAAACAAACCCACATCAAAAAGTGCAACAAGTAGAGGGACAAGTTTGCTCTAGGCTTAACTCAACCATCAACTCTCTACAACTGTGCCCAGAGCTCAAACCCTCAACAATCAAGTTGACACCTGTGTTTAACTATGACACTCCACCCCGTGTCAACTTGACACAAAAACAATAGCACTTTTAAACTGTAACCTTTCTTTGTCCCCACAGATGTTAAAATATAAATACATTCCATGGACAAATTTAAAATGTTCTCATTAAAACTTCAGTTCCAACATTTTAAAAGTTCAAAAGTTTTTTAACTTTAAAAGGCTATTAAATCAGAATAAGTTAAATACTTTAAAACAAATAAAACATTAAAACAGAAGGATCTGGATACAATAAGAAACATTTAAATTAAAATAAAAGTCCAGCAAATTACCGCATCCTGTACTTCAATGTCCATCTTCTGTTGTTCATCACATAGTCAAGGTGGCTCAAAGATACTAGGCATTCCCAGTCCCTGTTTGCAGCTTAACGTCGTAAAAGCAGAGTTCCTCTGAACCCGGCTGAATCTCCACTCACAGTCATCCTCAGCATACATCCCACGGCTCTGGCATCTCCAACACTCTGGGTTCCTCTGCAGCTATAAGCTTCACCTTCTCTCGCAGGAACTCTATGCCTGCCTCTTGGTGCCAAGCTTTTGCTGTTCTCCATGAACCCTTCAGTAGTACACCAAAACCAGTATCACCTGAGGGACGCTGCTAGATTCCGAAGCGAGGTTGAAACATAGCTTAGTCCGCTGGAGCTACAGCTGCACCAACTTAAATGCGCTGATGCTGGAAAGCCTCTTTTCTAGTCAGTCAAACTCTCAAAGGGCAAGAAACAGCTTTAACTTGGGCTTTTGGCCCCTGAAGAAATTTGAGTTTCCAAACCACGAACTTGCTTGGTTTTCACGTCTTTCACCGTCCCAGTGCAAGTCACTAGGTTTTCCTTCACTGATATTCCTTTGTCCAACAGCAGCAGATATTCTGCTGCCTGCCCTTTGCACATCCAAACCTTTATGGCTGCCAATACAGCTCTCCTCTGTCAAGCAAACCAGTCCATTGTCTTTAAATTCAGCTTTACCAACCAAAGTCTTTGTTCCCCTCATCACAAATTGGGCCCTAACAATCTCTCTCAGCAATTGGCCCACTAAACGCTGAAGAATGGTATTTGTAAATCCACAAAGTGAAAAGTTTCAAGAATTTCCAACTTTGTCCAGCAGAACCATTCAAAAGCCACAAAATCCACATAGTCAGATTTATCAGCAACACCCCACTTCCTGGGTACCAAATTCTGTTGCATCCGCCTGCATAGTTGCTGGTAAATGACCATCAAACAGCTTAAGGGAACAAAGGGTTTATTCTCTTACGATTCCTGGTTACAGTTCTTAGTCCAGCTTGAAGGGAGAGCACACACCAACACCAGGGCCGAGGGAACTGGCCACAATATCACTGCATAACAGCTGAGAGATGGACAATCCTTACTTGCCAGACCACCATGTCTGGCCAAGTATACAGAAGGATGCCAACTCTCTCAACCAGCTCTCTGTGATTTATCCAGGGCCTAATCCCACCCAGCATCAGCTGGACAATCTCCTTCAGGTTTGCTCTGGGCTTAACTCAACCATCAACTCTCTACAACTGTGCCCAGAGCTCAAACCCTCAACAGTCAAGTTGACACCTGTGCTTAACTATGACAGAGTTACACATAAAACAATGGCCAAATTGACTAAAACATTTCTGTAGCTGACCAGATGAATTTTTTTATTATTATTATTTCCGTTCATACAAACATAACAGGTACACCGGTCCCCTCCCTCCCTCCACCTCCCCCTGACCCCCTGCTTCCCCCTCCCCTCCCTCTCCATCCCCCAGTGCCTACCCCTTCCCCCAATCTCCCAGAGCATCCTTTACTGTGCATGCCAAACTCTTCTCTGGGTCCTCCTCTCCAATAAGGTGCAAGGATCCAGGGGCATTTCCCAGAACCCTTTTCTGTGTTCCCCTTAAGCATAGGAACACTACTGTGTCTGTCAGTCCCTTGCCTCCAAGGATCCTAGTGCCTTTAGTCCATGCTAGACTTTGTGGGGTCAATAATGTGTTGGACATAGCGCAGGTCATGCAAAGTCCTATTACGATTGCTTCGGCCCTAACTTGTGTGGAGTATCTTGCATATCATTACTCTTCCCATCCTTGTGCTCTTACAATCTTACCCTCCCCTCTTCTGCAAATTTCCCTGAGCTTCAGGATGGGGAGAGATTAGGCTGGCCCAGTTCCAAGTGGTTGATACTAGAGTCTCTGATGTTCTGAATTATGGTTTGTTGATTTTTTTTTCCAGTTTTGTTGCTCCTGCAATGCCCTTGGCTCCATCCTGATGGGTATTGGATGTCACCCCTTGCAGTCCTTGATGGTGGCCTATTTTCTCTGCTGTAACATGGTCCCATCTCTCCTTGTTTCTGGTGGGGCCCTCCTTCCCCATCCCTCCTGTCTATAATCTTTACAATTACTGTAGGTATTACAGAGATTTATTTTTGAGTGTCTCTAAGTGGGTTTTGACCAGATGGATTTGATAAAATATCCTTCCAGTTAATTAGTCCACTAAAGAGTCTTATATAAATGGCAAAAGTTCATATGGTAAATATCACAAGGAATAATTAAGGAGTAATTAACATTTGTTGTCTCTAGAAAATCTTCCCAGCTGATTGATACTTTAAGATGTATAAAGTCTGACTTCAAATTATGTGATTTCACTTATCTTCTGTTTGAATATGATATAGATGTAGATACTTGAGAGCTAATGTTAGGACAAACACACTGTTATTTTAGTAAACATTTTGCATGCAGTTTAATGTAACTTCAGAATACCAAAATTGCAAAGTTGACCTTCCTTATATGAAAATGACAATATTGGTTACAAGTCTGTTGAGATGGTATGATCTTTGATGGGTACCGGTTTACTGTATTTGTTTAAACACACGAAATATAAATTTTTTCTCTTTTTTGCAGTGCTTGTACAATTTAATCTTTAGCATTTATATCTCTTCTCTGTTTGAGGTTTATTCCTGAATATAGTGTGAAGAAATGATTTGACTTTATCTTTTTTTTTTTCCTGAATAGTTCTCTGGTCGCTATAATACCATTTATTAAAAGCTCATTGTTTTCAGTGGTTTGAGACACCCCCTTAGATTAAATGGGGCCTTTAGTGGAATTTTATGGAGATAATCCATTGCTTGGGCCTGTCTGTATGTAGTTTTAATTAGAGCATTGAGAAGTAGGATAGAGAGAGCCAAGCCAAGGGAAATTTGTCTTGCCAGTGCCTCTAAGTTGGTAGAAAGGCAAGAGAAATGCATGGCTTAAAGAAGGGAAGAAGCTCATCTTGATGCCAGACTGTGGGGAAATGGTGGGCTTTGCTTGTGGGAAAGAGGACTCATATTCTGAAGGAGCTCCACTCAATCCAGGCATGTACGTGTTGCGTATTTGCTGTGGATGAAATGTTAATGTGGTCTCCTCTCTGGAAAGGGGTCCTTTGAGAGGTGATTGTATCGCAAGAACAGAATCCTTGTGAGAATGATGAGTGCCCTGTTTGAGTCCCAGGCCTCCCTTGCCCTTTCTAGCACAGGAGGACACAGTTAGAAGAAGCAGGGCCTCATCAGGCACTGAATGTGCTGGTGCCCTGACTTGGGACTTCCCAGTCTCTAGAATTTGGAGAAATAAGTTTCTGTTGTTTAGAAGCTGCTCTGTATTTGTATGTTGTTGCAGAAAGTAAAGAAGACTAAGCCCGTACTAAATGGCATTTAATGAACAGATATTTACACTGTAGATGGGACATTTACCCAGACTCTGGCAGATCCCTGGAGCTGTCCTGTGCATCTGTCTGTCATGGGAGATCTCAATCTTGAGTGAAGTTTTGCATTGTTCTCTTTATCCAGGGCAGGAAGCTCTCGATCCTGGTGAAGACTGCTGGTGGAGTCCCATTGTTATCTCCATAGGAGACAATGCCCTGGGCCACATTGTTGCATACCAGCGGGCCACCAGAGTCACCCTGTGGACAGAAGGGAAAATGAACATTAAATTAGGTTTTTCTGCTTATGTTGCCTTGTGTTCCTGGCTGTTGGGGAAGGCAGGAATCTGTCCTCCACCTGCTGCCTGCGTATGATGGACAGTTGATGGCATGTAGAGATTAAGTCCCTAGATCTTGTAGTTATTGGGGTTTCAGCTGCCTGAAGTTGCTATGTCCAGCTCAGTCCACCAAGGTACCTTCAGCTTCCCAGGAAGAATGGGTTATTCTTCCATTCTTCTAGAAGAGATTGCAGAGGAAAAGTACCTATTCTACCCTGGTGCGATTTCCGGGCTGAGACTGTCGAGATAGGGGTACGGTTCTTGTCTCTCTTCTGCCCACTCTCCCGTGTCCTAGCAAATACTGGTAGATGTCCAAGCTCTCACCCTGAATGCCGATTTCCCCTCTGTCGGGTCCCCTACGCAGATCTCAGTCTGGCTGGTGTAGGAGTTGAAACGATTCTTGCAGTTTTGGTTCCTCTGCACTCTCAGCTGTACCTCCTGGAGCACATTAGTTCTTCTGGTCCTGCTCACCCGACCCCAGCCAGTCACTGTGCATAAGGCCCCAGGATTCAGCCTCATCCCTGCTTGGGGCAGAGCTACTGGCCTCACGACTTGATTTTTTCTCACTCTTCTGCTTAGCTGTAAAGAGAGTGCATGCATTTCTGCTCAACAGGCAACCCCCAACCAACCGACGCTCAGGGGATTCCACATCCCTTCCATCATCTCGGAGACACGCTCTTACTTCCTATCTCCATGGTCCCCAGAGATAGTGAAGCCACAAAGTAACAGGGAGCCAGCAAGGCTGGTGCACCACAGGGTCAGGCAGGCAGTACCTGCAGCAGCATGATGTCATTCAGGATGTTCCGGGGATTATAATCAGGGTGGCGGATGGCTCTGCGCACAGGGATGTGTTGCTGGGTCCTCTCCTTCCTCTGAATATTGTGAGCACCCAGGATTGCATTTATGGAACTGCAAAGATAAAGTTGTTCTGGGGGGTAGGTATGAGCCTGCAGAAGCTCAAGTCCCCTAGCTCTGCGGTTCAGATGAACGACCCTGTACAGGCCAGCAGTCCTGATCTTGGATTGGCAGGTGTGCTTCCCCGTTTTTGCACTGTGTGTGTGTGTGTGTGTGTGTGTGTGTGTGTGTGCGCACGCGCGCACACGCGCACATGACCACGTGCAAGTATGTGTACAAGAGAGCATTTGAGTGTGTGCACGTGTGTCTGTGGAGGCTCAAGGTGACATCAGGAATCATCCTGGATTGCTCTACTTTTTTATTGTTTTGCTCTGGGGTTTCCCAGTCTCCATTTTTCAGGGCTGGGATTGCAGCCTGCTACCATTTCCACCAGGCATTTTTTACAGGGGATCTGGGGATCCAAACTCAGGTCCTTTTGTTTATGAGACAAAGGTCTTAACCCCTGAGCCATCTCCCTAGTCCCCGTTGCTTCCTCATATTAATCAGAGACGGTTTAAGCTACAGACAGTAGGTGCCTTCCACCTCCTTTTCCTGTTCGTTTTGATTGTGTCCTTTTCTCCTTACTGACACTAGCCTGCACCTCCTCCTCCCTGGTCCCTGTCTCTCCCTTTTGTTATTATAACTGCTCACGGGTGGCTCCAAGGAGGAGATCTTCTGTACATCAGCTTCCTGGGAAGCTCCTAAGTTCCTCACCTTCCCAAACAATGAGCTGCGGTCATCACAAAGTCCTCTCGCACCAGGAACCCTCCACAAAAATTCTGGCCTTCTGGAGTCTGGATCTGAAGATAGGCCATGTAGGGGTAGGCGTGGGGCTTGGCCTCTCGGCCCCCAATAATCTCCCCTAAAAGACAACATTTGGCATTAATCTCTGTGCTTGAGGAGCTGCAGTGAAGCACCAGGTGGGCCTTGGAAAGGTGGGGTGGTGGGGAGGGGAGATGATGGACCAGGTGGAGGAGGTGTTGGAAGGTTCGAGCTCTGAAGAGGGCTACAAAGGTCTGCAGGAATCACCATGGGTTTGAGGGAAGAACTGTCTCCCTCTCATACCCTAGCATGCTCCTTATCCAAGAAAAGGGGGAACAGTGCTTGCTCCACACGAGGCTCCACAGAGGTCCTGATCTCTGATACTGAGGAATGATGCTTTCCCATAAGTATGAGGTCTCTTTTCTGTTCCCTGGGGCTTTCTTCCCCAGGAAGCTTCCTATATTCCTGAGCCCTGCTTCTGGGCAGCACTGGACTAGACATTTAAGCATTCAATGAGATCATTACTGCTATGTCCTGGTCTCTATGTCCTGGTCTCTGAGCTTTGATGCATGGGGTAATGAAGTGATGTATGGATTATTTCTATAGTACTTTCTATATGTCAGGACCAATTTCAAGATGTTCATGTGCACAAACCAGATTAACCCTAATACATCTCTAGAGGTTAGGACTGATATAATCTGCTCTTCTGAAGAAATGTATCAGTTGTTCACTTACCTCATCCTCAGGGATGAATTATTTGCTCAGTGAGGTACGATGTGCCCAGGCAGTCTGGCTCAAGTCTTGGGAAGGGATTGCACCTCTGAGGTTGGGTTGGTCACTCACCTGCCTCATCTGTAGGAAGCAGGACAAAGGCCAACAGGAGCAAGAATAGCTGCATCTTTCTGAGAGTTCCTGCCAGTTGCTGTTTGCATTTGTTCTCCTCCTGCCAGACTTTTAGCTCCTAAGAAAGGAAGGAAGAGGGTGGCACTGAGAACTCACAGTCCCGTTTTCCTTCCAGTGTAATAGGTTTCATCACCCAGACCTGCCAGGAGGTTTGCCAATTAACTGCCAGTGATCTGGAAGAAGAGGGAGTTGTCCAAGCCAGTACACTCTGCCACAAAGCTGTTGAGTCAACACTGGCAGCAAAAATAGGAATCTAACATCAAAGATGGTTCATTTGAGCAATGTGCAAAAAACCCCCAATCCATCAAAGCCCATTTCATCCTGGTAAGATGGGACCCTTGGCAGCTGCTGTCTGTGAACTTCCTCCACATTCTGTCTTCCTGGGATTAGAAATACATGTCTAATCTCAGAATAAATGCCAACTCCTGGTTTGTCTATTCATACATATTTGACAATGCCTGAAAAAGGGTAAACAAAAGTTGGTCGATGTGGTGGGAGATACGGCTAAGAACACAAGGAAAAAGTCCAAGGGAGAAGTGAAACCTGCTTATCTTCATCCTGTGAGATCCTTGCTACTCCTACTTCCTTCTAGAACTCGCCCTGGCAGATAGAATGGCCCCTCTCCTGAGGTGGTAGAAGGTGCTGCTGGACAAGGAAAAGAGAAGAGTAAGGCTCTCACATCGACTGGTACTTTCTCAGATCGCCTGAGTCTCAGTCAACCCTCAGTGATGCAGCAGGAGACTTCTGGTCCTCGTACGAGAGGGGGAAGGTCTTTGTGCTTTCCAAGATTCTGTACATGCAGACGAGTCTCTGCAGCCTGACTGGGTTGAGAGTTGACTCTGTTCAGGACCACAGAAGCCAAAGAACCAACACTGTGAACTAAACACAGGCCATACTGCAGGGTCACAGGCAGGTATTAGATTCTGTGCATGAGCAGATGACTGTTCCAGTCCTGTAAATACCTGCAAAACCACAAGTGTGTTAGTCTTCAAAACACTTTCTGATGTTCTATGGCACGTGAGACTCACTAAACTGAAGGATTCTTCTCTCTGATCCTGTGCGTGGATAGTGTTTCATTTTTTTTCTTTTAGTTCTGCACAGGCCTTAACACATGATCTACGAGATTTGGGCATGTCTGAAATGTAGATTGTATCTAGGTGACATAGTATTTTAGTGTTGAGATAATTTTATTTTACTGATATTTCAATATCTTGTTTTGTTTTAAAAACGTACTTCAAAGTTAAAAATAAAAGAATAAAGTTAAAAATAGCCTTTACAAAAAAAAAATACCCTTTACATATGAAAAAGGCATTAAGAGAAACATGTCTAATTACAGAAATAAAGTGGAACACAGGAAGTTTGAAAACAGTGAGTAACCTTCCCAGTAGAAGCAAACATTGGCATGGTATTTAAAATATCAAGGGCTGAGGAGATGGCTCAGTTGTTAAAGTGTTTGTTGTTTAGCAAAAGGACTAGAGTTTGGACGTTGGATTACATATTAAATTCTCCGTGGGTGTGGAGGCCCACCTGTAATTCTGGCTCTAGATGTTAGAGACAGGGAATCCTAAGAACAACTTGCCTAGCCAAACTATTTCTATCAGTCAGTTCTATGTTTTTGAGATCCAGCATCAAAAGAGTAAGGTGGAAGCATGTGCCCACACTCATGTAAATGCACACACACATGTACATACATCTTCCCCCTGCACATGTATTCATACACACACAAACCCACATATATATGGGCCTACATCCTCTTTTCCAAAAAATGGAAAAAAATTCTTTCCAACTGTCAAAGCCTCACAGAAATGTCATTGCAAGAATTATAATCAGGTCAAAACTGGGGGAATAATGGAGCCTAGACAGGAAGCTATTAGTGTTCTGAGGGAATGCATTGAGCCCCTAAATCTTGAACTTTTGTTTCAGTAACTATATGAAGCAAGATCTGCAGAAAATATTACAAGATGCTGTCTGATTTCTGCTGGAGACCATACTACCTGTCTCCTTTATGGGACTAGCTTAACTTTGATATCAAATATAGTATTATAATATTTGAAAGAGCATTACAGGTCAATGTTACTTTTCAATATTAATATTAAGCAAATAAACAATCAACAAAGTGATATATGATAAAAAATTTGGGTTTATTCTTAGAACATGTAGTTGGGTTTGTATCAGACATAAATATCTGTTGCACATTAGGTGATTAAAGAAAAAAACTTTATTATTCGACTGAAGAAAAATAATCAAAAATTTCTCAGCATTTATCAATTAAATTTATCAATTTGTTAATTAAAATAATTTCATGGTAAGCTAGAAATAGAAAGAATGTCTGAGTCTACAAAATTCCACCTCAGTTATTATAGTTAACAATCGAGTGTCAAGAGCCTCCTAAGGAGCAAAACAATGTAAAAATATCTGCATACAAATCAACATTCTTTCTGTTCAATATTATACTAGTGGTTTCAGCCAGTTAGCTAGAAAACAAAAGTGAAAAGTGTAAGGATGGGAGAAGAGGAATACAAACTGTAGTGTTTTGAGGACATGGTTTGTAGAGGGACTCCTAAAAGATATGCAGTTGAATTACCACAACTAAAAATCGATCTAAATTCATCATATTTCTATACATATAGCAATAATGCGAGAAATAAAAAGCTAAATGTCTTGTTTAGGGTGCAGAAGAGAGGATGGATAGAAAGAGCTGTAGAAAGGGAGCAGGACTGTGAAATGCCGTCTAGGCAAAACAGCCATTGTTATCAGAACCTCTAAGCACCTGTTCATGTCTACACTGGGCTAACACAAGAATGGATCCCATCAGCAGTCAGCTTGATGGTGGAGTGACTGGGACAGGGTCACAGGCTCTTGCTGCTAAACTATTTGCTAGTGATAGATTCAGGGAGAGCAGAGTTAATGTCTGTGTTCTTCCTGGTGACCTGATTAGACTCCAATACAGAGTCACAATCCAGCAGTCACACAGATGACAACAGTTATGCTATGTGAATTAAAATGGAACCAAAAGTCATGAATCTGGAAAGGGGTCTGGTTTGGAAGAGCAGGGGTCAGTAGGAAGGGGAGAGAGATAGAGAGTGAGGGAGGGAATGATCAGAATACATTACATGCACTGTTGGACTTACTAAAGAATGGCTTAATAGGGTAAATTTAAAAACGATGTCCAAAATTGAATATTAAAATGCATGGAAATTCTCAAATAAGAACACAAATCTAATAATGTAAGCAGCATTTTTTTTTGCAAAAATGATAAAACTGAATGAGAAGGAATTTAAGAAGACTCAAACAGAGATTTCATGTTTATGATCTGGAAGAGTCAATACGATGAAAATGTCAGGCTTTCCAAAGTTGGCCTCTAGATTTGTTGCACTTGAGAAGCATTTTGTAGAATTTAAGTAATTCTGAATATATATGGAAAAAGTGGCCAGTGATAGCGAGCACACTATTAATGAGAAGATTGGAAAACTTGAGTTAGCAAATAAAATCATAGTAATGATACCTGAACACACCAATACACCAACACACACAGTATGAACATTTAATTTGTTTCTCATCCAAGTGCTCACCAGGGCTAATCTTGCTTAATTTCTGGGATGAGATATGATTGGACACTTAAAAAAATTTTTTTTATTATTATTATTTATTCAACTGTGCGCATGTGCGTGTGTATGTGCGTGTGTGTGTGTGTGTGTGTGTGTGTGTGTCTGTGTATGTGTAGAACCACGGACGAATTCGTGAACCACCATGGACGCCTCCACCTCCTTCTGCCCCGGGATTCACAGGCTCCGCCCTACTAGGACCAGAAGCGCAGGCCGCCCCCGCTTCCCCCTGGCGTCTATATGTGGGATCTGGGATCCGAACTCAGGACCTTCCACCTGCAAGGCGGAGGCTTAACCCCTGAGCCACCTCTCCAGCCCATGATTGGACACTTTGAGGGTGGTAGAGCCATCAGCAAGACACTTTATTTGTGATAGAGATGGCGTCATGCAGCATAGTAAAAAAAGACTTTTCTTCTTTACTCCTCAATGAATGATTTTTATTTTTTTAAAATTTTTTATTATTTATTCAATTGTGCGTATGTGCATGTGTGTGTATGTATGTGTGTGTAGAACCACAGGCGAATTCAGAACCACCATGGACCGCCTCCACCTCCTCCTTGTTTACTCTGCCCCGGGATTCACAGGCTCCGCCCTACCAGGACCAGAAACACAGGTCGCCCCGGCTTCCGCCCGGCGGCTATAAGTGGGGTCTAGGATCCGAACTCAGGACCTTCTGCCTGCAAGGCAGAGGCTTAACCCCTGAGCCACCTCTCCAGCCTCATGATTTTTATTTTTATTCATTTTACTACTGTGTGTGTGTGCATGTGCATATATGTGTGGAGGTCAGAAGAAAAGTTATGAGTGTTGCTTTGGTCCTTCTACCATGTTGATTCTGGGCATTGAACTCATGGCGTCAGCCTTGGTGGCAAGCACCTTTTCCCACTGAGCCATATTGCTGACCTATAGTAGGTCATCTTTATAAAGTAGGAGTTTATGGTGTCCTAAATGTATTTTATTAATGAAAAAAGAAAACCCAGTGTTTACTTATTCCACATCCAAAAGTTCATTCTGGAGACAACATGGGAACAGTGTGAATAAAAATTTGAAGACTTGATGTAACAATATCTTATTAGTAGGTAGTGATTTTATATGTGTTGGGTAGTAGTCATTATAGAGAAAAGGACTGAAGAATTACATATATTAAAACTGAAGGAAACAAAATAAGCAAAGATGCTTGTAACATTCATAACTGACAAAGGATGATTCAAAATCTATAAAGAACTGCTATAAGGCAACTAAACAATTAAACAGAAAGGTCTCTACAGGATATTTAGTTGATCAATGGCCTATGGAAAGCTGTTCCATGCATTAGGAACCAGAAAAACATCAAGTTAAAGCACAATAAGATACCAGTCCACAGAAGGTCATGGTCACATTATTCATAGCAGCATTATTAGCATAGCCTCATCCTGGGAACACCTGGGAATCTGATTGTGGCATATGCTATAATGGAAGATATGAGAGCTATGAAAATAAATGAACTGTTTCCTCTTGTAGCTACATAAATGATCCTTATAAACAAATGTAGGGAGAACACAAGAAGACTACATTTATATGGTTTTTTAATATAAAGTCCAAAACTAGGCAAAGTGGAACTCCCTGGGTAGAAATGGGGAGATGAGTGATGAGAAACAAGATGTGGTTACGTTGAGCTAGATGGTATTCACCTCTGGGGTTGGAGGACAGAAAGTGTTTTTTTGACCTGGGAGACACTAACATGGGATTTCTGAAGTGATCAAGTTCTATTTCTTTTTGTTTTGTCTCTTTCATTTTCATGTGTGAGTGGCGTGTGGGGTGTTTGTATATGTGTGTGGGCCACATGCATGTCATCTGTGTGTATCCTTGTGTGCAAGACGCCTGAGGGTGATGTCAGGATCGTCCTACTTTCTTCATTTGAGAGAGGGTCTTAAATCAAACCCAAAGTTTTCTGGTAAAGACTTGTCTAACTAGTCAATTTGTTCTGGGAATTCCTGGTCTCTGCCTTCTGACTCTCAGATTATAGTGGGCTACCACTCCCACCAAACATTCCATGGTGGAGTTGGGATCTGAACTCTTGGATGTAAAATGTAGTGCTTATAATGATTATATCTGTAACTACATATTTATATAATTATTGTCTTATAATTATTCTTTAAATTGCATGCTTTGGTTTTATGGATTTAAAAATTGCATATTTTGCATGAAATATTTTTAAATAGTCTGTGTACTACAGAGTGAAGGTTGGAGAGAACATTTGGGTGGAAGGGGGAGCACACACACTTGACTGGGGCACATACTTGAAATTTAATTTAATTTAATTAAAATTTAATTTAATTAATTTAATTTTAATTTAATGGAGGAAGGAAGGGGAGAAAGAAGAAGGGGGATACCTATTGAGCTTGTATAACTCAAAAAAATGTAACAAAACAAAACAAATGTAATAAAAAATAAAAAAACTCCTGTGGTCTTTGAGCAAGTAAGACTGTGATGTGTTTCACAATAGCTGGTCACATCTGTTTTTGGCTGTTTCATTACATTTCCGTCAGTTGCTTTTATCTCCTCTGGGATATTGAGACATTGAGGTTGGGTGCATTCATTTTCCTGTGCCACATAAGACCCAGATGCCAAACTATGGGCAGACATTCACCAGCTGCAGTAGGGTCAGACTCCCTCTTTTCTTCTTCTTCTCTTTATCCAGAAACCAATGCAGCTTCTCTGGAATTTGTAAATGGCCTGGGCTTTGCTGACCCAGATTTTTATGGCTATTTCAGTGTTCTTCCTGGTCAGGAGAGCATTAGTTAATGAAGATATGAAACTAACATGCTACATGTAACCAGTTATCCCTGAATATGTCAGGTGTATATCACCTTTCCCCTATTGTTGAATTTTTGCGTGGCGTGACTCTTCCAAGAAGGTATCAACATGTATGCCCACCTTTATCTGCTGTTCATATTGACTCAGATTCACTGACTGGCCATAGAAACAAGTCTTTCTGCTGCAAGGGCAACTACACTGGCAAGAGGTCACCATTTGTGCAATAGTAGAATGAATGTTTTGAAGTAACAATTGCTATGATTGAATCTAAGGCCTATTTTTCAGTAGAGAACATATGACTGGAAATCTACTAAGGTTTAGCATACCACTTGATATCAAACTGTCTTCTAAATATTTATTATTGTAACTTTACATTAGAGGAACTCTCAGCTCAAAATAAAAGAATAAGTGATCGTGGACTGCTCAGCCCTAAACAGTCATACAAGTTCATAAAATTCAACCTCCACTCCCACCCGACAACCCAGGGTTCAGGAAGCATTGTGGAAAAGTGGACAGTGTAAGAGCCCGAAAAGTGGGGAGGGGTGCAAACAGATGGAATCTTCTGGACATGATGGGGCTGCTGCATCCACCAACAACACACTGTATCTACAGTTAATCCCACAAGACCTAGACAAAACTTGACCCATCAACATTTCACCCTAAGGAAAAAGATCTCAAGAGGTACCATATCTCCCTGAGAGACTAATGAGGATTAATGTTGAATGGTGGATAGGGAAGGAGGCTGCTCTTCCCAATGGTATACATACTTGGTATACATCATCTTTGCTTCAGCAAGTGCCCGGATACGTGTGATTAATGGAGAGAGAGAGAGAGAGAGAGAGAGACAGAGAGAGAGAGAGACAGAGAGCGACAAAGAGAAGTCATAAGCACATAGTTAGCAGAGGACAGTGCACAGAGCTGCCATGTTATGACCACATGGAGGGAAAGCAGGAAGAAGAGAGAAATGGGTGGAGCCACAGTTTTTTGACCCACTAGTTGCTAATGAGTGCCCCAGAGCTACTAGGTAATTAAGATAAAGACTGCACTGTGATCATCACCATTATAGAAAAATAGAAAAGCAGATGCCAGCTTATTATGTGGAATGTACACCCCCCATCCCCTCTTCTACTGAGGTTCTCAGAAGACAGGGGGGGGCTTATCCTGCAGAGATAAACTCTGACTTTAGTTTCCGTGAATGCGCTTGCTTCCCACTCAAGGAGGGGGGTGGGAGTCACACTGAACATCTTCTCTCCACTTCTTTATTTTTCTCCCACATTTTATTTTTTTTCTTAATCATACAAGCTCAATAGGTACCCCGTCCTCTCCCTCCCTCCTCCCCTCCCCAGTTGTCACCCCTTGCACTCTCTCCTTTCCTCCCTCCCTCTCTCCCCCTGTCCCAGTGCCTCCCCCTTCCTCCTTCCCATCAGCTGGAGCATTCTTTTGTGTGAATGCCAAACCTCCCTCTGAGTCCTCCACCTTAGTGAGGGATAAGGACTCAAAGGCATAGCCCAGAGCCCCTTCTTGGGCTCCACGTTAATATGGGAATTCTATTAAGAGTGTCAATCCCTTCCTTGCCTCTAAGGGTCCTTCTCTTTCAAGCCTTCTCCCCTGTGATCCATGCTAGACTTTGGGGGGGAGTCGTTGACATGTCAGCCATTGTGCAGGTCAGGCAAAGTCTAATTCTGACTGCGTCCTTGACTTGTGTGGAGTATCTTGCATATCGTTGGTCCTCCCCATCTTTAGGCTCTTACAATCTTGCCACCTGCTTTTCTGCAAGGTTCCCTAAGCTTTAAGATGGAGAGAGATTTGGCTTATCTGGTTCCAGGTGATTAATGTAGGGTCTTTGGTGTTCTGAATTATGGTTTGTTGTTTTCAGTTTTGCTTTTCCTGCACCACCCTTGGCTCCATTCTGATTGGTATTGAAGGTCATCTTCTAACCAAAGATAAAAGGCTGTTTAAGGGGCTGGAGAGGTGGCTCAGGGGTTAAGCCTCCGCCTTGCAGGCGGAAGGTCCTGAGTTCAGATCCGAGATCCCACGTATAGACGCCAGGCGGAAGCGGGGGTGGCCTGAGCTTCTGGTCCTGGTAGGGCGGAGCCTGTGAATCCCGGGGCAGAAGGAGGTGGAGGCGGCCATGGTGGTTCGCGAATTCGTCTGTGGTTCTACACATACACAGACACACACACACACACACACACAGACACACACACACACAGACACGTGCGCACAGTTGAATAAATAATAATAATAAAAATTAAAAAAAAGGCTGTTTAAATGAAGATCTCAATATAAGAAGAGACTCAAAGGTAGATGGAAGAATATGAGTAGGACACAGAAGTGAGAGGGGGAGTCAGTGTCCCATTTGCAGGATGGTTACCATCCATCTGCCAGTCTCTGTACCCTCCCTGACTGGTGAGATCAAACCTGTTCCATCGCACTCTCTCCACTTCTTAAAACAGAAATTAGTTAATGAAATAATAGCTAAATCTCTGCTTCTGTACAACCTTCTTTGCTTCTTGAAGTAAATGTGTTTTTTGCTTTTAAAAGCTGAAAACATCTGTTTGTTAGAGTCTTACACTAGAATCCTGATTCCTTGGTGTGTGGTTGCTGATCAGCTTCAATTTGATAAGATCACTGGTGTTGGTGTGGTGAATTTCCTGAGCTACCCCAGACACACAGCAACTGGAGGGATGGTGGATGTGGTTCCCACAGGACTGGACATTCCTTTTTTAAATTTTTTATTTTATATAATACATTTTTTATTATTATTTCAGCTCATACAAACTTAATAGGTACACCAGTTCCCTCCCTCCCTCCTCCCCCCCTACCCCCTGCTCCCCATCCCCCCGTGCCTCCCGCCCTGATTCGCAGAGTCCTTTCTTGTGCATGCCTGACTCTCCTCTGGGCCCTCCTCTCCGATGATGTACAAGGACCCAGTGGCGTTTCCCTGAACCCTTTCCTGTGTTCCCCTTAAGCATAGGAACACTACTGTGGCTGTCAATCCCTTGCCTCCAAGGATCTTGGTGCCTTTAGCAGATGCTAGACTTTGTGAGGTCAATAGTGTGTTGGACATTGCGCCGGGCATACAATAAGGACTGGACATTCCTAACTGCACTAGTTGTCCAACATAAATTAAACTATCCCCTCATTTCCTCATTGCATTTGATGAGGATATTTGACCTCCCAGGGTGAAGGGGCTACAACTGTTCTGGCTACTTCATGCTGGATAAGGGCAGACGAAGAGGGCAACTGTCAAATATCGTTATTTAAAGTGTCTGGATGGTCCAGGAATCCATGACAGATGGGATTCTATTGAACCACCAAGTGGAATTTTATTGTAGAAGAGACAAAGTGAATAAGAAAGTTAAGTAAGGTCCAAATATAAGGACTAAAAGTATAACCAGGGTCCATCAGATGGCATAAGCTAATGTACTCAGGAAGAAGGAAGAGGCTTTGTTGATTTTGTTAATCACCTGGTTTAATTTATGTAATATCATTAGCCTTCTGGGAAACCCATACTTTGTTTTTATCTTAAAACATACCTGGTAAGCAATCCTCCATATTTTAGAATGGCGTTCTGTATCATAACTTCAAAGGTTTCATAGTGCTTAATAACATGCCACTTAAAAATAACCCTGATCTTTGAAAGGTGACAAACACTACTTTTCTAACATTTGGTTGTGTATCAAAAACGAGTAATCTTGTTTAATATTGGTGTGGTTGATGTAGGTCAAAGACTGCTTTGTTCTTTTGTGGTGTTAGTATTGGTCTCAGATTAAATCCAGGGCTTGTGCCCACTGGATGGGATCTCTGTAACTAAGATGCTTTTCTGGCCATTCTTGTTTTCTTTTTAAACTTTCCTTGCTTTTAATCTTTCTTTCTTTCTTTCTTTCTTTCTTTCTTTCTTTCTTTCTTTCTTTCTTTCTTTCTTTCTTTCTTTCTTTCTTTCTTTCTTTCCTTCCTTCCTTCCTTCCTTCCTTCCTTCCTTCCTTCCTTCCTTCCTTCCTTCCTTCCTTCCTTCCTTCCTTCTGTCTCTCTCTCTCCCCCAACCTCCCTCTCTCTCTCCCTCCCTCCCTTCCCCCTCCCTCTTTCTTTCCTTCATTACCTCTCTCTCTCTCTCTTCTTTCTTGTGCATGTATGAGAGGAACTGTGTGCCCCTCTGGAGGGCCAAGGGTGACTTTGGGAATCGTCCTGGAGTGCTTCTGCCTCATTTTTGCTTTGTTTTGGGATTTTCCAGGTTGTGCCTACCAGGATTGGAAGTGCAGGCCACTGCTGTTTCCATCTGATATTTTTTAAAAGTTTTTTTTTTAAATTTTTTTTATTATTTATTCAATTGTGCGTATATGCGTGTGTGTGCATGTGTATGTATGTATGTATGTGTGTGTGTGTAGAACCGCGGACGAATTCAGGAACCACCATGCACCGCCTCCACCTCCTCGTTTACTCTGCCCCGGGATTCACAGGCTCCGCCCTGCCAGGACCGGAAATGCAGGCCGCCCCCGCTTCCGCTGGCGTCTATACATGGGGTCTAGGATCCGAACTCAGGACCTTCTGCTTGCAAGGCAGAGGCTTAACTCCTGAGCCACCTCTTCAGCCCCATCCATCTGATATTTTTATGTAGGACCTGGGATATGAACTCAGAACCTTATGCTTGTGAGGCAATCTTAACTTCTGAGCCATATTCAGACTTCTTTGTTTGTCTTTTTGAGATGGCTTCTCACTGCATTGTACAGGCTACAATTCCTGGATTCGAGTGACTCTCTTACTTCAGTCTCACAAGTATGAGGTGGTAAAAGGTCATTTTTCTCAATGTCTATTCTGAACTTGTATGTTTTTATTTTTGAGCATCTTTAAAATCAGATAAGCAAAAATTTACTAATATTGTAACTTGCACTGATTATCTAGTGGACTTTTCTCCCCAGATCTTTACTGGCATTTAAAAAAATGCCTATTGCATTCTCAACCCTATTCTTTGTGGTGATGGATAACAAACATAGCTGTCCAATGACTGTACAATGTCAAGATGAATGTGCCATGCTTTCTGCTCCTCCCATCACCTGGGACAGGACACTCGCTCGTGCTCACAGACCTCCTTCCCAGGTAAGTTCCACCAGCCCCCAGGTTCACCCGCTTGTCCCAGCTCCCCCCACTAGCCAGCCTGAGCAACACCCAGGATGCACGGAGCTTGGGCGGGCCACACCCCAGATCCCAGGTGAAGAGCTCTGTCATCGCCATCAGCTGCTCTGGCCCTCGGACCCGCCAGGGACCGACCCTCATTCCTCAGAATTCAACAGAGTTCAAAGGAAACTCAAGCAAAGCTGTAGGGAACAAAGGGCATACATCTGAAGTCCTCTGAAATCATCCGATCACATGGGAGAGACTCTTCACATCTGGCCCAAAGATCCCCCTTTTACCATCCTGCTCCTTTCAATTATTAATCACTGTAGATTAACTTTTCTGTATAGCCACCCCCAAAACATTTACAACTTCAGGGATTATACCACTCACCTCACATATCACCAAGGTATTAAATAGTAAAAGTGCACTACTATACTAATATTTACCCCTTCTACTAAACCTGACTTAATTGATGTACTAACAGTCTAATAGCATCATCTAGGAAATAACAATAACAACAGACAACATACCCAACTCCAAGGCAACACTAGTAGTAACTGCCGGAGAGTAGTAATACCAACTTAATCAGTTCAGTCAAAAACACACAGAAACTGAAAGGTCTTAAGAGACAAAACAACAAAGCCCAAGTCAAAGCAGAGATCAATGGGAAACAAAACCCAAGAAGACAAATCTCTCACCGAAAGAATAAACCCCATAATGATAGATTCTAATCAGAACAAATTCACAGAAAATAGCCAAGAAAGCCATACCCAAGATAAGGACTTTCAAAGCATGATCATTACTATGATCAATACTATGAAAGAGGAAATCTGGGAGGAGTTAAATAACAACATCTACCACTTTGAAGAGGAACACAACAGACACTTGGAGTCGTTGAGAAAAACAGTTCAGGAAACAAAAATAGGCATACAGCACTTAAAAGAGTTTCAGGCAGAGTTTAAAATTGAACTAAAAGACAAGTTATCTTCAACCCAGAACTCAACAGAGAGTCCTATCAGCAGAACCAATGAAATAGAAAACAGAATTTCAGATCTTGAAGACAAAGTAGAAGTGTTAACCAGCTCAATGGAAGAGGTTGTTAAAGCCAAAAAGATACTTGAGAGGAATATTCAAGAGTTATGGGACACCTTGAAGAAGCCTAACATGCGCATTCATGGAATACCAGAGCAAGAATCCCATAATATCACACCTGTGGAAATTTTTCAAATTATCATAAAGGAAAACTTCCCTCATCTAAAGGAAGAGAGGCTCATCCAAATACAAAAGGCATTCCGCACCCCAAACAGATATGACCAAAATAGAAACTTGCCATGGCAAATAATAGTTAAAATACTTCACATTCAAGACAAAGAAAAGGTGCTGAGAGCTTCAAGGGAAAAAAAAAGTCACTTTTAAAGGTAAACCTATTAAAATAACAAATGACTTCTCAATGGAAACAGTAAAAACAAGAAGAACGTGGAGAGATGTATTTCAAGTATTAAATGAGCAAAAATGTCCACCCAGGCTGATATACCCAGCAAAACTATCCATCATGATCGATGAGTTTTCCAGTACAAGGACAACTTGATGGCTTACATGTCTACCAAACCAGGCTTTCAAAAAATGCTAGAAATGATACTCAAGCTTGAAGGAAAAAACAAGCGTATCCAGGAGAACAGAAGGGAAGTATAATACCACACAAACCTTAAAGCCAAATAATACACTTACAAAAGCCACTAAACATAAAAAATGTCCAAAATTAAAAACAATTTCTCCATTATAACATTAAATGTCAATGGAATTAACTCACCAATCAAGAGACACAGATTACAAACTTGGATTAAAAATCACAACCCATCAATCTGCTGCCTTCAGGAAACTCATCATACCACAAAACATAGGCACAGCTAAAAATAAAAGGCTGGTCAAAAATTCTGCAAGCTAATGGAACCAAGAAACAGGCAGTGATAGCCATTATGCTGTGAGACAAAGTGGACTTCAAACCAAAAAAATCATAAGAGACACAATGGATACTACATTTTAGTCACAGGCACAATTCGCCAGGAAGACTTCACAATACTGAATGTATATGCACCTAATATGGGCCCCTCCACATTCATTAAGCAAACCCTACAGTGTCTAAAGCAAGAAATCAACCCCCAAACGATAATTCTTGGGGACTTCAACACCACCCTCTCTACATGGGATAGATCAACAGGTCAAAAGCTTAACAGAGACACTTTGGAACTTAAGCAAACCCTGAAAGAAATGGACCTCACAGATCTCTATCAAACTTTTCATCCACGCATCAAAGAATACACATTTTCCTCATCAGCACATGGAATTTTCTCCAAAATAGATCACATATTGGGTCACAAAATGAATCTCCACATATACAGGAAAGTTGAAATTCTAGCCTGTACCCTATCAGACCACCATGGTCTAAAGCTTGACACCCGCAACACAACAAACAACAGAAAATATACTAACTTCTGGAAACTAAACACTATGATGCTGAATGAGAATTGGATTCAGAAAGAAATTACAAAGGAAATTCAAGATTCCCTGGAAGTGAACGATAATGAAAATACAACTTATCAAAATGTTTGGGACACAAGGAAAGCTGTCTTAAGAGGTAAGTTCATAGCTCTTAATGCCTACATCAAAAAAATGGAAACATCACAAATAAATAACTTAACAATGCAGCTTAAAGCTTTAGAGACACTAGAGCAATCTGATCAGAAAAGCAATAGAAGAGAGGAGATTAGCAAAATCAGGGGAGAAATATCTGACATCGAGATTAGGAAAAAGATGCAGAGAATCAACAAGTCAAAAAGCTGGTTCTTTGAAAAAAAAATCAATAAGATTGATACACCCCTAGCTAAATTAACCAAAAATAGGAGAGAGAAAACCCAAATTAACAAAATTAAAAATGAAAGTGGTGTTATCACTACAGATACTCAAAAAATTCAGAGTATTATAACATCATATTTCAAAAACCTATACTCCATAAAGTTTCACAACACAAAAGAAATGGATGAATTCCTAAGTAAGAACAACTTACCTAAATTGAATCAGGAAGTTCTGATTTATTTGAATAGTTCTATAACATATGAAGAAATCGATAAAGTAATCTCAAATCTTCCCACCAAAAAATGCCCTGGACCAGATGGATTCAGCACAGAGTTCTACCAGACATTTAAGGAATTAATAACACCAATACTCCTTAAACTGTTCCATCAAATAGCAAAGGAAGGAACACCACCAAATTCTTTCTATGAAGCTAATATTGTCTTAATCCCAAAACCTAATAAAGATACACTTAAAAAAGAAAACTGTAGACCAATCTCTTTGATGAACAAAGATGCAAAGATTCTCAACAAAGTCTTAGCAAATCAGCTTCAAAAACATATCAAAAAGATCATTCATAGGGATCAAGGAGGCTTTATCCCAAGCACACAAAGTTGGTTCAACATACTCAAATCAATAAACGTAATTCACCGTATAAACCAGTCCAAAGTTCAAGACCACATGATACTCTCGATAGATGCAGAAAAAGCTTTTGACAAGATCCCATAGCCTTTTATGATCAAAACCCTATAGACAGTTGGAATGGAAGGAACCTTTATCAACATAATAAAAACTGCATACAACAAGCCAACAGCAAGGATTATACTCAATGGGGAAAAACTTGAAGCATTCCCGCTTCGATCAGGAGCTAGACAAGGCTGTCTACTCTCATTACTTCTATTCAATATTGTACTTGAAGTCTTAGCTGAAGCCATAAGACAAGAAAGGGACATAAAAGGTATTCAAACAGACAAGGAAGAAGATGCCCTGATCATATACCTGAGTGATCCTACAAACTACACCAGGAAACTCCTGGAACTAATCAGAAGTTCGGCAGGGTGGCAGGATACAAAATAAATGCACAAAAATCAGTGGCCTTCCTATATGCCCAGAATGAAAGAAGTGAAAAAGCCCTGAGAGAAACAATCCCATTTACTATAGCCCCTAAAAAAATGAAATACCTTGGTATAAACCTAAGCAAGGAAGTAAGAGACTTTTACAATGAAAACTTTAAAACCCTAAAAGAAATTACAGAAGACATCAGGAGGTGGAAAGACCTGCCATGTTCCTGGAATGGCAGAATCAATATTGTAAAAATGACCATCCTACCAAAGGCAATATACAGATTCAATGCTATACCAATTAAACTCCCAAAGCAATTCTTTAAAGAAGTTGACCAAACAATTTCAAAATTCATATGTAAGCACAAAAGACACAGGATAGCAAATACAATCCTGAGTAACAAAAACCCTGCTGGAGGTGTCACCATATCAAACCTTAATCTATACCACAAACCCATAGTCATAAAAACAGCCTGGTACTGGCTCCAAAATAGACACACAGATCAATGGATAAGGGTTGAAGACCCACATGTAAGCTCACACAGTTAGAGCCATTTGATCTTTGACAAAGGGGCCCAAAAATCCAATGGAAAAAAAACAGCATCTTCAACAAATGGTGCTGGCAAAACTGGTTATCCACATGCAGAAGATTAAAACTGGACTCGCATTTATCACCATGTACAAGACTTAATTCCAGATGGATCAAGGACCTCAATATAATGCCAGAGACTATAAAAAACTTAGTTGAAAGGGTAGGGAACTCCCTTCAGCTGATTGAACTAGACCGACAGTTCCTAAATGGAAATCCAATAGCATAGTGGCTACAACCAACACTCAACAGATGGGATCTTATGAAATTAAAGAGTTTCTGTTCAGATAAAGAGATTGATTGTAACTGGAGCAAAAGGCAACCCACGGAATGGGAGAAAATCTTCACTAACCACATATCTGATAGAGCTCTATTATCCAGAGTGCACAAAGAACTTAGAAAACTAAACACCAAGGAAACAAATGGGCCAATTAAAATATAGGTCTTGGAACTTAAAAGAAACTTTACCAGGGAAGAAATTGAAATGTCTAACAAATATCTTAAAAAATGCAAATCATGGAAATACAAATCAAAAGTTCCCTATCATCTCACCCCTGTCAGGATGGCAAAAATCCACAATACAAACAACACCAAATGCTGGAGAGGATGTGGCGAGAAGGAAACTCTCCTACATTGCTGGTGGGAATGCAGGCTTATACAACTACTCTGACGAGCTGTCTGGCAATTCTTAAAAAAATTAAAGATTGAAATGCCATATAACCCTGTTATTCCACTTTTGGGAATAATCCCCCAAACATCAAAAATTCACCTCGATAGCACAAGCATGACCATGTTCATAGCAGCACTGTTTACAATAGCAAAGTCATGGAATCAGCCCAAATGTCCCAGAGTTGACGAGTGGATAAGGAAAATGTGGTACATTTATACAATGGAATACCACTCAGCCATCAAAAATGATGAATTAATGAAATTTGCGGGGAAATGGATAGAATTAGAAAATATTATATTGAGTGAAGTATCCTAGACACAGAGAGTTAAGCACGGTATGTACTCCCTAATAGGTGGATCTTAGTAGCACACCGACTTAGAGACACACTCAAAGATGGATCTCTGTAATACCTACAGTAATTGCAAAGATTATAGACGGGAGGGAAGGGGAAGGAGGGCCCTGGGGAGAGAGGGGATCATGGTATAGCGGAGAAAATAGGCCACCATCAAAGACTGCAAGTAAGTAATGAGACATCTGGTTAAGCTCACAGACTTTCCTTCTTGGTCACTTGCAACTGTTGGGCTGTGATCTCAGCAGAAAGAGAGGGCATACAGTCTGGCAGTAGAAGGTAACCATTTTGCGGAGCTGGAGAGGTGGCTCAGGGGTTAAGCCTCTGCCTTGCAAGCGGAAGGTCCTGAGTTCTGGTCCTAGTCCCCATGTATAGACGTCGGACGGAAGCAGGGGCAGCCTGCGTTTCTGGTCCTGATAGGGCGGAGCCTGTGAATCCCCGGGCAGAGTAAACAAGGAGTAGATGGAGGCGGTCCATGGTGGTTCTACACATACACACACACACACACACACACACACACATGCACACACAAGCACAATTGAATAATAAAAAAAGGTAACCATTTTGCAAATGGGAGACTGACCTCCCCATTCACCACTGTCTCCTACTCTTATTCCATCTACCTTTGAATCTACTCTTATAATAAGACTCTATTTTGTAGCCTTTTAATCTCTGGCCAGGGGGTGACATCCAGTACCCATCAGGATGTAGCTAAAGGCCGTGCAGGAGCAGCAAAACTGAAAAAAAGAATCAACAAACCATAATTCAGAACATCAGAGACTCTGTATCAAGCACCTGGAACCAGGCCATCCTAATCTCTCCCCATCCTAAAGCTCAGGGAAATTTGTGGAAGATGGGGGCGGTAAAATTGTAAGAGCCTAAAGATGGGGAGAAGCTATGACATGCAAGATACTCCACACAAGTTAGGGCTGAAGGAATCATAATAGGACTTTGCATGACCTGTGCAATGACCAACATATCATTGACTCCCCAAAGTCTAGCGTGGATCACAGGCACTAGGATCCTTAGAGGCAAGGGATTAAGAGTCATAATAGTGTTCCTATACTAAAGGGAACACAAAAAAGTACTCTAGGCAATGCTATTGAGTCCTTATACCTAATTAGAGAGGAGGACCCAGAGGGTAGTTTAACATGCACACTAAAGGATGCTCTAGGGATGGGGGGGCAATGGGAGAAGGGGGGGAAGGAAGGAAAAAGGGGGAGGGAGTAAGGGGATCCAGGGAGGGATGGAAGGAGGGAGGAAAATGGTGTACCTATCAAGTTTGTATGAGTGGAAAAAATAAATATTTTAAAAAAGATGAATGTGCCATATTTTACCATTTCTCTAGCTGTCCATTAAAACTGATCCTATATGAAAGTAAGTAAAACTTGAACATCTTTATCCATGACTTCCCTACACTTGTGCGTGTACATGCACAACTTCAGACCTTATGTAATATGTTAGTTTTTTACCATGACAACAAAATGGGGAGGAAGGATTTATTTCTGTTCATTTTCAAAGGCTTCAGTACACAGTCAGCTGGTTCTATTGCTTTGGGCCTGAGGTGAGACAGAGCATCATTTTGGACAATGCCTGATGGAACACAGTTGCTCCTGGTAACCAGAAGTAGAGGAATAGGCAGGAAAGAAACAGAGACAGGTTAACCCTTCCATCATGACTTCAGTGACTCTCAAAGCCTCTATTCAGACCCCCTTTCCTATTAGCCCATTTGGTAGAAAGCCATTGTTGAGGTTAGCATCATGATTCGACAGCACTGCCAACTGGAGACCAAACCTTCACCATGGGACTTGCAGAGAGATAGATATTTCATAGTCAAACTTCAACATTTGCAATAAAGTTCTGGATATGATCACTGGGCTGAAAGACAGATATAGTTGTAAATTTATATAGAGATTGTCACAGGAAGCATGTATCATCAAGAGTAGCTCACTCTTCATAGTGTGTAGTCATAATATCCGTTCTTGTCAAGCATCTCATATTCAGTGTTGCCATCTGGTATAAGGAGGATTTCCTTAATAGGTATTTTTCTATGAGGTTATGTCTCTGTTTTTTTGGTAGCAAAAATCTTTTTCACTCTGTCTTGCATGCACTCTATAACACCATGCAACTCTTCATGAGTGACTTTCTCGGGTCTTTGCCTTTCTGTTAATTTGATTGTTTCCTTGCTCAACTCTGCATGTTCATTTAAGTTCCTTCTTAATACTATTGCTCCCAATATTTAACCCAAAGGGGTGATTCAACAGGTGAACGGTTGAACAACCTTGTGTGAAATATAGCTTTATCTGCTTTCCCCTCAGTTTTCAATGTACTGAATTTGGGTTGTTCATGTTGAAATGTTTGGTTGCTATTTTCTTAAATAAAGATCCTGCACTCTTTGAACTTGGCATTATTTGACTCAGTGTGTGTCTAGCTATTGTGTATTTATCATTTATCATTATCATCATAGCAAGTTTATACAACTTGCTAGTGGTGCTGTTTGAGGGACCTAACTAAAGTCAGGTGCATTACAACTAGCTGTTGCAAGTGGTATTGTGTGTGGAGTATCTGAAGCTGCTCTCCTGGCCTTCTTCTCTCACATCTCAAGATATGGACTCTGCTGAGACACATTGGACATCAGGACCTGTGGATCTCCAAGTTTCTCCCAGTTCCATACACTGCTCTTCAGAACCAAAGATCTTGCTAGTGGAATTTTTTTTTCTCACAACACTGATAGAATGAAAATAATTCATTTTCAAAACATGATTTTTATGAATTTCAGATGCAGATGCATTTTTTATTATTATTTCTGCTCATACAACTTAACAGGTACACCAGTCCCCTCCCTCCCTCCACCTCCCCCTGACCCCCCTGCTACCCCTTCCCCTCCCCGTCCCTTCCCATCCTGCAGTGCCTCCCCCTCCCCAATCCCCGGAGCATCCTTTACTGTGCATGGCAAACTCTCCTCTGGGTCCTCCTCTCCAATGAGGTTGCAAGGACCCAGGGGCATTTCTCAGAACCCTTTCTTGTGTTTCCCTTAAGCTTAGGAACACTGCTGTAGCTGTCAATCCCTAGCCTCCAAGGATCCTAGTGCCTTTAGTCCATGCTAAACTTTGAGGGGTCAATAATGTGTTGGAAATAGCGCAGGTCTTGCAAAGTCCTATTATGAATCCTTCGGCCCTAACTTGTGTGGAGTATCTTGCATATCATTACTCCGTCCATCCTCGTGCTCTTACAATCTTACCACCCCCTCTTCCGCAAATTTCCCTGAGATTTAGGATGGGGAGAGATTAGGCTGGCCCAGTTCCAGGTGGTTGATATAGAGTCATACAGATGCATTTGTGCCATATCGACTTGTTTGGTGATGTTGATGAAGGTGAAAAAAGACCTACCATGTGCTTAGTATCAAGAGAGAGATCAAGTGTTGATTGATGAGGGCAGAGTCACTTCCACTGGCTCACAAACTGCCCTATGGCCACGTTGCCAGCAGGGGGCGTGTGAGTGCAAGGGACTGAGGATACAGACGGTGATGAGTTAGCTCAGGTGGACTGGCAGCCCTGAGTCTGAATGCAACGTGAGATAGAGGAGACTCCACAGTTGGAGACATTCCGGGAAATGAGAAAACAGCAGGCTAAAGTCAGGAAGGGTGAAAGGGAAAGGGTGGGTAGCCAGTGGCAGCCATAGGCTGCTGTGGGAAGGCCATCCTGGGGGAAGGGAGGTGGACTGAGCTGCATGATAGGCTGGGAACTGGGTGAGCCTGAGGATCATCAGAGGAAAGTCTCAACCTTCTAAACTACAGACAGTCTTGGAGGAGTGTGTGTGTGTGTGTGTGTGTGTGTGTGTGTGTGTGTGTGTCTGTGTGTGTGTGTTAGAGGGAGTTGATTGTTCATGGCAAATATAGCAACTTCCTGAGTCCCTGAGGTCACCTCACTTCTACTGTCCTGTTAAGTTTGCAGCAGATAAGGTGACTTGGCAATGTTAAGAATTTCCTAAGGCCCAGGGAGGTTCCCTCATGGAGGGATAAGTGTAAAGGACAAACGATTAAGTATAAGATGACATCTTAGTGATACTGTGGATTTCTGACCTTGTGTGAGGAAGTCAGCTTTGGAGACATAAGCATTACAAATCAAGTGTGGCTGAGAAATCCAGGAGAAGCTGAATAGTATGGATTTCAGTGAGGAGGACAGGCTGGAGAAGTGGGGAGAGAGGAAGCAAAAGACCAGAATTGAAAGTAGAGGGGCTTCCTAGGAGCAGTGTAGCCTGAGAATGGCTGCACATGGGCTGGGAGACTGCTCAGAGAGTAAGGCCTTTGCCCTGCAAGTGTGAGACCAGAGTTTGGCAGTCAGTGTCTGTAACTCCAGAATGCAGGAAGGAAAGACAAACTCTGGAAGAAACTGTCCAGCCGACTTAACACTAGGAGAAATCTAGGTTCACATTAGAGACTATGTACCAATAATAAAAGTTGAGAGAGATATTACACCATACCTGATGTCACCTTCCAATCTCCACACACACCTGAACATGCAGCTGAACACACACATGCATCCACATAAATGGAAACACCTGTACTCATGCACAGCTAGACCCCTCCTCCCATGCAAAGAATGGTGGAAGAATAAAGACTTGATTCATAGTCACATAGAGATCAATTTATTATGATTCTAAAATCCTGTCATTTTGCCCTATGGGATTCTATCTCCATTGCAGAAAAGATGATCAGGTCCAGAGGTCAGTTGACTTCTATCTCTTGTTAGGAAAGCTTCATGTGCTTCCTGATCCAGGGCAGGAAGTAGGGGACATTAGTGAAGACGTCTGGAGGAGTTCCATCTGGTTTTCCAAAGATACGATTCCATAAGCTTTCTTCTTGCACACAAGGGGTCCCCCAGAATCTCCCTGTGGAAAGATAGTGGAAGAATTGAGCTGACTTTTTCCTGACCTTGCTCCCCTATGTCTTCAGTGTGGGAGGGGTCTCTGCTAGGTCAGGTTCAAGGCAAGCCTGTACTTCCCTCAGGACTGGGGCTTTAGCTGGATCCTGACTTTTCCTTCTAGCTCGGTTCAAGCCAAACCTTTCACTGTAATCTTCAGGGATACTCTGGTGCTTGTGCTGCGTTGGACTGACTGGACCTTCCCCTACTTCCACTCTTGATGCACTCATGGAAAGGACTACGAGCTAGATTCATAAGGCCATCCCTGCTGTGAACTGAGCCTTGAGGGATTTGGCCATTTTCTCACCTAGGTTCTCCTCCAAGTTCTTATCTTTCTACATTTTGTGTCTTAAATGCACAAAATCTTACTTTTAAGCCAGACTGTTGTTTCTTCGGGTCTCCCGCACAAATGTTTTTGGTCTTGTTATATGTTCCAAAGTGTTTTTCACATTCCCGGTCCTTCTGTACCACCAGCTTCACCTCCTGCAGGACACTTGCCAAACTGCCTTTGGGGACTGCCGTCATTCCCCAGCCGGTCAAATGACACACCTCCCCTGGACGCACCCGGCTGTTGCTCCTTGGCAGCTTGAGGGGCTGCACCTCTGCAGTCAGATTGGCCTTTGTTTTCAGCTTAAGGTGAGGAAGCAATAAAGTCCAGTTCAGTCAATTGTCTATTGACCCGGGACCCCCCTGAAGGTCAGGATGGAAGAAAAGGAAGGTGAGAGATCAGAGCAGAGGGGGCTACCCCTGTCCCAGGGAGAGCAAGGGCAGCAGGAAGGCATGTCTTACCTCTAGCAACATGATGTCATTGGACAAGGACTCAGGATTGTAGTCTGAATGGGGGATGGGGTTCACGGCAGAAATGACCTGCTTTGTCTTCTCCCTTTTCTTTCTGCTGTGTGCACCCAGAGTGACAACCATTGAACTGGACAAGACCAGAATGGAGAGTGGAGTGAGAGAGGTGTAGAGAGCCGGCCACGGCTGGACAGGTGGGGCTGAAGCTGAGGGGGATTGAGAGGACAGGAGACTGCTCTCTGCTTCTCAAGGACACAAGCAATGGACTTCTGGGGGCTCCCTCTTTGTTTGGGCAACTGTGATGTTGCTGGGTTTGCACCGTGAACATCAGTGCAGGATTCCACCCCCTCACTGCTCCAGTTGCCCATTGTGGTGGCTTCCTGCTTAAGTGTGCTGCCTGCTCTGACTTCACCCTCTGATCTCCAGTTTCTTGTCCAGTTTCTCAGACTTCTGTTTCCCAGTCCAGCTTTCTGGTAAGCAGGTCGTAGAGGACAAGGCTCCTGCTGAAGCCCAGAAAGTGTGGGTGGACTTCAGCTCTCACCTTCCCTTGCAGTGAGCCGCGGTCAGCACAAAGTCATCTCGTACCAGGAAGCCTCCACATATGTTAATACTTTTCTTACTCTGAGACTGAACAATCGCCATGTAGGGGCGAGAGTGGGGCTTGACTTCATGGCCCCCGATGATCTCCTCTGAAAGAAAATCGAGGTCAGGAGGGAAGATTTAGGAGGGCTGTGTGTGAGGACGGCCTGCGGTGTCCTGAGGATGGTTGCAGGCGCAGCGCCTTTGCTGACCTTGAGCCTGGGCAGCGGGAAGCAAGTCAGTAGAAGTGTTTGGGTCTCTGGAACAGGGGGGCTTCACTCACCTGTCTCAGCTCCAAGGGGCAAAAGAGAGATCAACAGCAGCAGGAGTGGTGACATCTTCTTAGGAAGGTGACTCTGGTTCGAGCGGCACGGGGTTTAAGATAAAGCCCCGGAGGGAGTGGGAGACGGCTGTGATCTGTGCTGCTTCTGGTTCTGAGTAACATCATCACACAAGGCAGGCTGTGCACATTTGCTGGTTTAGGTGAAAAGAACACAGACATCCCACAAAGCAAAAGCAAAATTAAGAAACCAGGAGGTGATGATGTGGTTATTGCAGCCAGAAGGGCTGAGACTCCTGAGTGTCTGCAATGATCTAACTCAGCACAAAATATATCTTTTCCGTAGCTCTTATCTATTACAATCTGATAACATCATTTTGGAGGTCATAACCATGTTACCAGTTTATTATGAAAGCAATGATAGTACTAACAATGCATTCCCACAATTATGTCAGTAGGAATTATATCAATAGCTGACTTTATGCCAAATACTGCTTACCTCATATTGTTTACAACATTCTGTGATATTGTGATGAAGTCTTAATTCTGACTCTTACAAAATAGCAAGTAGAAAATCTTAGAGAAATCTCAGAAGTGTGTATCTGTATATCTATTTGTTTTGTCTTACTGTTATAGATAATCAAATATAATAGTGAATCTCAAACCTCATGTGTCGATTTGTATATGATTATGATGTGTTGTCATATGTCTCCTTGGCAAGAGATTCAGGGTTGAAAGCAATGGTCACTTGAATAGGAACAGCAGTGGATTCCCTGGGGATGTTTGGACTGGTGCTATATATTTCTTTGTCCTGGATCATGTATGGAGTCTCTCACATCATTACGTTTAGCATGCTAGCTCCAGGAGTAAGAGAGGTGTGGATCCTGCTTCTAAATGGCTCACATTGATTGGTCTGGACAGAACCTTTGTGCTTAGAACTATGGTGAATTCAGCTCCCTGAGACCACATAGGGACTAACAATGTGTGGAGGAGCACACACCTGAATTGCCCATGTAGTGATCCAGTTTCTTATTTTCCCACCATCACCACCTCATGTTTTTGTGTCTAAAATCTCTTTCCTAAATCTAAATACTCAGGGACAAAGGGAGCTTCCCTTGTAACTGAGCAGGAGCATAGATGTAAAAGTGTAGTAAGGGGTGAATATACCATATATTCAATGTTTTATGTATGAAAGTGTGGAAGAATAAAAAGAAAGTTATGAATTTGATAGTATCTGTATTAAATAAACCATCTATCCCAGAAGTCTCCAATCTTTTGTGAAGAGTTGTTTTGTCCATACTCTCAATATGCACTATAGTGTCATAGCATTATTCCTTTCCAATGAATTTCAAAGCAAGTGACTCTCCAGTAACTCCTTATTTTCATTTATTGAGATTCTCTAATCTATATTTCACCCTGGATCCCAACTCAGTATTGCTGAAAGTTTCTATATAACTTTCCATATATTTTCTCTTTATTTTTGGTGAAAGCTCATATTCTACAAAGTGATGCATCACACTGAAATTGCCCCTAGTCAAATACTTTTCTAAAGAATACAAGTGATCAGATTCATGAATACCTTTTTATAGGTTCTTCCTCGTTTCTAAGGAACTCAGTTCTTTTTCAATTTCTTTTCACGTTTTTCTTTTTTTAAATTTTTTTATTATTTATTCAATTGTGCGTGTGTGCATGTGTATGTATGTGTGTGTGTGTGTGTGTGTGTGTGTGTGCGTAGAACCACGGGCGAATTCAGGAACCACCATGGACGCCTCCACCTCCTCCTCTGTTTACTCCGTCCCGGGATTCACAGGCTCCGCCCTACCAGGACCAGAAAGGCAGGCTGCCCTGCTTCCGCCCGGCGTCTATACGTGGGGTCTAGGATCCGAACTCAGAACCTTCCGCCTGCAAGGAAAAGGCTTAACCGGAGTCACCTCTCCAGCCCCTTTTCACGTTTTTCTTAAAAGTCAATTTTTATTACATATTTTATTTTTTTGCCTAATTATACAAGCTCAATAGGCACCCCCCTTCTCTCTCCCCCTCTTTCCCCCACTGTGTCCTTCATTCCACTGTCATCTCTTCCCACTCTCTTCCTTCCCTCTCATCCCTTTTCCTTCCTTCTTTCTCTCTTAGTATTTCCTGCTTTCTCCCTCCCATCCTCCAGAAGCATTCGGTTATGTGGGCACTGAATTTCCCTCTGAGTCATCTACACTAGTGAGGTTTCAGGACTCAGCAGCATAGCTTGGGACCCCTTCTTGGGCTATTATGGGAACTATACTGTGACTGTTTAACCCCTTGCATCTAAGGATCCTACTACCTGAGGCCTTCTCCCCTGTGATCTGTGCTAGATTTTGGGGAGTTATCGATATGTCAGCCATTGTGCAGGTCAGGCAAAGTCCAATCACATTGTGGCTCTATCCTGGATGCTGTGCCTTGCATATCGTTGGTCCTCCCCATCTTCAGGCTTACAGTCTTGCTGCACTCTCCTCTGCAAGGTTCCCTGAGCTTTAGGATGGGGAGAGATTTGGCTGGTCTGGTTCCAGGTGAATGTTGTACGGTCTTTGGTGTTCTGAATTATGGTTTGTTGTTGCTTTCAGTTTTTCTGTTCTTGTATTGCCCTTGGCTGCATCTTGATTGGTTGTCAAGGTCATCTCCTAACCAAAGATAAAAAAAACTATTTAAATGAAGATTTTAATATAAGAAGAGACTCAAAGGTAGATGGAAGAATAGGAGTAGGACACAACAGTGAGAGGTGCCAGTCTCCTGTTTGCCAATTGGTTATCCCTGTATCATCCCTGTACTGGGGAGATCAGACCTATTCAGTCCCAAGTGAATAGGAAAGGAAGTGAGCGAGCTGCATCGGATGTCTTGCTACTAACATGCTGTACACGATGGTGGTCTAACTTCTCTATTGAAGTGTGTTTATTTGGTCTCCCTTCTTTTGAAGTCCTTTTTACTCCTCGCTCATATTCACAATCCTTTGCAATTATAATGGGTATTGAAGAGATTTTCCTTTGAGTATGTCATTAAGTGGGTTTGGAACTAGATTCCACTTATTAGGGAGTACATGTGGCATCTAACTTTCTGTGTCTGGGATACTTCACTCAATAAAATTTCTTCTAATTTCACCCATTTCCCAGCAAATGTCATTGATTCATCTTTACCTGCACAGCAATTTAGCTGGTGCGACTTTAATATGTATATTTTTTACTGCTTTGCAGAAATTTCTTGATCTATTTGTGACTTTTTAAATATCTTGTATAAATTTTTATTTTGCTTTTTAAAAAATATTGAAGCTTTATTATTTCAAAAGATTTAAAATAGGATCACACTTTACAAAAAGTTACATAGGAAATAAAATTCCCAAGTCACAAGTAGAAATGCAACACCACAGAGTATCTGATAAAATACAAAGGTAGAAATATATTTTGTGATTTCTTTCTGTTTCTTTTTTTTACCCCACTCCACCCAAAAACCCAACCAATCCATAGTTCTCAGCTATGAGGATCATATCCCCACATAAATTTTCCAACACAGTAAGCAGAACTCATCACCCCACTGGGTGTAATATCACCCTCCACTAAACCGTTGGCTCTCTCTGTTGCAATCACACCCTACCCTTTAATCCCATACCATTGAATTTGTCAGCTGACCCAAGCATCCGACACCCATTAGTAGCTTTAATAAACTTAACACATACAGCAAGCTCCATAATCACGTCAGAATTCTAAATACTCCAGACAAGAGTTTAATACTAGAATTTTCTTGATGTAGTTGTGACTTTTAATGGAACTAAAGAAACCATTTCTTCAGTGACATTTTCATCAATTCTTCTAATAGAAATGACAGGTCAACGTACCCCTAGAGGCACTGCATGTGTGGGTGTCGTGCCACATGCACATCAGATGGTGGAGGAGTTGAGAGACCTGGTTCTTCTACATTCAGTGTTCTGATATGTGGGCATTTGAATGATTAGTAGCTTGACTTCTGAATAGCATTAAACCCCTGTAGTTTGCAATGGTTGGAGAAAACATTGATAGCTACTTAATTTTCTCTCACAAAGTCATCAAGAACCCAAGCTGGATCTGATGTTGCCAATTTGACTGTCTGACTTTGGAATAGAAAACATTGGAAGCCACATGGCATCATGACACTAAAGCCATACATATGCACACATTCATGTTGTGTGACATAGTGACACATTATCATCCACAAAATTTTTACTTGAGACCCACACAATTTTTTTCCAAAAACATCATCAAGCCATTTCTAGATGCTGTTTTTAATGTTTTGTTCATGGACTGGCAAGATAGTTCAGTGGATAAGGAATGCTTTCAAAGCCAGCAACCTAAGTTTCATCCCCAGAAGACCACATGCAGTGGTGGAAAGAGAGACTAACTGTCGAAAGTTCTCTTATGTTCACCCTGATGTTCTAGCATTCTCTTTATCTTTCCTTGCATAAGTAAATAAGTAAATAAATAAATAAATAAAATACTTAAAATATTTCATTTGTTTGGAGAGAGAGAGAAGAATGGAGGGTAGGAGAGAGAGAGAGGAAAGAGAGAAGAGACTGGAGAAAGAGAAAGAGGGAGAGATAGAGATAGAGAGATTGACTGTATACTCATGCTTGTGGTCAGAGCACAACTTTCTGAAGTCTGTTCTTCCAAATCAAAATCAATTTACTATGTTTGCATGCAGACAACTAAGCTTATCACTGTCCCTCATTTTGTTTTAAGTAAGTTTATGACTTTGAGTTTGGCTGCATTCAATTATCCTGAGTCATATTCAGCCCATAGGCTCTGTTTGAACATTCTAACCTATGTCTTCAAAATTGAGTGGTTTAATTGGTTTTTGCTTTGATCATTTCACACTTCTTGAATTGAGGTGGGAATTGCCCTAGGGAGTGGAGAAGGCAGCTTCTGTCTAGAAATACTGAACCTTGTTAGCTAGTGTTGGGCAAATGGATACAGATCATGCTGTGTGGGTGAGACATGACCATCCTAGTGATCTCACTTTAGAAGAGTCCTCCACACATGTGGGTGGTGATGCTATACTGGCTTTAATGGTGAGAGCCTTGCTGGTCCTTTGAATTTCTAGCTCATGTTTCATCTTGAAATTATTTATACTGAATATATCTCTACTGATCCACGCTGCACGTTATACATGGTATAACCTGGATTGCCCTTGTGGTCAATTTGAGGAGGCTTACTTTGCCAGACTAAAGTCTGATTTGATCAAAGTCAAAGAAAGGCAAAGGCAGTAATTCTGTAATTCAGTGGCCTACAAAAATTGCAGATAGTCATCGGGTTGCCTTCATCGTGATCCCAGAACAAGTAGAAGAGTCATGTTTGGAAGGAAGAATGGAAAAAAGGTCATGGCATCCAACCTTTGTATGATTGTAGTGCGCAAGAATCAGTGGAAGGAGTGATGTGACTACCAGCCTATGACACAATGCATTGAAGGAATTCTGAGAGATGTAGTCTGCATGCAGTGCTTTTCTCATAGGGATGATCTCTTGTGTCCCATGTTCTTCAACTTTGGGGGTCTGGCTTGATTCACAGGGACACAGCCCAGGATTTGAAAAGTAAAATATAGTCTGGGGTAGGGTAGAGCAGAGCTGGGAAGAATTGTAGTTCATGAAGGCTCTGGGCTGAATCACCTGCTGCTTGGCCTCCGGGTCTGAGTGGGAATTCTTAGAGCAGACACACAGTGTTCAGTCATGCATGAAGCTTGCTTGTCTTCAAACAAGACTATGGCTTTTTCAGATTTTCATTTTGGAACTCAGAGCACAACCTCAACCTTGTCAGGATGCTCATTCTGTCATTACAGGTCACTTGCTTTGCTTTGTCCTCCCCTTTTCTAAGTTCTCCTGCAAGGACTTCTTCAGTGTTACTAGGTACCTCAGATTTGCAGATCATGAGAAGATCTCCTGAGCAGTGTGTATAGAAAGGTAAAGCACACAGGGTGGGAAGCTCATATTCTCCATAAGTGAGCTGCTGTCTCCATAAAGTCCTCACAGCAAGGACAACGTACCACTTTCTGTGGAGTCCAGATCCACAGAGATGCCACAGAGGGATGAGGGGGAGGCACTGCCCCTGGCTCCTAGTGTTTTTCCCTGAAAGTAAATTTAAGCCTGTTGTCAATTCTCATGGAGCCAAAGACTGAAGAAGGGGAGACAGAGACACTGCTGGGTGGGAAGCAGTTGTGTAGGATTGTGTCGTCCTAAACTTATCATCAGTAGACTAAAAGTGCTTTGAAGGTTCTGGGAAAATGATCCAAAGTTTAGACTCTACCACTGAGCTAGAGAATAGTCTTTGCTCCCTTGTTCCAGCTTCATAAATTTATGTTGGTAATAAGTGGAGAAAGCCATATAGATTCTATAGCATGTTTTCTCTGAAATTTCTTAGTTCTCTTTTCTTCTTCTTTTGCCTTATGACTCTGATTTGTTGTTACTGGTTTCTGAATGAAACAAGCTCAAGGTAAAGTCATGTTTGATCTTTGCGTGCCAGAGTAGATCACAAAGTATGTGTCCTGGTTGGAAATGTGTCCCTCACAGTCTTATGTGTTTGGGAAGGTCATGGCACCTTTGAGAGGATAGAGCCTTGCTGGAGGAAAGTGTTTACAAGGGGTGGGCCTTGACGTGGATTAATCTCACTCTACATCTAGGAGAAGTCTGCCTTTGCAGCAAACAGTCTTGCAACTCTCAGCCTCGCAGATGGCTGTGACTTTGTCTCAACTCCAGCCACCCAGCCATACCAGCTCTGCCATGAAAGACTGCATCTCCCCTCTGGAACCATAAGCTGAATAAATCTCCCTTTCTCCCTTAAGTTGACTGACTATTTTCTTACAGCAATAATGAAGAGTAACCATTAAGTGGGTGCCCAGTAAATGCCTTGCTCACATGAAAGAAGGGCTCCCTATTATCCTCTGGATGGTGGTTGGGTGGGCTATTGTTGGTGGGATGTTGGAAAGCAGGAAATGTGTGGTATGATAAAGACATTCTATGTATCTGTGACCAAAAAATAATCAGAGAGAACTTAAGGTCAAACCACAGAAAAACTGGAAACCAAAAGAATAATCTATTTTATCTGATAATCTGCAGCATGCAGAAACAGAAAAAGTTATTATAAATGATAAAGAGGTCTGGGGAGCTGGCTTATGCGTTGCAGTATTTGCCTCTCAAGCAAAAGGACTTCAGTTCAAGTTCCACTTAAAAATTCCAGGCTGATATGGTGGTGGCCTGCAATCCTGACCCTGGGAAGCCCAAAACAAACCCATGAGGAAATAGAACAATACGTGAGTGATTCATTAAGTTACTCCTGGGCCTTTCTAGGCATACACACTTAAATTCTGTCTCATGCACATGAACACACATTGAGATTTTGATTCAAAAAGGGTAAGATGACAAGTGATTGAGGATGATTCCAGATGTCAGCCTCTGGACTCTACAGTAGTGTGTGCAGAAGAGCATTACACCTCATTCACATGCGTACCCAAATGCATGGGAACATGCATATACATGTGCACACATATCCTTGCAAATGAAAAAATATTGATGGGAAATTCCGTGAATCCCATCTTCCCTTTGAAGTCAGGATCAATCCCCTTGCTACTATAGAAAACCACTTTTTTGATGGTTGAATTCTTTCTCAGAAATTGAGACTTGTAGATCTAAGCTTGTGCAGAAAGAATCAAAACTTATTTTAAATTAATTTTAAAATTATTTTTAGAGTTTCATACATGAACACAGTGAATTTTTGATATCTTCACATCTTAATCTCCAACCCAATTCCCCCTCCTTTACTTATTACAACCTGTCTTCTTCCCTACCAGTTTCTTTCCTATACACATGTCTTTTCACATGTGTGGCCTACAGAGCAACACAGGAAATGAGTTCATTGCTACACTGTTCTCATGGTAAAACAAGCTTGTTGGTCAATAGCAAGGTTTGGTGGGATACAAATATAGAAAAGAAACCTTGTGAGTTTGGTAAGCCCACAGGAAGTGGTTCAGGCAGATGTTTAATGTTGGGCAGGGAATAAGAGTCATATTAACATGCATTCTAGCACACAAATCAGCTAGAATTTTCATTTATTTTGGTCTATATCATGCAGGGAATCCTGCAGTTGTCTCTTGCTGAGCAGGTCCTGACCCTTGTGTTTGGTTACCTGGAGGAACAGAGCTAGATGGTCAGTACTGGGCAAGTTGAAGTATTGACCTTCCCTAGCGTGTGTGTACCAGAAGGTACTTAAGTGTGTGTGCTTGTGAAGACCTAAGGGTGACTTCAGGAATCATGCTGGATTTCTCTACCTCCTTACTGCTCTGGTCTGGGGTTTCCCAGTATCTGACCTCCCGTGGTCACTTTGCAGGCTGCTGCTGCCATAGCTGCCCAGCATTTTGATATAGGACCCCCAAATGTGGGACTTTGAACTCTGGTTCTGTGTATAAAGCAAAGGTTTTAATCCATGAACCATCTCGCCAGCCCTCATTCCTGAGGTTTAAAGTAAGGAAAGGCATCCGAATGGTGAGAATTGGCGCATACTTCCACAGATCAGAAAGATTTGAAGGGGCTAGTGTGTCTAAGCACTTATCTTCCTGAATGTGGAGATGCTAGAAAGTCTGCATGGGGAAGAGGGCTACTGCTTGTTTCCACATAAGAAGAATGAAAGACCTCATGGGATGAGGGCTGGAGACTCTCATCTATTAAAACGTAATGTGGTTCTGGTGTCTACACCTGTCCATACATAAGTATGACAATTGTTTCTTTGTAACCTCTAAAAAGTGGCCTATTTCAGAGTTAGAGGAGATTTAAGACCACATCTATTCTGGTGACCAGGGGCCTGGGCTCAGTACAGACTCTGTCTTAACATTTGTTAGGTTCAGTCATTACCTTTTTCTGGAAATTATTTCTGTTCCTCTCTAAGAGGTTCAAAACAATGTCTTCAAAGTTAATTTCAACCACAAAGCTATTTCTTCAAAGTAAATATGTACCTAACTGAATATGTGTCTGACTGTGTAACAGTTTCTTTTCCCCCAGTGAAAGCCGCAGGCATATTAATGCATGTTTTCTTTTTTCACCTCCAAGCAAGGTGCTATGTAATGTCATCACATGCCTCTTTGAGATCGTAGAAGTTACACAAGGGGTGGGTTTGGGCTTGGTGTGCTTGTGGCAGCATACAATTGGGTCTTCTGAACATTTGTATTGCTTAATTTGCAGCCCAAGCATGCTAGGTTTCTAATTGTTTTATTAAGTTTTCATACTCAGTTGGACAAGGACAATTTCCCCAATTACTGGGGTTTTTATGAGTCATACCCCAGTGTCTGGATGAATATTCTTTGTCTCCTGGTATCCTAGGGGTACAGTTTTCTAGATTTCAAGTCCATTGGTCTCCTGTATTTGTTTTTTCACATATAATAGCAGGAAAAAATATTTGAACACTGAATTACAGTTTTGACTGGGTCAGGAACAAATTCCTTATTAGAGTTAGAGTGGGGAAGGGAACAGGGCTAGTGTTTGTCTCTCATAAAAGGAATGAAAGATCTCATGGGATGAGGGCTGGAATGAGATTCTTACCTGTTAAAGCACAATTTAGTCTGGGGTCTATGCCCTGTCCATACATATGTATGACAGTTGTTTCGTTATGATCTTTAAAAGGTGGCCTATTTCAGATCTATTTTCACAGACTACCAGAATGTGAATTCTGTAGCTGTGGACTCTTGTAGTTCCTGTGTTACATCATTTGTTTTGTGGTGCTTTGTGAAGATTTTTCCTTTTTTAAAAAACTTCTTTGAAACTTTTGCACAGAAATAAAATAAACATATGCTTTCATGTCCCACCAACACTGAATCCCTTCTTTCCACATCCTCGTCAACATTTGTTGTTATTTGTGATTTTATTTCAGCTATTCTGACTGGGAAAAGATGGTATCTCAGTAGTTTTAATTTACATTTCCCTCATGGCTAGGGAGGCTGAACACTTTTATTCTTTAAATCATCTTTAATTTTTTGTCTTTTTAATTACAAATGTAATGAGTGGTTGTCCCCTCTCCCCTCTCTTTCCCATTCTCCCTTCCTTTCACCAGTTCATTCTTCTCGCACCCACCCTCCTGTCTGTCTGCTATGTGGATCATAGTGTTCCATTTGGTTTATCTGTATTGGTGTGGGTTCAGGTCTCTGTGGCAGATTAAGTATTCCTTCTTTGAGAAGACCTCTTCTTGCCCCTAAGGTTCTGCCTGTAATTATTTCTCTTGAATTCATTGTTAGTCTATGGGAGAATGTTGATATGTCATTCATAGTGCAGGTCTGGTGGGGATCAGTCTCATTGTGGTAAGTTTCTCAGTGCAGCAGCCCCATCTTGTGGACTGACTTGCCCAGCTGTGGACCTCCCCACCTTCAGTCTCTTACCCCCTTCTACAGGATTCCCTGAGTCTGAGTGTTTGAGGGTCACCTGCACTCTGCATTTGGGTTGATTGTTTTTGTGTATTCCACTGCTCTTCTGTGGGATGCTAAACACTTTTAAAAATATTTATTGGTTATCTGTGTTGAACATTTTTAATGACATTTATTGGTTTTCTGTGGGATATTTAAAGATATTTATTGGTTATTTGAACTTTGTCTTGTGAAAAGTTTCTTTTTTAGTTACAAGGTCCATTTTTAAATTGGAATTATTTGCTTTCTTGATATTTTTCAGTTCTTTATATACCCTGGGTACCAATCCTTTGTCACATATATGGTTGCAAATATTTTCTCCCTCTTGTAAACAGTGCTGCTATGAACATGGTCGTGCTTGTGCTATCGATGTGAACCTCTGCTGCATGGGGGGTTATTCCCAAAAGTGGAATAGCTGGGTCGTATGGAATTTCAGTCTTTAATTTCTTTAAGAATTGCCAGATGGCTTGCCAGAGTGGTTGTATGAGCCTGCATTCCCACCAGCAATGTAGGAGAGTTCCCCTCTCTCCACATCCTCTCCAGCATTTGTTGTTGTTTGTATTGTGGATTTTTGCCATCCTGACCGGGGTGAGATGATATCTCAGGGAAGTTTTGATTTGCATTTCCCCGATGGCTAAGGATGTGGAGCATTTTTAAAGATATTTTTTAGACATTTTAATTTCATCCCTAGTAAAGTTTCTTTTGAGTTCCAAGGTCCATTTTTTTAATTGGGCCATTTGTTTCCTTGGTGTTTAGTTTTTTAACTTCTTTGTGCACTCTGGATAATAGAGTTCTATCAGATATGTGGTAAACATGACCATGTTCATTGCAGCACTCTTTACAATAGCAAAATCATGGAATCAACCCAAATGCCCAACAGTTGACAAGTAGATAAGGAAAATGTGGTACATTTATACAATGGAATACTACTCAGCCATCAAAAAAGATGAATTAATGAAATTTGCCATGAAATGGATGGAATTAGAAAAAATTATATTGAGTGAAGTATTCCAGACACAGAAAATTAAGCGCCGTATGTACTCCCTAATAGGTGGATCCTAGTACTAACCCCACTTAGTGACATACTCAAAGATAAATCTCTGTAATGCCTACAGTAATTGCAAAGATTATAAAGAGGAGGGAAGGGCAAAGAGGGTCCTGCCAGAAACAAGGAAAGAGGGAATCATGCTACAACAGAGGAAATAGGCCACTATCAAGTCCTGCAAGTAAGTAGTGAGACATCTGGTTAAGCTCACAGACTTTCCTTCCTGGTCACTTGCAACTGAGGGGTTTGATCTTACCAGTCAGGGAGGGCATAGAGACTGGCAGATAGATGGTAACCATTCTGCAAATGGGAGACTGACCCCTCCCCATGGTCTCCTATTCTTATTCCATCTACCTTTGAATCTACTCTTACAGTAAGCCTTTTCTCTCAGGCCAGGAGGTGACATCCAATACCATCAGGATAGAGCTAAGGGCAGTGCAGGAGCAGTAAAACTGAAACCACCACCACCACCACCACCAACATACCATAATTCAGAACATCAGAGACCCCATAGCAACTACCATCTCTTCCCATCCCAAAGCTCAGAGAAATTTGGGGAGGAGGGGCAGGTAAGATTGTAAGAGTCTAAAAATGAAGAGGAGCAACGATAAGCAAGATACCCCACACAAATTAGGGCCGAAGTAACCATAATAGGACTTTGCATGACCTGCACAATTACCAACATATCATTGACCTCCGAAGTCTAGCATGGATCACAGGCACTAGGATCCTTAGAAGCAAGGGATTAACAGCCACAAAAGTTTTCCTATACTAAAGGGGAACACAAGAAAGTTTCTAGGCAATGATACTGAATCCTTACACCTCATGAGAGTGGAGAACCCAGAGGGAAGTTTGATATTCACACTAAAGGATGCTCCAGGGATAGGGGGAAGAAGGGGGACTCAGAGAAAGGGAGGGGGAGGAAAGGAAGGAAAAGGGGGGGAGAGAGCAAAGGGGTCCCAGGAGGGGTGGAGGGAGGGAGGTGACAGGGGTGCCTATTACGTTTGTATGAGTGGAAAAAAAAGAAATTGGATCAAGCATCTATTTGGCGGCACCAGACACTTAACATAAAAAGGATAGCCTGGTGAGGAGGAGGCATGCATAGAGGCCCGTGGAATTATGGGATATGCATGCAGGACTTAGCATGGGATCGGCCTGCAGGGACTGGACTGGAAGGCTCCAGGTGGGTTCTCTGGTAGGACAGCCCACAGGGACAGCGTTAGCAATGAAACCAAACCCCGTTGTAGCAGGAGGGGAGAGCTGAATGGGAAGGCCACAGGAAGGCCCACAGAAATGGGACTTGCAGAGACTCGGCAGAGGCAGTTCCAGGTCTAATAAGACACAGAAGTCCACGGGTGGAGTCAGTCTGCAGGAGTGTGCCTTGGCCCATGGAGAAAGCAGAAGGGAAGGGAAGGGGTAGAGGCTTGCCTGTCAGATCTTGGGAAAATGGTGGGAACATGATAGAGGTGTGTGTGAGGGAGGGGATGTCTCTGAACTTTTTCTCCCACTCTCAGGAATGGCTCCCCCTGCCACTCTGCTTTCCCAACCTCCCAATCACATCCCAAATCTTGACCACTCAGTCCAGGCCCTCAAGGTTATTATAAAGAAGTTAAACCGAATTACACACGCAGGGGAGGGTTTATTTTGCGTTTTTCTGCTGCTGCAGTTGTCAATTACAGTGCAATTAGGCTGCTTTCATTAGCAAATGAGATTAGAATTAACATTATTAATTACTCGTTCTGTTTAATGGGGAAGCAGTGGAAGGGAGAGGGTTCACACAAGGCAGGTGGGAGCTTCACAGCCCCCAAGAGTTCCTGGGCCCTGGAGGGAAAGGAGTTACTAAATGTCAAGCTGCAGGCAGGAAGCAGGTCCAGCAGCTGTGCTCGTTGCTACTAAGCAACCATCCACTCAGACCTCTCTGCAGTGCTTATTGGCTGCGCTAGCTGCTTAACCCTCAGGACACCACATGACATGAGCCTTGTAAAACACCCCACTTTACAAAGGAGGTGAGTCAGTTAAGGGAGACTTGGAGTGTAATGATGATTGGTAAAGTGCGGCCCATTCGCTGGATTCAGCTTCGACCTGCTTTTTAAATAAAGTTTTATTGGAACGCACACATAACAATTAGCCATGGATTGATAATAAGTGCTATTTTCTCATTATTTGTGTTATAGCTGTTCTCAACTACGGAACTTAGTTTATGAACTATGAACTATGAACTATGAGTAGCGCCAGCGGTCACCATCTGCCCCTTATTACTCATCATCAATGAAGGTATAGGATTAGTGTATTCAGCTTAGAAAAGTGAGCATCCCAACCTCCCTTGGGGCTACAGGTACTTGGGTTCTAACAACATCTGAAGTCCAGGCTGCCTGCTGTTCTGCAAGTGTCCAGGGCAGAAGGTGGAAAGGAGGAAATCGGGTGTTTAAGGTAGCCGCTTGCTAATTTTTCTGCCCGGGACCAGACAAGGGTGGAGTCCCTGCTCCTCAGGTAAAGCACCTAGACCATGCTCCAGGCCGCAGGGCACTGCACCCCACCAATAGCCAGCCTGCCTTTCCGGCACTGAGTAGGGCCCCTAGGCCACACCCCAGGTCCCACGTGATCTGCTCGCCCTACTAGCCACTCTGCCTGTCTGCCCCAGACCTGGACCAGGGCAGACTCCTTGCTCCTCATCATTCAACAGAGTCCAGAGAAAACCCATGCAAAGCTCTAGGGGACAAGTGCCATACATATGAAGTCCTCTAAAATCATCCCCTCACATGGGAGAGAATCTTCACATCCAGCTCTAAGATAAGTAAACCCTTTTTACCATCTTGTTCCTCTCAATTATTAGTTACTGTAGTTTAACATTTCCTTACAGCCACCCAGAAACCAGTACAACTTCAGGAACTATACCATTCACCCTCACATATCACAAAGAGAGCAAACCTAAAAAGAGCACCACCATATTAATCTTCATTCCCTGTCTGCTAACACTGATTTAATTGCTGTACTAACAGCAATAGGAAATAACACCAACACCAGACAAGTGTTCCCAACTCTAAGGTAAATACTTGCAATAACTGCTCAAGTGTAGTAATACTGTCTAAGTCAGTTCAGTCAAAAACACACAGAAAAAAAAGAAGGTCATAAGAAGTAAAACAAAAATGCCTAGGGCACAGAGAAAATCCATACACATTCATGGAATACCAGAATAAGAATGCCAAAATACCACATCCGAGGAAAATTTTCAAATTATCATAAAGGAAAACGTTCCACATGTAAAGATAGAGAGGTCCATCCAAATACAAGAGGTATTCTGCACCCCAAACAGATAAAAACCCAAATAGAATCTCACCACGGCAAATAATCGTCAAAACACTACACATACAAGAGAAAACGTATGTGGTGAGAGCTTTGAGAGAAAAAAAAGTCACTTTTAAAGGTAAACCTATTAAAATAACAGATGATTTTTCAATGAAAACAGTAAAAACCAGAAGAGCTTGGAGATATGTATCGAATGAGCAAAAATGTCAACAAGGCTGATATACCCAGCAAAACTATCAGTCATGATCAAGGGGGAAAGAAAAATTTTCCACTATAAGGATAACTTGGAGACGTACATGATCACCAAACCAGACCTTCAAAAAATGCTAGAAAAGATACTCAAGCTTGAAGAAAAGATCATGCATATCTAGGAGGACAGAAGGCAAGTGTAATATCACTAAAACCTACAAGCTAAATAACACCCTTATGAAAGCCACTAAACACACAAAATGCCGGGAATTAAAAGTAATTTCTCCATTATAGCACTAAATGTCAATGGAATTAACTCACCAATCAAAAGACACAGATTACAAACTTGCATTAGAAATCACAACCCATCCATCTGCTGCCTTCAGGAAATACATCTCACCACAAAAGACAGGCACATTCTAAAAGTAAAAGGTTGGGCAGCCAATTGAGGTTGCAAATCTCATCTCAGGACTTCAGGGTGAGAGAAAAAAGGAAAAAAAGAAAAAAAGAAAATTTATCTTTTAGCTTCAATAATAACTGATAATTTTGCTGGATAAAGGAGACTAGGTTGGAATTTGTTTTATTCATAACTTGAAGTATGTCTCTCCAAGTTCTTCTGGCTCTTACTGTTTCTGTGAAAAAGTCAGCTATTCTTCTGAAAGACTTTCTGGAATGTTTTTTTTTTAAAAATCTCTTTCAGCTCTCAAGGTTTTTTTTCTTTAGTTTACATCTCTAGCATTTTTGGCAATGCATGTCTTGGGCTGTTTCTATTTTGGTTTTGTCTAATGGGTGTTCTATGTGCCTCTTACTTGAATAGGCATCTTTTTCTTAAAGATTGGGAAATTGTCAGGTATACTATTTTGAAATATGTACTCAGCCCTTTTTTTTTTTGGTTTCTTGCTCCAGAATTCCCTAGTATGTAAATGTGCTTTTGAATAGTGTCTCACACCTCCTATATATTATTTTCATATTTTTTTGATTCAAACTTCGACTTCTTTGTTTGACTGATCTTTTTTCGTTCACATAGGCAATTTTCTCTCTCTATTTTCTTTGAAATTTTCATTTACAAGCAGAATGAGTTTATGTCTTTACTCCCACCCCATCCTATCTCACCGGTCTTCTTTTCCACTTTCCCTTCCTTCTCCATTCCAGCCATGTCTCTCTCACTCACATATCACTCTGTATGTGTGGAGTAGAGCGTTGATTTTGGAGGCTTGTACTAGAAAGGGTCTGGGCTTCTGTGGTAGTACAAATGGCCCTCCAATGGCCTGGTCTACAGGCTGGGAAGCTCCCCCTTTTTGTCTCGTCACCTGTACCAAAGAATCTTTCTGAGTGTAGTTGTTTTACCTGAGATCTTCAATAATCCACGGGGAAATGTTGATATGTGAACCACTGTGCAGGTCTCGTGGGAGTAGATCTCATTACAGTCAGCTCCTGCAATGGGATGCCATATACCTCCATATCTTTAGGCTCTTGTAATTTCCCTCTTCTGCTTGGTTCCCTGAGCCTTGAGATGGGGAGAGATTTTGATGGTCTGATTAGGACTGAGCATTCCGGGGTCTCCTATACTTTTCTATACCTGTCCAGTTGTGATTCTCTGCCTCATAAATCTTACATTGCTATAGGATGCATCCTGGTTAAGGGCTGAGAACTTTTCTTATCTAAGGGTGTAATAAGAAGCAGTTAGATGGCAGTTTACTATCAAGTGTTTAACACTAAGACATCTGTTCCTGTCTAGTGTCTATATTCTCCCCTTCTGCTGTTATTTGGATAGGCTTACAGAACCAGGAGTGTGATTTTCAACAATTGGGTGAACTTAGAACTCATTCAACAAGTAATTGGTTACATGAGGACATTACATACCATTGTTTCTCTACTGGATTTTTTTTTTTCCAGAATTGTTGTAGTTTGTAGCATGCATAGCTGGGTAAGGACATTGACCACTTTTCTTCTTGAGCTGCTTATATTTTCTTTTGCTTCCCACCTCTTTGTGTATCCTATCTCCTTTTTTCTTCCCCTTTAAAACTTTCCATTCATAATTGCCTTATTCATCTATGTCTGTGTTTGTCTGCCCCTATGCTTTTGGGATGCTCCTCCATTCCCCTGACTTACGTTCCTTTGTAGTTTGTGGGTGTTATAGCAGTTTCCATTTCAGTTTAACATTCTGGAGGTTGAATGCTGGCATCCACTTATAAAGGAGAACATGTGGCATCTATCTTTCTGTATGCATGGATGAGAAATGTACAGTGGAATGCAAGATGTGGTTATGTTGAGCTACATGGTCTTCACCCCTGTGGTTCTAGGGCAACCATCCTTTAACAGAGTTTAACGTCTTTAACGAAGTTGTCTCCCCAGCTCCATTCTCTATTTCTTGACATAAAATTTAGCACTTTCATCCTAATTATTCTTTAAACTGTGTGCTTTGGTTATGTGGACTTTTCAAATGTGCCTATGTAGCAGTAAATATTTTTAAATATTCTGTTTGTTATAGGGTATGGGTTAAAGAGAGCATTTGGGTTAGAAGAGGAATATACATAATACTTTGGAGAACATACTTTTAAAATATTTGGTTTGTTTATTTTATATAAGTGTGTGTGTGTGTGTGTGTGTGTGTGTGTGTGTGTGTGTGCATCAGATGGCACTGTGTGTCACCAAGTCACCAAGGGTGACTTAGGGAATCATTCTGGATTGCTTGTACCTCCTCTTTGTTTTGCTCTGGGATTTCTCAGGCTCTGCCCACCAGGTCCAGAAAGCGTGGGACGCTGGCGTTTTCTCCTGGTGTTTTTACGTGGAACCTGTGATCTGCACTCAAAACCTTCCGCTTGAGAGACAGAGTCTTAACCCCTGAACCATCTCTCCAGTCCAAGAGAACATACTTTTAAAATGCTTTTTTTTTCTATTTTAGAGAAACCTAGGGTCTTTAAACAAGTGACTGTGATATATTTCACAGTATCCATAGCAAGCTATATTTATTTTTTGTCTCATTACATTTCTGTCAGTTTCTTTTTTTCTCCTCTAGGATGTTTGGACATTGTGATTTGGTGTTTCCCATCTCTCCCTGTGCCACATAAGTCCCACATGCCAAACTTCAGGATAGACATTGGCCCGCTGTGGTGGGGTCAGCCACCCTCTCTCCTTCTGATGTTCTTTCATCAGAAAGCAGTCCAGTTGCTCTTGCTTTGTGAGAAGTCAGGGCTCTGCTGATCCTTATGACTGACCTAGTGTGTCTGCCCCTGCTCCCTGCTCCCTGCTCCCCACCCGGTCAAGACAGCTCTACTGAACTGTGGTTGTTTTTTCAGAGACAGTTGGGAGAAGCATGTGCAAGAGCAGCTGTCGTCCTACCATAATAGATGGCAGGGAGCCAGATCTTTTCTTACTACAGATTAGGTTATTTTGCTATTCTTTTTTTTTTCTATTTTTCACTTTATTTTTAATACATTTTTTATTATTTCTGCTCATACAAACTTAATAGGTAGACCAGTTCCCTCCCTCCCTCCTCTTCTCCCCGAACCCCCCTGCTCCCTCTCTCCTCCCTCCCTATCCCCCAGTGCCTCCCCCCCAATTCCCAGTGAGTCCTTTATTGTGTATGCCTAACTCTCCTCTGGGTCCTCCTCTCCGATGACGTACAAGGAGCCAGTGGCCTTTCCCTGAACCCTTTCTCGTGTTCCCCTTAAGCATAGGAACACTACTGTGGCTGTCAATCCCTTGCCTCCAAGGATCTTGGTGCCTTTAGCTGATGCTAGACTTTGTGAGGTCAATAGTGTGTTGGACATTGCACAGGGCATGCAAAGTCCTATTATGATTGCTTCGGCCCTAACTAATGTGGATAATCTTGCAAATCATTGCTCCTCCTATCCTTTTGCTCTTACAATCTTACCGCCCCCTCTTCCGCAAATGTCCCTGAGCTTCAGGATGGGGAGAGATTAGGCTGACCTAGTTCTAGGTGGTTGATATAGAGTCTCTGAAGTTCTGGATTGTGGTTTGTTGATTTTCTTTTGCAGTTTTGCTGCTCCTGCAATGCCCTTCACTCCATCCTGATGGGCACTATATGTCACCCCCTGGTCAGAGACAAAAAGCTGTTAAACTGGAGTCTTGTTATAATAGCACATTCAAGGGTAGATGTAATAAAAGTAGGAAACCTCAATGAGGGAGGGATCAATCACCCATTTGCAAAATGATTACTTTTTATCTGCCAGACTATATGCCCTCCCCTTCTGGTGAGATCATACCCCCTCAGTTGTACTTGATCAGGAACGAATGTCTGTGAACTTAACCAGGTGTCACATTACTTACTTGCATTCCTTGATGGAGGCCTATTTTCTCTGTTGTAACATGGTCCCCTCTCTCCTTGTGTCTGGTGTGGCCCTCCAACCCCATCCCTCCTGTTCATAATCCTTGCAATTACAGTATTACATAGGTTTACCTTTGTGTGTCTCAATGTGGGCTGGGTGAGTTTGGTACTAGGAGCCACCTATTAGGGAGTACATATGGCGCTTAACTTTCTGGGTTTGGGATACTTCACTTAATATAATTGTTTCTAATGACATCCATTTCCCAGCAAATTCCAGTAAGTCATCATTTTTGATAGCTGAGTAGTACTCCATTGTATAGATGTACCACATGTTTCCTTATCCACTTGTCAACTGTTGTTCATTTGGGTTGATTCCATGACTTTGCTATTGTAAACAGTGCTGCTATGAACACGGTCGTGCTTGTGCTATCAAGGTGAACCTCTGCTGTATGGGGGGTTATTCCCAAAAGTGGGATAGCAGGGTCATATGGCATTTCAATCTTTAATTTCTTTAAGAATCTCCAGATGGCTCGCCAGAGTGGCTGTATGAGCCTGCATTCCCACCAGCAATGTAGGAGAATTTCCCTCTCTTCACATCCTCTCAAGCATTTGTTGTTGTTTCTATTGTGGATTTTTGCCATCCTGACCAGGGTGAGATGATATCTCAGGGAAGTTTTGATTTGCATTTCCCTGATGGCTAAGGAAGTGGAGCATTTTTTAAGATATTTGTTAGACATTTTAATTTCATCCCTGGTAAAGTTTCTTTTAAGTTCCAGGGCCCATTTTTTAATTGGGCCATTATTTTCCTTGGAGTTTAGTGTTCTAAGTTCTTTGTGCGCTCTGGACAGTAGAGCTCTATCAGATATGTGGTTAGTGAAGATTTTCTCCCATTCTGTGGGCCTTTGAGCTCGTGTTACAATCTCTCTATCTGAACAGAAGCTGTTTAATTTCACAAGGTCCCAACTGTTGAGAGCTGGTAGCAGTGACTGTGCCATTGGATGTCTGTTTAGGAACTGTTGGCCTAGCCCAATCAGCTCAAGGGAGTTCCCTATCCTTTCAACTATGGTTTTTATAGTCTCTGGCCTGATATCAAGGTCCTTGATCCATTTGGAATTAAGTGTTGTACATGGTGACAAGTACGGGTCCAGCATTAATCTTCTGCATGTGGAGATCCAGTTTTGCCAGCACCATGGGACGAGGTGGCCGAGTGGTTAAGGCGATGGACTGCTATTTTGCTATTCTTGTAGCAAGAAGTAGGTGACAAAGGAAGCCTGGACCCCAGATGATCCTGAGGTTTGTAATAGTGTATTTGCTGATATCTGCATAAAACTTTCTTATCAGAGAAGTTAGATGGAAAGAAGGATCTTCCTAATCCTGGATATAAAGAGAGAATGGTTTTCAAACAAACTAACGAACAAACAAACAAATAACAAAGAAACCCAAGGTACTTAGTGTTTCAGGAAAGCTTGTTTCATAGGTAGAGTAGCTTATCTTGGGTGAGCATGAGCAAGACATAAAGTGGGTACATCTTGAGACTCTTGGAAAAACCATTCAGACCATCCAAACATTCAACAACAGGGGTAAGTGATAGACATTCTAAATGTATTCATGGAACAATGAGCTATGTAGCTTGATTGTTTTATACCTTTGTTGCTCTCTAATACATACCTGAAACAATACAGGGGAACAAACACTATTTTGTCTCAAAATCCCATATTACAGTGTCTTTTGTGAGAAGAGTGACTGACAGGAATCGAGGAAACTGCCCACATCCCATCAACAGCAAGAGCAGAGGGCAAGGGCAGATGTTTATTAGCTTGCTTCCAGCTTTGCCAAAAGATGTTGTGCATCCACAGTTTATCCACCTGTTAGGTGCTCACTATGAGCTGGGTCTTCCTGCATAAATGAAGCATTCAAGACAATCTCTTGAAAGTCTACCCAGAGGTCTATCTAAAAGATAATTCCATGTAGTCTACTTTGGGTAGCCCAAAGTCTACCCCTGGAGTGTCAGCTTGACAGCTGACTCTAATCATTACAGTAGAGACCTTTAAGAGTAGCATGCTTAAAAATGCTAGTTAGTGGCAAGGAGAATCACATTTTCTTCTGTTAAGTGGAAAAGCAGATGTGTAAAACCATGCATATAACTCAGTACTAATTTTATGGGGAAAATGGTAACACCAAAAGGTCAATTTTTAAAAATTTTTTACTTTTACAAGGATATTGAGTAGTCTCCCCAGCTTCCCTCCCCCCCTCCCATCCTTTCCCTTTCATTCACTATTCCCTCCCATTTTGCCTTCCTCCTGTATGCTTTTGTGGACTGCCCAGGTTCACTCTAGCTTGTTTACTCCTGCGGGGGCTCAGGCCTCAGTGGTATATCAAGTTACATCTCTTTAGACCATCCCACTGATAATGTCCATTTCCCTTCATCCAGCTTTAGACCCAAATATTTCCACTGTATATTCCCATTCTATGGGTATAATAACAGCTACCTACAGAGCACTTTGATGTCCTGTCTTCCTATTTATAGAGTTATTGACTGTCTTCCCTACTGATCTATTTGCTTCCTTTTTTAGGTTCTTGTTCTAGTTTACAGTATCAGGGATGGGTACCATTCTGACAAGTGGGCCTGGAATCCAATCAGAAAGCTGTTGGCTTTGTCCTTGATACTCATGCCACTATTACACCTGTTGCCATGGTGATTTATATTGTAACTTACAAATTTCATTCCATTGATGGGGCCTGTGATTATTTCTGCCCCCCTCCAGCAACTTCTACAGTATTCTGTGGTACTGTGTAAGCTATCCAGCAAGGAGAAAGTCCTCAGAATAGTTCCAGTTGATATATGTTCCCCATGTTTTGTGATACATAAATGTTGCAACTTCAGTAATAGGGTCTTACTAGCCTATAATGTTTATTTGGGAGGGGTTAAAACCACTTATTTAGATTTTTTAAAAAAAGTGTGTCATATATCCCAGAATGGCTATTATTTTAGCTATGAGCCCAGGGTTACCTTGGGCTTTTGATCCTCTTGTCTTCATCTCACAAGTGCTGGTATTATAGGTGTGTGCAAACATGCCTGGCTAAATGCATTTTTTTTAAATGAGGAGGAAAAGATCACTGTTATTGGCAAGGAAATAGATGGAATTGCAAATCTTCGTGTGAGATAAAGCAAACCAGACTTGTAAGCATATGTGTCACAGTACTTTCTTTCACATGTGGAATTTGCAACAGAGAAAGGACAGTGAAATAAAAGGAATGACGAAAGATATGGAAGGGGAGATTGTTGGGGGAGGAACGTAGTGAGAGTGTGAAAATGATGAAGGATGCTGTCTACACATGCAGAAATATCCCAAGGAAACCCATGATCTTTTAGAAATCATATATGTTAATTAGTAGAAGACAGAGAAGGAGAAGAAGGAAGAAGTGTATCCATGAGCTTCTTAAGCAACCGACACCACTAAACATCACAACAGAGACAAACTATGCGGTATAACAGAATGATTACATTTTCTTCCAAGGGCTGTGAACAAATACATCGAGCAGGCTCAGTGGAGATTCAACAGTAGTTGTGTGACTGTTGCAGTATATGATTGAGGATGACGTCAGAACCTTCTATTCTACCATGCCTGACCTTCAAGGCTATTCACATGTCTGATACAGGTAAATTTGTGGGACTGGGAAACTTTGGAGGAAGTGATTCTGGGTCCCTTAATTATGACTTGATTCTTTTAATTTTGTTTTTTCTACTTTTAAAAGCGTATTGAGTACTTATCCTTGCTTTCCTGCATTGTCTCTCTCTCCCATCCCTCCATCAGTCCCACTCTCCTGCCTGAATGCTTCTATGGATCCCAAGGTTGCCCCTGGCCCGTCTACTCCTGTCAGGGCTCAAGCCTCAGTGACACACCAGGTTGCCTGTCCTTGGGCCACCCCACTGATAGGGGCATTTCACTTCACTCATCCACCCCAAGGTTTCCACTGTATATTCTTTTTTTCTTTTTTATTTATTCAATTGTGCATGTGTGCTTATGTGTGTATGTATGTGTAGAATCACAGGCGAATTCGGGAACCACCATGGACTGCCTACACTTCCTCCTTGTTTATTCTGCCCGGAGATTCACAGACTCTGCCCACCAGGACCAGAAACACAGGCCCCCCTACTTCCCCCCAGTGTCTATACGTGGGGTCTAGGATACGAATTCAGGACCTTCCACCTGCAAGGCAGAGGCTTAACTTCTGAGCCACTTCTCCAGCCCCATCCACTGTATATTCTTATCTCTCTTGAGTTCCTCAATATTCTACGGGGGCATGTTGGTTTGTTGATCATTATGTAGGTCTGGCAAGGACAAGTCTCACTGTGGTGAGTTCATAGATGCAGCAGTCCTGCCTTGAGTGGAATGTCTTGTCCAAAGGTCAACCTTCCCATCTTTAGGTTCTTACATCCTCAGCGCCCCCTCCCGAAGCCTTAGGATGGGGAGATATGGTTGGTCTGATTTTGAGTGAGCCCTGCTAAGTTCCTGGCACTCTGCATTATGGCCACCACTGTCCACTTCACTGCTCCTCTCCTGCCCTAGACTGCATCCTGTCAGGGTGTTGAGATTCTCCTCCTCTCTTGTGGAAGAAGATTTCTAGGCTGAGTGCTAAGTACTCTTCAAATCTATGAAGACAATAGTGGCTATTTATAGAGCAGTTTGGTGTACTGTCCTCCGACCTATAAGTTCATTGGCTGTTTTTCCCTATCGATTATTTCCTTCCCTTTTTTAGGTTCTTGTTCTAGTTAATAGTAAAAGGAATGTGTTCCATTCTAACAAGAGTCTTGACTCCAATCACAGCTGTTGTTTGTCTTACTGATCCTCATGCCACTATTACACTAGTGGTTACCTGTTGCCATGGTGATATTTATTGAAACTTAAAGATCTCAAGTGTTGACAGGGCCAGTGATTATTTCTCTCCCCCAGTAGCTTCTACAGTATTCTCTGGTATTATGTTAGCTATCTAACAAGGAGGACGTTCTGAGACCAGTTCTAGCTGATGTATTTTGCCCATGTCTATGATCCATATGTGTTACATCTTCAGTAATAGAGCCTTACTGACAGCTATTTGGAGAGCAAACAAGAGCAATGGAAAAAGCCTATAATGTTTGGAGACCTTTGAGACTTCTCTGACTAGTTTTATCAGGACGTATCACATCCTTGTTACCTCTAGCGTTTCTCTGGGCTCCAATGACTTGATTTTTAAATTCCAAACCACTCGATGGTTAAAGGGAACAGATACTTACCAAGAATACTCTTTTCTGTCTGTACAGTATCAAAGAGATAATATAGTGTGTTTGATCCGTGAAGTTCTGAATGTATCTGTCAGAGAGATGAGGGTGACCTGATGTCTTACTTAAGGCTACCTTCATCTGACCTGATATTTTGAAAAATGAAGTAATGTTAGCAACTACAAAGTTAACAAATAAACAATTGGGAGAAGAAACAATATCAACCTTAATCTCACCACCCAATTACCACTGCTGAGATGTTTCTCGCATGGATTTTTTAAATACATTTTTTATTATTTCCGCTAATACAAACAATAGGTAGACCAGTTCCCTTCCTCCCTCCTCCTCCCCTCACACCCCCTGCCCCCCTCCCTCCCTATCCCCCAGTGTTTCCCCCCCAATTCCAAGAGAGTCCTTTATTGTGTATGCCTAACTCTCCTTTTGGTCCTCCTCTCCGATGATGTACAAAGACCCAGTGGCATTTCCCTGAACCCTTTCTCGTGTTTCCCTTAAGCATAGGAACACTACTGTGGCTGTCAATCCCTTGCCTCCAAGGATCTTGGTGCCTTTAGCTGATGCTAGACTTTGTGAGGTCAATAGTGTGTTGGACAATGCGCAGGGGATGCAAAGTGTATGCAAAGTTAGGCATACACAATAAAGGACTCTCTTGGAATTGGGGGGGAAACACTGGGGGATAGGGAGGGAGGGGGGGGCAGGGGGTGTGGGGGGAGGAGGAGGGAGGAAGGGAACTGGTCTACCTATTGTTTGTATTAGCGGAAATAATAAAAAATGTATTTAAAAAATCCATGCGAGAAACATCTCAGCAGTGGTAATTGGGTGGTGAGATTAAGGTTGATATTGTTTCTTCTCCCAATTGTTTATTTGTTAACTTTGTAGTTGCTAACATTACTTCATCCTATTATGATTGCTTCAGCCCTAATTAGTGTGCAGAATCTTGCAAATCATTGCTCCTCCCATCCTTTTGCTCTTACAATCTTACCGCCCCCTCTTCCCCAAATGTCCCTGAGCTTCAGGATGGGGGGAGATTAGGCTGACCTAGTTCTAGGTGGTTGATATAGAGTCTCTGAAGTTCTGGATTGTGGTTTGTTGATTTTCTTTTGCAGTTTTGCTGCTCCTGCAATGCCCTTCACTCCATCCTGATGGGCACTGTATGTCACCCCCTGGTCAGAGACAAAAAGCTGTTAAACTGGAGTCTTGTTATAATAGCACATTCAAGGGGAGATGTAATAAAAGCAGGAAACCTCGGTGAGGGAGGAGTCAATCACCCATTTGCAAAATGATCACCTTTCATCTGCCAGACTATATGCCCTCTCTTTCTGGTGAGATCATACCCTCTCAGTTGTACATGATCAGGAACGAACGTCTGTGAACTTAACCAGATGTCTCATTACTTACTTGCATTCCTTGGAGGCCTATTTTCTCTGCTGTAACATGGTCCCCTCTCTCCTTGTGTCTGGTGTGGCCCTCCAACTCCATCCCTCCTGTTCATAATCCTTGCAATTACAGTATTACATAGGTTTACCTTTGAATGTCTCAATGTGGGCTGGGTGAGTTTGGTACTAGGAGCCACCTATTAGGGAGTACATATGGCGCTTAACTTTCTGGGTTTGGGATACTTCACTTAATATAATTGTTTCTAATGACATCCATTTCCCAGCAAATTCCAGTAATTCATCATTTTTGATGGCTGAGTAGTACTCCATTGTATAGATGTACCACTGTTTCCTTATCCACTTGTCAACTGTTGTTCATTTGATTCCATGACTTTGCTATTGTAAACAGTGCTGCTATGAACATGGTCATGCTTGTGCTAGCGAGGTGAACCTCTGCTGCATGGGGGGTTATTCCCAAAAGTGGAATAGCAGGGTCATATGGCATTTCAATCTTTAATTTCTTTAAGAATCTCCAGACGGCTCACCAGAGTGGCTGTATGAGCCTGCATTCCCACCAGCAATGTAGCAGAGTTCCCCTCTCTCCACATCCTCTCCAGCATTTGTTGTTGTTTGTATTGTGGATTTTTGACATCCTGAAAGGGGTGAGATGATATCTCAGGGAAGTTTTGATTTGCATTTCCCTGATGGCTAAGGAAGTGGAGCATTTTTTAAGATATTTGTTAGACATTTTAATTTCATCCCTGGTAAAATTTCTTTTAAGTTCCAGGGCCCATTTTTTAATTGGGCCATTGTTTTCCTTGGAGTTTAGTGTTCTAAGTTCTTTGTGCACTCTGGACAGTAGAGCTCTATCAGATATGTGGTTAGTGAAGATTTTCTCCCATTCTGTGGGCCTTTGAGCTCGTGTTACAATCTCTCTATCTGAACAGAAGCTGTTTAATTTCACAAGGTCCCAACTGTTGAGAGCTGGTAGCAGTGACTGTGCCATTGGATGTCTGTTTAGGAACTGTTGGCCTAGCCCAATCAGCTCAAGGGAGTTCCCTATCCTTTCAACTATGGTTTTTATAGTCTGTGGCCTGATATCAAGGTCCTTGATCCATTTGGAATTAAGTGTTGTACATGTTGACAAGTACGGGTCCAGTTTTAATCTTTTGCATGTGCAGATCCAGTTTTGCCAGCACCATTTGTTGAAGATGCTGTTCTTTTTCCATTGGATTCTTTGGGCCCCTTTGTCAAAGATCAAATGGCTGTATTTTTGTGGGCTTATATCTGGGTCTTCAATCCTTATCCATTGATCTGTGTGTCTATTTTGGAGCCAGTACCAGGCTGTCTTTATAACTATGGATTTGTAGTATAGACTTAGGTTTGGTATGGTAATACCTCCAGCTGTGTTTTTGTTACTCAGGATTGTCTTTGCTATCCTGGGTCTTTTGTGCCTCCATATGGATTTTGAGATTGTTTGGTCAACTTCTTTGAAGAATTGCTTTGGGATTTTGATTGGTATAGCATTGAATCTGTATATTGCCTTTGGTAGGATGGTCATTTTTACGATGTTGATTCTGCCAATCCAGGAACAAGGGAGGTCTTTCCACCTTCTGGTGTCTTCTGCTATTTCTTTCTTTAGGGTTTTAAAGTTTTCATTGTAAAGGTCTTTTACCTCCTTGGTTAGGTTTATACCAAGGTATTTCATTTTTTTAGGGGCTATAGTAAATGGGATTGTTTCTCTCAAGGCTTTTTCACTTTTTTTATTCTGGGCATATAGGAAGGCCTCTGATTTTTGCACATTTATTTTGTATCCTGCCACCCTGCTGAACTTCTCAATTAGTTCCAGGAGCTTCCTGGTGGAGTTTTTGGGATCCCTCAGGTATAAGATCATGTCATCTGCAAATAGGGATAGCTTGACTTCTTCCTTGCCGATTTGAATCCCTCTTATGTCCCTTTCTTGTCTTATGGCTTCAGCTAAGACTTCAAGTACAATATTGAATAGAAGTGGTGAGAGTGGACAGCCTTGTCTAGTTCCTGATCGAAGTGGGAATGATTCCAATTGTTCCCCATTGAGCATAATCCTTGCTGTGGGCTTGTTGTATACAGCTTTTATTATATTGATAAAGGTTTCTTTCATATGGGTTTTTTCTTTGTGTATTTTTCTATATGTTTAGTTTGCGTCCAAATTTTCAATTGTTTCACATTTTCCTTCATTTCATTAAAACTCATTGTAGGTAACTTATAAAACACATACCACTTGTCTGAAAAAGTTAAGGAAATAGATATGACTGAGAAAAATCCTACAGAGAAATAAATGCATAGAAAGATAAGAATTTAATTAAAGTATATGCTGATCCATAATTTTTTTTACATTTTTTATTATTTCCGCTCATACAAACTTGGTAGGTACACTGGTTCCTTCCCTCCTCCTCCCCCCAACCCCCCTGCTCCCCTCCCCTCATCCCTCCCTCCCCATCCCCCAGTGCCTACCCTCCTGTTCTAATACTTTATTGAATAACAAATGTAGGTGAAAGATGGCTCTGCTCTTTTGTGGTATTGGTGTTGGGCTGGGATTAGACCCAGTGTCTCATGAATGCTAGAGAGACACTCTATAACCAAGCACTTACTCTGGTCTCTCTTTATTGTTTTTTGAGAGAGTTTCTCACTGTGCTGGTTGGGCTGGTCACAAAATCCTGGTCTCAAGAGATTCTCTTACTTTAGTCTTACAAGTAGTAAGAGGAAAACAGAATTTTCCTCGATGTTACTACTGAATTAATATGTTATTATTTTTGAAAATATTCCAAAGGAGAAAAAACAAAACAAAAATTTACCAACTGTTTAATTCACACTGATCAGTTAGTGGGCTTTTATATTTTCCAATTATTTACTTGTATTTAAAAATAACTTGTTTATTAGTATTCTCAGTCTCATTCTCCATAGTAATGGATAATGTAGAATTCAATGACTACACTTTACAGAGAAGAATAGACTGTATTTTTATGATTACCCAGTTGCACATTAGTACCCAAGCCTAATTTAGAATTAAATAATACCAGGATGAATGTCCCTGTACATGCTTTTAATTCCCCTTCTCATTGTGCTGCTGCCAGTATTGTGATCCCATGGAATCACTCTGTAGATGAACTTTTAGATAATTTTGTGTGAAATATTTTAACTCTATTTGATCTGTTTTGATTTTCAATGTAATGAACTTGATTCACTTACATTGACATTTGTGCTGTAGTGATCTTGGTCAAACTACTGTGTATTTATTAATATGTCACACTTAAATCACAAAAGCTATTGCTTGAGGGACCTAAATGAAGTCATGTGGGTCCCAATTAGCTGTCCATCTTGACTTGTAGTATCGTGTGAAGAGTAGTGGATTATTTTCAAAATAAGCAAATCTGAAGCTGCTGTGCTAGCCTCCTCCTCCTGCATCTCTGGATGTGGACTCTGCTAAAATAACTGTGGATCACGACCTATAGAACTGCAAGTTTCTCCCACTTCCCCCTGCTTCTCTTCTGAACCTAAGAAGATTGTGCACATGGCACTGTTATGCACAGCACTGACAGATTAAAAATGCAGCTATTTTTCAAAACATGATTTTTTAATGAACTTTAAATACAGATCCACCTGTGCCAAGTTGACATGTTTGGTGGAAGGAAGGTAAGGAAAGAGCTCACATGCATGTGTTACAGAGATCAATAAGTGTTGGTTGATGAGAAAAAGTGACACTTCCCGTCCTGTCACCCTAGGACCTTCTGGTTCATGAACTCCTATAACACTAGGTTGTCAGCAGGGAGAGGGTGAGCTCCAGGACCAGGCATGCTGGAAACAGCTGAGGATACAGATGATGGCTGAGCCCCTAGAGGACCTGGGGTGGAATAAAGCCTGAGTCAGCCCTTCCTAGGTGGCAAGGGTAAGCATCAGGTGAGCTGGCATCCCAGGTTCTGGATGGAGCATGAGGTAGAAGAAGCTCCACAGTGTTGAGAACTCTCAGTGAAGTAAGATAAATGCTGCTTCAGGGCAAATGAAAAGGAAAGGGGTGGGTGGTCAGAGGTAGTCATAGACTGTTGTGGGAAGGCCATTGAGGAAGGAAGGGGGTTGACTGAGCTCAGTGCTGGGCCGGGACATGGGAATTGGGTGAGCCTGTGGACGATCGGAGGGATGTCTCAGCTTTCTGAACGACAGACACTCCTGGGAGGAGTGCGATGAGAGAGGGGGATATGCTCACTCCATTGCGTGTGCTTTAGAGGGAGAGATCTTGGAAACCAGAAGCTGAGTACTCATGGAAAGTTCACTGACTATCTGAGTCTCTGGCGTCATCTCACTTCTGCTGACCTTCTCTGTTTTCTGTTAAAGTTGTGATGGAGAAGGTGACTTGGCAAAGAGAATTTCCTAAGGTCTAGGGAAGTTTGCTCATGGAGGGATAAGTTGTCAAAGAGGAGTTTACTGAATATAAGATGACACCTTGGTGATCCTGTGGACTCCTGACCTTGTGTGAGGAAGCCAGCTTTGGACACATAAGCATTAAGAATCAACTGTGACTGAGAAATCCAAGAGAAGCTGAGTAATACGGAGTTTACTGAGGAGGATGGGGTGGAGGTGGGGAAAGAGGAAGTAAAGACCAGAATTGAGAGCAGAGAGGCTCCCTAGAAGCAATGTAGCTTGAGAATGGCTGAAAATGGGCTGGGAGACTTCTCAGAGAGTAAGGCCTTTGCCCTGCAAGTGTGAGGACCAGAGTTTAGATCTTGAGATCACATTTAAATATTGGGTAGGTATGGCAGTCAGTGTCTATAATTCTAGAATGCAGGAAGCAAAGACATAATCTCTAGAAGAAACTGTCCAGCCGACTTAACCACTTGGCGAAGTCTGAGTTCATATTAGAGACTATATACGAATAATCAAAGTTGAGAGAGGTATTATACCACACCTGATGTCACCTTCAAGTTTATGCACATGCATAACACACACATACACATGAACATGCAGCTGAACACACACATGCATCCACATAAATGTAAACACGTATACTCATGCACAGCTAGCCCCTTCCTCCCATGCAAAGTATGGTGGAAGAATAAAGGACTTGATTCATCATCCCACAATTTATTATGATTCTAAAATCCTGTCATCTTGCCCTATGGGATTCTATCTCCATTGCAGAAAAGATGATCAGGTCCAGAGGTCAGTCGACTTCTGTCTCCTGTTAGGAAAGCTTCATGTGTTTCCTGATCCAGGGCAGGAAGTAGGGGACATTAGTGAAGACTCCTGGAGCAGCAGGTTTTTTGGTTTCAATAAGGGATAAAATTCCACAAGCTTTCTTCTTGCACACAAGGGGTCCCCCTGAATCTCCCTGTGGAAAGATGGTAGAAGAATTGAGCTGACTTCTTCCTGACCTTGCTCCCCTATGTCTTCAGTGTGGGAGGGGTCTCTCCCAGATCAGGTTCAAGGCAGGCCTGTACCTTTCTAAGACTGTGGCTTTAGCTGGATCCTGACTTTTCTTTCTAGCTCAGTTCAAGCCAAACCCTTCACTGTAATCTTCAGGGATACTCTGGTGCTTGTGCTGCGTTGGACTGACTGGACCTTCCCCTACTTCCACTCTTGATGCACTCATGGAAAGGACTACGAGCTACATTCATAAGGCCATCCCTGCTATGAACTGAGCCTTGAGGATTTGGCCATTTTCTCACCTAAGTCTCCTCCAAGTTCTTAGCTTCCTACAGTCTGTGTTTTAAATGCACAAAATCTTACATTGAAGCCAGAATTTGGTTTCTTTGGGTCTCCAGCACAAATGTTTATGATCTTCTTATATTTTTGTGAGCGTTTTTCACATTCCCGGTCCTTCTGTACCACCAGCTCCACCTCCTGCAGGGCACTTGCCAAACTTCCTTTGGCGGCTGTCATCCTCCCCCAGCCGGCCAAATGACACACCTCCCCTGGACGCACCCGGCTGTTGCTCCTTGGCAGCTTGAGGGGCTGCACCTCTGCAGTCAGATTGGCCTTTGTTTTCAGCTTAAGGTGAGGAAGCAATAAAGTCCAGCTCAGTCAATTGTCTACTGACCTGGGACCCCCCTGAAGGTCAGGATGGAAGAAAAGGGAGGTGAGAAGTCAACGAGGAGGGGGCTACCCCTGTCCCAGGGAGAGCAAGGGCAGCAGGAAGGCATCTTACCTTTAGCAACATGATGTCATTGGAGAAGGATTCAGGATTGTAGTCTGAATGGGGGATGGCTTTCATGACAGAAATGACCTGCTGGGTGGGCTCTTTTTTAATCCTGCTGTGTGCACCCAGAGTGACAACCATTGAACTGGACAAGACCAGAATGGAGAGTGGAGTGAGAGAGGTGTGAAGAGCTGGCCACAGCTGGGCAGGTGGGGCCGAAGCTGAGGGGGATTGAGAGGACAGGAGACTGCTTTCTGGTTCTCAAGGACACAAGCAATGGACTTCTGGGGGCTCCCTCTTTGTTTGGGCAACTGTGATGTTGCTGGGTTTACACTGTGAACATCAGTGCAGGATTCCACCCCCCCCCCACTGCTCCAGTCGGCCCATTGTGGTGGCTTCCTGCTTATGTGTGCTGCCTGCTCTGACCTCACCCTGTGACCTCCCCGTTTCTTGTCCAGTTTCTTAGACTTCTATTTCCCAGTCCAGCTTTCTGGTAAGCTGTCATGGGAGACCAGCAGGTTGTAGAGGACAAGGCTCCTGCTGAAGCCCAGAAAGTGTGGGTGGACTGCAGCTCTCACCTTCCCCTGCAGTGAGCCGCGGTCAGCACAAAGTCATCTCGTACCAGGAAGCCTCCACATATCTTCCAACCTTCCTCAGTCCGACGCCGTACAATTGCCATGTAGGGGCGGGAGTGGGGCTTGACTTCGTGGCCCCCGATGATCTCCTCTGAAAGAAAACTGAGGTCAGGAGGGAAGATTTAGGAGGACTGTGTGTGAGGACGGCCTGAGGTGTCCTGAGGATAGTTGCAGGCGCAGCACCTTTGCTGACCTTGAGCCTGGCCAGCATCTTGTTCTGAGAAGTGGACAGCACTTGTCCTCCTGTGTGCCCATATAGGAAGGAGCTCAGCTCTGCCTCCATGATGGGAGAGACCCTGAGGATCCTTGACAGCATGCTTTGTGCTTCACTTTGCTAGTGAGTTCTGTTATTGTCCCGATTGGTGTCATTTTTCTATTAATTTCCCCCAAATGCAGAGAAGTATATTTCCTAAAATCCTTCTATTATAACTTCCAACATCTCCTGGAGCCTCAGTACGTGGCCTTGGCTGCATGAATGAATGATCTCAAGCTAGCCAGTGGCTAAGGTCTCAGTTATGCAGTGTTGCTTGGTTCAGAGCCTTATGGATCTGGAGTAGTATGTTGCCAAAGCCAAGAGAATCTGGGGCCAGGGAAGACAGAAATGTGGAGAAACCAATCAAAACTAGACTGTAAAGGTGTATGGTATACCCAGGCTACCTGTGGTCATGACACCCTGGGCCTCTTTCCTTAGCAGACGGAGGGGCGGGTAGCTCCAAATAAGGCAGCGCCGTGGTGACTTGCAGTCACTCCATGTTGGTGGTTTTAGCTGCCTTTCTGGGTTGGATTGATAGACTGCAATTAATGATCATTTGTAGCTTTGCATATTATTGCTACTTGTCTTTGTAAAGACAAGGGGTTTTCCAGGTGATGAAAACTGGTGGAGGAGGCTTGTGCCTGCCATCTCTCTAGAGATCCCCTCCCTACTTTAATCCTCCTTGAATCTCCAGCCAATATCACATTTATAGGGTTAGGTTTGGCATGGGATCTGGGTTCCAAAAGATTGTAAGTTCAGTTCTGAAGAAGCTCCTGCGGGATGCTGGGAAGCAAGTCAGTAGAAAGGTTTGGGTCCCTGGAGAAGGGGAGCTTCACTCACCTGTCTCAGCTCCAAGGGGCAGAAGAGAGATCAAAAGCAGCAGGAGTGGTGACATCTTCTTAGGAAGGTGACTCTGGTTTGAGCGGCACAGGGTTTAAGATAAAGCCCCTGGAGGGGGTGGGAGAGGGCTGTGACCTGTGCTGCTTCTGGTTCTGAGTGACATCATCACACAAGGCAGGCTGTGGACATTTGCTGGTTTAGGTGAAAGGGACACATCCCACAAGGCAAAAGCAAGATTGAGAAACCAGGAGGTGATGATGTAGCCAGAGGGGCTGAGACTCCTGAGTGTCCCCAATGACCTAACTTAGCACTAAATGTGTCTTTTCCATAGCTCTTATCTATTATAATCTAATAACATCTATTTTGGAGGTCATAACCATGTTACCAGTTCATTATGAAAGCAATGATGATACTACCAATGCATTCCCAAAGTTGTGTCAGAGGTTATCAATATCTGACTTTATGTCAAATACTGCTTACTTCATATTGTTTACAACATTCTGTGATATTGTGATGAAGTCTTAATTCTGACGCTTACAAAATAACAAGGAGAAAACCTTAGAGAAATCTTAAAAATATGTGTGTGTCTGTATATCTAATTGTTGAGCCTTACGGCTTTATATAATCAAATATAATAGTGAATCTCAAACCTCATGTGTCAATTTTTTTCCTTTTTTTTATTATTTCTTCCACTCATACAAAGTTGAAAAGTATCCCATTCCCCTCCCTCCCTCCCTCCACCCCTCTCTGGATCCCCTTGCTCCCTCTCCACCTTTTCCCTTTCCTTTCCCCCCTCCCTCCCTTTCTCCCAGTGGGCCCGCCCCCCATTCCTGGAGCATCCTATAGTGTGCATATCAAAATTCCCTCTGGGTCCTCCTCTCTGATGAGGTGTAAGGACTCAGTGGCATTGCCTAGAGCTCTTTTTTTTTTGTGTGTGTGTGTTCCCCTTTAGTATAGGAATGCTATTGTGGCTGCTAATCCCTTGCCTCTAAGGATTGTAGTACCTGTGATCCATGCTAGACTTTGGTGGTTCAATAATATGTTGGTCATTGCTCAGGTCATGCAAAGTCTTATTATCATTACTTCAGCCCTAACTTGTATGGAATATCTTGCATATCTTTGCTCCTCCCCACCTTTAGGCTCTTACAATCTTATTGCCCCCTCTTCTGCAAATATCTCTGAGTTTTAGGATGGGGAGAGATTAGGCTGGGCTGGTTCCAGGTGGTTGATGTAGAGTCTCTAATTTTCCGAATTATGTTTTGTTGATTTTTTTTCTGTTTTGCTGCTCCTGCACCGCCCTTGGTTCCATTCTGATGGGCATTGGATGTCCCCCCCTGTCCAGAGATAAAAAGCTGTTAAAATAGAGTCTTATTATAAGAGTAGATTCAAAGGTAGATGGAATAAGAGTAGGAGACCATTTGCAGGATGGTTACCTTCATGTGTCAATTTTTATATGATTATGATGTGTTGTCATATGTCTCCTTGGCAAGAGATTCAGGGTTGAAAGCAATGGTCACTTGAATAGGAACAGCAGTGGATTCCCTGGGGATGTTTGGACTGGTGCTGTATATTTCTTTGTCCTGGATCACGTATGGAGTCTCTCACATCATTATGTTTAGCATGCTAGCTCCAGGAGTAAGAGAGGTGTGGATCCTGCTTCTAAATGGCTCACATTGATTGGTCTGGACAGAACCTTTGTGCTTCGAACTATGGTGAATTCAGCTCCCTGAGACCACATAGGGACTAACAATGTGTGGAGGAGCACACACCTGAATTGCCCACATAGTGATCCAGTTTCTTATTTTCCCACCATCGCAGCCTTGTGTTTTTGTGTCTGAAATCTCTTTCCTAAATACTCTAGGACAAAGGGAGCTTCCCTTGTAACTGTGAGCAGGAGCATAGATGTAAATGTGTAGTAAGGGGTGAATATACCATATATTCAATGTTTTTTTTTTTTATGGTCATTTCCTTTTGTTGTTGCTCTTTTACTTTTTCATATGCCTTTTTAAAAAATTTCAGCTCATACAAACTTATTAGGTACACCAGTTCCCTCCCTTCCTCCTCCTCCCCCCGTACCCCCTGCTCCCCCTCCCCAACCCTCTCCCTCCCCATCCCCCAGTGCCTCCTGCCTCAATTCCCAGAGAGTCCTTTCTTGTGCATGTCTGATTTTCCTCTGGGCCCTCCTCTCCGATGACGTACAAGGACCCAGTGGCATTTCCCTGAACCCTTTCCGTGGTCCCCTTAGGTATAGGAACACTACTGTGGCTGCCAATCCTTTACCTCCAAGGCTCTTGGTGCCTTTAGCAGATGCTAGACTTTGTGATGTCAACAGTGTGTTGGACAATGCACAGGGCATGCAAAGTCCAATTATGATTGCTTCAGCCCTAACTAGTATAGAGTATCTTATATATCATTGCTCCTCCCATCCTTTTGCTCTTACACTCTTACCGCCCCCTCTTCCGCAAATTTCCCTGAGCTTCAAGATGGGGAGAGACTAAGCTGGCCTAATTCTATGTGGTTGATATAGAGTCTCTGAAGTTCTGGATTGTGGTTTGTTGATTTTCTTTTGCAGTTTTGCTGCTCCTGCAATGCCCTTCACTCCATCCTGGTGGGCATTGTATGTTACCCCCTGGCCAGAGACAAAAAGCTGTTAGAGTCTTGTGATAAAAGCACATTCAAAGGTAGATGTAATAAAAGTGGGAAACCATACTAAGGGAGGGGTCTATTACCCATTTGCAAAATGATTACTTTTTTTTTTTTTGCATTTTTTTTATTAAAAAATTTAATTATACATTTTAAAATTTTTTACCAGTTCCCTCCCTCCCCCCTCCTCCTCCTCCCCTTCCCCCAGTGCCTCCCCCCCAATTCCCAGAGAGTCCTTTATTGTATACACCTAACTCTCCATTGGGTCCTCCTCTCCAATGACATACAAGGACCCAGTGGCATTTCCATAAGCCCTTTCTCTTGTTCCCCTTAAGCATAAGATCACTACTATGGCTGTCAATCCCTTGCCTCCAGGGGTCTCGGTGCCCTTAAGAGATGCTAGACTTTATGAAGGCAACAGTGCGCTGGACATTGCGCAGGGCATGCAAAGTCTCATTATGATTGCTTTGGCCCCAACTATTGTTGAGAATCTTGCAAATCGTTGCTCCTCCCATCCTTTTGCTCTTACAATCTTACCGCCCCCTCTTCCGCAAATATCCCTGAGCTCCAGGATGGGGAGAGATTAGGCTGTCCTAGTTCTATGTGATTGATATAGTCTCTGAAGTTCTGGATTGTGGTTTGTTGATTTTCTCTTGCAGTTTTGCTGCTCCTGCAATTCCCTTCACTCCATTCTGCTGGGCACTGTATGTCACCCCCTGGCCAGAGACAAAAAGCTGTTAAACTGGAGTCTTGTTATAATAGCACATTCAAGGGTAGATGTAATAAGAGTAGGAAACCTCCCTGAGGGAGGGGTCCATCACCCATTTGAAAAATGATTACTTTTTATCTGCTAGACTATATGCCCTCCCCTTCTGGTGAGATCAGGAAAGAACGTCTGTGAACTTAACCAGGTTTCTCATTACTTACTTGCAGACCTTGATGGAGGCCTATTTTCTCTGCTGTAACATGGTCTCCTCTCTCCTTGTTTCTGGTGTGGCCCTCCTAACCCATCTCTCTTGTTCATAATCCTTGCAATTACTGTGTTTCATAGGTTTACTTTTGAGTGTCTCAATGTGGGCTGGGTGAGTTTGGTACTAGGAGCCACCTATTAGGGAGTACATACGGCGCTTAATTTTCTGGGTTTGGGATACTTCACTTAATATAATTCTTTCTAATGACATCCATTTCCCAGCAAATTCCAGTAATTCATCATTTTTGATGGCTGAGTAGTACTCCATTGTATAGATGTACCACGGTTTCCTTATCCACTCGTCAACTGTTGGACATTTAGGTTGATTCCATGACTTTGCTATTGTAAACAGTGCTGCTATGAACATGGTCGAGCTTGTGCTATCGAGGCGAACCTCTGCTGCATGGGGGGTTATTCCCAAAAGTGGGATAGCAGGGTCATATGCCATTTCAATCTTTAATTTCTTTAAGAATCTCCAGACGGCTCGCCAGAGTGGCTGTATGAGCCTGCATTCCTACCAACAATGTAGGAGAGTTCCCCTCTCTCCACATCCTCTCCAGCATTTGTCGTTGTTTGTATTGTGGATTTTTGCCATCCTGACCGGGGTGAGATGATATCTCAGGGAAGTTTTGATTTGCATTTCCCTGATGGCGAAGGAAGTGGAGCATTTTTTAAGATAATTGTTAGACATTTTAATTTCATCCCTGGTAAAGTTTCTTTGAAGTTCCAGGGCCCATTTTTTAATTGGGCCAGTGTTTTCCTTGGAGTTTAATTTTCTAAGTTCTTTGTGCACTCTGGACAGTAGAGCTCTGTCAGATATGTGGTTAGTGAAGATTTTCTCCCATTCTGTCGGTTGCCTTTGAGCTCGTGTGACAATCTCTTTATCTGAACAGAAGCTCTTTAATTTCACAAGATCCCAACTGTTGAGAGTTGGTAGCAGTGATTGTGCCATTGGATGTCTGTTTAGGAAGTGTTGGCCTAGCCCAATCAGCTCGAGGGAGTTCCCTATCCTTTGAACTATGGTTTTTAAAGTCTCTGGCCTGATATCAAGGTCCTTGATCCATTTGGAATTAAGTGTTGTACATGGTGACAAGTACGGGTCCAGCTTTAATCTTCTGCATGTGGAGATCGAGTTTTGCCAGCACCATTTGTTGAAGATGCTGTTCTTTTTCCATTGGATTCTTTGGGCCCCTTTGTCAAAGACCAAATGGCTGTAACTTTGTGGGCTTATATCTGGGTCTTCAATCCTTATCCATTGATCTGTGTGTCTATTTTGGAGCCAGTACCAGGCTGTCTTTATAACTATGGATTTGTAGTATAGACTTAGGTTTGGTATGGTAATACCTCCAGCTGTGTTTTTGTTACTCAGGATTGTTTTTGCTATCCTGGGTCTTTTGTGTCTCCATATGAACTTTGAGATTATTTGGTCAACTTCTTTGAAGAATTGCTTTGGGATTTTGATTGGTATAGCATTGAATCTGTATATTGCCTTTGGTAGGATGGTCATTTTTACAATGTTGATTCTGCCAATCCAGGAACAAGGGAGGTCTTTCCACCTTCTGGTGTCTTCTGCAATTTCTTTCTTTAGGGTTTTAAAGTTTTCATTGTAAAGGTCTTTTACCTCCTTAGTTAGGTTTATACCAAGGTATTTCATTTTTTTAGGGGCTATAGTAAATGGTATGGTTTCTCTCAAGGCTTTTTCACTTCTTTCATTATGGGCATATAGGAAGGCCTCTGATTTTTGCACATTTATTTTGTATCCTGCCACCCTGCTGAACTTCTCAGTTAGTTCCAGGAGCTTCCTGGTGGAGTTTTTGGGATCACTGCAAATAGGGATAGCTTGACTTCTTCCTTGCCGATTTGAATCCCTCTTACGTCCCTTTCTTGTCTTATGGCTTCAGCTAAGACTTCAAGTACAATATTGAATAGAAGTGGTGAGAGTGGACAGCCTTGTCTAGTTCCTGATCGAAGTGGGAATGCTTCCAATTGTTCCCCATTGAGCATAATCCTTGCTGTGGGCTTGTTGTATACAGCTTTTATTATATTGATAAAGGTTCCTTCCATTCCTACTGTCTCTAGCGTTTTGATCATAAAAGGCTGTTGGATCTTGTCAAAAGCTTTTCTTGCATCTATCGAGAGTATCATGTGGTCTTGGACTTTGGACTGGTTTACATGATGAATTACATTTATTGATTTGCGTATGTTGAACCAACCTTGTGTGCCGGGGATGAAGCCTACTTGGTCCCCATGAATGATCTTTTTAATATGTTTTTGAATCCGATTTGCTAAGACTTTGTTGAGAATCTTTGCATCTGTGTTCATCAGGGAGATCGGCCTATAGTTTTCTTTTTTAAGTGAATCTTTATTAGGTTTTGGGATTAAAACGATATTAGCTTCATAGAAGGAATTTGGTAGTGTTCCTTCCTTTGCTATTTGATGGAACAGTTTAAGGAGTATTGGTGTTATTAACTCCTTAAATGTCTGGTAGAACTCTGTGCTGAATCCATCTGGTCCAGGACATTTTTTGGTGGGAAGATTCGAGATTACTTCCTCAATTTCCTTATATGTTATAGGACTATTTAAATAATTCACAACTTCCTGATTCAATTTAGGTAAGTTGTGTTTACTTAGAAATTCATCCATCTCTTTTGTGTTGTCAAACTTCACAGAGTATAAGTTTTTGAAATATGATGTTATAATTCTCTGGATTTCTTGGGTATCAGTAGTGATAACTCCATGTTCATTTCTAATTTTGTTAATTTGGGTTTTCTCTCTCTTGCTTTTGGTTAGTTTAGCTAGGGGTGTATCAATCTTGTTGATTTTTTCAAAGAACCAGCTTTTTGATTGGTTGATTTTTTCTATCGTTTTCTTAGTCTCGATTTCAGATATTTCTCCCCTTATTTTGCTAATCTCTTCTCTTCTAATGCTTTTGGGATCAGATTGCTCTAGTTTCTCTAAAGCTTTAAGCTGCATTGTTAAGTTGTTTATTTCTGATGTTTCCATTTTTTTGACGTGGGCATTAAGAGCTATGAACTTACCTCTTAGAACAGCTTTCATTGTGTCCCAGAGATTTTGGTAAGTTGTATTTTCGTTATCATTCACTTTCAGGAAATCTTGAATTTCCTTTTAATTTCTTCCTGAATCCAGTTCTCATTCAGCATCATAGTGTTAAGTTTCCAGGAGTTAGTGTATTTTCTCTTGTTTGATGTGTTGTGGGTGTCCAGCTTTAGGCCGTGGTGGTCTGATAGGGCACAGGTTAGAATTTCAACTTTCTTGTATATGTGTAGATTCATTTTGTGGCCCAGTATGTGATCTATTTTGGAGAAAGTTACGTGTGCTGCTGAGAAAAATGTGTATTCTTTGGTGCGTGGGTGAAAAGTTCGATAGAGATCTGTGAGGTCCATTTCTTTCAGGGTTTGATTAAGTTCCAAAGTGTCTCTGTTAAGCTTTTGACCTGTTGATCTATCCCATGTAGAGAGGGCGGTGTTGAAGTCCCCAAGAATTATCGTTTGGGGGTTGATTTCATGCTTTAGACGCTGTAGGGTTTTCTTAATGAATGTGGAGGGGCCCGTATTGGGTGCATATATGTTCAGTATTGTGAAATCTTCCTGGTGAATTGTACCTGTGACTAAAATGTAGTATCCATCCGTGTCTCTTAGAATTTTTTTTGGTTTGAAATCCACTTTGTCTGATAGCATAATGGCTACCCCTGCCTGTTTTCTGCTTCCATTTGCTTAAAATGATTACTTTTTATCTGCCAGACTATATGACCTTCTCTTCTGGTGAGATCACACCCCCTCAGTAGTAAATGATCAGGAACAAAAGTCTGTGAACTTAATCAGATGTCTCATTACTTATTTGGGTCCTTGGTGGAGGCCTATTTTCCCTGCTGTAACATGGTCCCTTCTCTCCTTCTTTCTGGTGTGGCCCTCCAACCCCATCCCACCTGTTCATAATCCTTGCAATTACTGTCTCTAGGGAGGCTGGGTGGGTTTGGTACTAGGAGCCACCTATTAGGGAGTACATACGGAGCTTAATTTTCTGAGCTAGGATACTTCGCTTAATATAATTGTTTCTAATGACATCCATTTCCCAGCAAATTCCAGTAATTCATCATTTTTGATGGCTGAGTAGTACTCCATTGTATAGATGTACCACGGTTTCCTTATCCACTCATCAACTGTTGTTCATTTGGGTTGATTCCATGACTTTGCTATTGTAAACAGTGCTGCTATGAACATGGTCGTGCTTGTGCTATCGAGGCGAACCTCTGCTGTATGGGGGGTTATTCCCAAAAGTGGAATAGCAGGGTCATATGGCATTTCAATCTTTAATTTCTTTAAGAATCTCCAGACGGCTCGCCAGAGTGGCTGTATGAGCCTGCATTCCCACCAGCAATGTAGGAGAGTTCCCCTCTCTCCACATCCTCTCCAACATTTGTTGTTGTTTGTATTGTGGATTTTTGCCATCCTGACCGGGGTGAGATGATATCTCAGGGAAGTTTTGATTTGCATTTCCCTGATGGCTAAGGAAGTGGAGCATTTTTTCAGATATTTGTTAGATATTTTAATTTCATCCCTGGTAAAGTTTCTTTTAAGTTCCAGGGCCCATTTTTTAATTGGGCCATTGGTTTCCTTGGTGTTTAGTTTTCTTTCTTTTTTTTTTAATACTTCTTTTTTATTAAAAATTTAATTATACATTTTAAAATTTTTTTACCAGTTCCCTCCCTCCCCCCTCCTCCCCCGACCCCCCTCCTCCCCCTCCCCATCTCCCAGTGCCTCCCCCCCAATTCCCAGAGAGTCCTTTATTGTGTATGCCTAACTCTCCACTGGGTCCTCCTCTCCGATGACATATAAGTACCCAGTGGCATTTCCATAAGCCCTTTCTCTTGTTCCCCTTAAGCATAAGATCACTACTATGGCTGTCAATCCCTTGCCTCCAGGGGTCTCGGTGCCCTTAACAGATGCTAGACTTTATGAGGGCAACAGTGTGCTGGACATTGCGCAGGGCATGCAAAGTCCCATTATGATTGCTTTGGCCCCAACTATTGTTGAGAATCTTGCAAATCGTTGCTCCTCCCATCCTTTTGCTCTTACAATCTTACCGCCCCCTCTTCCGCAAATGTCCCTGAGCTTCAGGATGGGGAGAGATTAGGCTGGCCTAGTTCTATGTGATTGATATAGTCTCTGAAGTTGTGGATTATGGTTTGTTGATTTTCTTTTGCAGTTTTGCTGCTCCTGCAATGCCCTTCACTCCATTCTGCTGGGCACTGTATGTCACCCCCTGGCCAGAGACAAAAAGCTGTTAAACTGCAGTCTTGTTATAATAGCACATTCAAGGGTAGATGTAATAAGAGTAGGAAACCTCGGTGAGGGAGGGGTCCATTACCCATTTGCAAAATGATTACTTTTTATCTGCTAGACTATATGCCCTCCCCTTCTGGTGAGATCAGGAAAGAACGTCTGTGAACTTAACCAGGTTTCTCATTACTTGCTTGCAGACCTTGATTGAGGCCTATTTTCTCTGCTGTAACATGGTCCCCTCTCTCCTTGTTTCTGGTGTGGCCCTCCTACCCCATCCCTCTTGTTCATAATCCTTGCAATTACTGTGTTACATAGGTTTACTTTTGAGTGTCTCAATGTGGGCTGGGTGAGTTTGGTACTAGGAGCCACCTATTAGGGAGTACATACGGCGCTTAATTTTCTGGGTTTGGGATACTTCACTTAATATAATTCTTTCTAATGACATTCATTTCCCAGCAAATTCCAGTAATTCATCATTTTTGATGGCTGAGTAGTACTCCATTGTATAGATGTACCACGGTTTCCTTATCCACTCGTCAACTGTTGGACATTTAGGTTGATTCCATGACTTTGCTATTGTAAACAGTGCTGCTATGAACATGGTCGTGCTTGTGCTATCGAGGAGAACCTCTGCTGCATGGGGGGTTATTCCCAAAAGTGGGATAGCAGGGTCATATGGCATTTCAATCTTTAATTTCTTTAAGAATCTCCAGACGGCTCGCCAGAGTGGCTGTATGAGCCTGCATTCCCACCAACAATGTAGGAGAGTTCCCCTCTCTCCACATCCTCTCCAGCATTTGTCGTTGTTCGTATTGTGGATTTTTGCCATCCTGACCGGGGTGAGATGATATCTCAGGGAAGTTTTGATTTGCATTTCCCTGATGGCGAAGGAAGTGGAGCATTTTTTAAGATATTTGTTAGACATTTTAATTTCATCCCTGGTAAAGTTTCTTTGAAGTTCCAGGGCCCATTTTTTAATTGGGCCAGTGTTTTCCTTGGAGTTTAGTGTTCTAAGTTCTTTGTGCACTCTGGACAGTAGAGCTCTGTCAGATATGTGGTTACTGAAGATTTTCTCCCATTCTGTCGGTTGCCTTTGAGCTCGTGTGACAATCTCTTTATCTGAACAGAAGCTCTTTAATTTCACAAGATCCCAACTGTTGAGAGTTGGTAGCAGTGACTGTGCCATTGGATGTCTGTTTAGGAAGTGTTGGCCTAGCCCAATCAGCTCGAGGGAGTTCCCTATCCTTTCAACTATGGTTTTTATAGTCTCTGGCCTGATATCAAGGTCCTTGATCCATTTGTTATTAAGTGTTGTACATGGTGACAAGTACGGGTCCAGCTTTAATCTTCTGCATGTGGAGATCCAGTTTGGAAGCACCATTTGTTGAAGATGCTGTTCTTTTTCCATTGGATTCTTTGGGCCCCTTTGTCAAAGACCAAATGGCTGTAACTTTGTGGGCTTATATCTGGGTCTTCAATCCTTATCCATTGATCTGTGTGTCTATTTTGGAGCCAGTACCAGGCTGTCTTTATAACTATGGATTTGTAGTATAGACTTAGGTTTGGTATGGTAATACCTCCAGCTGTGTTTTTGTTACTCAGGATTGTTTTTGCTATCCTGGGTCTTTTGTGCCTCCATATGAACTTTGAGATTGTTTGGTCAACTTCTTTGAAGAATTGCTTTGGGATTTTGATTGGTATAGCATTGAATCTGTATATTGCCTTTGGTAGGATGGTCATTTTTACGATGTTGATTCTGCCAATCCAGGAACAAGGGAGGTCTTTCCACCTTCTGGTGTCTTCTGCTATTTCTTTCTTTAGGGTTTTAAAGTTTTCATTGTAAAGGTCTTTTACCTCTTTAGTTAGGTTTATACCAAGGTATTTCATTTTTTTAGGGGCTATAGTAAATGGGATTGTTTCTCTCAAGGCTTTTTCACTTCTTTCATTCTGGGCATATAGGAAGGCCTCTGATTTTTGCACATTTATTTTGTATCCTGCCACCCTGCTGAACTTCTCAATTAGTTCCAGGAGCTTCCTGGTGGAGTTTTTGGGATCCCTCAGGTATAAGATCATCTACACTAGTGAAGGTTCAGAACAGTGGCATAGCTTGGGGCCCCTTCTTGGGCTGCCTGCTAGTATGGGAACATATTATGACTCTTTAACCCCTTGCATGTATGGATCCTACTATCTGAAGCCATCTCCCCTGTGATCCATGTAAGACTTTGGGGGGTTAATGATATGTCAGCCATTGTGCAGGTCAGGCAAAGTCCAGTCACATTGTGGCTCTATCCTGGATGCTGCAGCCCTGACTTGTGTGGAGTATCTTGCATATCGTTGGTCCTCCCCATTTTCAGGCTCTTACAATCTTGCGCCCCTCTTCTGCAAGGTTCCCTGAATGGTCTGGTTCCAGGTGAATATTGTAGGTCTTTGGTGTTCTGAATTATGGTTTGTTGTTTTTTTCTGTTTGCCGTTCCTGCGTTGCCCTTTGGTGCATCCTGATTGGTTGTCGAGGTCATCTCCTAACCAAAGATAAAAGACTGTTTTAATGAAGATCTCAATATAGGAAGAGACTCGAAGGTAGATGGAAGAATAGGAGTAGGACACAGCAGTGAGATGGGTCAGTCTCCTGTTTGCCAGTTGTTTACCATGTCACTGCCACTCCCTGACTGGGGTGATCAGACCTCTTCAGTCCCAAGTGAACAGGAAGGGAAGTGAGAGTGAGCTGCATCAGATGCCAAGCTACTAACATGCAGTACATGAAGGTGGCTTAATTTCTCTATTGAAGTATGTGGTTTTGTCTCCTTTCTTAGTTCTGCTGATAAGACTCTCTGTTGAGTTCTGGGTTGAAGATAACTTGTCTTTTAGTTCAGTTTTAAACTCTGCTTGAGATTAATGCCTATTTTTGTTTCTTGAACTGTTTTTCTCAACTCCTCCAAGTGTCTGTTGAGTTCCTCTTCAAAGTGATTGATGTGGTTATTTAATTCCCCCTGGATTTCTGCTTTCATAGTATTGATCATGGTAATGATCATGTTTTGAAAGTCGTTATCCTAGGTCAGGTTTTCTTGGCTATTTTCCATGGATTTGTTCTGGTTAGAGTCTATCATTATGGATTTAATTCCTTCAGTGGGAGATTTGTTTTCTTGGGCTTTGTTTCTCATGCATTTGCACCTTGACTTGGGCATTGTCATTTTAACTCTTAAGACCTTCTTTCAATTTTTGCGTGTTTTTCACTGAACTGAATTATTCGGCCTGGAGCAGCACCTGCTCCAGGTGGCTGGTGGGAGGAGTTGGGACCAGTGGGCTGCTTGGGGTTTGGGGGTGGGCAGGGGGAGCTTACCTAGGTTGCCATGTGTCCTGGCTCGACTGCACATGTCCCAGGCAGGTGGGGAAAGATGGTGTTGTTTATATTGTTGAAGCATACTTCTTATGTGGAAAGAATACTGATACAAAAGTATGTTTTTGTTTAATTCAAGAAAAGAGCTATTTTCAAAACAATTATCACTTTGCAATAATTTTGTTAGGATTAAATGGACTTATGTTGTTTCAGCTTTTCTATTCCACAAAATAAGTGAATTTTGTCTATGCCTTTGATACAGCAAAATTAATGAAAATTGCATTTGTCATTATGAAACCCCAAGTGATTTCAATAACCTTAAAATATGCAGTTATAAACCTTTAGCACGCAAAAATGCATTTTGCTTATCTTTCATTGTCATATATTTCTGTCACTGTCTCTATGCTTTTTGCATTGCAAATGTAATTTGTGGTTGGAGAAAGAAAAATATATAGAAAATGTTTCAATTAATTGTAATTTTTTGAATTTTTGTTTTAACTCTAGGCCATGAAAACCTTCTAGTAGAAAGTTCTTTACTGTGACTTCTAGTTATGTCATGACTGATCTTTCTGTTAAGTCATCCTGTGAGACATCAACTGATGACATTTGCTGCCTAAATGATAAGTTTCCCCTGAAAGTGCCAATATTTTGTATCTTGTGTTATCTGCATATGCTTTCTTTTTCATAACACAGAGAAAGGATCTGCTTTGTTCAAATCCATCATGGCACTTGTATCAATTTTGAAGGATAGATATTTTCAACAAAAATCATTAACATAACAAAAGTATTGCACTCATATAACTTCATTTGGTTTTATGTTTATTTCAACTAGATATTTCAGTATTATTTCATGGCCCTGATGATATGTATTGCATGAAATGTCTAACCCAAATATCTAACACTATTATGTTGTTATTCTGTTATGAGGAAAATGCAAATGTGTGTAAGTCCTTTACAGATAAAAGCCTGGGGAGTTTCAGTTTCTCAGATGTTTCCAAGCTTCATGCCAATCTCTTTTCACATGTTTGATTTTACAAATACTCTGCATTTCACTGTATTCTATAGCTGACTACTTTATGATCCAATGGGGTTTCTTTATTTTATTTTTGTGGTTTTACAAGCATTTTTGAGTACATATTCCTGCTTCCCTTTATCCCCCCCTCCTATGCATCCCTCTCTCTTCCCTTCGTCAATCCGTCCCACTCCCTCCCACCCTCCTGCCTGTCTGCTTCTTTGGATCCCAGGGTTGCCTCTGGCTTGTATATTTTTGTGGGGGTTCAGACCTCTGTGGCCTACCAGTTGCCTCTCTTCAGGCATTCACACTGATAGGAGCACTTCTCTTCATTCATTCAGCTTTATTCCCCAAGTTCTCCACTGTATATTCTTATCTCTCTTGAGTTCCTTGATGGTCTATGGGGGCATGTTGGTATGTCAGTCATTATGTAGGTCTGGTAAGGACAAATCTCACTGTAGTGAGTTCCAGATACAGCAGTCCTGTCTTGAGTGGGATGTCTTGTCCAAAGGTGAACCTTCCTATCTTTATGTTCTTACAATCTCACTGTCCTCTTTTTTGTGAGGATCCCAAAACTTTAGGATGGGAAGATTGAATTGGTCTGATTTTGGGTGAATCTTGCTAAGTCACTGGTACTCTGCATTATGGCTGGCCATTTCTGTCCACTTCACTGCTCTTTTATTTCCCTAGACTGCAACCTGTCAGGATGTTGAGATTCTCTACCTTTCTTGTAGAAGAAGACTTCTAGGCTGAGTGTTGCATGTTTTTCCAATCTATGGATATAATAAGAACTTTTTACAGGGAAATTTGGTGTACTGAAATTTCTATTTTCCAATTACTAGTGATTTTTCTTTCCTAAGTATTTTCATATTATTCCCATAGTTCACTCACTTTTTTATATTTAATACATTTTTTATTATTATTTCAGCTCATACAAACTTAATAGGTACACCAGTTCCCTCCCTCCCTCCTCCTCCCCCCGAATCCCCTGCTCCCCCTCCCCTCACCCCTGCCTCCCCATCCCCCAGTGCCTCCCGCCCCAATTCCCAGAGAGTCCTTTAATATGCATCCCTGACTCTCCTCTGGGCCCTCCTCTCCGATGACATACAAGGACCCAGTGGCATTTCCCTGAACCCTTTCCCGTGTTCCCCTTAGGTATAGGAACACTGCTGTGGCTGTCAATCCCTTGCCTCCAAGGATCTTGGTGCCTTTAGCAGATGCTAGACTTTGTGAGGTCAATAGTGTATTGGACATTGCGCAGGGCATGCAAAGTCCAATTATGATTGCTTCGGTCCTAACTTGTGTGGAGTTCACTCACTTTTTTAAAAATTATTATTATTTATTCAATTGTGCGTGCGTGCGTGCGTGTGTGTGTGTCTGTGTATGTAGAACCATGGGCGAATTCGGGAACCACCATGGACCACCTCCATCTCCTCCTTGTTTACTCTGCCCCGGGATTCACAGGTTCCGCCCTACCAGGACCAGAAACGGAGGCCGCCCCCGCTTCCGCCCAGCATCTGTATGTGGAGTCTAGGATCTGAACTCAGGACCTTCTGCCTGCAAGGCAGAGGCTTAACCCCTGAGCTACCTCTCCAGCCCCAGTTCACTCACTTTTTGAAGATATAATAAACAGTAAGTTACATGAGATTTGAATGAATGATTACATTACAGTTCATTGACCTGATCTTTCCTTATGGCAATTTCATTCTTTGTAAGTTTAAATTCAAAATGAAGTGACTTGAGATTACCACATTATTTAGGTATTAAATACAACTCAGTTCTCAAATCCATCTTTTTTTTTTTGATACAACTTTAGGAACAATTACATTAATTTATATTCTTTAGAGATTTGTATTTAACATCTTGTCTAATATGATATTTGGGGAGACCATGTTAAAAGCATGTTTTCTGTCATATTTTTCTTATATTAATAAATGTATGTGTTTTCATCTTCCACTACCCTCCCCGCTCTTCCCTCCAGCCAGTTTCTCTCCCTCACCCATGTGTCCTTGGCAGTGTGATCACCTCCTCTCTTCTTCCCTATTCTCCAGCCCCTTCCACGTTGTCTTTTTTTCCAAGCCTATTCTTTCTCTCCTTTGTCTATGATTTACTATCTTTCTTCTCTTGCAATGACTTCTCCTCAGTAACTCCTTTTTAGTTTCCTGATCTCTTGTATTTCCAAGTCCAAGACAGAGAGCTAAGGAGTTGAAACTAGTGTTTCCATATTAGAGCAGCAACTGATTCTTTTTTTAAATTGGCTTTGTAAAGCCTTTTCTTTGATCTGCCATTCCCAAGTACCACCTGTAAGCATATCACATATATTGACAATGGACAAGGAGAATCACTTATGCATATTTTTAATATTTAATTAATTTACTTGAATGTGTGTGTTTATGTGTATGCATGTTCTTGTTTGTGTGTGTATGTGTGTGTTTATTTGCATGTGTTATAACATGCATATGGAGGAGTGAAAACAACTTTTAAGAGCTATCTCTCTTTTCAACTTAAATGAAATCAGGTCTTTAGGCCTCCTTGGCAAACACTTTTACCTGCACAGCAATATATATCTTTTTTTACTGCTTGTAGAAATTTCTTGATCTAGTTATGACTCTTTTAATGTCATGTATATATTTTTATTTCATTTTTTAAAAAATGTCAAAGTTTTATTATTTCAAAAGATTTAAAATAGGAGGACACTTTACAAAAAAGATAAATAGAAAATAAAATTCCCAACTCACAAGTAGAAATGCAACAGAGTATCTTTTTTTTTTTTTTTTTTATTAAAGAGCACCAAGACAGTAGAACTCTGTGCGCCCTCACGTTGTCCCACTGGTGCTGGTGGTAATACAAAACAGTCTGCACAAAACCATTACGTTTATTTTATGAGATGGGGTCACATTGAAGCTCAGGTTAGTCTGGTGGGGGGGGGACGACGACTTACTTCTGACTCCTCTGAATGCTGGGATTACAGGCTAGGAGCTACTATGACCAGCTGGATATCAGCTTCTAAGGAGCACATACAAATCTTAAGATCTCCTTTTTGTTCTGACCACTTCCTATAAAGCTGCGCATTGGTGCTGCCTGGCATCTCCCGGAGACCAGGTGTTGTGTGACTTTCTGGGAAGATGTAAACAAACGTCTCTTCATCCCAGATTGGGAGTTGATGACAGACCAAAGCCACGATTCTAGCAAACCAGGGAGCTTGTTGTCATTTACAGGAGCGTGGGTGACTCAAAAGCAGTTGTCACCAAGAAGCCCACCGCAGAACGGGCGATGACTCATGAAAGCTGCTTCTTGCAGCTCCCAGCACTTTGCAGGCAGCTCAGCTGGGCGGGACAGTCTCGTCTCGTAGTAGCAGCACTTGTTACTGCTTTTATAAACTTCGGGAGGGGACTTGGGAATCTTGTCACTTTCTGTGCTACTGCAGGAATTTCTCTCCTCCCTCTGGGACAGAATGTTTCTTTTTTTTTTTATACATTTTTTATTATTACCGCTCATACAAACTTAATAGGTAGACAAGTTCCCTCCCTCCCTCCTCCTCCCCCCCGAACCCCCTGCTTCCCCTCCTCCCCTCATCCCTCAGTGCCTCCCCCCCAATTCCCAGAGAGTCCTTTATTGTGTATGCCTAACTCTCCTCTGGGTCCTCCTCTCCGATGACGTACAAGGACCCAGTGGCATTTCCCTGAACCCTTTCTCGTGTTCCCCTTAAGCATAGGAACACTACTGTGGCTGTCAATCCCTTGCCTCCAAGGATCTTGGTGCCTTTAGCTGATGCTAGACTTTGTGAGGTCAATAGTGTGTTGGACATTGCGCAGGGCATGCAAAGTCCTATTATGATTGCTTCAGAGAATCTTGCAAATCATTGCTCCTCCCATCCTTTTGCTCTTACAATCTTACCACCCCCTCTTCCGCAAATGTCCCTGAGCTTCAGGATGGGGAGAGATTAGGCTGGCCTAGTTCTATGTGGTTGATATAGAGTCTCTGAAGTTCTGGATTGTGGTTTGTTGATTTTCTTTTGCAGTTTTGCTGCTCCTGCAATGCCCTTCACTCCATCCTGATGGGCACTGTATGTCACCCCCTGGTCAGAGAAAAAAGCTGTTAAACTGGAGTCTTGTTATAATAGCACATTCAAGGGTAGATGTAATAAAAGTAGGAAACCTCAGAGAGGGAGGGGTCAATCACCCATTTGCAAAATGATTACTTTTTATCTGCCAGACTATACGCCCTCCACTTCTGGTGAGATCATACCCCCTCAGTTGTACATGATCAGGCACCAACGTCTGTGAACTTAACCAGGTGCCACATTACTTACTTGCATTCCTTGATGGAGGCCTATTTTCTCTGCTGTAACATGGTCCCCTCTCTCCTTGTGTCTGGTGTGGCCCTCCAACCCCATCCCTCCTGTTCTTATTCCTTGAAATTACTGTATTACATAGGTTTACCTTTGAGTGTCTCAATGTGGGCTGGGTGAGTTTGGTACTAGGAGCCACCTATTAGGGAGTACATACGGCGCTTAACTTTCTGGGTTTGGGATACTTCACTTAATATAATTGTTTCTAATGACATCCATTTCCCAGCAACCACAGAGTATCTTATAAAATACAAAGACAGAAATAAATTTTGTGATTTCTTTTTGTTTCTTTTTTGACACCACTCCATCCAAAAACCCAACTGATCCATAGTTCTCAGCTATGAGGATCACATTCTCACATAAATCTTCCAACACAGTAAGCAGAACTCATCACTCAACTGGGTGTAATATCACCCTCCATAAAACCCTTGGCTGTCTCTGTTGCAATCACAGCAGCATATACAACCCTACTTCTGAATTCCATGCCACAGAATTTGTCAGCTGACCCAAGCATCTGACACCCATTAGTAGCTCTAATAAACTTAACACATACACAAGCTCCATAATCACGTCAGAATTCTAGGCTAAATACTCCAGACAAGAGTTTAGTACTAGAATTTTCTTGATGTAGTTGTGACTTTCAATGGAATTAAAGAAACCATTTCTTCAGTGACATTTTCATCAATTCTTCTAATAGAAATGACAGGTCAACGAACCCCTAGAGGCACTGCCTATATGGCTGTTGTGCCACATGCACATCAGATGGTGGTAGAGTTGAGAGACCTGGTTCTACATTCAGTGTTCTGACATGTGGGCATTTGACTAATTAATAGCCTGACTTCCGAATAGCATGAAACTCCTACAGTTTGTAATGGTTGGAGAAAACATTAATAGCTGCTGTTTCTCTCACTAAATTATCAAGAACACGAGCTGGATCTGATGTTGTCAATTTGTCTCTCTGGCTTTGGAATGGAAAATGTTGGAAGCCACACGGCAGCATGACACTGAAGCCACACATATGCACACATTCATGTTGTGTGACATAGTGACACAACATTGTCATCCACAAGATTTTCAGTTGAGACCCACACAATTGCTTTCCAAAAACATCATCAAGCCATTTCTAGATGCTATTTGTAATGTTTTGTTCATGGGCTGGCAAGATAGTTGAGTGGATAAGGTGTGCTTCCAAAGCCAGCAACCTAAGTTTCATCCCCAGAAGCCCATATGGTGGAGAGACATTCTGACCTATATTCCCAAAATTGAGTGGCTTAATTGGTTTTTGCTTTGATCATTTCACACTTCTTGAATTGAGGTGGAAATTTCCCTCGAGAGTGGAGAAGGCAGCTTTTGTCTAGAAATACTGACCACTTTTTGCCTAGTGTTGGGCAAATGGATACAGATCATGCTGTGTGGGTGAGACATGACCAATGCTGGTGATCTCACTTTAGAAGAGTCCTCCACACACGTAGGTGGTGATGGTACCCACATGGCTTTAATGGTGAAAGCCTTACTGTTCCTTTGAATTTCTAGCTTGAAATTATTCATACTGAATGTATCTCTACTGACCCACACTGCAACATTCATAACCTGGACTGTCCTTGTGGTCAACTGCAGGGGGTTTATTTTGTTAGAGTAATCGACTTCCTTTTTTGATTAAAGTCAAAGAAAGGTAAAGGCAGTAATTCTGCAATTCAGTGGCCTACAAAAATTTCAGATAGTCATCGGGTTGCCTTCATCGTGATCTTGGAACAAGTAAAAAAGTCATGTGGGAAGGAAGAATGGAAGAAAGGTCATGGCATCCAACCTTTATGTGATTGTAGTGCGCAAGAATCAGTGGAAGGAGTGATGTGACTACCAGCATCTGACACAATGCATTGAAGGAATTCTGAGAGATGTAGTCTGCATGCAGTGCTTTTCTCATAGGGATGATCTCTTGTGTCCCATGTTTTTCAACTTTGGGGGTCTGGTTTGATTCACAGGGATACAGCCGAGGATTTGAAAAGTAAAATATAGTCTGGGGTAGGGTAGAGCAGAGCTGGGAAGAATTGTAGTTCATGAAGGCTCTGGGCTGAATCACCTGCTGCTTGGCATCCGGGTTTGAGTGGGAATTCTTAGAGCAGACACACAGTGTTCAGTCATGCATGAAACTTGCTTGTCTTCAAACAAGACTGTGGCTTTTTCAGATTTTCATTTTGGAACCCAGAGCACAACCTCAACCTTATCAGGATGCTCATTCTGTCTTCAGAGGTTACTTGCTTTGCTTTGTCCTCCTCTTCCCTAAGTTCTCCTTCAAGGACTTCTTCAGTGTTACTAGGTAGCTGATATTTGCAGGTCATAAGATTTCCTGAGCAGTGTGTACAGAAGGGTAAAGCACACAGGATGGGAAGCTCATATTCTCCATAAGTGAGCTACTGTCTGCATAAAGTCCTCACAGGCAAGGACAACGTACCACTTTCTGTGGAGTCTAGATCCACAGAGATGCCACAGAGGGATGAGAGTGAGGCACTGGCTCCTGGATGCCAGTGTTTTTCCCTGAGAGAAAATTCTATCCTGATGTCAGTTCTTATGTAGCCAAAGACCGAAGAGGAAGAAAGCAGTTGTGTAGGATTGTGGAGTCCTAACCTTATCATCAGCAGACTAAAAGTGTTTTGAGAGTTTTTTAGACCACATTACTGTCTGGGAAAATGATCCAGAGTTTAGACTCTACCATTGAGGTAGAGAATAGGCTTTGCTCCCTTGTTCCAGCTTCAGAAATTTATGTTGAGAGGATTTGAGTTGGTAATAAGTGGATAAAGCCATGTAGATTCTGTAACGTTTTCCCTGAAATTTCTTAGTTCTCTTTTTCTTCTTCTTTTACCTTATGACTCTGATTTGTTATTATTAGTTTCTGAATGAAAAAAGCTCAAGGTAAAGTCATGTTTCACCTTTGTGTGCCAGAGAAGATCACAAAGTGTGTGTACTGGTTAGAAATGTGTCCCTCACAGTCTTAAGTGTTTGGAAAGGTCATGGCACCTTTGAGAGGTAGAGCCTTGCTGGAAGAAAGTGTTCACAAGGGGTGGGCCTTGACGTGGATTATTCTCACCCTATGTCCAGGAGAAGTCTGCCTTTGCAGCAAACAGTCTTGCAACTCTCAGCCTCGCAGATGGCTGTGACTTTGCCTGTCTCAGCTTCTCCCTCCCAGCCGTGCCAGCTCTGCCATGAAAGACTGCATCTCCCCTCTGGAACCATAAGCTGAATAAATCTCCCTTTCTCCCTTAAGTTGCTTGATTATTCTCTTACAGCAATAATGCAGAGTAACCATTAAGTGGGTGCCCAGTAAATGCCTTGCTCACATAAAAGAAGGGCTGCCTATTATCCTCTGGAAGATGTTTGGGTGGGTTAGTGTTGGTGGATTGTTGGAAAGCAGGAAATGTGTGGTATGATAAAAACATTCCATGTATGTGTGTCCAAAAGTTCAGAGAGAACCACAGAATCAGGTCAAACCACAGAAAAACTGGAAACAAAAGGAACAATCTATTTTATCTGGTAAACTGCAGCATGTAAAAAAAGAAAAAGTTATTATAAATGATAAAGAGGTCTGGAGAGCTGGCTAGGTGTTGCAGTCTTTGCCTCTCAAGCAAAAGGGCTTCAGTTCAAGTGCCACCTAAAAAGTCTAGGCTGATATGGTGGTGGCCTGCAATCCTGACTCTGGGAAACCCAAAACAAACCAATGAGGAAATAGAACAATACTGAGTGATTCATTAAGTTACTCCTGGGCCTTTCTAGGCACACACACTTAAATTCTGTCTCATGCACATGAACACACATTGAGATTTTGACTCAAAAAGGGTAAGATGACGAGTGATTGAGGATGATTCCAGATGTCAGCCTCTGGACTCTGCAGTAGTGTGTGCAGAAGAGCATTACACCTCATTCACATGTGTACCCAAATGCATGGGAACATGCATATACATGTGCACACATATCCTTGGAAATGAAAAAATATTGATGGGAAATTCCGTGTATCCCATCTTCTCTTTGAAGTCAAGATCAATTCCCCTTTCTACTACAGAAAACCACTTTTTTGATGGTTGATTTCTTTCTCAGAATTTGAGACTTGTAGATCTAAGCTTGTGCAGAAAAAATCAAAACTTATTTTAAATTAATTTTTAAATTATTTTTAGAGTTTCATACATAAACAGTGAATTTTTGATATTTTCACATCTTAATCTCCAACCCAATTCCCCCTCCTTTACTTATTACAACCTGTCTTCTTCCCTCCCAGTTTCCTTCCTATACACATGTCTTTTCACATGTGTGGCCTACAGAGCAACACAGGAAATGAGTTCATTGCTACACTGTTCTCATGGTAAAACAAGCTTGTTGGTCAATAGCAGGGTTTGGTGGGATACAAATACAGAAAAGAAACCTTGTGAGTTTGGTAAGCCCACAGGAAGTGGTTCAGGCAGATGTTTAATGTTGGGCAGGGAATAAGAGTCATATTAACATGCATTCTAGCACATAAATCAGGAAGAATTTTCATTTATTTTGGTCTATATCATGCAGGGAATCCTTCAGTTGTCTCTTGCTGAGCAGGTCCTGACCTTTGTGTTTGGTTACCTGGAGGAACAGAGCTAGATGGTCAGTACTGGGCCAGTTGAAGTATTGACCTTCTCTAGCGTGTGTGTACCAGAAGGCACTTAAGTGTGTGTGCTTGTGAAGGCCTAAGGGTGGCTTCAGGAAGTCATGTTGGATTTCTCTACCTCCTTACTGCTCTGGTCTGGGGTTTCCCAGTATCTGACCTCCTGTGGTCACTTTGCAGGCTGCTGCTGCCATAGCTGCCCAGCATTTTGATGTAGGATCCCCAAATGTGGGACTTTGAACTCTGGTTCTGTGTATAAAGCAAAGGTTTTAATCCATGAACCATCTCGCCATCCCTCATTCCTGAGGTTTAACGTAAGGGAAGGCATCCGAGTGGTGAGAATTGGGGCATACTTTCACAGATCAGAAAGATTTGAAGGGGCTAGTGTGTCTGAAGCACTTACCTTTCTGAATGTGGAGATGCTAGAAAAAGTCTGCATGGGGAAGAGGGCTACTGCTTGTTTCCACATAAAAGGAATGAAAGACCTCAGTGGGATGAGGGCTGGAGACTCTCATCTATTAAAACATAATGTGGTTCTGGTGTCTACACCTGTCCATACATAAGTATGACAATGGTTTCTTTGTGACCTTTAAACGGTGGCCTATTTTCCGGTGACCAGGGGCCTGGGCTCAGTACAGACTCTGTCCTAACATTTGTCAGGGTCATTCATTACCTTTTTCTGGAAATTATTTCTGTCTCCTCTCTAAGAGGTTCAAAACAATGTCTTCAAAGTTAATTTTAACTACAAAGCTATTTCTTCAAAGTAAATATAACACCTAACTGAATATGCATCTGACTGTGTAATAGTTTCTTTTCCCCCAGTGAAAGCGGCAGGCATATTAATGCATGTTTTCTTTTTTCACCTCCAAGCAAGGTGCTATGTAATGTCATCACATGCCTCTTTGAGATCGTAGAAGTTAGACAAGGGGTGGGTTTGGGCTTGGTGTGCTTGGGGCCCCATATGATTGGGTCTTCTGAACATTTGTTTTGCTTAATTTGTAACCCAAGCATGCAGGTTTCTAATTATTTTATTCAGTTTTCATACTCAGTTGGACGAGGACTATTTTCCCCAATTACTGGGGTTTTTAGGAGTCATACCCCAGAGTTTGGATGAATATGCTTTGTCTCCTGGTATCCTGGGGTACAATTCTCTAGATTCCCAAGTCCATTGGTCTCCTGTATTTGTTCTTTCATATACATAGCAGGAAGAAACATTTGAATACCAAATTACAGTTTTGACTAGGCCAGGAACAAATTCTTTATTAGAATGGGGATGGGAACAGGGCCTCTCATAAAAGGAACGAAAGATCTCATGGGATGAGGGCTGGAAAGAGACTCTTACCTATTAAAGCACAATTAGTTCTGGGGTCTATGCTCTGTCCATACATATGTATGACAGTTGTTTCTTTATGATCTTTAAAAGGTGGCCTATTTCAGATCTATTTTCACAGACTACCAGAATGTGAATTCTGTAGCTGTGGACTCTTGTAGATACCTGTGTTACATCATTTGTTTTGTGGTGCTTTGTGAAGATTTTTCCTTTTTTAAAAAAACTTTGAAACTTTTGCATAGAAATAAAATAAATATATGCTTTCATCTCCCACCAACACTGAATAAGAAATTCCTTCTCTCCACATCATCGCCAACATTTGTTGTTATTTGTGATATGATGTCAGCTATTCTGACTGGTATAAGATGGTATTGCAGTAGTTTTAATTTACAATTCCCTGATGGCTAGGGAGGCTGAACACTTTTATTCTTTAAATCATCTTTAATTAATATTTTGTCTTTTTAATTACAAATGTATTGGGTGGTTGTCCCCTCTCCCCTCTCTTTCCCATTCTACCTTACTTTCCCCAGCTCATCCTTCTTGTACCCACTCTCCTGCCCGTCTGCTTGTGTGGATCATAGTGTTCCATTGGGTTGTGTGTATTGGTGTGGGTTCAGGTTTCTGTGGCAGATTAAGGATCCCTTCTTTGAGGAGACCCACTGATAGGGGTGCTCTTCTTTACATGTCTAGCCCTGGCCCCTAAGATTCTGCCTGTAATTATTTCTCTTGAATTCATTGTTAGTCTATGGGAGAAGGTTGATATTTCAGTCGTAGTGCAGGTCTGGTGGGGATCAGTCTCATTGTGGTAAGTTTCTCAATGCAGCAGCCCTATCTTTAGTGGACCCAGCTGTGGACCTCCCCACCTTCAGTCTCTTACCCTCTTATTCCACAGGATTCCCTGAGCCTGAGGACGGGGAAAGGTTTGGTTGGCCTGATTCTGGTTGAGTGTTTTAGGGTCACCTGCACTCTGTATTTAAGGTTGATTGTTTTTGTGTATTCCACTGCTCTTCTGTGGGATACTAAACACTTTTAAAAATATTTATTGGTTTTCTGTGTTGAACACTTTTAATGAAATTTATTGGTTTTTGTGGGACATTTAAAGATATTTATTGGTTTTTGAACTTTGTCTTGTGTAAAGATTCTTTTTTAGTTACAAGATCCTATTTTTAAATTGGATTATTTGCTTTCTTGATGTTTTTAAGTTCTTTATATACCCTGGATACTAATCCATTGTCACATATATGGTTGCAAATATTTTCTCCTTCCAGTAAACAGTGCTCTTATGAACGTGGTCGTGCTTGTGCCATTGAGGTGAATTTTTGCTGTATGGGGAATTATTCCCAAAAGTGGAATAGCTGGGTCATATGGCATTTCAATCTTTAACTTTTTTAAGAATCATCAGACTGCTCGCCAGAGTGGTTTTTGAGCCTGCATTCCTATCAGCAATGTAGGAGAGTTCCCTTCTCGCCCCATCCTCTCCCGCATTTAGTGTTGTTTGTATTGTGGATTTTTGCCATCCTGACTGGGGTGAGATGATATCTCAGGGAAGTTTTGATTTGCATTTCCCTGATGGCTAAGGAAATGGAGCATTTTTTAAGATATTTGTTAGACATTTCAATTTCATCCCTGGTAAGATTTCTTTTCAGTTCTAAGGTCCATTTTTTAAATTGGGCCATTTGTTTCCTTGGTGTTGAGTTTTCTAACTTCTTTGTGCATTCTGGATAATAGAGTTCTATTAGATATGTGGTAAGCATGACCATGTTCATAGCAGCACTCTTTACAATAGCAAAATCATGGAATCAACCCATATGCCCAACAGTTGACGAGTGGATAAGGAAAATGTAACATTTATACAATGGAGTACTACTCAGCCATCAAAAAAGATGAATTAATGAAATTTGCCATGAAATTGACGGAATTAGAAAAAATTATATTGAGTGAAGTATCCCAGACACAGAAAATTAAGTGCCATATGTACTCCCTAATAGGTGGATCTGAGTACCAACTCCACTTAGTGACATACTCAAAGACAAATCTCTGTAATACCTACAGTAATTGCAAAGATTATAGACATGAGGAAAGGGGAAGGAGGGCCCTGCCAGAAACAAGGAAAGAGGGGATCATGTTACAGCAGAGAAAATAGGCTACTACCAAGTACTATAAGTAAGTAGTGAGACATCTGATTAAGCTCACAGACTTTCTTTCCTGGTCACTTGGAACTGAGGGGGTTTGATCTTACTAGTCAGGGAGGGCATAGAGACTGGCAGATAGATGGTAACCATTCTGCAAATGGGAGACTGACCCCCCCTCCCCACAGTCTCCTACTCTTATTCCATCTATCTATGAATCTACTCTTATAGTAAGACTCTATTTTAGCAGCCTTTTCTCTCTGGCCAGGAAGTGACATCCAATACCCATCAGGATAGAGTCAAGGGCAATACAGGAGCAGCAAAACTGAAAAACAACAACAACAACAATAACAACAACAAACCATAATTCAGAACATCAGACACCCTTTATCAACCACCTGGATCCAGGCCAGCCTAATCTCTCCCCATCCTAAAGCTCAGGGAAATTTGGGGAAGAGTGGTCACTAAGAGCCTAAAGATGAGGAGGAGCAACAATAGGCAAGATACCCCACACAAGTTAGGGCCAAAGTAACCATAATAGGACTTTGCATGACCTGCACAATGACCAACATATCATTGACCCTCGAAGTCTAGCATGGATCACAGGCACTAGGATCTTAGAAGCAAGGGATTAACAGCCACAATAGTTTTCCTATACTAAAGGAGAACACAAGAAAGGGCTCTAGGTAATGATACTGAGTCCTTATACCTAATTAGAGTGGAGGACCCAGAGGGAAGTTTGATATTCACACTAAAGGATGCTCCAGGGATGGGGGGGGAGAGGGGGCACATGGATAAAAGGAGGGGGAAAAGGAAGGGAAAAAGGGGGGAGGGAGCAAGGGATCCCAAGAGGGGTAGAGGGAGGGAGGTGGGTACCTATTACGTTTGTATGAGTGGAAAAAAAAGAAATTGGATCAAGCATCTATTTGGCGGCACCAGACACTTACATAAAAAGGATAGCCTGGTGAGGAGGAGGCATGCATAGAGGCCCGTGGAATTATGGGATATGCATGCAGGATTGAGCACGGGATTGCCCTGCAGGGACTGGACTGGAAGGCTCCAGGTGGGTTCTCTGGTAGGACAGCCCACAGGGACAGCGTTAGCAATGAAACCAAACCCTGTTGTAGCAGGAGGGGAGAGCTGAATGGGAAGGCCACAGGAAGGCCCACAGAAATGGGACTTGCAGAGACCCAGCAAAGGCAGATCCTGATCCAATAAGACATAAAAATCCACGGGTGGAGTCAGTCTGCAGGAGTGTGCCTTGGCCCATGGCGAAAGCAGATGGGAAGGGAAGGGGTAGAGGCTTGCCTGTCAGGTCTTGGGAAAATGGTGGGAGCATGATAGAGGTGTGTGTGAGGGAGGGGATGTCTCTGAACTTTTTCTCCCACTCTCAGGAGTGGCTCCCCCTGCCACTCTGCTTTCCCAACCTTCCAATCACACCCTCAAATCCTGACCACTCAGTCCAGGCCCTCAAGGTTATTATAAAGAAGTTAAACCGAATTACACACGCAGGGGAGGGTTTATTTTGCGTTTTTCTGCTGCTGCAGTTGTCAATTACAGTGCAATTAGGCTGCTTTCAGTTAGCAAATGAGATTAGAATTAACATTGTTAATTACTTGTTCTGTTAAATGGGGAAGCAGTATGGTGGAAAGGGGGAGACATGGAAGGGAGAGGGTTCATACAAGGCAGGTGGGAGCTTCACATCCCCCAAGAGTTCCTGGACCCTTGGTTGACTGTAGGAGGGAAAGGAGTTACTAAATGTCAAGCTGCAGGCAGGAAGCAGGTCCAGCAGCTGTGCTCCTTGCTACTAAGCAACTATCTACTCAGGCCTCTTTGCAGTGCTTATTGACTGCGCTAGCCACTTAACCCTCAGAACACCATGTGACATCAGCTTTGTAAAACACCCCACTTTACAAAGGAGATGAGGCAGTTAAATGAGACTTGGAGTGTAATGATGATTGGTAAAGTGCGGCCCATTCGCTGGATCCGGCTTCGACCTGCTTTTTAAATAAAGTTTTATTGGAATGCACTTATGCCAATTAGGCATGTGTTGATAATAAGTGCTATTTTCTCATTATTTTTGTTATAGCTGTTCTCAATTATGGAGCTCAGTTTATTAATTATAAACTAACTTAATGGTTGAGTAGCACCAGCGGTCACCATCTGCCCCTTATTACTCATCATCAATGAAGGTATAGGATTAGTGTACTCAGCTTAGAAAAGTGAGCATCCCAGCCTCCTTTGGGAAGTACTTGGGTTATAACAACATCTGAAGTCCAGGCTGCCTGCTGTTCTGCAAGTGTCCAGGGCAGAAGGTGGAAGGAGGAAATCGGATGTTTAAGGTAGCCGCTTGCTAATTTTCTGCCCGGGACCGGATCAGGGTGGAGTCCCTGCTCCTCAGTTAAGGCACCTAGACCATGCTCCAGGCCGCAGGGCACTGCACCCCACTAATAGCCAGCCTGCCTTTCCGGCACTGGGTAGGGCTCCTAGGCCACACCCCAGGTCCCACGTGATCTGCTCGCCCTACTAGCCACTCTGCCTGTCTGTCCCAGACCTGGACCAGGGCAGACTCCTTGCTCCTCAGCATTCAACAGAGTTCAGAGAAAACCCATGCAAAGCTCTAGGGGACAAGTGCCATACATCTGAAGTCCTCTAAAATCATCCCCTCACATGGGAGAGAATCTTCACATCCAGCTCTAAGATAAGTAAACCCTTTTTACCATCTTGTTCCTCTCAATTATTAGTTACTGTAGTTTAACATTTCTTTATAGCCACTGAAAAACCAATACAACTTCAAGAACTATATCATTCACCCTCACATATCACAAAGAGAGCAAGCCTAAATATAGAACTATCATATTAATCTTTATCCCTGTCTACTAAAACTGACTTAATTGCTGTACTAGCAGTCCAATAGCCTCATCTAGGAAATAACACCAACACCAGATAATTGTACCCAACTCTAAGGCAAATACTAGCAATAACTGCTCAAGTGTAATAATATTGTCTAAGTCAGTTCAGTCAAAAATACACAGAAAAAAAAGGTCATAAGAAGTAAAACAAAAATGAACAGGGACACAGAGAAAATCCATGAGAAATAAAAACCAAGATAACAAATCTACCAAAAGAATTAACCTCATAATGATTGAATCCAGCCAGAACAAACTCACAGAAAATAGCCAAGAAAGCCATACCCAAGATAATGATTTTCAAAGTCTGATCTTTACTGTGATCAAAACAATGAAAGAGGAAATCTGGGGGAATTAAATAACGCCATCAACCACTTTGAACAGGAACACAACAGGCATTTTGAGGAAATGAGAAAAGCAGTTGAAGAAACAAACATAGGCACACAGCCGTTAAAACAATCTCAAGCAGAGTTTAAACTCAAACTAAAAGACAAGCTGTCTTCAACCCAGAACTCAACAGAGAGTCTTATCAGCAGAACTAATGAAGCAGAAAATAGAATATCAGATCTTGAAGACAAAGTGGAAAAACTAATCAGTTCAATGGAAGAGGTTGTTAAAGCCAAAGAGATACTTGAGAGGAATATTCAAAAGTTGTGGGACACCTTGAAGAAGCCTAACATACGCATTCATGGAATACCAGAATAAGAATGCTAAAATACCACACCTGAGGAAAATTTTCAAATTATCATAAAGGAAAACTTTCCACATGTAAAGAAAGAGAGGTCCATCCAAATACAAGAGGTATTCTGCACCCCAAACAGATAAAAACCCAAATAGAATCTCACCATGGCAAATAATCATCAAAACACTGCACATACAAGAGAAAGCGTATGTGGTGAGAGCTTTGAGAGAAAAAAAGTCACTTTTAAAGGTAAACCTATTAAAATAACAAATGATTTTTCAATGGAAACAGTAAAAACCAGAAGAGCTTGGAGATATGTATCGAATGAGCAAAAATGTCACAATGCTGATATACCCAGCAAAACTATCAGTCATGATCAAGGGGGAAAGAAAAATTTTCCACCATAAGGACAACTTGGAGACTTACATGATCACCAAACCAGACCTTCAAAAAATGCTAGAAAAGATACTCAAGCTTGAAGAAAAGATCATGCATATCCAGGAGGACAGAAGGGAAGTGTAATACCACCAAAACCTGCAAGCTAAATAACACCCTTATGAAAGCCACTGAACACACAAAATGTCAGGAATTAAAAGTAATTTCTCCATTATAGCACTAAATGTCAATGGAATTAACTCACCAATCAAAAGACACAGATTACAAACTTGCATTAGAAATCACAACCCATCCATCTGCTGCCTTCAGGAAATACATCTCACCACAAAAGACAGGCACATTCTAAAAGTAAAAGGTTGGGCAGCCAATTGAGGTTGCAAATCTCATCTCAGGACTTCAGGGTGAGAGAAAAAAGGAAAAAAAAAAAAGAAAAAAAAGAAAATTTATCTTTAGCTTCAATTATAACTAATAATTTTGCTGGATAAAGGAGATTGGGTTGGCATTTGTTTTATTCATAACTTGAAGTATGTCTCTCCAAGTTCTTCTGGCTCTTGCTGTTTCTGTGAAAAAGTCAGCTATTCTTCTGAAAGACTTTCTGGATTTTTTTTTTTTAAATCTCTTACAACTCTCAAGGTTTTTTTTCTTTAGTTTACATCTCTAGCTTTCTTGCCAATACATGTCTTGGGGTGTTTGTATTTTGATTTTGTCTAATGGGTGTTCTATATGCCTATATGCCTCTTACACTTGAATAGGCATCTTTTTCTTAAAGTACAGGGAAATTGTCAGGTATACTATTTTGAAATATGTACTCAACCCTTTTTTTTTGTTTCTTGCTCCAGAATTCCTAGTATGTAAATATGCTTTTGAATAGTGTCCCACATCTCCTACATATTATTTTCATATATTTTTTGTTTCAAATTCATCAACTTATTTGTTTGACTGATCTTTTTTTGTTCACATAGGCAATTTTCTCTCTCTATTTTCTTTGAAATTTTCATTTACAAGCAGAATGAGTTTATGTCTTTACTCCCACCCCATCCTATCTCACCGGTCTTCTTTTCCACTTTCCCTTCCTTCTCCATTCCAGCCATGTCTCTCTCACTCACATATCACTCTGTATGTGTGGAGTACAGCGTTGATTTTGGAGGCCTGTACTAGAAAGGGTCTGGGCATCTGTGGTAGTACAAATGGCCCTCCAATGGCCTGGTCTACAGGCTAGGGAAGCTCCCCGTTTTTTGTCTTGTCACCTGTACCAAAGCATCTTTCTGTCTGTAGTTGTTTTACCTGAGATCGTCAATAATCCACGGGGAAATGTTGATATGTGAACCACTGTGCAGATCTTGTGGGAGTAGATCTCATTACAGTCAGCTCCTGCAATGGGATGCCATATATCTCCATATCTTTAGGCTCTTGTAATTTCCCTCTTCTGCTTGGTTCCCTGAGCCTTGAGATGGGGAGAGATTTTGATGGTCTGATTAGGACTGAGCATTCCAGGGTCTCCTATACTTTTCTTTTTTTTTAATTTTTCAAAAAATTTTTATTCAATTGTGTGTGTGTGCATGTGTGTATGTATATGTGTGTGCATGTATGTGTGTGTGTGTAGAACCACGGACGAATTCGGGAACCACCATGGACCACCTCCACCTCCTCCTTGCTTACTCTGGCCCGGGATTCACAGGCTCCACCCTACCTAGGACCAGAAACACAGGCCACCCCCGTTTCTGCCCGGCATCTATACGTGGGATCTGGGATCGGAACTCAGGACCCTCTGCCTACAAGGCAGAGGCTTAACCCCTGAGCCACCTCTCCAGCCCCTCCTATACTTTTCTATACCCTGTCCAGTTGTGATTCTCTGCCTCACAAATCTTACATTGCTATAGGATGCATCTTGGTTAAGAGCTGAGAACTTTTCTTATCTAAGGGTGTAATGAGAAGCGGTTAGATGGCAGTTTACTATCAAGTGTTTATAATTAACACTAAGACATCTGTTCCTGTCTAGTGTCTATATTCTCCCCTTCTGCTGTTATTTGGATAGGCTTACAGAACCAGGAGTGTGATTTTCAACAATTGGATGAACTTAGAACTCATTCAACAAGTAATTCGTTACCTGAGGACATTACATACCATTGTTTCTCTACTGGATTTTTTTTTTTTTGCCAGAGTTATTGTAGTTTGTAGCATGCATAGCTGGGTAAGGCCATTGACCACTTTTCTTCTTGAGCCACTTATATTTTCTTTTGCTTCCCACCTCTTTGTGTATCCTATCTCCTGTTTTCTTCCCCTTTAAAGCTTTCCTTTCATAATTGCCTTATTCATCTATGTCTGTGTTTGTCTGCCCTTATGCTTTTGGAATGTTCCTCCATTCCCCTGACTTACGTTCCTTTGTAGTTTGTGGGTGTTATAGCAGTTTCCATTTCAGTTTAACGTTCTGGAGGTTGAATGCTGGCATCCACTTATAAAGGAGAACATGTGGCATCTACCTTTCAGTATGCATGGATGAGAAATGTACAGTGGAATGCAAGATGTGGTTATGTTGAGCTACATGGTCTTCACCCCTGTGGTTCTAGGGCAACCATCCTTTAACAGAGTTTAACGTCTTTAACGAAGTTGTCTCCCCAGCTCCATTCTCTATTTCTTGACATAAAATTTAGCAGTTTCATCCTAATTATTCTTTAAACTGTGTGCTTTGGTTATGTGGACTTTTCAAATGTGCCTATGTAGCAGTAAATATTTTCAAATATTCTGTTTGCTATAGGGTATGGGTTAAAGAGAGCATTTGGGTTAGAAGAGGAATATACATAATACTTTGGAGAACATACTTTTAAAATATTTGGTTTGCTTATTTTATATAAGTGTGTGTGTGTGTGTGTGTGTGTGTGTGTGTGTGTGTGTGCATCAGATGGCACTGTGTGTCACCAAGTCACCAAGGGTGACTTAGGGAATCATTCTGGATTGCTTGTACCTCCTCTTTGTTTTGCTCTGGGGTTTCTCAGGCTCTGCCCACCAGGTCCAGAAGTGTGGGCCGCTGGCGTTTTCTCCTGGTGTTTTTATGTGGAACCTGCGATCTGCACTCAAAACCTTCTGCTTGAGAGACAGAGTCTTAACCCCTGAACCATCTCTCCAGTCCAAGAGAACATACTTTTTTTTTTATTAATTCATCTTTTTTTTATTAAAAATTTAATTATACATTTTAAAATTTTTTACCAGTTCCCTCCCTCCCCCCTCCTCCTCCCCTTCCCCCAGTGCCTCCCCCCCAATTCCCAGAGAGTCCTTTATTGTGTACGCCTAACTCTCCAGTGGGTCCTCCTCTCCGATGACATATGAGAACATACTTTTAAAATGCTTTTTTTTTTCTATTTTAGAGAAACCTATGGTCTTTGAACAAGTGACTGTGATATATTTCACAGTATCCATAGCAAGCCATATTTATTTTTTGTCTCATTACATTTCTGTCAGTTTCTTTTTTTTTCTCCTCTAGGATGTTTGGACATTGTGATTTGGTGTTTCCCATCTCTCCCTGTGCCACATAAGTCCCACATGCCAAACTTCCAGATAGATATTGGCCAGCTGTGGTGGGGTCAGCCACCCTCTCTCCTTCTGATGTTCTTTCATCAGAAACCAGTCCCGTTGCTCTTGCTTTGTGAGAGGTCAGCGCTATGTTGATTCTTATGACCAACCTACTGTGCCTGCCCCTGCTCCCTGCTCCCCACCCGGTCAAGAGAGCTCTACTGAACTGTGGTTGTTTCTTCAGAAACAGTTGGGAGAAGCATGTGCAAGAGCAGCTGTCGCCCTACCATAATAGATGGCAGGGAGCCAGATCTTTTCTTACTACAGATTAGGTTATTTTGCTATTCTTGTAGCAAGAAGTAGGTGACAAAGGAAGCCTGGACCCCAGATGATCCTGAGGTTTGTAATAGTGGATTTGCTGATGTCTGCATAAAACTTTCTTATCAGAGAAGTTAGATGGAAAGAAGGATCTTCCTAAACCCTGGCTATGAAGAGAGAATGGTTTTCAAACAAACAAACAAACAAACCAACCAACCAACCAACCAACCAACCAACCAACCAACCAACAATCAAACAAACAACAAAGAAACCCAAGTTACTTAGTGTTTCAGGAAAGCTTGTTTCATAGATAGAGTAGCTTATCTTGGGTCAGCATGGGCAAGAGGTAAAGTGGGTACATCTTGAAATGTACATCCAAACATTCAACAACAGGGGATAAGTGATACACATTCTAAATGTATTCATGGAACAATGAGCTATGTAGCTTGATTGTTTCATACCTTTGTTGCGCTCTAATATATACCTGAAACAATACAGGGGAACAAACACTATTTTGTCTCAAAATCCCATATTACAGTTTCTTTTGTGAGAAGAGTGACTGACAGGAATCGAGGAAACTGCCCACATCCCATCAACAGCAAGAGCAGAGGGCAAGGGCGGATGTTTATCAGCTTGCTTCCAGCTTTGCCAAAAGATGTTGTGCATCCACAGTTTATCCACCTGTTAGGTGCTCACTATGAGCTGGGTCTTCCTGCGTAAATGAAGCATTCAAGACAATCTCTTGAAAGTCTACCCAGAGGTCTATCTAAAAGATAATTCCATGTAGTCTACTTTGGGTAGCCCAAAGTCTACCCCTGGAGTATCAGCTTGACAGCTGACTCTAATTATTACAGTAGAGACCTTTAAGAGTAGCATGCTTATAAATGCTAGTTAGTGGCAAGGAGAATCACAATTTCTTCTGTTAAGTGGAAAAGCAGATGTGTAAAACCATGTATACAACTCGGTACTAATTTTATGGGGAAAGGGTAACACTAGAAGGTCAATTTTTAAAAATTTTCTACTTTTACAAGGATATTGAGTAGTCTCCCCAGCTTCCCTCCCCCTCTCTCCCATCCTCTCCCTTTCATTCACCATTCCCTCCCATTTCCCCTTCCTCTTCTATGCTCCTGTGGACTGCCCAGGTTCACTCTAGCTTGTCTACTCCTGCGGGGGCTCAGGCCTCAGTGGTATATGAAGTTACATCTCTTTAGGCCATCCCACTGATAATGTCCAGGTTTAGACCCAAATATTTCCACTGTATGTTCCCATTGTATGGGTATAATAACCGCTACCTACAGAGCACTTTAATGTACTGCCTTCCTATCTATAGATTTATTTGGCTGTCTTCCCTACTATCTATTTCCTTCCATTTTTTTAGGTTCTTGTTCTAGTTTACAGTATCAGATTGTGCACCATTCTGACAAGTGGGTCTTGAATCCAATCAGAAAGCTGTTGGTTTTGTCCTTGGTACTCATGCCACTATTACACTTGTTGCCATGGTGATTTATAATGCAAATTACAGATCTCATGTCGTTGATGGGGCACTCTCTTCTCCAGAAGCTTCTACAGTATCCCTTGGAACTGTGTGAGCTATCTAGCAAGGAGAAAGTCCTCAGACTAGTTACAATTGATATATTTTTAAAATTTTTTATTATTATTTATTCAATTGTGTATGTGTGTGCATATGTATGTGTGCGCGCGCATGTGTGTGTATCTCTGAACCACGGACGAATTTGGGAACCACCACGGACGCCTCCATCTCCTTCTGCCCCGGGATTCACAGGCTCCGCCCTACCAGGACCAGAAGTTCAGGCCGCCCCCGCTTCCCCCTGGCGTCTATACGTGGGATCTGGGATCCAAACTCAGGACCTTCTGCCTACAAGGCAGAGGCTTAACCCCTGAGCCACCTCTCCAGCCCCCCAATTGATATATTTTGCCCAGTTCTATGATCCATAAGTTGCATCGTCAGTAATAGGGTCTTATTGACAGTTTTTGGAGAGCAGCCAAGGGACATGGCAAAAACCCATAATGTTTGGGGTTCTTTAAAATTTCTCTGACCAACATTTTATCAGTAATTACCACATTCCTGTTGCTTCTAGTATAATTTTGTCTCTGGTTCTAAGTGGATCAGTTCAAGGCTTTTTTCCCCTTTGTTTCCCTCACTCTATGCTCCTCCACATAGGGACTGTGCATTCTTGTTATTTCTTTAAGAGTCGTGTTTTTTCTTTGATATATTAGTAACATAGGATGTTCCTTTAGAGTTATTTCCCACAATCAGGGTTTTTCTATAAGTTCTTCTGTACCTCCGCTCTCCCATATTCCTCCTATCTCACATCTCCTCATTCCTTGCTATGTAGTTTTCCCAAGAAGGTCAATTTTATTTGATCATTCTTTGCATCTTTATGTGGTATAATTTATTCTCTTTTTATCTGCAAATGGACATATTATTTATTTATTTTTTACTTTTACAAGCATATTGAGTATTCATTGCAGCTTACCTCTCCCCCTTTCCTTCACCATTATCTCCCTCTCCCATTCATCCTTCAACCTGTGTGCTTCTATGGACCCCCAGGTTCACTCTGCTTGTCTACTCCTGTGGGGGTCCAAGCTTCTGTGGTATATCAAGTTACCTCTCTTCAGGCCACCCCACTGATATGGTCATTTCTTTCCTTCATCCACCTTTAGACTCAAAGATTTCCACTGTACGTTCCCATCTTATTTTTGAGCTCCTAGATAGCCTATGGGGGAATGTTAGTATGTCAGTTATTATGCAGGTCAGGGAAAGACAAGTCCCACTTGCTTTCTGTAGCAGTCCTGCCTTGAGCGGAATGTCCTATCTAATGGTGAACCTTCCTACCTTTAGGTTCTTACAATCTAAACACCACCCCATCCCCTGTGAGACCCCACAGGCTTGGGATGGGGAGAGATTAGGTCAGCTTGATCCTGGATGAGTTGCTGATACTTGCACTATGATTGGTCATTGCTGCCCACTTCACTGCTTCTCTATTGCTCTAGGCTATATCCTGTCAGGGGTATTGAGCTTTTTTATGTCTGTTGTGAAAGACTTCTAGGCTGAATGCTAAATGTTCTTCCAATCTATGGTTATAATAAGAGCTACCTACAGAGAAGTTTGATGTACTGTTTTCTTATTTATAGCTTTATTGGTTGTCTGTCCTATTGATCTATATCTTTCCCCCTCTTTTTTAGGTTCTTGCTCTAGTTTACAGTAACAGGGATGTGTATCACTCTGACAAGTGGGTCTTGAGTCTAATCAGATAGCTGTTGGTTGTCTTGTTGATACTCATGCCACTATTACACTAGTGGTCACCTGTTGCCCTGGTGATTTATATTGCAACATACAAATTTCATGCCGTTGATGGGGCTTGTGATTATCTCTTTCCCCCTGCCTCCAGCAGCTTCTACAGTATTCTGTGGTACTGTGTAAGGTATCCAGCAAAGAGAAATTCCTCAGATTAGTTCCAGTTGATATATGTTGCCCATGTTTTGTGATACATAAATGTTGCAACTTCAGTAATGGGTCTTACTGAGAGTTTTGGAAAGAGCAACCAAGAGGAATGGCAAAAGCCTATAATGTTTGGGGGGGTTTAAAACCTCTTATTTAGATTTTTTAAAAAGTGTATCATATATATATCCCAGAATAGCTATTATTTTAACTATGAGCCCAGGGTTACCTTGGGCTTCTAATCCTCTTGTCTTTGTCTCACAAGTGCTGGTATTATAGGTGTGCAAATATGCCTGGCTGAAATGCATTTTTTTTAATAAGGAGGAAAAGATCATTGTTATTGGCAAGGAAATAGATGGAATTGCAAATTTTTGTGTGAGGTAAAACCAACCAGACTTGTAAGCATATGTGTCACAGTACTTTCTTCCACATGTGGAATTTAGCAACAGAGAAAGGACAGTGAAGTAAAAGGAACGACGAAGGATGTGGAAGAGGAAATTGTTGGGGGAGGAAAAGGTAGTGAGAGTGTGAACATGATGAAGGATGCTGTCTACACATGCAGAAATATCCCAAGGAAACCCATGATCTTTTAGAAATCATATATGTCAATTAGCAGAAGACAGAGAAGGAGGAGAACAAGGAAGAATTGGATCCATGAGCCTCTTAAACAGCCGACACTACTAAACATAACAAGAGAGACAAGCTATGCAGTATAACAGAATGATTCCATTTTCTTCCAAAGGCTGTTGGCAAATACATCGAACAGGCTCAGTGGAGATTCAACAGTAGTTGTGTGACTGTTGCAGCATATGATTGAGAATGACATCAGCACCTTCTATTCTTTCACACCTGACCTTCAAGGCTATTCACATTTCTGATTTGTACAGGTAAATTTGAGAGACTGGGAAACTTTGGAGGAAGTGATTCTGGGTCCCTTAATTATGACTTGATTCTTTTAATTTTGTTTTTTCTACTTTTTCTTATTTATTTCCACTCACACAAACTTAATAGGTACACCGGTCCCCTCCCTCCCTCTACCCCTTCTTTGACCCCCTTGCTCCTTCCCTCCTTTTCCCCTTCCTTTCCCCCTTCCCTCCCTATCTCCCAGTGCCTCCCCCGATCCTTGGAGCGTCCTTTTAATGTGTATGTCAAACTTTCCTCTGGGTCTTCCTCTATGATGAGGTGTAAGGACTCAGTGGCATTTCCTAGAACTCTTTCTTGTGTTTCTCTTAAGTATAAGAACACTGCTGTGGCTGTTAATACCCAGCTTCTAAGGATCCTAGTGCCTTTAGTCCATGCTAGACTTTGAGGGGTCAATAATGTGTTGAACATAGCGCAGGTCATGCAAAGTCCTATTATGATTGCTTCGGCCTTAATTTGTGTGGAGTATCTTGCATATCATTATTCCTCCCATCCTTGTGCTCTTACAATCTTACTGCCCCCTCTTCCGCAAATTTCCCTGAGCTTCAGGATGGGGAGAGATTAGGCTGGCCTAGTTCCAGGTGGTTCGTATAAAGTCTCTGATGTTCCCAATTGTGCTTTGTTGATTTTTTTTCAGTTTTTCTGTTCCTGCAATGCCCTTGGCTCCATCCTGATAGATATTGGATGTCACCCCCTGGCCAGAGATAAAAACCTGTTAAATTAGAGTCTTGCTATAAAAGTATATTCAAAGGTAGATGGAATAAAAGTAGGAGAACATGGTGAGGGAGGGGTCAGTCTCCCATTTGCAAAATGGTTACTTTCTATCAGGCAGCCTATATGCCCTCCCCTTCTGGTGAGATCATACCCCATCAGTTGCAAATAATCAGTAAGAAAAGTCTGTGAACTTAACCAGATGTCTCATTACTTACTTGCAGTCCTTGATGGTGGCCTATTTTCTCTGCTGTAACCTGATCCCCTCCCTCCTTGTTTCTGGTGGGGCTCTCCTTCCTTATCCCTCCTGTTTATAATCTTTGAAATTATTGCACGTATTACAGAGATTTATCTTTGAGTATCTCTAAGTCGGTTTGGTACTCGGATGCACCTATTAGGGAGTATATACAGCACTTAATTTTCCATGTCTGTGATACTTCACTCAATATAATTGTTTCTAATTCCATCCATTTCCCAGAAAATTTCATTAATTCATCGTTTTTGATGGTTGAATAGTATTCCATTGGATAAATGTACCACAGTTTCCTTATCCACTCAACAACTGTTGGACATTTGGGCTGATTCCATGACTTTGTTATTGTAAACAGTGCTGCTATGAACATGGTCGTGCTTGTGCTATCGAGGTAAATTTTTGCTGTATAGGGGGTTATTCCCAAAAGTGGAATAGCAGGGCCATATGGCATTTCAATCTTTAACTTCTTTAAGAATCTCCAGACGGCTCGCCAGAGTGGCTGTATGAGCCTGCATTCCCACCAGCAATGTAGGAGAGTTCCCCTCTCTCCACATCTTCTCCAGCACTTGGTGTTGTTTGTATTGTGGATTTTTGCCATCCTGACAGGGATGAGATGATATCTCAGGGAAGTTTTGATTTGCATTTCCCTGATGGCTAAGGATGTGGAGCATTTTTAAAGATATTTGTTAGACATTTTAATTTCCACCCTGGTAAAGTTTCTTTCAAGTTCCAAGGCCCATTTTTTAATTGTCCCATTTGTTTCCTTGTTGTTTAGTTTTCTAAGTTCTCTGGATAATAGAGCTCTATCAGATATGTGGTTAGTGAATATTTTCTCCCATTCTGTATGTTGCCTTTTTGCTCCAGTTACAATTTCTTTATCTGAACAGAAGCCCTTTAATTTCACAAGATCCCATCTGTTGAGTGTTGGTTGTAGTGACTGTGCTATTGGATGTCTGATTAGGAACTTTTGGCCTAGCCCAATCAGCTTGAGGGAGTTCCCTACCCTTTCAACTATGGTTTTTATAGTCTCTGGCCTGATATCAAGGTCCTTGATCCATTTGGAATTAATTCTTGTATATGGTGACAAGTATGGGTCCAGTTTTCATCTTCTGCATGTGGAAATCCAGTTTTGCCAGCATTTGTTGAACATGCTATTCTTTTTCCATTGGATTTTTTGGGCCCCTTAGTCAAAGATCAAATGGCTATAGTTGTGTGGGCTTATATCTGGGTTTTCAACCCTTATCCATTGATCTGTGTGTCTATTTGGAGCCAATACCAGGCTGTTTTTATAACTATGGATTTGTAGTATAGATTAAGGTTTGGTATGGTGATACCTCCAGCATTGTTTTTGTTACTCAGGATTGTCTTTGCTATCCTGGGTCTTTTGTGCCTCCATATGAATTTTGAGATTGTTTGGTCAACCTCTTTAAAGAATTGCTTTGGGATTTTAATTGGTATAGCATTGAATCTGTATATTGCCTTTGGTAGGATGGTCATTTTTACGATATTGATTCTGCCAATCCAGGAACATGGGAGGTCTTTCTACCTTTTGGTGTCTTCTGCAATTTCTTTCTTTAGGGTTTTAAAGTTTTCATTGTAAAGGTCTCTTACTACCTTGGTTAGGTTTATACCAAGGTATTTCATTTTTTAGGGGCTATAGTAAATGGGATTGATTTTCTCAGGGCTTTTTTACTTCTTTCATCCTGGGCATATAGGAAGGCCGCTGATTTTTGTACATTTATTTTGTATCCTGCCACCCTGCTGAACTTCTGTATTAGTTCCAGGAGCTTCCTGGTGGAGTTTTTGGGATCACTCAGGTATAAGATCATGTCATCTGCCAATAGAGATAACTTGACTTCTTACTTGCCAATTTGAATCCCTCTTATGTCCTTTTCTTGTCTTATGGCTTCAGCTAACACTTCAAGTACAATATTGAATAGAAGTGGTGAGAGTGGACAGCCTTGTCTAGTTCCTGATCGAAGCAAGAATGCTTCAAGTTTTTCCCCATTGAGTACAATCCTTGTTATTGGCTTGTTGTATACAGCTTTTGTTAAGTTGATAAAGGTTCCTTCCTTTCCAACTGTCTCTACTTTTTTTCTACTTTTAAAAGCATATTGAGCCTTTTCACCCCACCCCGCTGTGCCAGTCGTGACGCGTGGGCGCGGTCCAGCCGGGCCTCACCCCGCTCCCTAGGACCCCAGGTCAGCTCACAGGGACCCGGCTCCGACTCCCACCATCCAGCCGGAGCCCCGTGGGGGCCGAGGGACGAAGAGGACCTCCCCCTGCGCTCGGGCCCTGCCCCAGCTGCCCTCGGGTTACATAGCTCCATGCCGATGCGCCCATCCTCCCTTTTCACCCCACCCCGCTCCGCTGGTGGGGACTCGCGCGTGCGGTCCAGCCGGGCCTCACCCCGCGCCCTAGGTAAGTCCCCGTTCGGGCCCCGCCCACCAGGACCCCAGGTCAGCCCACAGGGACCCGGCTCCGACTCCCATCATCCAGCCAGAGCCGCGCGGGGCCGAGGGACGAGGAGGACCTCCCCCTGCGCCCGGGCCCCGCCCCAGCTGCCCTCGGGTTACATAGCTCCACGCCGACGCGCCCATCCTCCCTTTTCACCCCACTGCGCTCTGCAGGTCCGGACGCCTGCGCGGTCTAGCCGGGCCTCACCCCGCGCCCTAGGAAGTCCCTGTTCGGGACCGCCCACCAGTACCCCAGGCCAAAAAATTCAGTTTAGTGAAATTGAGAGATCTTAAGAGTTAAAATGACAACGCCAAAGTCAAAGTGCAAATCCATGAGAAGCAGCACTCAAGTAAACAAATTTCCCACTGAAGAAATTAATCCCATAATGTTAGACTCCAACAAGAACAAACCCGCGGAAAAAGGCCAAGAAAGCCTCACCCAGGATAAGGTCTTTCAAAACATGATCATTACCATGTTCAATACTATGAAAGAGGAAATCTCAGAGGAAATAAATAATCGAATCAATCGCTTTGAAGAGGAACACAACAGACACTTGGAGGAGTTGAGAAAAACAGTGCAAGAAACAAAAACTGGCATAGAGCAGTTAAAGCAGACTCAAGCAGAGTTTAAAACTGAGCTAAAAGTCAAGTTATCTTCAACCCAGAACTCCACAGAGAGTCTTATCAGCAGAACTAACGAAGCAGAAAACAGAATTTCAGACCTTGAAGATAAAGTGGGAGTATTAACCAGCTCAATGGAAGAGGTGGTTAAAGTCAAAAAGATACTTGAGATAAATATCCAAGAGATATGGGACACCCTGAAGAAGCCTAACATGCGTATTCATGGAATACCAGAGCAAGAATCTCAAAATACCACTCCTGAGGAAATTTTTCAAACGATCATCAAGGAAAACTTTCCTCATCTGAAAAAAGAGAGGCCCATCCATATACAAGAGGCATTCCGCACCCCAAACAGATATGATCAAAATAGAAGCACGCCACCGCAAATAAGAGTTAAAACACTCCACATTCAAGATAAAGAACTGGTGCTGAGAGCTTCAAGGGAGAAAAAACAAGTCACTTTTAAAGGTAAACCTATTAAAATAACAAATGACTTCTCAGTCGAAACAGTAAAAGCACGAAGAGCTTGGAGAGACATACTTCAAGTATTGAATGAGCAAAAATGTCAACTCAGGCTGATTTACCCTGCAAAACTATCAGTCATGATCGAGGGAGAAAGAAAAATTTTCCAGCACAAAGACAACTTTAAGGGATACATGTCCACCAAACCAGGCCTTCAAAAAATGCTAGAAATGATACTCAAGCGTGAAGAAAAAAAACAGGCATATCCAGGAGAACAGAAAGCAAATATAACACCATTAAAAGCAAAGCAATATACTTATAAAAGCTACTAAACATAATAAATGTCTGGAATTAATAGTTTCTCCATTATAACACTAAATGTTAATGGACTTAATTCACCGATCAAGAGACACAGATTACAAACTTGGATTAAAAATCACAATCCATCAATCTGCTGCCTGCAGGAAACCCATCTCACCACAAAAGATAGGCACGCTCTAAAAATAAAAGGCTGGTCAGCAAATGGAAGCAGAAAACAGGCAGGGGTAGCCATTATGCTATCAGACAAAGTGGATTTCAAACCAAAGAAAATTATAAGAGACACGGATGGATACTACATTTTAGTCACAGGTACACTTCACCAGGAAGACTTCACAATACTGAACATATATGCACCCAATACGGGCCCCTCCACATTCATTAAGAAAACCCTACAGCGTCTAAAGCAAGAAATCAATCCCCAAACGGTAATTCTTGGGGACTTCAACACCGCCCTCTCTACATGGGATAGATCAACAGGTCAAAAGCTTAACAGAGACACTTTGGAACTTAATCAAACCCTGAAAGAAATGGACCTTACAGATCTCTATCGAACTTTTCACCCACGTACCAAAGAAGACACATTCTTCTCAGCAGCACACGGAACTTTCTCCAAAATAGATCACATATTGGACCACAAAATGAATCTACACATATATAAGAAATTTGAAATTCTAACCTGTGCCCTATCAGACCACCACGGCCTAAAGCTGGACATCCACAACACATCAAACAAGAGAAAATACACTAACTCCTGGAAACTTAACACTATGATGCCGAATGAGAACTGGATTCAGGAAGAAATTAAAAAGGAAATTCAAGATTTCCTGAAAGTGAATGATAACGAAAATACAACTTACCAAAATCTCTGGGACACAATGAAAGCTGTTCTAAGAGGTAAGTTCATAGAATCTTCCCACCAAAAAATGTCCTGGACCAGATGGATTCAGCACAGAGTTCTACCAGACATTTAAGGAGTTCCTTAAACTGTTCCATCAAATAGCAAAGGAAGGAACACTACCAAATTCCTTCTATGAATCTAATATTGTCTTAATCTCAAAACCTAATAAAGATTCACTTGAAAAAGAAAACTATAGGCCGATCTCCCTGATGAACACAGACGCAAAGATTCTCAACAAAGTCTTAGCAAATCGGATTCAAAAACATATTAAAAAGATCATTCACGGGGACCAAGTATGCTTCATCCCCGGCATATAAGGTTGGTTCAACATACGCAAATCAATAAATGTAATTCATCATGTAAACCAGTCCAAAGTCCCAGACCACATGATACTTTCGATAGATGCAGAAAAAGCTTTTGACAAGATCCAACAGCCTTTTATGATCAAAACGCTAGAGACAGTGGGAATGGAAGGAACCTTAATCAATATAATAAAAGTTATATACAACAAACCCACAGCAAAGATTATGCTCAATGGGGAACAATTGGAATCATTCCCACTTCGATCAGGAACTAGACAAGGCTGTCCACTCTCACCACTTCTATTCAATATTGTACTTGAAGTCTTAGCTGAAGCCATAAGACAAGAAAGTTACATAAGACGGATTCAAATCGGCAAGGAAGAAGTCAAGCTATCCCTATTTGCAGATGACATGATCTTATACCTGAGTGATCCCAAAAACTCCACCAGGAAGCTCCTGGAACTAATTGAGAAGTTCAGCAGGGTGGCAGGATACAAAATAAATGTGCAAAAATCAGAGGCCTTCTTATATGCCCTGAATGAAAGAAGTGAAAAAGCCTTGAGAGAAACAATACCATTTACTATAGCCCCTAAAAAAATGAAATACCTTGGTATAAACCTAACTAAGGAGGTAAAAGACCTTTACAATGAAAACTTTAAAACCCTAAAGAAAGAAATAGCAGAAGACACCAGAAGGTGGAAAGACCTCCCTTGTTCCTGGATTGGCAGAATCAACATCGTAAAAATGACCATCCTACCAAAGGCAATATACAGATTCAATGCTATACCAATCAATATCCCAAAGCAATTCTTCAAAGAAGTTGACCAAACAATCTCAAAGTTCATATGGAGGCACAAAAGACCCAGGATAGCAAAAACAATCCTGAGTAACAAAAACACAGCTGGAGGTATTACCATACCAAACCTAAGTCTGTACTACAAATCCATAGTTATAAAGAAAGCCTGGTACTGGCTCCAAAATAGACACACAGATCAATGGATAAGGATTGAAGACCCAGATATAAGCCCACAAAGTTACAGCCATTTGTTCTTTTACAAAGGGGCCCAAAGAATCCAATGGAAAAAGAACAGCATCTTCAACAAATGGTGCTGGCAAAACTGGATCTCCACATGCAGAAGATTAAAGCTGGACCCGTACTTGTCACCATGTACAACACTTAATTCCAAATGGATCAAGGACCTTGATATGAGGCCAGAGACTATAAAAACCATAGTTGAAAGGATAGGGAACTCCCTCGAGCTGATTGGGCTAGGCCAACAGTTCCTAAACAGACATCCAATGGCACAGTCACTGCTACCAACTCTCAACAGTTGGGATCTCGTGAAATTAAAGAGCTTCTGTTCAGATAAAGAGATTATAACACGAGCTCATAGGCAATCCACAGAATGGGAGAAAATCTTCACTAACCACACATCTGATAGAACTCTGCTGTCCAGAGTGCACAAAGAACTTAGAAGACTAAACACCAAGGAAACCAATGGCCCAATTAAAAAATGGGCCCTGGAACTTAAAAGAAACTTTACCAGGGATGAAATTAAAATGTCTAACAAATATCTTAAAAAATGCTCCACTTCCTTAGCCATCAGAGAAATGCAAATCAAAACTTCCCTGAGATATCATCTCACCCCGGTCAGGATGGCAAAAATCCACAATACAAACAACAACAAATGTTGGAGAGGATGTGGAGAGAGGGGAACTCTCCTACACTGCTGGTGGGAATGCAGGCTCATACAACCACTCTGGTGAGCCGTCTGGAGATTCTTAAAGAAATTGAAAATTGAAATGCCATATGACCCTGCTATTCCACTTTTGGGAATAACCCCCCATACAGCAGAGGTTCACCTCGATAGCACAGGCACGACCATGTTCATAGCAGCACTGTTTACAATAGCAAAGTCATGGAATCAACCTAAATGTCCAACAGTTGACGAATGGATAAGGAAACCGTGGTACATCTATACAATGGAGTACTACTCAGCCATCAAAAATGATGAATTACTGGAATTTGCCGGGAAATGGATGTCATTAGAAACAATTATATTAAGCGAAGTATCCCAGACCCAGAAAATTAAGTGCCGTATGTGCTCCCTAATAGGTGGCTCCTAGTACCAAACCCACCCAGCCCACCTAGAGACAGTAATTGCAAGGATTATGAACAGGAGGGATGGGGTAGGAGGGCCACACCAGAACCAAGGAGAGAAGGGACCATGTTACAGCAGGGAAAATAGGCCTCCACCAAGGACCCAAATAAGTAATGAGACATCTGATTAAGTTCACAGACTTTTGTTCCTGATCATTTACTACTGAGGGGGTGTGATCTCACCAGAAGAGGAGGGCATATTGTCTTGCAGATAAAAAGTAACCATTTTGCAAATGGGTGATAGACCCTTCCCTTAGTATGGTTTCCCACTTTTATTACATCTACCTTTGAATGTGCTTTTATCCCAAGACTCTAACAGCTTTTTGTCTCTGGCCAGGGGGTAACATACAATGCCCACCAGGATGGAGTGAAGGGCATTGCAGGAGCAGCAAAACTGCAAAAGAAAATCAACAAACCACAATCCAGAACTTCAGAGACTCTATATCAACCACCTAGAACTAGGCCTGCTTAGTCTCTCCCCATCTTGGAGCTCAGGGAAATTTGCGGAAGAGGGGGCAGTAAGATTGTAAGAGCAAAAGGATGGGAGGAGCAATGATATATAAGATACTCTATACTAGTTAGGGCTGAAGCAATCATAATTGGACTTTGCATGCCCTGCGCATTGTTCAACACACTGTTGACCTCACAAAGTCTAGCGTCTGCTAAGGCACCAAGAGCCTTGGAGGTAAAGGATTGGCAACCACAGCAGTGTTCTTATATGTAAGGGGAACACGGGAAAGGGTTCAGGGAAAGGCCACTGGGTCCTTGTATGTCATTGGAGAGGAGGGCCCAGAGGAAAATCAGACATGCACAAGAAAGGACTCTCTGGGAATTGGGGCGGGAGGCACTGGGGAATGGGGAGGGAAAGGGATGGGGAGGGGGAGCAGGGGGTACGGGGGGAGGAGGAGGAAGGGAGGGAACTGGTGTACCTAATAAGTTTGTATGAGCTCAAATAATAATAAAAAAAGCATATTGAGCCCTTATCCCTGCTTTTCTCCATTGTCTCTCTCTCTCTCATTCCCCCATCAATCCCACTCTCCTGCCTGTGTGCTTCTATGGCTCTCAGGGTTGCCCCTGGCCTGTCTACTCCTTTCAGGGCTGAGGCCTTTGTGACACACCAGGTTGCCTCTTCTTGGACCACCCCACTGATAGGGGCATTTCGTTCACTCATCCACCCGAGGGTTTACACTGTATATTCTTTTTTTTTTAATGTATTCATTTGTCCAGGTGTGCTTGTTTGTGTATGTATGTGTGTGTGTGTAGAACCACGGGCGAATTTGGGAACCACCATGGACCGCCTCCACCTCTTCCTTGTTTACTTTGCCGTGGAATTCACAGGCTCTGCCCTGCTAGGACCAGAGACACAGGCCGCCCCTGCTTCCACCCGGCATCTACATGTGGGATCTAGGATCTGAACTCAGGACCTTCCGCCTGCAAGGCAGAAGCTTAACCTCTGAGCCACCTCTCTAGCCCCATCCATTGTATATTCTTATCTCTCTTGTGTTCCTCAATAGTCTATGGGGGCATGTTGGTTTGTTGATCATTATGTAGGTCTGGCAAGGACAAGTTTCACTGTGGTGAGTTCTTTGATGCAGCAGTCCTGCCTTGAGTGGAATGTCTTGTCCAAAGGCCAACCTTCCCATCTTTAGGTTCTTACATTCTCACCATCCCCTCTTCTGTGAGTTCCCGACGCTTTAGGATGGGGAGATTTGGTTGGTCTGATTTTGAGTGAGCCCTGCTGAGTTCCTGGCACTCTGCATTATGGCCACCACTGTCCACTTCACTGCTCCTTTACTGCCCTAGACTGCAGCCTATCAGAGTTTGAGATTCTCCTCCTCTCTTGTGGAAGAAGATTTCTAGGCTGAGTGCTAAGTGCTCTTCAAATCTATGAAGACAATAGTGGCTATTTACAGAGCTGTTTGGTGTACTGTCCTCCTACCTATAAGTTCATTGGCTGTTTTTCCCTATCGATTATTTCCTTCCCTTTTGTAGGTTCTTGTTCTAGTTAACAGTAACAGGAATGTGTTCCATTCTAACAAGAGTCTTGACTCCAATCATAGCTGTTGGTTGTCTTGTTGATCCTCATGCCACTATTACACTGGTAGTTACCTGTTGCCATGGTGATATTTATTGCAACTTAAAGATCTCAGTGTTGACGGGGCCTGTGATTATTTCTCTCCCCCAGTAGCTTCTACAGTATTCCCTGGTACTATGTTAGCAAGGAGGAAGTTCTGAGACCAGTTCTAGTTGATGTATTTTGCCCATGTCTGTGATCCATATGTGTTACATCTTCAGTAATAGAGTCTTACTGACAGTTATTTGGAGAGCAAACAAGAGCAATGGAAAAAGCCTATAATGTTTGGAGACCTTTGAGACCTTCCTAACTAATTTTATCAGGAAGTGTCACATCCTTGTTACCTCTAGCATTTCTCTGGATTCCAGTGACTTGATTTTTAAATTCCAAACCACTTGATGGTTAAAGGGAACAGATACTTACCAAGAATACTCTTTTCTGCCTGTATGTATCAAAGAGATAATCTAGTGTGTTTGATCCCTGAAGTTCTGAATGTATCTGTCAGAGTGGTGAGGGTGACTTGATGTCTTACTTAAGGCTACCTTCATCTGACCTGACATTTTAAAAAAATGAAGTAATGTTAGTAATTACAAAGTTAACAAATAAACAATTGGGAGAAGAAACAATATCAACCTTAATCTCACCACCCAATTACCACTGCTGAGATGTTTCTCATGTGGATTTTTTCTTTGTGTATTTTTCTATATGTTTAGTTTGAGTCCCGAATTTTCAATTGTTTCATATTTTCCTTCATTTCATTAAATCTCAGTGTGTGTAATTTATAAAACACTTACCACTTGTCTGAAAAAGCTAGGGAAATAGATGAATGAGAAAAATCCTACAGAAAAATAAATGCATAGAAATTAAGAATTTAATTAAAGGATATGCTGATCCATAATTTTTTTATCTTATACTTGCCAGTGACTATTTTTCCATGAATCAGGATGTGTCATAACTTGAAGAATTCATCATGTTTAATACTACTAGGCAACTTAAAAAATGATTTTCAGGCAGTTACAGACACTACCTGTTCTAATGTTTTATTGAATAACGAATGTAGGTCAAAGATGGCTTTGCCCCTTTATAGTATTGGTGTTGGGCTGGGATTAAACTCAGGGTCTCAGGAATGCTAGGGGGACACTCTATAACCAAGCACTTACTCTGGCCTCTTTTTATTGTTTTTTGAGAAAGTTTCTCACTGTGTTGGTTGGGATGGTCACAAAATCCTGGTCTCAAGAGATTCTCTTACTTCAGTCTTACAAGTACTAAGAGGAAAAACAGAATTTTCCTCAATGTCATTACTGAATTAGTATGTTATTATTTTTGAAAATATTCCAAAGGGGAGAAAACAAAACAAAAATTTACCAACATTTTAACTTGTATTGATCAACTAGTGGGCTTTTATATTTTCCAATTATTTACTGGTATTTAAAAATAACTTGCTTATTAGTATTCTCAGTCACATTCTCCATAATAATGGATAATGTAGAATTCAGTGACTACACTTTACAGAGAAGAATATACTGTATTTTATGATTACCCATTTGAACATTAAATTAAATATCTCTGCACAGGATGAATATCTCTGCAGATGCCTTTAAGTCCCCTTCCCATTGTGCTGCTGCCAGTATTGTGATCCCATGGAATCACTCTGTAGATGAACTTTTAGATAATTTTGTGTGAAATATTTTAACTCTATTTGATCTTTTTTGATTTTAAATGTAATGAACTTGATTCGTTCACACTGACATGTGTGCTTTGCTTTTTTTTTTTAATAAAGAGATTGTAGTGATCTTGGTCTAACTACTGTGTATTTATTAATATGTCACACTTAAATCACAAAAGCTATTGCTTGAGGGACCTAAGTGAAGTCATGTGGGTCCCAATTAGCTTTCCAACTTGAATTGTAGTATCATGTGTAGAGTTGTGGATTATTTTCAAAATAAGCACATGTGAAGCTGCTGTATAGGCCTCCTTCTCCTGCATCTCCAGATGTGAACTCTGCTGAGATAACTGGGGATCAGGACCTATGGAACTGCAAGTTTCTCCCACCTCCACCTGCTTCTCTTCTGTACCTAAGAAGATTGTGCAAATGCACTGTTATGCACAGCACTGATAGATTCAAAATGCAGCTATTTTTCAAAACATGATTTTTTATGAACTTCAAATACAGATCCACCTGTGCCAAGTTGACATGTTTGGTGGAAGGAAGGTGAGGAAAGAGCTCACATGCATGTGTTACAGAGATCAGTAAGTGTTGGTTGATGAGAAAAAGTCACACGTCCAGTCCTGTCACCCTAGGACCCTCTGGTTCATGAACTCCTATGACACTAGGTTGTCAGCAGGGAGAGGGTGAGCTCCAGGACCAGGCATGCTGGAAACAGCTGAGGATACAGATGATGGCTGAGCCCCTAGAGGACCTGGGGTGGAATAGAGCCTGAGTCAGCCCTTCCTAGGTGGCAAGGGTAAGCATCAGGTGAGCCTGGCATCCCAGGATCTGGATGGAGCATGAGGTAGGAGAAGCTCCACAGTGTTGAGAACTCTCTGGGAAATAAGATAAATGCTGGTTCAGGGCAAATGAAAAGGAAAGGGGTGGGTGGTCAGAGGTAGCCATAGGCTGTTGTGGGAAGGTCATCCAGGAAGGAAGGGTGTTGATTGAGCTCAGCGCTGGGCCAGGACATGGGAATTGGGTGAGCCCGTGGACCATCGGAGGGATGTCTCAGCTTTCTGAACTACAGACACTCCTGGGAGGAGTGCAATGAGAGAGGGGGACATGCTTACTCCATTGTGTGTGCTTTAGAGGGAGAGATCTTGGAAACCAGAGGCTGAGTGCTCATGGAAAATTCACTGACTATGTGGGGTCATCTCAGTTCTGCTGATCTTCTCTGTTTTCTGTTAAAGTTGTGACGGATAAGGTGACTTGGCAATGAGAATTTCCTAAGGTCTAGGGAGGTTTGCTCATGGAGGGATAAGTTGTCAAAGAAGAGTTTACTGAATATAAGATGACACCTTGGTGATCCTGTGGACTCCTGACCTTGTGTGAGGAAGCCAGCTTCAGAAACCTAAGCATTAAGAATCAAATGTGATTGAGAAATCCAGGAGAAGCTGAGTAGTACGGAGTTTACTGAGGAGGATGGGTTGGGGGTGGGGAAAGAGGAAGTAAAGACCAGAATTGAGAGTAGAGGGCTCTCTAGAAGCAATGTAGCTTGAAAATGCCTGCAAATGAGCTGGGAGACTGCTCAGAGTGTAAGGCCTTTGCCCTGCAAGTGTGAGAACCAGAGTTTGCATCCCCAGATCCCATGTAAGTGTTGCATAGGTATGACAGTCAGTGTCTATAACTCCAGAATGCAGGAAGGATAGACAAACTCTGGAAAAAACTGTCCAGCTGACTTAACCACTTGGAGAAGTCTAGGTTCATATTAGAAACTTTGTACTAATAATAAAAGTTGAGAGAGATATTACACCACACCTGATGTCACCTTCCAGTCTCCACACACACCTGAACATGCAGCTGAACACACACATGCATCCACATCAACGTAAATACATGTACTCATGAACAGCTAGCCCCCTCCTCCCATGCAAAGAATGGTGGAAGAATAAAGGACTTGATTCATAGTCACACAGAGATCAATTTATTATGATTCTAAAATCATGTCATCTTGCCCTATGGGATTCTATCTCCATTGCAGAAAAGACGATCAAGTCCAGAGGTCAGTTGACTTCTGTCTCCTGTTAGAAAAGCTTCATTTGTTCCTTGATCCAGGGCAGGAAGTAGGGGACATTAGTGAAGACTTTTGGAGGAGTTCCATCTGCTCTTCCAAAGGATAAAATTCCATAAGCTTCGTTCTTGCACACAAGGGGTCCCCCAGAATCTCCCTGTGGAAATATAGTAGAAGAATTGAGCAGACCTTTTCCTGACCTTGCTCCTCTATGTCTTCAGTGTGGGAGGGGTCTCTGCTAGGTCAGGTTCAAGGCAGGCCTGTACCTCCCTCAGGACTGGGGCTTTAGCTGGATCCTGACTGTTCCTTCCAGCTCAGTTCAAGCCAAACCTTTCACTGTAATCTTCAGGGATACTCTGGTGCTTGTGCTGCATTGGACTGACTGGACCTTCCACTACTTCCACTCTTGATGCACTCATGGAAAGGACTAGGAGCTGGATTCATAAGGCCATCCCTGCTGTGAACTGAGCCTTGAGGATTTGGCCATTTTCTCACCTAGGTCTCCTTAAGTTCTTATCTTTCTACATTCTTTGTCTTAAATGCACAAAATCTTACTTTGAAGCTAGACTCTGGTTTCTTTCGGTCTCCCGCACAAATGTGTATGATCTTCTTATATTTCCATAAGTGTTTTTTGCATTCCCGGTCCTTCTGTACCACCAGCTTCACCTCCTGCAGGACACTTGCCATACTGCCTTTGCGGACTGCCGTCATTCCCCAGCCAGCCAAATGACACACCTCCCCTGGACGCACCCGGCTGTTACTCCTTGGCAGCTTGAGGGGCTGCACCTCTGCAGTCAGATTGGCCTTTGTTTTCAGCTTAAGGTGAGGAAGCAATAAAGTCCAGCTCAGTCTGCTGACCTGGGACCCCCCTTGAAGGTCAGGATGGAAGAAAAGGAAGGTGAGAGGTCAACGAGGAGGGGGCTACCCCTGTCCCAGGGAGAGCAAGGGCAGCAGGAAGGCATCTTACCTTTAGCAACATGATGTCATTGGAGAAGGATTTAGGCTTGTAGCCTGAATGGAGGATGGGTTTCTTGACATCAATGACCTGCTGCGTGGGCTCCCTTTTCTTCCTGTTGTGTGCACCCAGAATGACAACCATTGAACTGGACAAGACCAGAATGGAGAGTGGAGTGAGAGAGGTGTGGAGAGTCCACCACAGATGGACAGGTGGGGTTGAAGCTGAGGGGGATTGAGAGGACAGGAGACTGCTTTCTGGTTCTCAAGGACACAAACAATGGACTTCTGGGGGCTCCCTCTTTGTTTGGGCAACTGTGATGTTGCTGGGTTTGCACCGTGAACATCAGTGCAGGATACCATCTCCCCCATTGCTCCAGTTGGCCCATTGTGGTGGCTTCCTTCTTAAGTGTGCTGCCTGCTCTGACCTCACCCTGTGACCTCCCCGTTTCTTGTCCAGTTTCTCAGACTTCTGTTTCCCAGTCCAGCTTTCTGGTAAGCTGTCATGGGAGACTAGCAGGTCATAGAGGACAAGGCTCCTGCTGAAGCCCAAAAAATGTGAGTGGACTGCAGCTCTCACCTTCCCCAGCAGTGAGCCGCGGTCAGCACAAAGTCATCTCGTACCAGGAAGCCTCCACATATGTTAATACTTTCCTTACTCTGAGACTGAACAATCGCCATGTAGGGGCGGGAGTGGGGCTTGCCTTCATGGCCCCCGATGATTTCCTCTGAAAGAAAACCGAGGTCAGGAGGGAAGATTTAGGAGGGCTGTGTGTGAGGACGGCCCGCGGTGTCCTGAGGATGGTTGCAGGCGCAGCGCCTTTGCTGACCTTGAGCCTGGCCAGCATCCTGTTCTGAGAAGTGGACAGCACTTGTCCTCCTGCCTGTCCCACATACGAAGGAGATCAGCTCTGCCTCCATGATGGGAGAGACCTTGAGGATCCTTGACAGCATGCTTTGTGCTTCACTTTGCCTGCGAGTTCTGTTACTGTCCCGATTGGTGTCATTTTTCCATTAGTTTCCCCACAAACTTAGAGAGGTATATTTCCTAAAATCCTTCTATTATAACTTACAACATCTCCTGGAGCCTCAGTAAGTGGTCTTGGCTACATGAATGAATGATCTCCAGTTAGCCCGTGGCTAAGGTCTCAGTTATGCACTGTTCCTTGGTTCAGAGCCTGTGGATCTGGAGTAATATGTTGCCAAAACCAAGAGAATCTGGGGGCCAGGGAAGACAGAAATGTGGAGAAACCAATCAAAACTAGACTGTAAAGGTGTATGGTATACCCAGGCTACCTGTGGTCATGACACCCTGGGCCTTTTTCCTTAGCAGATGGAGGGGTGGGTAGCACCAAATAAGGCAGTGCCGTGGTGACTTTCAGTCACTCCACACTGGTGGTCTTAGCTGCCTTTCTGGGTTGGATTGATAGAGTGTAATTAATGATCATTTGTAGTTTTGCAAATTATTGCTACTTGTCTTTGTAAGGACAAGGGGCTTTCCAGGTGATGAAACAGGTCGAGAAGGCTTGTGCCTGCCATCTCTCTAGAGATCCCCTCCCTACTTTAATCCTCCTTGAATATCCAGCAAATATCACATTTACAGGGTTAGGTTTGGCATGGGATCTGGGTTCCAAAAGATTGTAAGTTCAGTTCTCAAGAAGTTCCTGAGGGATGCTGGGAAGCAAGTCAGTAGAAGTGTTTGGGTCCCTGGAGAAGGGGAGCTTCACTCACCTGTCTCAGCTCCAAGGGGCAGAAGAGAGATCAACAGCAGCAGGAGTGGTGACATCTTCTTAGGAAGGTGACTCTGGTTTGAGCGGCACGGGGTTTAAGATAAAGCCCTGGAGGGGGTGGGAGAGGGCTGTGACCTGTGTGCTTCTGGTTCTGAGTGACATCATCACACACGGCAGGCTGTGGACATTTGCTGGTTTAGATGAAAAGGACACAGACATCTCACAAGGCAAAAACAAGAATAAGAATCCAGAGGTGAGGATGTGGTTATTGCAGCCAGAAGGGCTGAGACGCCTGAGTGTCTGCAATGATCTAACTCAGCACAAAATATATCTTTTCCATAGCTCTTATCTATTATAATCTGATAACATCATTTTGGAGGTCATAACCATGTTACCAGTTTATTATGAAAGCAATGATAGTACTAACAATGCATTCCCACAATTATATCAGTGGTTATCAACAGCTGACTTTATGCCAAATACTGCTTACCTCATATTGTTTACAACATTCTGTGATATTCTGATGAAGTCTTAATTCTGACTCTTACAAAATAGCAAGTAGAAAATCTTAGAGAAATCTCAAAAGTGAGTGAATATCTGTATATCTATTTGTTGTGTCTTACTGTTATAGATAATCTGATATAATAGTGAATCTCAAAACTCATGTGTCGATTTGTATATGATTATGATGTGTTGTCTTATGTCTCCTTGGCAAGAGATTCAGTGTTGAAAGCAATGGTTACTCGAATTGGAACAGCAGTGGATTCCCTGGGGATGTTTGGACTGGTGCTATATATTTCTTTGTCCTGGATCATGTATGGAGTCTCTCACATCATTACGTTTAGCATGCTAGCTCCAGGAGTAAGAGAGGTGTGGATCCTGCTTCTGAATGACTCACATTGATTGGTATGGACAGACCTTTGTGCTTTGAACTATGGTGAATTCAGCTCCATGAGAGGAACAGGGACTAGCAATGTATGGAGGAGCACACACTCGAATTGCCCATGTAGTGATCCAGTTTCTTATTTTTATGTCTGAAATCTCTTTCCTAAATCTATATTCTGGGACAAAGGGAGCTTCGCTTGTAACTGAGCAGGAGCATAGATGTAAATGTGTAGTAAGGGATGAATATACCATATATTCAATGTTTTTATGTATGAAAGTGTCGAAGAATAAAAAGAAAGTCATGAATTTGATGCTAACTATATCAGATCAATTATCTAGCCCAGAAGTCTCCAATCTTTTGGCTTCTCTAGGTGAAGAGTTGTTTTGTCCACACTCTCAATATGCACTATAGTATCATAGCGTTATTCTTTTTCAAAGAGTTTCAAAGCAAGTGAATCTCCAGTGATTTATTGGGATTGGGATTGGTTGTTAAGGTCATCTCCTAACCAAGGATAAAAAAAACTATTTAAATGAAGATTTTAATATAAGAAGAGACTCAAAGGTAGATGGAAGAATAGGAGTAGGACACAACAGTGAGAGGTGCCAGTCTCCTGTTTGCCAATTGGTTATCCCTGTATCATCCCTGTACTGGGGAGATCAGACCTATTCAATCCCAAGTTATTGAGATTCTCTAATCTGTATTTCACCCTAGATCCCAAGTAACTATTGCTGAAAGTTTCTATAATAACTTTCCATATGTTTTCTCTTTATTTTTGGTGAAAGTTCATACTTTATAAAGTGATGTGTCACATTGAAATTGCCCCTAGTCAAATACTTTTCAAAAGAATACAACTGTTCAGATTCATGAATACCTTTTCATAGGTTCTTCCTTGTTTCTAAGGAACTCAGTTCTTTTTAAATTTCTTTTTACGTTTTTTTAAAAGTCAATTTTTATTACATATCTTATTATTTTTTTGCCTAATTATACAAGCTCAATAGGCACCCCTTTCTTCTCCTTCCCCCTCTTTTCCCCACTGTGTCCTCCATTCCACTCTCTTCCCTTCCCACTCTCTTCCCTCCCTCTCATCCCTTTTCCTTTCTTCTTTATCTCTTAGTACTTCCTGCTTTCTCCCTCCCATCCTCCAGAGCATCCGGTTATGTGGGCACTGAATTTTCCTCTGAGTCATCTACACTAGTGAGGTTTCAGGACTCAGTGGCATAGCTTGGGGCCACTTCTTGGGCTACCTGCTAGTATGGGAACTATACTGTGACTGTTTAACCCCTTGCATCTAAGGATCCTTCTCCCCTGTGATCTGTACTAGATTTTGGGGAGTTACTGATATGACAGCCATTGTGCAGGTCAGGCAAAGTCCAATCACATTGTGGCTCTGTTCTGGCTGCTGCAGCCCTGACTTGTATGGAGTATCTTGAATATTGTTGGTCCTACCCATCTGTAGGCTCTTACAATCTTGCTGTGCCCTCCTCTGCAAGGTTCCCTGAACTTTAGGATGGGGAGAGATTTAGCTGGTTTGATTCCAGGTGAATATTGTAGGGTGTTTGGTGTTCTGAATTATGGTTTGTTGTTGCTTTCAGTTTTTCTGTTCCTGTATTGCCCTTGGCTGCATCTTGATTGGTTGTCAAGGTCATCTCCTAACCAAAGATAAAAAAAACTATTTAAATGAAGATTTTAATATAAGAAGAGACTCAAAGGTAGATGGAAGAATAGGAGTAGGACACAACAGTGAGAGGTGCCAGTCTCCTGTTTGCCAATTGGTTATCCCTGTATCATCCCTGTACTGGGGAGATCAGACCTATTCAATCCCAAGTGATTAGGAAGGGAAGTGAGCGAGCTGCATCGGATGTCTCGCTACTTACATGCTGTACATGATGGTGGTCTAATTTCTCTATTGAAGTGTGTTTATTTGATCTCCCTTCTTTTGAAGTCTTTTTTACCCCTCGCTCGTATTTATAATCCTTTGCAATTATAATGGGTATTACAGAGATTTTCCTTTGAGTGTGTTATTAAGTGGGTTTGGAACTAGATTCCACTTATTAGGGAGTACATGTGGCATCTAACTTTCTGTGTCTGGGATACTTCACTCAATAAAATTTCTTCTAATTTCACCCATTTCCCAGCAAATGCCATTGATTCACCTTTTTTGTGGCTGAGTAGTATTCCATTGTATAAATGTATCATGTTTTCATTATAAGTCACCTGTTGGGTATTTGGGTTGATTCCATGACTTTGCTGTTGTAAATAGTGCTGCAATGAACATGGTTGTGCTTGTGTCACTATAGTGAATTGATGCCTTTTGGGGGATTATTCCCAGTAATGGTATAGCAGGATCTTATGGCATTTCAATCCTTAACTTTTTTAGAAATCACCATGCTGATCTCCAGAGTGGTTGTACAAGCCTGCATTCCCACCAGCAATGTATGAGAGTTTTCTTCTCTCCATATCCTCTCCAGCACTTGGTGTTGTTTTTATTGTTGAAACACATTTCTTACGTGAAAAGAATACTGATGTAAAAGTATGTTTTTGTTTAATTCTAGAAAAGAGCTATTTTCAAAACAATTATCACTTTGTAATAATTTTCTTTGGATTAAATGGACTAATGTTGTCTCAGCTTTCTATTCTACAAAATATGTGAATCTTTTCCGTGCCTTTTACACAGCAAAAACTAATGAAAATTACATCCTTTTTCAAGGATTAAGACAATTAACTTTTCATTACAAAACCCCAAGTGATCTCAATAATATTAAAATATGCAGTTACAATGCTTGAGCACACAAAAATGCACTTTGCTTATCTTTCACTTTCATGCATTTCTTTCTGTCACTGTCTCCATGATTTTGCATTGCAAATGTAATTTTGTGGTTGGAGAAAGAATATATAGGTATATATATAAAATGTTTCAATTAAGTGTAATTTTTTGAACTTTTATTTTAACTTTAGTTCATGAAAACCTTCTAGTAGGAAGTTCTTCCCTGTGACTTCAAGCAGAGAATGACTCTGAACTCCATGTCCATGGGAAAAGGAGAGTGCTTATGTAATGACTGATCTTTCTGTTAAGTCATCCTGTGAGACATCAACTGATGACATTTGCTGCCTAAATGATATGTTTTCCCTGAAAGTGCCAGCATTCTGTATTTCGTGTCATCAGCATATACTTTGTTTTTCACAAACACACAAAGGATCTGCTTTGTTCAAATCCATCATGGCACTTATATCAATTTTGAAGGATACACATTTTCAACAAAAATCATTAATATAACAAAAGTATTGTACTCATAAAATTTCATTTGGGTTCATGTTTATTTCAACTCTATATTTCAGTATTATTTCATGGCTATGATGATATCTGCTGCATGAAATATCTAACTCAAAGTGTTATATTATTATTTTGTTATTCTGTTACGAGAAAAAATGTGTGTAAGTCCTTCACAAATAAAAGCCTGGAGAGGTTCAGTTTCTCAGATGTTTCCAAGCTTCATCCCAATCCCTTTTCACATGTTTGATTTTACAAATACTCCACATTTTGCTGTATTCTATTGTGATCCAGTGAGATTGCTTTATTTTATTTTTCTAGTTTTACAGGCATATTGAGTACATATCCCTGCTTCCCTTTTCTTCTCTTCCTATCTATCCTTCCCCCTTCCCTTCATCAATCCATCCCACTTCCTCCCACCTTCTTGCCTGTCTGCTTCTGTGGACCCCAGGGTTCCCTCTGGTTGTCTACTCTTTTGTTAAAATTTTTCTACATTTACAAACATGTTGAGTACTTATTCCTGTTTTTCTCCATAATCTTTCCCTCCCATCCCTTCATTAATCACACCATCCTGCCTGTCTGCTTCTGTGGATCCCAGGGTTGATTCTGGCTTGTTTATTCTTGTGGGGGTTCAGGCCTCTGTGGCATACTAGTTGCCTCTCTTCGGACATCCCACTGATAGGGGCATTTCCCTTCACTCATCCAGCTTTAGTCCCCAAGTTTTCCACTGTATGTTCTTATCTCTCTTGTTCCTTGGTAGTCATTATGAAGGTCTGGTAAGGATTAATCTCAATGCAATGAATTCCTAGATACAGCAATCCTGCCTTGAGTGGGATGTCTTGTCCAAAGGTGACCCTTCTCATCTTTAAGGTCTTACAATCTCACTGTCATCTTTTCTGTGAGGTTCCCAAAGCTTTAGGATGGGGAGATTGGATTGGTCTGATTTTGGGTTAGCCTTGCTGAGTCACTGGTGCTCTGCTTCATGGATGGCCACTGCTGTCCACTTCATTTCTGCTTCTATTCTGTCAGGGTGTTGAGCTTCTCTACCTCTGTTTATAAGAAGACTTCTAACCTGAGTGTTGCATGTTCTTCCAATCCATGGGTGTAATAAGAACTTTTTACAGAACTGTTTGGTGTACTGTGTTCCTACATATAAGTTTATTGATCTAGTGGAATTTCTTTTTTTATTATATATATATATATTTTATTTCCACTCATACAAACTTGACAGGTACACCGGTCCCCCCTCCCTCCATCCCCCTATCACCTTGTGCCCCCCTCACGTCCCCCTTCCCTCCCCATCCCCCAGTGCCTCCCCTTCCCATCCCCAGAGCATTCTTTAATGTGCATGCCAAACTCTCCTCTGGATCTTCCTCTCCGATGAGGTGCAAGGACCCAGTAGCATTTCCCAGAACCCTTTCCTGTGTTCCCCTTAAACATAGGAACACTACTGTGGCTGTCAATCCCTTGCCTCCCAGGACCCTAGTGCCTTTAGCAAATGCTAGACTTTGTGAGGTCAATGGCGTGTTGGACATTGCGCAGGGCATGCAAAATCCAAATATGATCGCTTCGGCCCTAATTTGTGTGGAGTATCTTGCATATCATTGCTCTTCCCATCCTTTGTGCTCTTACAACTTACCGCCCCCTCTTCCGCAAATGTCCCTGAGCTTCAGGATCGGGAGAGATTAGGCTGGCCTAGTTTCAGGTGATTGATATAGAGTCTCTGATGTTCTGGATTATGGTTTGTTGATTTTTTTTCCAGTTTTGCTACTCCTGCAATGTCCTTGGCTCCACCCTGATGGATATTGGATGTCACCCCCTGGCCAGAGATAAAGACCTGTTAAATTAGAGTCTTGTTATAAAAGTATATTCAAAGACAGATGTAATAAAAGTAGGAAACCGTGGTGAGGGAGGGGTCAACACCCATCTGTGAAATGGTTACTTTCTACCTGCCAGACTCTACGCCCTCCCCTTCTGGTAAGATCATACCCCATCAGTTGTAAATGATCAGGAAGGAAAATCTGTGAACTTAATCAGATGTCTCATTACTTATTTGCAATCCTTGGATGGTGGACTATTTTCTCTGCTGTAACATGGTTCGCTCTCTCGTTACTAGTGTGGCCCTCCTTCCCCATCCCTCCTGTTCATAATATTAGCAATTAATGTAATTATTACAGAGATTTATCTTTGAATGTCTCTGAGTGGGTTTTGTACTAGGAGCCACCTATTAGGGAGTACATATGGCACTTAATTTTCTGTGTCTAGGATACTTCGCTTAATATAATTGTTTCTAATGATATCCATTTCCCGGCAAATTCCAGTAATTCATCATTTTTGATGGCTGAGTAGTATTCCATTGTATAGATGTATCACATTTTTCTTATCCACTCATCAACTGGTAGACATTTGGGTTGATTCCATGACTTTGGTATTGTAAAGAGTGCTGCTATGAACATGGTCGTGCTTGTGCTATCGAGGTGAACCTCTGCTGTATGGGGGGTTATTCCCAAAAGTGGAATCGCAGGGTCATATGGCATTTCAATCTTTAATTTCTTTAAGAATCTCCAGACGACTCGCCAGAGTGGCTGTATGAGCCTGCATTCCCACCAGCAATATAGGAGAGTTCCCCTCTCTCCACATCCTCTCCAGCATTTGTTGTTGTTTATATTGTGGATTTTTGTCACCCTGGCAGGGGTGAGATGATATCTCAGGGAAGTTTTGATTTGCATTTCCCTTATGGCTAAGGATGTGGAGCATTTTTCCGATATTTGTTAGACATTTTAATTTCCACCCTGGTAAAGTTTCTTTTAAGTTCCAGGGCCCATTTTTTAATTCGCCCATTTGTTTCCTTGGTGTTTAGTTTTCTAAGTTCTTTGTGGACTCTGGATAATAGAGCTCTAGTCAGATATGTGGTTAGTGAAGATTTTCTCCCATTCTGTGGGTTGCCTTTAAGGTCATGTTACAACCTCTTTATCTGAACAGAATCTCTTTAATTTCACGAGATCCCAACTGTTGAGAGTTGGTAGCAGTGACTGGGCTATTGGATGTCTCTTTAGGAACTGATGGCCTAGCCCAATCAGCTGAAGGGAGTTCCCCACCCTTTCACCTATGTTTTTTATAGCCTCTGGCCTTACATTGAGTTGTTTGATCCATTTGTAATTAAGTCTTGTACATGGTGATAAGTATGGGTCCAGTTTTAATCTTCTGCATGTGAACATCCAGTTTTGCCAGCACCATTTGTTGAAGATACTGTTATTTTTCCATTGGATTTTTTGGGCCCCTTTGTCAAATATCAAATGGCTCTAATTTTGTGGGCTTATATCTGGGTCTTCAATCCTTATCCATTGATCTGTGTGTCTATTTTGGAGCCAGTACCAGGCTGTTTTTATACCTATGGATTTGTAGTATAGACTAAGGTTTTGGTATGGTGATACCTCCAGCAGTGTTTTTGTTACTCAGGATTGTCTTTGCTATCCTGGGTCTTTTGTGCCTCCATATGAATTTTGAGATTGTTTAGTCAACTTATTTAAAGAATTGCTTTGGGATTTTAATTGGTATAGCATTGAATTTGTATATTGCCTTTGGTAGGAGGGTCATGTTTACGATATTGATTCTACCAATCCAGGAACATGGGAGGTCTTTCCACCTTCTGGTGTCTTCTGCAATTTCTTTCTTTAGGGTTTTAAAGTTTTCATTGTAAAGGTATTTTACGTCCTTGGTTAGGTTTATACCAAGGTATTTCATTTTTTTAGGGGCTATAGTAAATGAGATTGTTTCTCTCAGGATGTTTTCACTTCTTTCATTCTGGGCATATAGGGAGGCCACTGATTTTTGTACATTTATTTTGTATCCTGCCACCCTGCTGAACTTCTGTAGTTCCAGGAGCTTCCTGGTGGAGGTTTTGGGATCTCAGGTATAAGATCATGTCATCTGCCAATAGAGATAACTTGACTTCTTCCTTGCCGATTTGAATTCCTTTTATGTCCCTTTCTTGTTTTATGGTTTCAGCTAAGACTTCAAATACAATATTGAAAAGAAGTTGTGACAGTGGACAGCCTTGTCTAGTTCCTGATTGAAGTGGGAATGCTTCAAGTTTTTCCCCATTGAGTATAATTCTTGCTGTTGGCTTATTATATACAGCTTTTATTATATTGATAAAGGTTCCTTCCATTCCAACCTTCTCGGGTTTTGATCATAAAGGGCTGTTGGATCTTGTCAAAAGCTTTTTCTGCATCTATCAAGAGTATCAAAGACTGGTTTACATGGTGAATTACATTTATTGATTTGCGTATGTTGAATCAACCTTGTGTGCCTGGGATAAAGCCTACTTGATCCCCGTGGATGATCTTTTTGATATGTTTTTGAATCGGATTTGCTAAGACTTTGTTAAGAATCTTTGCAGTCTGTGTTCATCAGGGAGATCGGCCTATAGTTTTCTTTTTTAAGTGAATCTTTATTAGGTTTTGGGATTAAGACGGTATCAGCTTCATAGAAGGAATTTGGTAGTATTCCTTCCTTTGCTATATGATGGAACAGTTTAAGGAGTATTGGTGTTATTAGCTCCTTAAATGTCTGGTAGAACTCTGTGCTGAATCCATCGGGTCCAGGACATTTTTTGGTGGGAAGAGTTGAGATTACCTCCTCAATTTCCTCATATGTTATAGGACTATTCAAATAATTTACAACTTCCTGATTCAATTTAGGTAACTTGTGTTTACTTAGGAATTCATCCATCTCTTGTGTGTTGTCAAATTTCACAGAGTATAAGTTTTTGAACTATGATGTTATAATTCTCTGGATTTCTTGGGTATCAGTAGTGATAACTCCGTTTTCATTTCTAATTTTGTTAATTTGGGTTTTCTCTCTCTTGCTTTTGGTTAATTTGGCTAGGAGTGTATCAATCTTATTGATTTTTTCAAAAAATCAGCTTTTTAACTGGTTGATTTTCTGTATTGTTTTCCTAATCTCGATTTCAGATACTTCTCTCCTTATTTTGCTAACCTCCTCCCTCCTACTGTTTTTGGGATCCAATTGCTCTAGTGTCTCTAAAGCTTTTAGCTGCATTGTTAAGTTATTTATTTCTGATGTTTCCATTTTTTTGATGTAGGCATTAAGAGCTATGAACTTAACTCTTAGGACAGCTTTCCTTGTGTCCCAGAGATTTTGTTAAGTTGTATTTTCATTATCATTCACTTTCAGGAAATATTGAATTTCCTTTGTAATTTCTTCCTGAATCCAATTCTCATTCAGCATCATAGTGTTCAGTTTCCAGGAGTTAGTGTATTTTCTGTTGCTTGTTGTGTTGTGGATGTCAAACTTTAGACCGTGGTGGTCTGATAAGGTACAGGCTAGAATTTCAACTTTCCTATATATGTGGAGATTCTTTTTGTTGCCCAATATGTGATCTATTTTGGAGAAAGTTCCGTGTGCTGCTGAGAAAAATGTGTATTCTTTCGTGCGTGGATGAAAAGTTCGATAGAGATCTGTAAGGTCCATTTCTTTAAGGGTTTGATTAAGTTCCAAAGTGTCTCTGTTAAGTTTTTTACCTGTAGATCTATCCCATGTTAAGAGGGGGTTATTGAAATCCCCAAGAATTATCGTTTGGGGGTTGTAGGGTTGTAGGGTTTGCTTAATGAATGTGGAGAGGCCCGTATTGGGTGCATATATGTTCAGTATTGTGAAGTCTTCCTGGTGAATTGTACCTCTGACTAAAATGTAGTATCCGTCCATGTCTCTTATGATCTTTTTTGATTTGAAGCCTACTTTGTCTAATAGCATAATGGCTACTCCTGCCTGTTTTCTGCTTCCATATGCTTGTAGAATTGTTGACCAGCCTTTTATTTTTAGAGTGTGCCTATCTTTTGTGGTGAGATGGGTTTCCTGCAGGCAGCAGATTGATGGATTGTGATTTTTAATCCAAGTTTGTAATCTGTGTCTCTTGATCGGTGAGTTAATTCCATTAACATTTAGTGTTATAATAGAGAAACTGTTTTTAATTCTGGATATTTATTATGTTTAGTGGTTTTTGTAAGTATATTGCTTCACTTTTAATGGTGTTATACTTCCCTTCTGTTCTCCCGGATATGCCTGTTTTTCTCTTCATGCTTGAGTATCATTTCTAGCATTTTTTGAAGGCCTGCTTTGTTGGACATGTAACCCTTCAAGTTGTCTTTGTGCTGGAAGATTTTTCTTTCTACTTCAATCATGACGGATAGTTTTGCAGGGTATATCAGCCTGGGATGACGTTTTTGCTCATTCAATACTTGAAGTATGTCTCTCCAAGCTCTTCTTGCTTTTACTGTTTCAACTGAGAAGTCATTTGTTATTTTAATAGGTTTAACTTTAAAAGTGACTTGTTTTTTTTCCCCTAGAAGCTCTCAGCACCATTTCTTTATCTTGAATGTGGAGTGTTTTAACTATTATTTGCCGTGGCGAGTTTCTATTTTGATCATATCTGTTTGGGGTGTGGAATGCCTCTTGTATATGGATGGGCCTTCTCTTTTTTTAGATGAGGAAAGTTTTCCTTGATGATCGTTTGAAAAATTTCCTCAGGGGTGGTATTTTGAGATTCTTGCTCTGGTATTCCATGGATACGCATGTTAGGCTTCTTCAGGGTGTCCCATTACTCTTGAATGTTTTTCTCGAGTATCTTTTTGGCTTTAACAACCTCTTCCACTGATCTGGTTAATACTCCCACTTTGTCTTCAAGGTCTGAAATTCTGTTTTCTGCTTCGTTAGTTCTGCTGATACGACTCTCTGTTGAGTTCTGGGTTGAAGATAACTTATCTTTTAGTTCAGTTTTGAACTCTACTTGAGTCTTTTTTAACTGCTCTATGCCTGTTTTTGTTTCTTGAACTGTTTTTCTCAACTCCTCCAAGTGTCTGTTGTTTTCCTTTTCAAAGGGTTTGATGCAGTTATTTAATTCCTTTTGGATTTCCTCTTTCATAGTATTGAACATGGTAATGATCATGTTTTGAAAGTCTTTATCCTGTGTCAGGCTTTCTTGGCCATTTTCTGTGGGTTTATTCTGGTTGGAGTCTATCATTATGGGGGTTAATTCCTTCATTTGGAGATTTGTTTACTTGGGTGTTGTTTCTCATGGATTTGCACTTTGACTCTTAAGACCTTCTTTCAATTTCTGTGCATTTTTCACTGAACTGAATTATTTGGCCTGGGGTTTTGGGGTTGGGCGAGGGCGGAGCTTACCTAGGTCGTGGTGAGTCCTGGCTGGACGTTGCGTGACCCAGGTGGCGGAGTTGGAGTGGGGAAAGGGAGGATGTGGCGGCAGCGGTGTGCTATTTAACTTGTGGGAGCTGGGAGCTGTGGGGATCCACCCCGGCCCCCGCACGGTGTGGGTCCTGAAGGCTGGTGGGAGGAGCTGGGTCCCTTGGGCTGCCTGGGGTTCTGGGGGTTGGGCGGGTATGGAGCTTACCCGAGTTGCGGTGAGTACTGGCTGGACTGCGTGCATCCCAGGGGGTGTTGGAGTCGGAGTGGGGAAAGGGTGATCTAGTGAAATTTCTATTTTCCAATTACTAGTGATTTTTCTTTCCTGAGTATTTTCATATTATTCCCATAGTTCGCTCACTTTTTGAAGATATAGTAAAGAGTAAGTTACGTGAGATTTGAATGAATGATTACAATACAGTCCTTTGACCTGATCTTTCCTTATAGCAATTTCATTCTTTTAACGTAAGTTTAAATGCAAACTGAAGTGAATTATTTAGGTTAGATTGTTTAGGTTAGATAAATACAACTCAATTCTCAAATCCATCTATTTTGTTTGATACAACTTTAGGAACAATTACATTAATTTAAATCCTTTATATATTTGTATTTTTTTCTTTTTTCTATTATGTTTATTTATATATTTCCCAATCAAACAAACTTAATAGGTACCCTGGTCCACTCCCTCCCTCCACCCCTCTCTAGTCCCCCTTGCACCCTCCTTTCCCCTTTCTTTCACCCCCTCCCTCCCTTTCTCCCAGTTCCCCTTTCTCCCCCATTCCCTGAAACATCCTTTAGTGTGAAAGTCAAACTTCCCTCTGCATCCTCCACTCTAATGAGGTGTAAGGACTCAGTGGCATTGCTCCCCTTTAGTATGGGAACACTATTGTGACTGTTAATCCCTTGCCTCTAAGGATCCTTCCTAGTGCCTGTGATCCTGCTAGACTTTGGGGAGTCAGTGACATGTCAGTCATTGGCCAGGTCATGTAAAGTCTGATTATGGCTACTGTGTAGGGTATCTTGCGTATCATTGCTCCTCCCCATCCTTCATTCTTACACTCTTACTGCCCCCTCTTCGGCAAGTTTCCCTGAGCTTTGGGATGGGGAGAGATTTGGCTGGTTTGGTTCCACTTGATTAATGTAGGGTCTCTAATGTTCTGAAATTATCGTAGGTTGTTGTCAATTTTGCTGTTCCTGCACTGCCATTAAAAGGCTGTTTAAATGGAGTCTTATTATAAGAGTAGATTCAAAGGTGAATGGAATAAGAGTAGGAGACTGCAGTGAGGGGGGTCAGTCTCTCATTTGCAGGATGGTTACCATCTATCTTCCAGACTCTATGCCCTCCCTGACTAGTGAGATCAAACCCCCTCAGTTGCAAGTGGCCAGGAAGGAACATGAATGAGCATAACCAGATGTCTCATTATTTACTTGCAATACTTGATGGTGACCTATTTTCTCTGCTGTAACATGATGCTCTATCTCCTTATTTCTGGGAGCCCTCCTTCCCCTTCCCTCCTGTTTATAATCTTTGCAATTTCTGTAGGTATTACAGAGATTTATCTTTGAGTATGTCACTAAGTGGGCTTGGTACTAGAATCTACCTTATAGAGAGTACATATGGTGCTTAATTTTCTGTGTCTGGGATATTTCACTCAATGTAATTTTTTCTAATTCCATCCATTTCCCAGCAAATTTCATTAATTCATCTCTTTTGATGGTTGAGAAGTTTTCCATTGTATAAATGTACTACATTTTCCTTATCTACTTGTCAGACATTTAGGTTGATTCCATGACTTTGCTATTATAAACAGTGCTGCTATGAACATGGTCATGCTCGTGTCATTGAAGTGAATTTTCGCTTTATGGGGGATTGAGATTTGTATTTAACATTTTGTCTAATATGATAATGTTTGGGGAAACCATGTTTTTTATTTATATTTATTTTTCCCCAATCATTTAAGCTTAATGTGTACCCCATCCCCTCCCTCCCTCCACTTCCCAGTCCCCTTTGCACCCTTCCTCATCTTTTCCCCTTCCTCCCGCCCCTTCTCCCAGTGTCTCCCCCTGCCCCCTCCCATTCCCTGGAGCATCCTTTTGTGTAATGCCAAACTTTCCTCTGAGTCCTCCACTCTAGTGAGGTGTAAGGACTTAGTGGCATTGCCCAGAGTCCTTTCTGTGCAGGGAGACTATGTTAAAAGCATGTTTTCTTTCTTATTTTACTTGTATTAATGTATGTGTTTTCATCTTCTACTACCCGCCCCGGTCTTCCCTCCAGCCAGTTTCTCTCTCTCACACATGTGTCCTTGGCAATGTAATGTAATCATCTCCTCTCTTCTTCCCTATTCTCCAGCCCCTTCTTGGTTAAGGCTTTCTTCCCCAAGCCATTTCCTTCTCTCCTTTGTCTATGATTTACTATCTTTCTTCTCTTGCAATGACTTTCCTCAATAGCTTCTATTTTAGTTTCCTGGTCTCCTGTGTTTTCAAGTCAAAGATACAGAGCTAATGTTTCCATATTAGAGCAGCAATTGATTTTTTTAAAAATTGGCTTTGTAAACCCTCTTCTTTGATCTGCCATTCCCAGATACCACCTGTAAGTATATCACATATATTGACAATGGACAAGGAGAATTACTTATGCATATTTTTAATATTTAATTAATTAATTTACTTGAATATGTGTGTTTATGTGTATGTGTGTTCATGTGTGTGTGTGTATGTTTGTGTGTATGTGTGTGTTTATTTTCATGTGTCACAGCACGCATATGGAGTAGTGAAAATAACTTTTAAGAGCTGTCTCTCTTTTCAACTTAAATGAAGTCAGGTCTTTAGGCCTCCTTGGCAAATACCTTTACCTGCACAGCAATTTAACTGGTGTGACTTTAATATGTATGTTTTTTACTGCTTTGCAGAAATTTCTTGATCTAGTTGTGACTTTTTTAATATCATGTATAAATTTTTATTTTGCTTTTTAAAAAATCAAAGTTTTATTATTTCAAAAGATTTAAAATAGGATCACACTTTACAAAAAGTTACATAGGAAATAAAATTCCCAAGTTACAAATAGAAATGTAATACCACAGAGTATCTTATAAAATACAAAGATAGAAATAAATTTTGTGATTTCTTTTTGTTTCTTTTTTTGACCCCACTCCATCCAAAAACCCAACCAATCCATAGTTCTCAGCTGTGAGGATCATATCCCCACATAAATTTTCCAACACAGTAGGCAGAACTCATCATCTTCCACTAAACCGTTGGCTGTCTCTGTTGCAATCACACCCTACCTCTGAATTCCATGCCACAGAATTTTTCAGCTGATCCAAGCATCTCACACCCCTAAGTAACTCTAAAAAACTTAACACATACAGCAAGCTCCATAATCAAGTCAGAATTCTAGGCTAAATACTCCAGACAAGAGTTTAATACTAGACTTTTCTTGATGTAGTTGTGACTTTTAATGGAACTAAAGAAACCATTTCTTTAGTGACATCTTCATCAATCCTTCTAAGAGAAATGGCAGGTCAACATACCCCTAAAGGCACATGCTCATCAGATGGTGACAGAGTTGAGAGACCTGGTTCTTCTACATTCAGTGTTCTGACATGTGGGCATTTGAATGATTAGTAGCCTGACTTCTGAATAGCATTAAACCCGTATAGTTTGCAATGGTTGGAGAAAATATTGATAGCTACTTAATTTTCTCTCACAAAGTCATCAAGAACACAAGCTGGATCTGATGTTGCCAATTTCACTGTCTGACTTTGGAATAGAAAACATTGGAAGCCACATGGCAGCATGACACTGAAGCCATACATATGCACACATTCATGTTGTGTGACATAGTGACACAACATTATTATCCACAAAATTTTTACTTGAGACCCACACAATTTTTTTCCAAAAACATCATCAAGCCATTTCTAGATGCTGTTATTAATGTTTTGCTCATGGGCTGGCAAGATAGTTCAGTGGATAAGATGTGCTTCCAAAGTCAGCAACCTAAGATTCATCCCCAGAAGCCCATATGGTGGAAAGAGAGACTAACTGTCAAAAATTTTCTTACGTTCGCCCTGATGCTCTAGCATTCTCTCTATCTTTCCTTTCATAAGTAAGTAAATAAATAAATAAAATACTTAAAATATTTCATTTGTTTGGAGAGAGAGAGAGAGAAGAATTGAGGGAAGGAGAGAGAGAGAGAAAATAGATGGGAGAAAGAGAAAGAGGGAGAGATAGAGATAGAGAGATTGACTGTATACTCATGCCTGTAGTCAGAGCACACCTTTCTGAAGCCTGTTCTTCCAAATCAAAATCAATTTGCTATGTTTGCATGCAGACAACTAAGCCTGTCACTGCTCTTCATTTTGTTTTTCCCCCCTCATTTTGTTTTAAGTAAGTTTATGACTTTAAGTTTGGCTGCATTCAGTTATCCTGAGTCATATTCAGCTCACAGGCTGTGGTTGAACATTCTGACCTATGTTCTCAAAATTGAGTGGTTTGTTGGTTTTTGCTTTGATCATTTCACACTTCTTGAATTGAGGTGGGAATTGCCCTTGAGAATGGAGGAAGCAGCTTCTTTCTAGAAATACTGACCACTTTTTGCCTAGTGTTGGGCGGGTACAGATCATGCTGTGCGGGTGAGATATGACCAATGCTGGTGATCTCACTTTAGAAGGGTCCTCCACACATGTGGGTGGTGATGCTATACTGGCTTTAATGGTGAGAGCTTTGCTGTTCCTTTGAATTTCTAGCTCATGTTTCATCTTGAAATTATTCATATTGAATGTATCTCTACTGATCCATACTGCATGTATATAATCTGGACTGTCCTTGTGGTCAACTGGAGGGGGCTTATTTTGCCAGAGTAATCGACTTCCCTTTTTAATTAAAGGCAAAGAAAGATAAAGGCAGTAATTCTGTAATTCAGTGGCCTACAAAAATTTCATAGTCATCAGGTTGCCTTCATTGTGATCTTGAAACAAGTAAAAAAGTCATGTTTGGAAGGAAGAATGGAAAAAAGGTCACGGCATCCAACCTTTATGTGATTGTAGTGCACAAGAATCAGTGGAAGGAGTGATGTGACTACCAGCATCTGACACAATGCATTGAAGGAATTCTGAGAGATGTAGTCTGCATGTAGTGCTTTTCTCAGAGGGATGATCTCTTGTGTCCCATGTTCTTCAACTTTGAGGGTCTGGTTTGATTCACAGGGACACAGCCTAGGATTTGAAAAGGAAAATATAGTCTGGGCTAGTGAAGAGCAGAGCTGGGAAGAATTGTAGTTCATGAAGGCTCTGGGCTGAATCACCTGCTGCTTGGCATCCAGGTCTGAGTGGGAATTCTTAGAGCAGACACACAGTGTTCAGTCATGCATGAAGCTTGCTTGTCTTCAAACAAGACTGTGGCTTTTTCAGATTTTCATTTTGGAACCCAGAACACAACCTCAACCTCATCAGGATGCTCATTCTGTCTTCAGAGGTTACTTGCTTTGCTTTGTCCTCCTCTTCCCTAAGTTCTCCTTCAAGGACTTCTTCAGTGTTACTAGGTAGCTCAGATTTGCAGGTCATAAGATTTCCTGAGCAGTGTGTACCGAAGGGTAGAGCACACAGGATGGGAAGCTCATATTCTCCATAAGTGAGCTGCTGTCTGCATAAAGTCCTCACAAGCAAAGACAATGTACTTGTGGAGTCTTTCTGTGGAGTCTAGATCCACAGAGATGTCACAGAGGAATGAGAGTGAGGCACTGGCTCCTGGCTGCCAGTGTTTTTCCCTGAGAGAAAATTCTATCCTGATGTCCGTTCTTATGGAGCCAAAGACTGAAGAGGGGGATGCAGAGACCCTGCTGGGTGGGAAGCAGTTGTGTAGGATTGTGGAGTCCTAACCTTATCATTAGCAGACTAAAAGTGTTTTGAGGGTTCTTTAGGCCATGCTACTGTCTGGGAAAATGATCCAGAGTTTAGACTCTACCATTGAGGTAGAGAATAGTCTTTGCTCCCTTGTTCCAGCTTCAGAAATTTATGTTGACAGGATTTAAGTTGGTAATAAGTGGAGAAAGCCACGTAGATTCTAAAACATGTTTTCTCTTAAATTTCTTTTTTAATTATTATTATTTCTGCTCATACAAACTTAACAGGTACACCGGTTCTCCACCTCCCCCCGATGCCCCTGCTCTCCCATGCCCTCTCTCTTCTCTCCCCATCCTCTAGTGCCTCTCCCCCACAATCGCCTGAGCATCCTTTACTGTACATGCCAAACTCTCCTCTGGGTCCTCCTCTCCGATGAGGTGCATTTCCCAGAACCCTTTCCTGTGTTCCCCTTAAGCTAGGATCTCTACTGTGACTGTCAGTCCCTAGCCTCCAAGGATCCTAGTGCCTTTAGTCCATGCTAGACTTTGAGAGGTCAATAATGTGTTGGACATAGCGCAGGTCATGAAAAGTCCTATTATGATTGCTTCGGCCCTAACGTGTGTGGAGTATCTTGCATATCGTTGCTCTTCCCATCCTTGTGCTCTTACAATCTTATTGCCCCCTCTTCCGCAAATTTCCCTGAGCTTCAAGATGGGGACAGATTAGGCTGGCCCAGTTCCAGGTAGTTGATATAGAGTCTCTGATGTTCTGAATTATGGTTTGTTAATTTTTTTTCAGTTTTTCTGCTCCCGCAATGCCCTTGGCTCCATCCTGATGGGTATTGGATGTCACCCCCTGGCCAGAGATAAAAAACTGTTAAATTAGAGTCTCACTATAAAAGTATATTCAAAGGTAGATGGAATAAAAGTAGGAGACTGCAGTGAGAGAAGGGTCAATCACCCATTTGCAAAATGGTTACTTTCTATCTGGCAGCTTATATGCCTTCCCCTTCTGGTAAGATCATACTCCATCAGTTGCAAATGATCAGGAAGGAAAGTCTGTGAACTTAACCAGATGTCTCATTACTTATTTGCAGTACTTGATGATGGCCTATTTTCTCTGCTGTAACATGGTCCCCTCTCTCCTTGTTTCTGGTGGGGCCCTCCTTCCCCATCCCTCCTGTTTATAATCTTTACAATTACTGTAGGTATTACAGAGATTTGTCTTTGAGTGTCTCTGAGTGGGTTTCGTACTAGAAGCCACCTATTAGGGAGTACATACAGCGCTTAATTTTCCGTGTCTGTGATACTTCACTCAATTGTTTCTAATGACATCCATTTCCCGGCAAATTCCAGTAATTCATCATTTTTGATGGCTGAGTAGTATTCCATTGTATAAATGTACCACATTTTCCTTATCCACTCGTCAACTCTTGGACATTTGGGCTGATTCCATGACTTTGCTATTATAAACAGTGCTGCTATGAACATGGTCGTGCTTGTGCTATCGAGGTGAATTTTTGCTGTATGGGGGGTTATTCCCAAAAGTGGAATCGCAGGGCCATATGGCATTTCAATCTTTAACTTCTTTAAGAATCTCCAGATGACTCGCCAGAGTGGTTGTATGAGCCTGTATTCCTACTGGCAATGTAGTAGAGTCCCCCTCTCTCCACATCCTCTCCAGCATTTGTTGTTGTTTGTATTGTGGATTTTTGCCATCTTGAAAGGGGTGAGATGATATCTCAGGGAAGTTTTGATTTGCATTTCCCTGATGGCTAAGGATGTGGAACATTTTTTAAGATATTTGTTAGGCATTTTAATTTCGTCCTTGTTAAAGTTTCTTTGAATTCCAAGGCCCATTTTTCAATTGTCTCATTTGTTTCCTTGGTGTTTAGTTTTCTAAGTTCTTTGTGCACTCTGGACAGTAGAGCTCTATCAGATATGTGGTTTGTGAAGATTTTCTCCCATTCTGTGGGTTGCCTTTGTGCTTGAGTAAATGCCTTGCTCACAGGAAAGAAGGGCTGCCTATTATCCTCTGGATGATGTTTGGGTGAGTTAGTGTTGGTGGGATGTTGGAAAGCAGGAAATGTGTGGTATGATAAAGACATTCTATGTATCTGTGACCAAAAAGCAATCAGAGAGAACTTAAGGTCTTTATCTGAACAGAAGCTCTTTAATTTCAGAAGATCCCATCTGTTGAGTGTTGGTTGTAGTGACTGTGCTATAGGATGTCTGTTTAGGAACTGTTGGCCTAGCCCAATCAGATCGAGGGAGTTCCCTACCCTTTCAACTATGGTTTTTATAGTCTCTGGCCTTATTTCGAGTTCCTTGATCCATTTGGAATTAAGTCTTGTACATGGTGACAAGTTGGGTCCAGTTTTAATCTTCTGCATGTGGATATCTAGTTTTGCCAACACCATTTGTTGAAGATGCTGTTCTTTTTCCATTGGATTTTTTGGGCCCCTTTGTCAAAGATAAAATGGCTATAGTTGTGTGGGCTTATATCTGGGCCTTCAACCGTTATCCATTGATCTGTGTGTCTATTTTGGAGCCAGTACCAGGCTGTTTTCATACCTATGGATTTGTAGTATAGACTAACGTTTGGTGTTACTCAGGATTGTCTTTGCTATCCTGGGTCTTTTGTGCCTTCATATGGATTTTGTGATTGTTTGTTCAACCTCTTTAAAGAATTGCTTTGGGATTTTAATTGGTATAGCATTGAATTTGTATATTGCCTTTGGTAGGATGGTCATTTTTATGATGTTGATTCTGCCAATCCAGGAACATGGGAGGTCTTTCCACCTTCTGGTGTCTGCAATTTTTCTTTAGGGTTTTAAAGTTTTCATTGTAAAGGTCTTTTACTTCCTTGGTTAGGTTTATACCAAGGTATTTCATTTTTGGGGGGGCTATAGTAAATGAGATTGTTTCTCTCAGGGCGTTTTCACTTCTTTCATTCTGGGCATATAGGAAGGCCTCTGATTTTTGCACATTTATTTTGTATTCTGCCACCTTGCTGAGCTTCTCAATTAGTTCCAGGAGCTTCCTGGTGGAGTTTTTGGGATCACTCAGGTGTAAGATCATGTCATTTGCAAATAGGGATAGCTTGACCTCTTCCTTGCCAAGTTGAATCCCTTTTATGTCCTTTTCTTGTTTTATGGCTTCAGCTAAGACTTCAAGTACAATGTTGAACAGAAGTGGTGCATCTCTTAAACTTCTTAATTCTATTTTTCTTCTTCTTTTGCCTTATGACTCTGATTTGTTATTACTGGTTTCTGAATGAAACAAGCTCAAAGTAAAATCATGTTTCATCTTTGTGTGCCAGAGTAGATCACAAAGTATGTATCTTGGTTGGAAATGTGTCCCTCAAAGTCTCATGTGTTTGAGAAGGTCATGGCACCTTTGAGAGGTAGAGCCTTGCTGGAGGAAAGTGGTCACAAGGGGTGGGCCTTGGCGTGGATTATTCTTACGCTACGTCCAGGAGAAGTCTGCCTTACAGCAAATGGTCTTGAAACTCTCAGCCTCGCAGATGGCTGTGACTTTGTCTGTCTCAGCTTCTACCACCCAGTCATGCCAGCTCTGCAATGAAAGACTGCATCTCCCCTCTGGAACCATAAGCTGAATAAATCTCCATTTCTCCCTTAAGTTGACTGACTATTCTCTTACAGCAATAATGAAGAGTAACCATTACAGTAGGTGCCAAATAAATGCCTTGCTCACACGAAAGAAGGGCTGCCTTATTATCCTCTGGATGATGTTTGTGTGGGTTAGTGTTGGTGGGATGTTGGAAAGCAGAAAATGTGTGGTATGATAAAGACATTCTATGTATCTGTGACCAAAAAGTAATCAGAGAGAACTTAAGGTCAAACCATAGAAAAACTGGAAACCAAAAGAATAATCTATTTTATCTGATAAACTGCAGCATGTAAAAACAGAAAAAGTTATTATAAGTGATAAAAGAGGCCTGGGGATCTGGCTTAGATGTTGCAGTATTTGCCTTTCAAGCAAAAGTACTTCAGTTTAAGTCCCACCTAAAAATTCCAGTCTGATATGGTGGTGGCCTGCAATTCTGACCCCGGGAAATCCCAAAACAAACCAACGAGGAAATAGAACAATGGCTGAGTGATCCATTAAGTTACTCCTGGGCCTTTCCAGGCACATACACATTTAAATTGGGTCTCATGTACATGAACACACATTGTGATTTTTGACTCAAAAAGGGTAAGATGATGAGCCATTGAGGATGATTCCAGATATCAGCCTCTGGACTCTACAGTAGTGTGTGCAGAAGAGCATTACATCTGCATTCATATGCTTACCCACATGCATGGAAACAGGCATATACATGTGCACACATATCCTTGCAAATGAAAAAATATTGATGGGAAATTCCGTGAATTCCATCTTCCCTTTGAAGTCAGGATCAATCCTCCTGCTACTATAGAAAACCACTATGGTTTTGATGGTTGATTTCTTTCTCAGAATTTGAGACTTCTAGATCTAAGCTTGTGCAGAAAGAATCAAAACTTATTATTTTAAATTAATTTAAAAATTATTTTTAGAGTTTCATACATGAACATGGTGAATTTTTGATATTTTCACATCTTAATCTCCAACCCAATTCTCCCTCCTTTACTTATTACAACCTGTTTTCTTCCCTACCAGTTTCCTTCCTATACACATGTCTTTTCACATGTGTGGCCTACAGAGCAACACAGGAAATGAGTTCATTGCTACACTGTTCTCATGGTAAAATAAGCTTGTTGGTCAATAGCAGGGTTTGGTGGGATACAAATATAGAAAAGATACCTTGTGAGTTTGGTAAGCCCACAGGAAGTGGTTCAGGCAGATGTTTAATGTTGGGCAGGGAATAAGAGTCATATTAACATGCATTCTAGCACACGAATCAGAAAGAATTTTCATTTATTTTGGCCTATATCATGCAGAAATCCTGCAGATGTCTCTTGCTGAGCAGGTCCTGACCCTTGTGTTTGGTTACCTGGAGGAACAGAGCTAGATGGTCAGTACTGGGCAAGTTGAAGTATTGACCTTCCCTAGCGTGTGTGTACCAGAAGGCACATAAGTATGAGTGCTTGTGAAGGCCTAAGGGTGGCTTCAGGAATCATGCTGGATTTCTCTACCTCCTTACTGCTCTGGTCTGGGGTTTCCCAGTATCTGACCTCCCGTGGTCACTTTGCAGGCTTCTGCTGCCATAGCTGCCCAGCATTTTGATGTAGGATCCCCAAATGTGGGACTTTGAACTCTGGTTCTGTGTATAAAGCAAAGGTTTTAATCCATGAACCATCTCACCATCCCTCATTCCTGAGGTTTAAGGTAAGGGAAGGCATCCAAACGGTGAGAATTGAGGCATACTTTCACAGATCAGAAAGATTTGAAGGGACTAGTTTGTCTAAGCACTTACCTTCCTGAATGTAGAGATGCTAGAAAGTCTGCATGGGGAAGAGGGCTACTGCTTGTTTCCACATAAAAGGAATGAAAGACCTCATGGGATGAGGGCTGGAGACTCTCATCTATTAAAACGTAATGTGGTTTTCTGGTGTCTATACCTGTCCATACATAAGTATGACAATAGGCCTCCACCAAGGACCCAAATAAGTAATGAGACATCTGATTAAGTTCACAGACTTTTGTTCCTGATCATTTACTACTGAGGGGGAGTGATCTCACCAGAAGAGGAGGGCATATAGTCTGGCAGATAAAAAGTAACAATTTTGCAAATGGGTGATAGACCCCTCCCTCACTGTGGTTTCCCACTTTTATTACATCTACCTTTGAATGTGCTTTTATCACAAGACTCTAACAACTTTTTGTCTCTGGCCAGGGGGTAACATACAATGCCCACCAGGATGGAGTGAAGGGCATTGCAGGAGCAGCAAAACTGCAAAAGAAAATCAACAAACCACAATCCAGAACTTCAGAGACTCTATATCAACCACCTAGAACTAGGCCAGCTTAGTCTCTCCCCATCTTGAAGCTCAGGGAAATTTGCGGAAGAGGGGGTGGTAAGAGTGTAAGAGCATAAGGATGGGAGGAGCAATGATATGTAAGATACTCTATACTAGTTAGGGCTGAAGCAATCATAATTGGACTTTGCATGCCTTGCGCATTGTCCAACACACTGTTGACCTCACAAAGTCTAGCATCTGCTAAAGGCACCAAGATCCTTGGAGGCAAAGAATTGGCAGCCACAGCAGTGTTCCTATACCTAAGGGGAACACGGGAAAGGGTTCGGCAAAGGCCACTGGGTCCTTGTACGTCATCGGAGAGGAGGGCCCAGAGGAAAATCAGTCATGCACAAGAAAGGACTCTCTGGGAATTGGGGTGGGAGGCACTGGGGGATGGGGAGGGAGAGGGATGGGGAGGGGGAACAGGGGGTACGGGGGGAGGAGGAGGGAGGGAGGGAACTGGTGTACCTAATAAGTTTGTATGAGCTGAAATAAAAAAAAAGTGGTCTATTTCAGAGTCAGAAGGCATTTAGACCACATCTATTCTGGTGACCAGGGGTCTGGGCTCAGTACAGACTCTGTCCTAACATTTGTCATTCATTACCTTTTTCTGGAAATTATTTCTGTCTCCTCTCTAAGAGGTTCAAAACAATGTCTTCAAAGTTAATTTCAACCACAAAGCTATTTCTTCAAAGTAAATATAGCATCTAACTGAATATGTGTCTGACTGTGTAACAGTTTTTTCCTCCAGTGAAAGCGGCAGGCATATTAATGCATGTTTTCTTTTTTCACCTCCAAGCAAGGTGCTATGTAATGTCATCACATGCCTCTTTGAGATCGTAGAAGTTACACAAGGGGTGTGTTTTGGGCTTGGTGTGCTTGGGGCACCATACGATTGGGTTTTCTGAACATTTTTATTGCTTAATTTGTAACCCAAGCATGCAGGTTTCTAATTATTTTATTCAGTTTTCATACTCAGTTGGACAAGGACTATTTCCCCCAATTACTGGGGTTTTTAGGAGTCATACCCCAGAGTTTGGATGAATATGCTTTGTGTCCTGGTATCCCAGGGTGCAATTCTCTAGATTTCCAAGTCCATTGGTCTCCTGTATTTGTTCTTTCATATACATAGCAGGAAGAAACATTTGAACACTGAATTACAGTTCTGACTAGGCCAGGAACAAATTCTTTATTAGAGTGGCGATGGGAACAGGGCTATTGTTTGCCTCTCATAAAAGGAATGAAAGATCTCATGGGATGAGGGCTGGAATGAGACTCTTACTTGTCAAAGCACAATTAGTTCTGGGGTCTATGCCTCGTCCATACATATGTATGACAGTTGTTTCTTTATGATATTTAAAAGGTGGCCTATTTCAGATCCATTTTCACAGACTACCAGAATGTGAATTCTGAGCTGTGGAGTATTGTAGATACCTGTGTTACATCATTTATTTTGTGGTGGATTGCGAAAATTTTTCCTTTTTTTTTTTTTTTTTAAAAACTTCTCTGAACTTTCACTTACAAATAAAATAAATACATACTTTCATGTCCCACCAACACTGAATAAGAAATCCCTTCTCTCCACATCCTCGCCAACATTTGCTGTTATTTGTGATATGATGTCAGCTATTCTGACTGGGATAAGATGGTATCTCAGTAGTTTTAATTTACATTTCCCTGATGGCTAGGGAGGCTGAACACTTTTATTCTTTAAATCATTTTTAATTAATATTTTGTCTTTTTAGTTACAAACATAATGGGTGGTTGTCCCCTCTCCCCTCTCTTCTCATTCTCCCTTCCCTTCACCAGTTCATTCTTCTCGCATCCACCCTCCTGTCTGTCTGCTTGTGTGGATCATAGTGTTCCATTTGGTTTATCTCTATTGGTGTGGGTTCAGGTCTCTGTGGCAGATTAAGGATCCCTTCTCCCCCACTGACAGGGGAGCTCTTCTTCACCTCTCTAGTCCTGGCCCCTAAGGTTCTGCCTGTAATTATTTCTCTTGTATTCATTGTTAGTCTATGCGAGAATGTTGATATGTCAGTCTTAGTGCAGGTCTGGTGGGGATCAGTCTCATTGTGGTAAGTTTCTCAATGCAGCAGCCCTATCTTTAGTGGAATGACTTGCCCAGCTGTGGACCTCTCCACCGTCAGTCTCTTACCCTCTTATTCCACAGGATTCCCTGAGCCTGAGGATGGGGAGAGGCTTGGTTGGCCTGATTCTGGCTGAGTGTTTTAGGGTCACCTGCACTATGCATTTGGGTTGATTATTGATGTGTATTTGATTGCTCTTTTGTGGGATGCTGAACACTTTTTAAAAATATTTATTGGTTTTCTGTGTTGAACACTTTTGAAGATATTTATTGGTTTTCTGTGGTCTATTTAAAGATATTTATTGGCTATTTGAACTTTGTCTTGTAAAAAGTTATTAATTTTGTTTTTTAGTTACAAGGTCCCTTTTTAAATTGGATTACTTGCTTTCTTGATGTTTTTGAGTTCTTTGTATACTCTGGGTACAAATCCTTCTCATATATGTGGTTGCAAATATTTTCTCCCTCTTGTAGTGCTTTTTTTGCTTAGGATATTTCCATATGAATTTTAAATTCTTTTTCAATTTCTGTGGAAAATTGTACTGGAATTTTTAATTGAAAGTGTGTTGAATCTGTATATTGTGTTTGATACATGGCCATTTTCACAATGTTTATCCTTCTGATTAATGAGCAAAGGAAAGTCTTTCCACTTTCTGATATCTTCTTTAATTTTTTTGTTTCAGTCCTTTAAAGTTTCTTGTATAGGTTTTTTTTAATACATTTTTTATTATTTCTGCTCATACAAGCTTAATAGGTAGACCAGTTCCCTCCCTCCCTCCTCCTTCCCCCAAACCCCTTGCTCCCCCCTCCCTCCCCATCCTCCTTGTATAGGTCTTTTACTTCCTTGGTTCTGCTACCTTAAAGTTACTCTATTTTTTTTAGAATTATGTTAAATGGATCTTTTCTCTTGTTTCTTTCTTGCTTTATTCATTATTTTTGGTGTATAAGAAGTCCACAGATTTTGGGTTATTAATTTTGTTACCTACCATTTTCCTGAACAAGTTTATTAGTTCTAAGAGTTTCCTAGTAGAACCATTAGGGTTTCTGAGATATACAATCATGTTATCTGAAAATAGAGATACTTGACTTCTTCCTTTCCTATTTGTATCCCTTTTAACTTTCTTTCTTTTCTTATTGTTCTAGTAAGACTTCACAGAGATTATAATACAGGAGTGCTAAGAGTAGCCAGACTTTTCTAGTTCCTGGTCTAAGTGAGAATGGTTCAAGTTTTTGCCATTTAGGATGATATATGGTATAATCTTGCTCTATTTAGCCTTCATTGTTTTAATGTATGTTCTTTGATTCCTATTTTCTTTCTTTTTTAATTTATTTTTTATTTCTTCCACTCATATAAAGTTGATAAGTACTCCATGCCCCTCCCTCTCTCCACCCCTCCTTCCCTCCACCCCTCCTTGGATCCCCTTGCTCCCTACCCCCTTGTCCCCTTCCTTTCCCCGCTCCCTCCCTTTCTCCTGGTGTCCCCCCCACCCCGTTCCTGGAGCATCCTTTAGTGTGTATGTCAAAACTTCCCTCTGGGTCCTCCTCTCTGATAAGGTGTAAGGATTCAGTAGCATTGCCTAGAGCTCTTTTTTGTGTTTCCCTTTAGTATAGGAACATTATTGTGGCTGTTAATCCCTTGCCTCTAAGGATACTAGTGTCTGTGATCCACACTAGACTTTGGGGGTCAATGATATGTTGTTAATAGTCCAGGTCATGCAAAGTCCTATTATGATTACTTCAGCCCTAACTGGTGTGGAGTATCTTGCATATGGTTGCTCCTCCCCATCTTTAGGCTGTTACAATCTTAACGCCCCCTCTTCTGCAAATTTCCCTGAGCTTTGGGATGGGGAGAGATTAGGCTGGCCTGGTTCCAGGTGGTTGATGCAGAGTCTCTGATGTTCTGAATGATGGCTTGTTGATTTTTTTTTCAGCTACTGCACCGCCCTTGGCTCCATGCTGATGGGTATTGGATGTCACACCCTGGCCAGAGATAAAAGGTTGTTAAAGTAGAGTCTTATTATAAGAGTAGATAAAAAGGTAGATGGAATAAGAGTAGGAGACTGCTGTGGTGAGTGTTGGGGGGGGTCAGTCTCCTATTTGCAGGATGGTTACCTTCTATCTGCCAGATTCTATACCCTCCTTTTCTGGTGAAATCATACCCCATCAGTTGCAAGTGACCAGGAAGGAAAGTCTGTGAGCTTAACCAGATGTCTCATTACTTACTTGCAGTCCTTGGATGGTGGCCTATTTTCTCTGCTGTAACATGGTCCCCTCTCTCCTTGTTGCTGGTGGGGCCCTCCTTTCCCTTCCCTCTTGTGTATAATCTTTGCAATTACTAAAGATATTACAGAGATCTATCTTTGAGTGTGTCACTAAGTGGGTTTGGTACTAGGATCCACCTATTAGGGAGTACATACGGTGCTTAATTTTCTGTGTCTGGGATACTTCACTCAATATAATTGTTTCTAATGCCATCCATTTCCCAGCAAATTTCATTAATTCATCATTTTTTATGGCTGAGTAGTATTCCATTGTATAAATATATGACATTTTCCTTATCCACACGTCAACTGTGAGGTATTTTGGTTGATTCCATGACTTAGCCATTGTAAACAGTGCTGGTATGAACATGGTTGTGCTTGTGAGATGAATTTTTGCTGTATGGGGGATTATTCCCAAAAGTGAAGTAGCAGGGTCATATGGCATTTCAATCTTTAACTTTTTAAAGAATAAAGAGATGGCTCACTAGAGTGGTTGTATAAGCCTGCATTCCCACCAGCAATGTAGGAGAATTCCCTTCTCTTCATATCCTCTCCAGCATTTGGATGTGTTTGTGTTGTGAATTTTTGCCATCCTGGCCAGGGTGAGATGATATCTCAGGGAAGTTTTGGTTTTCATTTCCCCGATGGCTAAGGATGTGGAGCATTTTTTAAGGTATTTGTTAGACATTTCAATTTCTTCCCTGGTAAAGTTTCTTTTAAGTTCCAAGGCCCATTTTTTTTAGGCATACAAACCAAAGATTTATTGATAATAAGTTATAAAAATGACTCTAAAACAGTCCTTTTTAGTATACATATCATTTTGCCATTATTAAAGATGAAAACAGATGTTCATAAAAATGAGATAGCTGGGCCTGTTTATCTTTATATGAGGAATCAGATCTTTTTTAAAAAAATAATTAATTAGTTAATTTATTTCTACTCATACAAACTTAATAGGTACACTGGTCCCCTCCCCCCCTCCCTATCTCCTAGTGCCTCCTCTCCCCCAGCCCTGGAGCATCCTTTTTTTTTTTAAATTAAAATTTAACATAAACCTTATCTAAGGCATAAGAGAGTTCTTGGGGGCTAGAAATTGATAGAAAGTGAGAGTCTGAGTCACATGTGTGAAATTGGCTGTGAAAATTGGGTACGAATTATTAAAAAATTAAGAATAAAGGAGAACATGGAATGGAAGAGTTTGGTAGCTACAGGTACCATGTACAGTGGTATTAAGTGTTGGAAATTAAGGTGTGGTAATGCTGGAAAGTTCTTGTTATATTCATTTGGTTAAAAAAAGGGAGTCATTTAGAAACAGAAAGATGAATAACATTACTTTAGTGAGTATGTCCAAGTTTCCTCTGGGCCTTCCTCTCTGATGAGGTGTAAGGACTCAGTGGCATTTCCTAGAACTCTTTCTTGTGTTCTCCATAAGTATAGGAACACTATTGTGGCTGTTAATCCCTAGCTTCTAAGGATCCTAGTGCCTTTAGTCCATGGTAGACTTTGAGGGGGTCAATAATGTGTTGGTCATTGCACAGGTCATGCAAAGTCCAATTATGATTGCTTTGGACCTAACTTGTGTGGAGTATGTTGCATATCATTACTCCTCTCCATCCTTGTGCTCTTACAGTCTTACTGCCTCCTCTTCTGCAAATTTCCCTGAGCTTCAGGATGGGGACAGATTAGGCTGGCCTGGTTCCAGGTGGTTGATATAGAGTCTCTGATGTTCTGAATTATGGTTTGTTGATTTTTTTTTTTCAGTTTTGCTGATCCTGCAATGCCCTTGGCTCCATCCTGATGGGTATTGGATGTAACCACCCTGGCCAGAGATAAAAAGCTGTTAAAATAGAGTCTTATTATAAGAGTATCTTCAAAGGTAGATGGAATAAAAGTAGGAGACTGTGGCGAATCTCCCATTTGCACAATGGTTACTTTCTATCTGCCAGACTATATGCCCTCCCCTTCTGTGAGATCATATACAATCAGTTGCAAATGATCAGGAAGGAAAGTCTGTGACCTTCACCAGATGTCTCATTACTTACTTGCAGTCCTTGATGGTGGTCTATTTTCTCTGCTGTAACATGATCCCCCCTCTCTCCTTATTTCTGGTGTGGCCCTCCTTCCCCTTCCCTCCTGTTTATAATCTTTCCAAGGCCCATTTTTTTTATTGTGCATATGTCTTTGTTTGTTTATTTATTTATTTTTATTTCCACTCATACAAACTTAATACGTACACCAGTCCCCTCCCTCCCTCCAACCTCCCACCGGCCTATGCCCCCTCCCCTCCCTTCTCCTTCCCCATCCCCCAGTGTCTCCCCCTCCCATCCCAGGAGCATCCTTTTTTTTTTAATTTTTTTTATTATTATTTATTCAACTGTGCGCATGTGCATGTGCGTGTGTATGTGCGCGCGCATGTGTGTATGTCTGTGTGTGTGTGTCTGTGTATGTGTAGAACCACGGACGAATTCGCGAACCACCATGGACGCCTCCACCTCCTTCTGCCCCGGGATTCACAGGCTCCGCCCTACCAGGACCAGAAGCGCAGGCCGCCCCCGCTTCCGCCCGGCGTTTATACGTGGGATCTGGGATCCGAACTCAGGACCTTCCACCTGCAAGGCGGAGGCTTAACCCCTGAGCCACCTCTCCAGGAGCATCCTTTAATGTGCATGCCAGACTCTCCTCTGGGTCCTCCTCTCCTATGCCAAGGCCCATTTTTTAATTGGCCCATTTGTTTCCTTGGTGTTTAGTTTCTAAGTTCTTTGTGCACTCTGGATAATAGAGCTCTATTAGATATGTGGTTAGTGAAGATTCCCTCCCATTCTGTGGGTTGCCTTTTTGCTTTGGTTACAATCAATCTCTTTATCTGAACAGAAGCTTTTTAATTTCATAAGATCCCATCTGTTGAGTGTTAGTTGTAGTGACTGCCTATTGGATTTCCGTTTAGGAACTGTTGGCCTAGCCCAATAAGCTTGAGGGAGTTCCCTACCCTTTTAACTATGTTTTTTATAGTCTCTGGCCTTATATCGAGGTCTTTGATCCATTTCTAATTAATTTTTGTGCATAGTGACAAGTATGGGTCCAGTTTTAATCTTCTGCATGTGGATATCCAGTTTTGCCAGCACGATTTGTTGAAGATGCTGTTCTTTTTCCACTGGATCTTTTGGGCCCCTTTGTCAAAGATCAAATGGCCGTAATTGTGTAAGTTTATATCTGGATCTTCAACCTTTATCCATTGATCTCTGTGTCTATTTTGGAGATAGTTCCAGGCTGTTTTTATAACTACGGATTTGTAGTATAGATTAAAGTTTAGTATGGTGATACCTCCAGCATTGTTTTTGTTACTAAGAATGGTTTTTGCTATCCTGGGTCTTTTGTGCCTCCATATGAACTTTGAGATTGTTTGGTCAACTTCTTTAAAGGATTGCTTTGGGATTTTAATTGGTATAGCATTGAATCTGTATATTGCCTTTGGTAGGATGGTCATTTTTACAATGTTGATCCTGCCAATCCAGGAACATGGGAGGTCTTTCCACCTTCTGGTGTCTTCTGCAATTTCTTTCTTTAGGGTTTTAAAGTTTTCATTGTAAAGGTCTCTTACTTCCTTGGTTAGGTTTATCCCAAGGTATTTCATTTTTTCAGGGCTATAGTAAATGGGATTGTTTCTCTCAGGGCTTTTTTGCTTCTTTCATTTTGGGCATATAGGAAGGCCACTGATTTTTGTGTTTATTTTGTATCTTGCCACCCTGCTGAACTTCTGTATTTGTTTCAGGAGTTTCCTGGTGGAATTTTTAGGATCACTCAGGTGTATGATCATGTCATCTGCAAATAGAGATATCTTTTTTTATAATACATTTTTATTATTATTTCAGCTCATACAAACTTAATAGGTACACCAGTTCCCTCCCTCCCTCTTCCTCCCCCCGAACCCCCTGCTCTCCCTCCCCTCACCCCTCCTTCCCTATCCCCCCCCCCCGTGCCTCCCGCCCCAATTCCCAGAGAGTCCTTTATTGTGTATGCCTGACTCTCCTCTGGGTCCTCCTCTCTGATGAGGTACAGTGGTCTCTCCCTGAACCCTTTCCTGTGTTCCCCTTAAACATAGGAACACTACTGTGGCTGCCAATCCCTTGCCTCCAAGGATCTTGGTGCCTTTAGCAGATGCTAAACTTTGTGAGGTCAATAGTGTGTTGGACATTGTGCAGGGCATGTAAAGTCCAATTATGATTGCTTCAGCCCTAACTTGTGTGGAGTATCTTGCAAATCATTGCTCCTCCGATCTTTTGCTCTTACACTTTTACCGCCACCTCTTCCGCAAATTTCCCTGGGCTTCAGGATTGGGAGAGATTATGCTGGCCTAGTTCTAGGTGGTTGATATAGAGTCTCTGAAGTTCTGGATTGTGGTTTGTTGATTTTCTTTTGCAGTTTTGCTGCTCCTGCAATGCCCTTCACTCCATCCTGCTGGGCAGTATATGTCACCCCCTGGCCAGAGACAAAAAGTTGTTAAACTGGAGTCTTATTATAAGAGCACATTCAAGGGTAGATGTAATAAAAGTATGAAACCTCAGTGAGGGAGGGGTCAATCACCCATGTAAATACAGATATCTTGACTTTCTCCTTGCCGATTTGAATCCCTTTTATGTCCCTTTCTGGTCTTATGGCTTCAGCTAAGACTTCAAATACAATATTGAATAGAAGTGCTGAGAGTGGACAGTCTTGTCTAATTCCTGATTGAAGCGGGAATGCTTCAAGTTTTTTCTCCTTTGAGTATTGTCCTTGCTGTTGGTTTGTTGTATACAGCTTTTATTATATTGATAAAGGTTCCTTCCATTCCATCTGTCTCTAGGGTTTTGGTCATAAAAGGCTGTTGGATCTTGTCAAAAGCTTTTTCTGCATCTATCTAGAGTATCATGTGGTCTTGAATTTTGGACTGGTTTATATGGTGAATTACATTTATTGATTTGCGTATGTTGAACCAACCTTGTGTGCCTGGGATAAAGCCTACTTGATCCCCGTGGATGATCTTTTTGATATGGTTTTGATACTGATTTGTTAAGACTTTGTTGAGAATCTTTGCATCTGTGTTCATCAACGAGATTGGCCTATAGGTTTCTTTTTTAAGTGTATCTTTATTAGGTTTTGGAATTAAGACAATATTAGCTTCACAGAAAGAATTTGGTGGCGTTCTTTCCTTTGTTATTTGATGGAACAGTTTAAGGACTATTGGTGTTATTTGTTCCTTAAATGTCTGGTAGAACTCTGTGCTGAATCCATCTGGTCCAGGACATTTTTTGGTGGGAAGATTGGAGATTACTTCATCAATTTCCTCATATGTTATAGGACTATTTAAATAATTCAAAATCTCCTGATTCAATTTAGGTAAGTTGTGCTTACTTAGGAATTCATCCATTTCTTTTGTGTTGTCAAATTTCACAAGTGTAAGTTTTTGAAATATGATGTTAGAATACTCTGAATTTCTTGGGTATCAGTAGTGATGACTTCATTTTCATTTCTAATTTTGTAAATTTGTGTTTTGTCTGTCTTGCTTTTGGTTAATTTATCTATTGGTGTATCAATCTTATTGATTTTTTCAGAGAACCAGCTTTTTGACTGGTTGATTCTCTGTATTGTTTAACTAATTTCAATTTCGGATATTTCTCCCATTATTTTGCTAACTCCTCTCTTCTACTGCTTTTGGGATCAGATTGCTCTAGTGTCTCTAAAGCTTTAAGCTGCATTGTTAAGTTGTTTATTTCTGATGTTTCCATTTTTTTGATGTAGGCATTAAGAGCTATGAAGTTATCTCTTATGACAGCTTTCATTGTGTCCCAAAGATTTTGATAAGTTGTATTTTCATTATCATTGGCTTCCAGGAAATCTTGAATTTTCTTTGTAATTTCTTCCTGAATCCAATTCTCATTCAGCATCATAGTGTTAGTTTCCAGGAGTTAGTGTATTTTCTATTGTTTGTTGTGTTGTGGATGTCAAGCTTTAGACCATGGTGGTCTGTAGGTTACAGGCTAGAATATCAACTTTCTTGTACATGTGGAGATTCATTTTATGGTCCAATATGTGATCTATTTTGGAGAAAGTTCCATGTGCTGCTGAGAAAACTGTGTATTCTTTGGTGCGTGGATGAAGTTCGATAGAGATCTGTAAGGTCCATTTCAGTAAGAGTTTCTTTAAGTTCCAAAGTGTCTCTGTTAAGTTTTTGACCTGTTGATGTAACCCATGTTGAAAGGGTGGTGTTGAAATCCCTAAGAATTATCATTTGGGGGTTGATTTCTTGCTTTAGATGCTTTAGGGGTTGCTTTATGAATGTGGAGGGGCCTGTATTAGGTGCATATATGTTCAGTATTGTGATGTTTTCCTGGTGAATTGTGCCTGTGACTAAAATGTAGTATCCTTCTCTGTCTCTTATGGTTCTTTCTTGGTTTGAAGTCCACTTTGTCTGACAGCATAATGGCTACTCCTGCCTGTTTCCTGGTTCCATTAGCCTGCAGAATTTTGGACCAGCCTTTTATTTTTAGGATGTGCCTATCTTTTGTGGTGAGATAGTTTCCTGAAGGCAGCAGATTGATGGGTTGTGATTTTTAATCCACGTTTGTAATCTGTGTCTCTTGATCGGTGAGTTAATTCCATTGATATTTAATGTTATAATGGAGAAATTATTTTTAATTTTGGACATTTTTTATGGTTAGTGACTTTTGTAAGTGTATTGTTTGGCTTTTTGGTTTTTGTGATATTATACTTTCCTTCTGTCCTCCTGGATATGCTTGCTCTTTTCTTCAAGCTTGAGTATCATTTCTAGCATTTTTTGAAGGTCTGGTTTGTTAGACATGTAAGCCTTCAAGTTGTCTTTGTGCTGGAAAAAATTTCTTTCTCCCTCAATCATGATGGATAATTTTGCCTGGTATATCAGCCCAGCTCATACTTGAAGTACATCTCTCCAAGTTCTTCTTGCCTTTCCTGTTTCCATGGAGAAGTCATTTGTTATTTTAATAAGTTTACCTTTAAAAGTGACTTATTTTTCCCCCTTGAAACTCTCAGCACCTTTGTCTTGATTGTGGAGTGTTTTGACTATTATTTTCTGTGAAAAATTTCCTCAGGTGTGGTATTTTGGGATTCTTGCTCTGGTATTCCATGAATGCACATGTTAGACTTCTTCCGGGTGTCCCATAACTCTTGAATATTCCTCTCAAGTATCTTTTTGGCTTTAACAATCCCGTCCATTGAGCTGGTTAATACTCCCACTTTGTCTTCAAGATCTGGAATTCTGTTTTCTGCTTTATTAGTTCTGCTTATAAGACTATCTCTTGAATTCTGGGTTGAAGATAACTTGTCTTTTAGTTCAATTTTAAACTCTGCCTGAGACTGTTTTAACTGCTATATGCTTATTTTTCTTTCCTGAACTGTTTTTCTCAACTCCTCCAAGTGTCTGTTTTGTTCCTCTTCAAAGTGGTTGATGTGGTTATTAACTCCCCTTAGATTTCCTCTTTCATAGTATTGATCATGATAATGATCATACTTTGAAAGTTGTTATCTTGGGCCTGGCTTTCCTGGCTATTTTCTGTGAATTTGTTCTGGTTAGAGTCTATCATTATGGGGTTAATTCTTTCGGTGGAAGATTTGTCTTCTTGGGTTTTGTTTCCCATTGATCTGCACTTTGACTTGGACATTGTTTTAAGACCTTTCAGTTTCTGTGTGGTTTTGACTGAACTGATTGAGTTGGTATTACTACTACTCTTGGGCAGTTACTACTAGTATTTGCCTTGGAGTTGGGTATGTTTGTCTGTTGTTATTGTTATTTCCTAGATGATGCTATTAGACTGTTAGTACATAAATTAAGTCAGATTTAGTAAACCGGGTGAATATTAGTATGGTAGTGCACTTTTATGATTTAGTACCTTGGTGATATGTGAGGGTTAATTGTATAATCCCTGAGGTCATATATGTTGAAAAGAGCTATTTTCAAAAACAATTATCACTTTGTAATAATTTTCTTAGGATTAAATGGACTTCTGTTGTCTCAGCTTTTCTATTCCATGAAATATGTGAACCTTCTCTATGCCTTTGATACAGCAAAAACTAATGAAAATTACATCCTTTTTAAAGGATTAAGACAGTAATTTCTCTTTATGAACCACCAAGTGATTTCAATAACCTTAAAATATGCAGTTATAAACCTTGAGCATAAAAAATGCAGTTTGCCTATCTTTCATTGTCATATATTTCTGTCACTGTCTCTATGATTTTTGCATTGGAAATGCAATTTTGTGGTTGGAGAAAGAAGAAATATATATAAAACATTTCAGTTAAGTGTAATTTTTTGAATTTTTGTTTAAATTTAGGCCATGAAAACCTTCTAGTAGAAAGTTCTTCACTGTGACTTCAAGCAGAGAATGACTCTCAATTCCATGTCCATGGGAAAAGGAGAGTGCTTATGTCATGACTGATCTTTCTGTTAAGTCATCCCACGAGACATCTACTGATGACATTTGCTGCCTATATGATGTTTTTTTTCTAGGAAAGTGCCAGTATTCTGTATCTTGTGTTGTCAGCTTATGCTTTATTTTTCATAACATATAGAGAAAGGATCTGCTTTGTCTAAATTCATCATGGCACTTATATCATTTTGAAGGATACATGTTTTCAACAAAAATCATTAATATAACAAAAATATTGTACTCATATAATTTCATTTGGTTTCATTTGTTTATTTCGACTAGATATTTCAGTATTATTTCATGGCCCTGATGATATGTATTGCATGAAATGTCTAACCCACAGTTTTACACTATTAGGTTGTTATTCTGTTATGAGGAAAAAACGAATATGTGTAAGTCCTTCACAGATAAAACCCTGGAGAGATTCTGTTTCTCAGATGTTTCCAAGCTTCATGCCAATCCCTTTTCATGTTTAATTTTACAAATACTCTGCATTTTACTGTATTCTATAGTTGACCACTTTATGATCCAGTGAGATTTCTTTATTTTATTTTTATAGTTTTACAAGCATTTTGAGTACATATCCCTGCTTTCCTTTATCCCCCTTCCTATGCATCCCTCTCTCTTCCCTTCGTCAATCCGTCCCACTCTCTCCCACCCTCCTGCCTGTCTGCTTCTATGGATCCCACGGTTGCCTCTGGCTTGTATATTTTTGTGGGGGTTCAGACCTCTGTGGCCTACCAATTGCCTATCTTTGGGCATTCACATTCATAGGAGCTTTTCTTCATTCATTAAGCTTTAGTCCCCAAGTTTTCCACTGTATGTTCTTATCTCTCTTGAGTTCCTTGATGGTCTTGTTGGTATGTCAGTCATTATGTAGGTCTGGTAAGGACAAATCTCACTGTAGTGAGTTCCAGATACAGCAGTCCTGCCTTGAGTGGGATGTCTTGTCCAAAGGTGAACCTTCCTATCTTTATGTTCTTACAATCTCACTGTCCTCTTTTCTGTGAGGATCCCAAAACTTTAGGATGGGAAGATTGAATTGGTCTGATTTTGGGTGAATCTTGCTAAGTCACTGGTACTCTGCATTATGGCTGGCCATTTCTGTCCACTTCACTGCTCTTCTATTGCAGTAGACTGCAACCTGTCAGGGTGTTGAGATTTTCCATCTCTGTTGTAGAAGAAGATTTCTAGGCTGAGTGTTGCATGTTCTTCCAATCTACGGATATAATAAGAACTTTTTAAAAATTTAAAAAAATTTTTTATTATTTATTCAATTGTGCATGTATGCATGTGTGCGTGTGTGTGTATGTATGTGTGTGTGTGTGTAGAACCACGGACAATTTCGGGAACCACCATGGACTGCCTCCACCTCCTCCTTGTTTACTCTACCCCAGGATTCACAGGCTCCACCCTACCAGGACCAGAAACGCAGGCCGCCCCCACTTCTGCCCAGCGTCTATGCGTGGGGTCTAGGATCTGAACTCAGGACCTTCTCCCTGCAAGGAAGAGGCTTAACCCCTGAGCCACTTCTCCAGCCCCATAATAAGAATTTTTTTACAGAGAAGTTTGGTGTACTGAAATTTCTATTTTCCAATTATTGGTGATTTTTCTTTCTTAAGTATTTTCTTATTATTCCCATAGTTCACTCACTTTTTGAAGATATAATAAATAGTAAGTTACATGAGATTTGAATGAATGATTACATTAGAGTCCTTTGGCCTGATCTTTCCTTAAGGCAATTTCATTCTTTTAACAGAAGTTTAAATTCAAAATGAAGTGACTTGAGCTTTAACATATTATTTATGTTAGATAAATACAACTCAATTCTCAAATCCATCTATTTTGTTTGATGCAACTTTAGGAATAATTACATTAATTTATATCATTTAGAGATTTGTATTTAAAATTTTGTCTAATATGATAATGTTTGGGGAGACTATGTTAAAAGCATGTTTTCTCTCTTATTTTACTTATATTAATAAATGTATGTGTTTTCATCTTCCACTACCCACCCTGCTCTTCCCTCCAGCCAGTTTCTCTCCCTCACCCATGTCTCCTCGGCAGTGTGATCACCTCCTCTCTTCTTCCCTATTCTCCAGCCCCTTCTTGGTTAAATCTTCCCCAAGTCTATTCTTTCTCTCCTTTGTTTATGATTTACTATCCTTCTTTCCTTCCAATGACTTCTCAATAGCTTCTTTTTAGTTTCCTGATCTCCTGTGTTTCCAAATCAAAGACACAGACCTAAGGAGTTGAAGCTAGTGTTTCCATATTAGAGCAGCAACTGATTTTCTTTTAAATCGGCTTTGTAAAGCCTTTTCTTTGATCTGCAATTCTCAGATACCACCTGTAAGTATATCACATGTATTGAAAATGAACAAGGAGAATCACTTAGGCATATTTTTAATATTTAATTAATTAATTTACTTGAATATGTGTATGTATGTTCATGTGTGTGTATGTGTATGTTTGTGTGTATGTGTGTGTTTATTTGCATGTATCACAGCACGCATATGGAGAAGTGAAAATAACTTTTAAGAGCCGTCTCTCCCTTTTCAACTTAAATGAACTCAGGTCTTTAGGCCACCTTGGCAAACACCTTTACCTGCACAGCAATTTAACTGGTGTAACCTTAATATATATATATATATATACTGCTTTGTAGAAATTTCTTGATATAGAAGTGACTTTTTTATATCATGTATATATTTTTATTTTTTAAAATGTCGAAGTTTTATTATTTCTAAAGATTTAAAATAGAGGACACTTTACAAAAAGTTACATAGGAAATAAAATTCTCAAGTCACAAGTAGAAATGCAACACTACAGAGTATCTTATAAAATACAAAGACAGAAATAAATTTTGTGATTTCTTTTTGTTTCTTTATTTGACCCCACTCCATCCAAAAACCCAACTGATCCATAGTTCTCAGCTTTGAGGGTCACAGTCTCACATAAATCTTCCAATAAGTAAGCAGAACTCATCACCCAACTGGGTGTAATATCACCCTCCACAAACCCTTGGCTGTCTCTGATGCAATCACACCCTCATATACAACCCTACCTCTGAATTCCATGCCACAGAATTTGTCAGCTGACCCAAGCATCTCACGTCCATTAGTAGCTCTAATAAACTTAACACATACACAAGCTCCATAATCACGTCAGAATTCTTGTCTAAATACTCCAGACAAGAGTTTAGTATTAGAATTTTCTTGATGTAGTTGTGACTTTCAATGGAATTAAAGAAACCATTTCTTCAGTGACATTTTCACCAATTCTTCTAATAGAAATGACAGGTCAACGTACCCCTAGAGGCACTGCATGTGTGGGTTTCGTGCCACATGAACATCAGATGGTGGCAGAATTTAGACCTAGTTCTACATTCAGTGTCTGACATGTGGGCATTTGAATGATTAATAACCTGACTTCCGAATAGCATGAAACTCCTACAGTTTGCAATGGTTGGAGAAAACATTAATAGCTGCTGTTTCTCTCACTAAATTATCAAGAACACGAGCTGGATCTGATGTCACCAATTTGCCTCTCTGACTTTGGAACAGAAAACATTGGAAGCCACACGGCAGCATGACACTGAAGCTATACATATGCACACATTCATGTTGTATGACATAGTGACACAACATTGTCATCCACAAAATTTCCACTTGAGACCCACACAATTGCTTCCCAAGAACATCAAGCCATTTCTAGATGCTGTTCTTAATGTTTTGTTCATGGGCTGGCAAGATAGTTCAGTGGATAAGGTGTGCTTCCAAAGCCAGCAATCTAAGTTTCATCCCCAGAAGCCCATATGGTGGAAAGAGAGACTAACCGTCAAAAGTTGTTCTCTGACATTCACCCTGGTGCTCTAACATTCTCTCTATTTCTCCTTTCATAAATAAATAAATATGTAAATTAGTAAATAAATAAATAAATAAATAAAATACTTAAATATTTCATTTATTTGGGAGAGGGAGGGATGGAGGGAAGGAGAGAGGAAAGAAAGAGAAGAGATGGGAGAAAGAGAGAGAGAGAGAGACAGTGAGCGAGAGAGAGAGACTGAGACTATGTAACTCATACTTGTTCAGAGGACAACTTTCTGAAGTCTGTTCTTCCAAATCAAAATCAGGTTATTATGTTTGCATGCAGGCAGCTGAGCCCATCGCTGCTCCTCACATTGTTTTAAGTAAGTTCATGACTTTGAGTTGGGCTGCATTCAGTTATCCTGAGTCATATTCAGTCCATAGGCTGTGGTTATACAATCTGACCTATGTTCTCAAAATTGAGTGGTTTAATTGTTTTTTTGCTTTGATCATTTCACAATTCTTGAATTGAGGTGGGAATTGCCCTAGAGAGTGGAGGAAGCAGCTTCTGTTTAGAAATACTGACCACTTTTTTGGCTAGTGTTGGACAAATGGATACAGATCATGCTGTGTGGGTGAGATATGACCAATGCATGGTGATCTCACTTTAGAAGGGTCCTCCACACATGTGGGTGGCTTTAATGGTGAGAGCCTTGCTGTTCTTCTGAATTTCTAGCTCATGTTTCACCTTGAAATTATCCACACTGAATATATCTCTACTGATATAAACCCTGCACATATAATCTGGACTGTCCTTGTGGTCAATTTCAGGGGGCTTACCTTGCCAGACTAGTTGACTTTCCTTTTTGATTAAAGGCAAAGAAAGGTAAAGGCAGTAATTCAGTAATTCAATGGCCTATGGAAATTTCAGATAGTCATTGGTTGCCTTCATCTTGATCGTGGAACAAGTAAAAGAGTCATGTTTGGAGGGAAGAATGAAAAAAGGTCATGGCATCCAACCTTTATGTGATTGTAGTGCACAAGAATCAGTGGAAGGAGTGATGTGACTACCAGCATATGACACAATGCATTGAAGGAATTCTGAGTGATTTAATCTGCATGCAGTACTTTTCTCGTAGGGATGATCTCTTGTGTTTCATGTCTTCAACTTTGGGGGTCTGGTTTGATTCACAGGGATACAGCCTAGGATTTGAAAAGGAAAATATAGTCTGGGGTAGGGTAGAGCAGAGCTGGGAGGAATTGTAGTTCATGAAGGCTCTGGGCTGAATCACCTGCTGCTTGGCATCCAGGTCTGAGTGGGAATTTTTAGAGCAGACACACAGTGTTCAGTCATGCATGAAGCTTGCTTGTCTTCAAACAAGAATGTGGCATTTTCAGATTTTCATTTTGGAACCTAGAGCACAACCTCAACCTTATCAGGATGCTCATTCTGTCTTTACAGGTCACTTGCTTTGCTTTGTCCTCCTCTTCCCTAAGTTCCTGTGAGGACTTCTTTGGTGTTACTAGGTAGCTCAGATTTGCACGTCGTAAGATTTCCTGAGCAGTGTGTACAGAAGGGTAAAGCACACAGGGTCGGAAGCTCTTATTCTCCCTAAGTGAGGTGCTATCTGCATAAAGTCCTCACAGCAAGGACAACTTACCAATTTCTGTGGAGTCCAGATCCACAGAGATGCCGCAGAGGGATGAGAGTGAGGCACTGCCTTCTGGCTGCCAGTGTTTTTCCCTGAAAGAAAATTTAAACCTGTTTTCAATTCTCATGGAGCCAAAGACTGAAGAGAGGGATGCTGAGATCCTGATGAGTGGGAAATAGTTGTGTAGGACTGTGGGTCCTAACCTTATCATCAGGGATTGGGGAGGAGGCACTGAGGGATGGGGAGGGAGGGGGAGAGGAAGGGGAGTAAGGGGGTCAGGGGGAGGAGGAGGGAGGGAGGGGATCGGTATACCTGTTAAGTTTATATGAGCAGAAATAATAATAAAAAAAAGTGAAAAAAAATGATCAAAGATGATTCTCAATATTAACGTCAGAGCTTCATGTGAATGAGCATTATGTAATCTGAAACGTGCACGCACACACACACACACACATACACACACACACACACACACACACACACAAGCAGTCTACCACTATATTGGTTACTTTTCTCATCACTGGGACAGAATGAATGACAAAAGCAATTTAAAGGAAGATTTGTTTTAGTAACTGGGACCATGATGAGGAAGGCATGGTGGCAAGTTGCTCCATGGCAGCAGGAAGCCTGCCTGGGAAATGAAGCTACAATTCTTTACCTCTCCATACCTTCTTGGAACAGGAAACAGAGAGAGGACAGGATGATACTTGTCTGTAAGCCTCAAGGCCTTGCCCCTGCGAAGGTCTACTTTCTCTAGTCAGGCCCCTTCACAAACTCCCACAGTGTTGTAAGCTGTTGGAACCAAGTGCTCAGACACATGCAATAGTAGAGGATATTTCACAGTATCATAATCACTGAGCTAAACTCCCCAGCCTCTGTTAACTGATTTTTAGTTTTATACCATTGAGGCCAGGAAACAAACACAGTATGTCTTAAGTTCTATTAACTTTTGACCTTGTTCAGGGTTAAAAGTCCTATATACAGGGCAAGAGAGATGGTTCAGGGGTTAAAATCTTTACCTCACAACAAAAGGATCTGAGTCCTTAGATCCCACATAAAAATGATGAGAAGAAATGACAGCAACCTGCACTTCCACCCCCAGAAAGGCAGAGCCTGGGAAAACCAATCCAGGAGGATTCCTGAATTCCTGAAGTTCCTTCTACAAACAGATACACACACATGAAGACATGCATGTGCATTTGTACAAAAAGAAGTTCTATATACACTAAGAACGATGTAAATGTTGCAAATAGTAAATAATCTTTCATATAATTGTTTAGGTCCATTTGGTCTAACATTCATAGTCCTATATTATCTTTCTCTCTAGACTGTCAATAATTAAAAGTAAATTATTGAAGACTTCTAGTATCACTGTGCTGTAAATTACTATACTTCCTCCTTCAGATCTTTAACATCTGATGCTTCAATGTTTAATACATATATGCTTATGGTTGTTATATATTCTTGATGAGATGGCCCTTTAATCTTTTTTTCAGTTTTTAAAATACTTTATTTTATTTTTTATGTGCATTGTTGAAGAATGATGTGTATAAGAGAGCACTTGAGTGGAGACCCAAGGGTGATATCAGGAACCATCCTGAATCCTTATTGCTTTGCTCTGGGGTTTCCAAGATTCATCCTTGCAAGGCCAGAAGTATAGGTGGCTGCTATATCTGCCAGCATTTTTATGTGGGATCTGTGGATCAGAACTTAGGTTCTTTTGTTGTATTTAATTTAATAAAATATTCTACCATGTTCTCATATGGTTTCTATTTATTCCTGTGGTTTGGTCTTAAATTCTGATCAAAGACACATGCAATGAATTATCATGGTACACATTTCCTGCTGCCATAAACACTCAGCTACCCAACCATCATGTAGACACTAAATGCAAGGCATGTACTGGCACACACTTTGTGTCCTGCTTTGGCACACAAAGATTAACCATGACTTTATCTTGAGCTTCTTATATTCAGAAACCAATAGTAACTCATCAGTTTCTTTTTTTTTGTACATATATTAAACTTTATTTAATATAAAATATATTAAAATAATGCACATTCATTAAAAAGGGAATAAACTTGCTCTCTGAATTCATAAGAGGTTTTTTTTATTAAAAATTTAATTATACATTTTAAAATTTTTTACCAGTTCCCTCCCTCCCCCCTCCTCCCCCTCCCCTTCCCCCAGTGCCTCCCCCCCAATTCCCAGAGAGTCCTTTATTGTGTACCTCATCAGTTTCTTAAGGTGAAACTAGAGGAGAAAGAACCAAGGAACTTCAGAGAAAAGATGTTCCAAGATCTACATGGCTTTCACTTATTCCTACCTCAAATCTTGTCAACATAAAATTTCTTTTTTTGTTGTTTTTTGTTTGTTTGTTTGTTTTTCTTTTTTTGACATTTTTATTACTATTTCCGCTCATACAAACTTAATAGGTACACCAGTTCCCTCCCTCCCTCTTCCTCCCCCCGACCCCCCTGCTCTCCCTCCCCTCACCCCTCCCTCCCCATCCCCCAGTGCCTCCCCCCCAATCCCCCGAGAATCCTTTAATGTGCATGCCGAACTCTCCTCTGGGTTTTCCTCTCCGATGACGTGCAAGGACCCAGGGGCATTTCCCAGAACCCTTTCCTGTGTTCCCCTTAAGCTTAGGAACACTACTGTGACTGTCAGTCCCTAGCCTCCAAGGATCCTAGTGCCTTTAGTCCATACTAAACTTTGTGGGGTCAATAATGTGTTGGATATAGTGCAGGTCATGCAAAGTCGTATTATGATTGCTTCGGCCCTAACTTTTGTGGAGTATCTTGCATATCATGACTCCTCCATCCTTGTGCTCTTACACTCTCACTGCCCCCTCTTCCGCAAATTTCCCTGAGCTTCAGGATGGGGAGAGATTAGGCTGGCCCAGTTCCAAGTGGTTGATATAGAGTCTCTGATGTTTTGAATTATAGTATGTTGATTTTTTTTTTCAGTTTTGCTGCTCCTGCAATGCCCTTGGCTCCATCCTGATGGGTATTGGATGTCACCCCCTGGCCAAAGATAAAAACCTGTTAAATTAGAGTATTGTTATAAGAGTATATTCAAAGGTAGATGGAATCGAAGTAGGAGACCATGGTGAGAGAGGGGTCAATCACCCATTTGCAAAATGGTTATTTTCTATCTGGAAACCTATATGCCTTCCCCTTATGAGATCATACCCCATCAGCTGCAAATGATCTGATTACTTTGATCTCATGCTTTTTCTAATGATGTTGTGTCTCTAATTAAACCTAGAGCTCACCTCTGAGGTTAGTCTATTTAGCCAATTCAATCTTGGGGTTTCCAAAATTGGGTATTAGAAGTGGACCATCACATCCATTCAATGTTTTTATGGATATATGTGGATCTCAACTCTGGCCCTTTCACTTTCATGGTGAGTGCTTTTAATGTAGAGCAATTCTTCAGCTCCAAGTATATACTTAATGGAGAAAGAGCAATCAATTCTCAAACACTTTCATAAATATTCCAAGTAGGGAATATTTTCACACTGATTTTACCAAAGTCAGATGAAGAATATCATGACCATGTTCATAGCAACACTGTTTACAATAGCAAAGTCATGGAATCAACCCAAATGTCCAACAGTTGACGAGTGGATAAGGAAACTGTGGTACATCTATACAATGGAGTACTACTCAGCCATCAAAAATGATGAATTACTGGAATTTGCTGGGAAATGGATGTCATTAGAAACAATTATATTAAGTGAAGTATCCCAGACCCAGAAAATTAAGCACCGTATGTACTCCCTAATAGGTGGTTCCTAGTACCAAACCCACCCAGCCCACCTAGAAGCACTCAAAGAAAAATCTCTGTAATACTTACAGTAATTGGAAGGATTATGAACAGGAGGGATGGGGTTGGAGGGCCACACCAGAAACAAGGAGAGGAGGGACCATGTTACAATAGAGAAAATATGCCTCCATCAAGGACTGCAAGTAAGTAATGTGACACCTGGTTAAGTTCACAGATGTTCATTCCTGATCATTTACAACTAAGGGGGTATGATCTCACCAGAAGGGGAGGGCATATAGTCTGGCAGATAAAAAGTAATCATTTTGCAAATGGGTGATTGACCCCTCCCTCACTTAGGTTTCCTACTTTTATTACATCTATCCTTGAATGTGCTTTTATCACAAGACTCTAGTTTAACAGCTTTTTGTCTCTGGCCAGGGGGTGACATACAGTGCCCAGCAGGATGGAGTGCAGGGCATTGCAGGAGCAGCAAAACTGCAAAAGAAAATCAACAAAACACAATTCAGAACTTCAGAGACCCTATATCAACCACCTAGAACTAGGCCAGCCTAATCTCTCCCCATCCTGAAGCTCAGGGACATTTGTGGAAGAGGGGGCGGTAAGAGTGTAAGAGCAAAAGGATGGGAGGAGCAATGATTTGCAAGATACTCCACCCAAGTTAGGGCTGAAGCAATTATAATTGGACTTTGCATGCCCTGAACAAGGTCCAACACACTATTGACTTCACAAAGTCTAGCATCTGCTAAAGGCACCAAGATCTTTGGAGGCAAGGGATTGGCAGCCACAGTAGTGTTCCTATGCTTAAGGGGAACACGGGAAAGGGTTCAGGGAAATGCCACTGGGTTCTTGTACATCATCGGAAAGGAGGGCCCAGAGGAGAGTCAGGCATGCACAAGAAAGGACTCTCTGGGAATTGGGGCAGGAGGCACTGGGGGATGGGGAGGGAGGGGTGAGGGGAGGGGGAGGGAGTGCAGGGGGTTCGGGGAGAGGAGGAGGGAAGGAGGGAACTGGTGTACCTGTTAAGTTTGTATGAGCTGAAATAATAATAAAAATGTATATAAAAAAAGAATATCACTGGGAATGAAAACTATAAGCCGCATTCCTAATGAACCCAGTTGTTAAGATCTTCAACAAAATTCTAGTACATTGGATTGTTGAAAGTAAAAGTCACTATGTTCATTTTGACTGTAGTGCTTCAGATGCAAGGATAGTTCAAACATCTAAGTCAATAAATGTAACATATACTATTAACAGAAGGACAAACCATCAGATTTTCTCATTGAATGAAGATAAAAATTTAACAAAATTCAACACTCTTTCATGACATAAACCTTTGAATAAATTTAGTATAGAAGGTGTGGACTATTGGAGCTGGCTTAGGGGTTAAGACTCTTGAGTTCAAATCCTAGGTTTCACATAAAAACATCAGGCAGAAACGGATTATACTTCTAGCCCTAGTGGGCACAGTCTGGGAAATACCAGAGTAAAATAAAAAGAGGTAGAAGCAATCAAGGATGATTCCAAAGTCATCCTTGATATTACATAGGGTCACACAGTGTCAGAACACACACACACACACAAACTTTAAAAGATGTGTACTGTCAATACCATTAGAAGTTTTGCACAACAAGCTCAATGTGAATATAACACTCAGTAGTGAAAATGTGGAAAAACTATTCTCCAAATTTGAGAATAAGACAAGTACATTCATTCTTGAACTTCTGATCAATATAATCACACATATTCTTGCTAGAACAATTAGGCAAGAGGAGGACTCAGAGGGAAGTTTGACATTCACACTAAGGGATGCTCCAGGGAAAGGGAGGGGGGAAGGGGAGCACTGGGAGAAAGGGAGGGAGGGGGTGAAAGGAAGGGGGAAAGGGGAGGAAGGTGCAAGGGAGACTGGGGAGGGGTGGAGGGAGGGAGGAGACTGGGGTACCTATTAAGCTTGTATGATTGGGAAAAATAGATAAATATAATAAAAAAGAGAAGTAAGTACACGACATACAAATATGAAGAGAAGACATGGAACTGCGTGTTATTAAGGATGAGGTAGAAATGCTTAAAGACTCCACCCAAAATCTAATAGTACAAATAAGCAAGTAAAGTCACAACATCCCAAATCAATGCACAAAACCAGCAGCATTTCTAACACTATCCATAAAATAAAATGAACTATCCATAAAATAAAATGAGAAGGACATTACAATCACAATCACTATAATTCAAAAAATACATAGGGAAAAATTTAGTCAAAATATCTGCTTAAGTGTACAACAAGCCCACAGCAAGGATTATACTCAATGGGGAAAAACTGGAAGCATTCCCACTTCGATCAGGAACTAGACAAGGCTGTCCACTCTCACCACTTCTATTCAATATTGTACTTGAAGTGTTAGCTGAAGCCATAAGACAAGAAAGGGACAGAAAAGGGATTAGAATGGGCAAGGAAGAAGTCAAGCTATCCCTATTTGCAGATGACATGATCTTTTACCTCAGTGATCCCAAAAAACCCACCAGGAAGCTCCTGGAACTAATTGAAAAGTTCAGCAGGGTAGCAGGATACAAAATAAATGTACAAAAATCAGTGGCTTCCCTGGTAAAGTTTCTTTTAAGTTCCAGGGCCCATTTTTTAATTGGGCCATTGGTTTCCTTGGTGTTTAGTTTTATAAGTTCTTTGTGCACTCTGGACAGCAGAGGTCTATCAGCTGTGTGGTTAGTGCAGGGAAATTTGCAGAAGAGGGGGTGGTAAGAGTGTAAGAGCAAAAGGATGGGAGGAGCAATGATATATAAGATACTCTATACTAGTTAGGTCTGAAGCAATCATAATCGGACTTTGCATGCCCTGCGCATTGTCCAACCCACTGTGGACCTCACAAAGTCTAGCATCTGCTAAAGGCACAAGAGCCTTGGAGGTAAAGGATGGGCAGCCACAGCAGTGTTCCTATACCTAAGGGGAACACGGGAAAGGGTTCAGGGAAAGGCCACTGGGTCCTTGTACGTCATCAGCGAGGAGGGCCCAGAGGAAAATCAGACATGCACAAGAAAGGACTGTCTGGGAATTGGGGCGGGAGGCACTGGGGGATGGGGAGGAAGAGGGGTGGGGAGGGGGAGCAGGGGGTACGGGGGGAGGAGGAGGAAGGGAGGGAACTGGTGTACCTAATAAGTTTGTATGAGCTGAAATAAAAAAAAAAGGATTGAAATGTCTAGAAAGTCCAAGAGACTTGAGTATAAACAAAAACAAAAACAAACAAACAAAAAAAATCAGTGGCTTTCCTATATGCCCAGAATGAAAGAAGTGAAAAAGCCTTGAGAGAAACCATCCCATTCACTATAGCCCCTAAAAAAATGAAATACCTTGGTATAAACCTAACCAAGGAGGTCAAAGACCTTTACAATGAAAACTTTAAAACCCTAAAGAAATAAATTGTAGAAGACACCAGAAGGTGGAAAGACCTCCCATGTTCCTGGATTGGCAGAATCAACATCGTAAAAATGACCATCCTACCAAAGGCAATATACAAATTCAATGCTATATCAATTAAAATCCCAAAGCAATTCTTTAAAGAAGTTGACTAAACAATCTCAAAGTTCATATGGAGGCACAAAAGACCCAGGATAGCAAAGACAATCCTGAGTAACAAAAACACTGCTGGAGGTATCACCATACCAAATCTTAGTCTATACTACAAATCCATAGTTGTAAAAACAGCCTGGTACTGGCTCCAAAATAGACACACAGATCCATGGATAAGGATTGAAGACCCAGATATAAGCTCACAAAACTACAGCCATTTGGTCTTTGACAAAGGGGCCCAAAAATCCAATGGAAAAAGAACAGTATCTTCAACAAATGGTGCTGGCAAAACTGGATCTCCACATGCAGAAGATTAAAGCTGGACCCGTAGTTGTCACCTTGTAAAAGACTTAATTCCAAATGGATCAAGGACCTTGATTTAAGGCCAGAGACTATAAAAACCATAGTTGAAAGGGTAGGGAATTCCCTCGAGCTGATTGGGCTAGGTCAACAGTTTCTCAACAGACATCCAATGGCACAGTCACTGCTACCAACTCTCAGCAGTTGGGATCTTGTGAAATTAAAGAGCTTCTGTTCAGATAAAGAGATTGTAACACGAGCTCAAAGGCAACCCACAGAATGGGAGAAAATCTTTACTAACCACATATCTTATAGAGCTCTATTATTCAGAGTACACAAAGAACTTAGAAAACTAAACACCAAGAAAACCAATGGCCTAATTAAAAAATGGGCCCTGGAACTTAAAAGAAACTTTACCAGAGATGAAATTAAAATGTCTAACAAATATCTGAAAAAATGTTCTACTTCCTTAGCCATAAGGGAAATGCAAATCAAAACTTCCCTGAGATATCATCTCACCCCGGTCAGGATGGCAAAAATCCACAATACAAACATCACCAAATGCTGGAGAGGATGTGGAGAGAGGGAACTCTGATACATTGCTGGTGGGAATGCAGGCTCTTACAGCCACTCTGGTGAGCTGTCTGGAGATTCTTAAAGAAATTAAAGATTGAAATGCCATATGACCCTGCTATTCCACTTTTGGGAATAACCCCCCATGCAGCAGAGGTCCACCTTGATAGCACAAGTGCGACCATGTTCATAGCAGCACTGTTTACAATAGCAAAGTCATGGAATCAGCCCAAATGTCCAACAGTTGACTGAGTGGATAAGGAAACTGTGGTACATCTATACAATGGAGTACTACTCAGCCATAAAAATGATGAAGTACTGGAATTTGCTGGTAAATGGATGTCATTAGAGACAATTATATTAAGTGAAGTATCCCAGATGCAGAAAATTAAGCGCTGTATGTACTCCCTAATAGGTGGCTCCTAGTACCAACCCCACCCAGCCCACCTTGAGACACTCGATGATAAATCTCTGTAATACAGTAATTGCAAGGATTATGAACAGGAGGGATGGGGTAGGAGGGCCACACCAGAAACAAGGAGAGAGGGGATCATGTAACAGCAGAGAAAATAGGCAATAGGACTGCAAGTAAGCAATGAGACATCTGGTTAAGTTCACAAACTTTTCGTTCCTGATCATCTACAACTGAGGGGGTGTGATCTCACCAGAAGGGGAGAGCATATAGTCTGGCAGATAATAAGGCAGATAATAAGTAACCATTTTGCATATGGGTGATTGACCCCACCCTCACTGTGGTTTCCTACTTTCATTGCATCTACCTTTGAATATACTCTTATAACAAGACTCTAGTTTAACAGTTTTTTATCTCTGGCCAGGGGGTGACATCAAATACCCATCAGGATGGAGTGAAGGGCATTGCAGGAGCAGCAAAACCGCAAAAGAAAATCAACAAACCATAATCCAGAACTTCAGAGACTCTATATCAACCACATAGAACTAGGCCAGCCTAATCTCTCTCTATCCTGAAGCTCAGGGACATTTGCGGAAGAGGGGGTGGTAAGAGTGTAAGAGCACAAGGATGGGAGAAGCAATGATATGCAAGATACTCCACACAAGTTAGGGCCAAAGCAATCATAACTGGACTTTACATGCCCTGTGCAATGTCCAACACACTATTGTCCCCACAACCTCTAGCGTTTGCTAAAAGCACCAAGATCCTTGGAGGCAAGGGAATGACAGCCAAAATAGTGTTCCTATGCTTAAGGGGAACACAGGAAAGGGTTCAGGGAAATGCTGCTGGGTCCTTGTATGTCATCGGAGAGGAGGACCCAGAGGACAGTCAGGCATGTACTTTAAAGGATTCTCCGGGGATTGGGGGAGGGGAGGCACTGGGGGGTGGGCAGGGAGGGGTGAGGAAAGGGCGAGCAAAGGTTGGGGGGAGGAGGAGGGAAGGAGGGAACCGGTGAACCTATTAAGTTTGTATGAGCAGAGATAATAAAAAAAAGAAAAAAAGAAAAAAATATCTGCTTAAAAACACCAATTAAAGAAATCAAGTGTATGAATAAATGAAAAGATATCCTGTGTTCAGTGTTTTAAATTAATGTATTCAGTTGATTTTTCATATTGAGAATTTCCATTTTTTTCATTTACAAACAAAATGGGTTTATGTCTTTGGTCCATCCCCTCCCCACCAACTTCTACCTTTCCCACCTTCCCCATCCACACCATCCCTCTCCCATCCTTCCTCTCATCAGTCCTGCCATGTTCCCGCTATCCTCGTGTCTCTGCTCGTGGGTATCACAAGGCTCCCTTTGGGGTGCTTGTGTTGATAAGGGAGTCATATCTTCTGTAGTGTATGTGTCTCTCAGTGGGCAAAGTCATAAGAGAGGAGGTTCCTCTTCTCTTGTCCAATATGTGCCCCTGAGACACTCTCTGAGAGCAGTTGTTTTTTTCTAAGATCCTAGTTAGTCCTTGGGGGGGGGGAATGTTATGTCAACCATTGTGTAGGTCTGTGTAGTTCTCATCAAAGTGAGCTTCTGGGTACAGCAGCCCTGTCACGACTGGACTGTGTGGTCATAAGTATCTCACTCCATTTTTAGGCTCTTTCAATCTTACTACCACTCTTCCAAAACGTTCCCTGAGCCTCGCTATGTGGAGAGATTTTGATGGACTGATTAGGGCTGAGCATTCCAGGGTCACTGATACTCTGTCTTCTGGACAGATGTGATTTTCTGCCTCACTAGTTTCTTCTATTGTAATAGGATGCATCTTGGTTCAGCTCTGAGAACTTTCTTATCTGAGAGTTAAAAAAGGAGTGTTTAGATGGTATTTTAGTATCATTTTTACAAATATTTTCACTAAGCTGTGTGTTCCTGTTTATTTACTTCCTTTCTACTTACTGTTATCTGAATATGTTTACAATATTAGGCATAAGTTCTCTGACATTGAGGGGTTTAGAACTCATTCAGAGAGTAATTGCTTATGAATGGGTTTTACATTACTCTGTTGCTCCCCTAGATTTTTTTTTTTTTTTACCAGAGTTGAGTCTTGCATACAACTGCAATATGTCTTGCAATGTTAGGCCCTTGCTCTTTCTTTTCCCCTGAGCCACTTACTTCTTTATCCCTTCTCTCTCTTACTCCTTATTAGGACCTATCACCTTACTTCCCTTCTCTTAAGAGTTTTTCTTCCATGATGATCTTATTCATCTATTTACCTATGTGCTTTCATCTCCACTCACTTGGGGTCTTTTTTCCCCTGCCCTATGAGTCCAGATGTCACCTCTGGTGCATAAAAGTACATTGCACCTGCACACACTTGTGTGCACACATGCAGTATTATATCTGAAAATGGAAAAAATATTGATAGGAAATTCTGTGAATCCCATCTTCCCTTTGAAGTCAGGATCAACCAACTTGCTAAAGAAACCTACTTATTTGATGGTAGTATTGTGCAGAGAGAATAAAACCCTTCTAGTCTTTTAATTAATTAAAAAAATTCTTTTAGCATTTCACACATGAATTTTAGCATTTTCACACAGTGAAGTTTTGATATTTTTGTGTCTTAGCCCCCAATCTTATCTTCCCTGCTTCTCCCATTACAACTCTTCTTTTTTTCTACCACTTTCCCTTCTGTAATTCTGTCTTTTTGCATGTATGAGCCACTGAGCAAAATAGGAAACAAGTTCATTTCTGCACTGCTTTCCTGTTGAATATGTTTGCTGGTCAAAAGCAAGGCTTTGTGGAATACAAATACAGCAAAGAAACTCTGTGAGTGCTAAAAGTCCACAGGAAGTGGCACTGGCAGATGGTTAATGTTGGGCAGGGAAAAATAGAACAATACGCATTCCAGCATACAAGTCAGGAGGCGCTTGTGTTTATTTGGGTTTGGTCTATGTCGTCCAGGGAATCTTGAAGCTGTCTCTGACTGTGTGGGGATTGACTCCTGTAGTGACCTGGAGATATAGAGGTCGATGGTTGGGTCTGAGTGAGTTGAAGTATTTCCTTTCCTAGACTCAGTAAAAGCATTACTCAGATTTTAAGTAAGGGAAGGTCATTCAAATGGTGAAGTTTGGGGCATGTTTCCACAGACAAAGAGATTTGAAGGGACTAGTGTGTCTAAGGTACTTACCTGCTCTAGTCTACTAAACTATGCCTCTTGGCAGATTTTACCCACCAGAAGTACATAGAACACCAAGTAGTTGTAGAAGGAGCCTAAATCCAGGAGTATGTCAGGGCAGGAACTCATCTCTGGAGATACTAGAACATCTTCACGACTGGCAGTTAAATGACATTTAAAGCCACTTCTATTCTGGTGACTAGGGGCCTGTGTTCAGTCCAGACTCTATCTTAGTATTTGTTAGGGTTAACAAAGGGAACAATGGGTGAAATTTACATTTAAATAATCCAAACTTTTATATCAAACTTGACCCACTGTAAGTGAAACAACAGTCTATTCACGCATGTGAAGGGTCATTTCATGCCAGTCATTTCCCGTTTAGAACTCTGAGTCTTTAGGTGCAATCATCTTTTTTAAAGCAGTCAGATGTAAATATATTGGAAATTATTTGATTGTTAGCAGCTTGTTTATGGTTTTTTCAACCATATATTCTTTTTCTAAAAGAAATAAAATTACTACTAAGCGAGAAAAAATATTTGTTAGGGTCGGTCTCTACCTTTTCCTGGAAATTATTTCTATCTCTTCTCTAAGAGGTCCACAACAATGGCTTTCAAAGTCAATTTCAACCACAAAACCATTTCCTCAAAGTAAATATAACACCTGCATTGACTACGTTTAACACTTTTTTTCTCAGTGAAAGAGGCAGTGTTGCAGTTCACCTTCATGGTTGCTAACAAATGACCACCAAATGGCTTAAGGGAACAAGGGGTTCATTTTCTTACTGATAGTTTGGTTATAGTCTGTGCAGCTTGATGGAAGGGCTCACACCAACACCAGGGCTGAGGGAACTGGCCACACCATCTCTACATAATGGCTGAGAGAGGGACAATCCTTATTTGCCTGACTAACATGTGTGGCCAAATGTACAGAAGAATGCCAACTTCCTCAATCAAGTCTCAGTATTTTATTCATCTGTTCAGGAACTAGTCCCACCCACCATGGGCTGGGCCTTCTCCATCAGCTAGACAATCTCCTGTAGGTTTGCTCTAGGCTTAACCCACCTACTAATTCTCTACGATTGTTCCAAGAGCTCAAACCCTCAACTATCAAGTTGACACCTGTGCCTAACTATGACAGACAGGTATGTTTTGAATGTAGGACTTGTTTTCAGCTCTCACTCAGAAACCATGTGATAGCCACTGCCCTTCCATAGTGAAAACATGTCTTTGAGAATTGCATGATTCTAAAAGGTAACAAGAATGCCCTAATAGTGAAGCTCAGATAGTCTGAAAACTATAGGTTATTGGTGCAAATAACCAGCTTTTACCTCAAAGCATTTAGGAAACAGTTTTTTTTTCTAGAGCTCAGGAACTTAGATTTGAGTTATCATGTGTTTGAGGAAGGGTAGCATTCACCTAGGGAAACAAATCTTGTTGAGTTGTTAAGTAGTGTCTGAGGTGACAAGACCTTAAATTTAGGGCTGCTGGAAATATTTGGCAAGGCGAGCCCAATATGGGGAAAAGTTTACTTCACATAAAGTCACACATTCTATCTATGGCCTCTAAGCCAAGAATGCCCTAATAGTGAAGCTCAGATAGTCTGAAAACTATAGGTTATTGGTGCAAATAAGTAGCTTTTACCTCAAAGTATTTAGGAAACAGTTTTTTTTTTTTTCTATAGCCCAGGAACTTAGATTTGAGTTATCACAAATTCCATGCCTCACAGTAAGCACATGAAATTTTATCAGTTACAGAACAAAATAAATCATGGATCAAAGTGTTGGCAAAATCTATTGTTGGGAGATGCACAGAGCAGGTCTTAGAAAAGTTGGGAAACTGTTATAGATTTCTGATGTTGTCTGGTGATATTCTTAGCTTTGGACTGGTGGATACTAGTGGCTGTCTAAAAATACATTTTAAAATTCTGATAATCACAGGAATGTTAGGTCAGATACAGAAGTAGGCCATGAATGGCTTTCAAAGGGTTTAAAAATAGCCCTTGAGAACTTGTTTTTGTTCTGTAGCATTTAACTCTATAATCTGGAAGTACAGGCATTTGGTTTCACAGTATTTTTAACACATGTGTAATTTTTAGGTAAAATGGAATCTAATTGGGTAAAGTTATTTTCGGACCTCATTCATGTCTATTCTAGAGTGTTATTATCAAACTTACAGAAAAGTAATTATAATTAAAACAGAGATATACATACTTTTTATTATTAATACATTTTTATTATTATTTCAGCTCATACAAACTTATTAGGTACACCAGTTCCCTCCCTCCCTCCTCCTCCCCCCAGTACCCCCTGCTCCCCCTCCCCACCCCTTTCCCTCCCCATCCCCCAGTGCCTCCCGCCCCAATTCCCAGAGAGTCCTTTCTTGTGCATGTCTGATTTTCCTCTGGGCCCTCCTCGCTGATGACGTACAAGGACCCAGTGGCCTTTCCCTGAACCCTTTCCCGTGTTCCCCTTAGGTATAGGAACACTACTGTGGCTGCCAATCCTTTGCCTCCAAGGATCTTGGTGCCTTTAGCAGATGCTAGACTTTGTGAGGTCAACAGTGTGTTGGACAATGCGCAGAGCATGCAAAGTCCAATTATGATTGCTTCAGCCCTAACTAGTACAGAGTATCTTACATATCATTGCTCCTCCCATCCTTTTGCTCTTACACTCTTACCACCCCCTCTTCCGCAAATTTCTCTGAGCTTCAAGATGGGGAGAGACTAAGCTGGCCTAGTTCTAGGTGGTTGATATAGAGTCTCTGAAGTTCTGGATTGTGGTTTGTTGATTTTCTTTTGCAGTTTTGCTGCTCCTGCAATGCCCTTCGCTCCATCCTGGTGGGCATTGTATGTTACCCCCTGGCCAGAGACAAAAAGCTGTTAAACTAGAGACTTGTGATAAAAGCACATTCAAAAGTAGATGTAATAAAAGTGGGAAACCACAGTGAGGGAGGGATCTATCACCCATTTGCAAAATGGTTACTTTTTATCTGCCAGACTATATGCCCTCCTCTTCTGGTGAGATCACACCCCCTCAGTAGTAAATGATCAGGAACAAAAGTCTGTGAACTTAATCAGATGTCTCATTACTTATTTGGGTCCTTGATGGAGGCCTATTTTCCCTGCTGTAACATGGTCCCTTCTCTCCTTGTTTCTGGTGTGGCCTCTACCCATCCCTCCTGTTCATAATCCTTGCAATTACTGTCTCTAGGTGGGCTGGGTGGGTTTGGTACTAGGAGCCACCTATTAGGGAGTACATACAGGTGCTTAATTTTCTGGGTCTGGGATACTTCACTTAATATAATTGTTTCTAATGACATCCATTTCCCGGCAAATTCCAGTAATTCATCATTTTTGATGGCTGAGTAGTACACCATTGTATAGATGTACCACAGTTTCCTTATCCACTCGTCAACTGTTGGACATTTGGGCTGATTCCATGACTTTGCTATTGTAAACAGTGCTGAGATATGCATACTTTATATCCCTGGTTTCTTACGGAGATGTAAGTGTTTGTGGACCAATCAGGAAGAACGTAGAGGGAGTTACATATCTGGCAGGGTTCAACCTTGTCAGTTTCACCTGATTCTATTACTATGCTCCATGTATATTTCAGCATCACAGCACCCAGTAAGTGCTCAATGAGTATTTCCTGATTGATGAAAAGAGCTGTGTTTTCTAATTCTGCCTTTTTGAATGTAAAAGACTGAAGGAGTTCAATGACAAAGATGGACAGACTGAAAGGGACTGACACTGCTGAGTGGTCAGAGTCCATAAGGAACCCTAGGTGTGTGCAGGGCACAAAGCTTAATGTAAAGATTAGCCCTCTGCCTGTTAAAAATGGAAGCTGGGATGGACGACCATGGAAAGACGCCGTCAGCCTTGTCTTACAACAGTCCTCCATGGTTCTAGCACTGACCTGGTCCTTCTTAGGTCACTTTTTGTCAGGGCATGAGTTGGGCTGGCACTCCAGTGGAGAGACCTTGATTGAATCATTCAGAGGTTTGGGTGTCCTAGGTAGGGGGATAAGAGGAAGAACCTATTTAGATCAGCAAGATCTGGTTTAGATGTGTTGTAGTTCACCTGCATGGTTGCTGATAAATCACCACCAAATGGCTTAAGGGAACAAGGGGTTTATTTTCTTACCATAGTCTGGTTACAGTTTGTACTCTAGTTTCACAGGAGACCATGCACCAACACCAGGACCGAGGGAACTGACCACACCATCTCCACATAATGGCTGAGACAGAGATGATCCTTACTTGCTAGACCAGCATGTCTGGCCAAGTATATGCAAGGATGCCTACTTCTCAACTAGCTCTCTGTATTTTATTCCAGGACCAAATCCCACTCATCAGGGCCTTGCTCATCAGCCAATCTCCTGCAGGTTTGCTCTGGGCTTAACCTAACCACCTAATTCTCTACAAATGTGCCCAGATCTCAAAACCTCAACTGTCAAGTTGACATCTGTGCCTAACTATTACGGGATGGAAGTTGGTAGATTCAGAATTCCAAGCAAGGATAGAGAAGAAGGGGAATCCAGGCATCTTGGCTCTGTTTGAAGAGAAAAACGGAGAAGGAAACTAGTTTCAGATGGACAAGAGAGTTTCCACCTTAATCCTCAAGTTGTAGAAGAAGGATGTCCTGCCCAGGAAGGCCCTTGCTCTGCTAAGCAGAATAAGGCCATGTCCCTAAGAGGTGACATCATTATCTGTGCCTACCTGTCTTCCAGGGTCCACGTTGTTTTCTTGTTTATGCCATGTAACACAGAAGAAGTAAAAAGTTCGCTTGATCCCCAGGAAAAGATCTATCTAAACATTCTCTGTATGGTTCTTGACTTTAAACCAGTCAGCAGGACATATCCTGGAGAGAAAGAGGTGGGTAAGAAGGAATTGGGTGACAGCTTTGTATAGGCTTTGTGGAGTTGTAGGTTTGGGTAGGGAAGGGACAGAAAATAGAATTGTGCCATTGACATGCCTAGTACAACTTTGTATCTCTGCATGAAAGTCAATGAATAAACAAGAAACCAGACTTCCCATTGATTTCAGAGACATTTATTCAGTTGCTGGCACCTCCCTTAGTTCAACTCAGAACTCAATTGTAGAGAAGACATTAGTCCAACAGGGTCTTTTCAGTGTTTTGTAGTTAGGCAAGTTCCACAGTTTTGTTAATCCTGTGTAGAAAACTTGAGACTTTTGTTAAGACTTGTGTTGCTGTTCTGTCACTGTGTGCATGGAAGGTAATGCCCTGGTCCACCTTGCCACACACAAGGCATTCTCCAGAATCTCCTGTGGATAGAAAGCAGAGGGACTGGACTGGAGAGATGGCTCAGGGATTAAGCGTCTGCCTCACAAGCAGAAGGTCCTGAATTTGGATCCTGGATCCTACATAAAAACACCAGGCAAAAATGGCAGTATCCTGTACTTCTGGTCCTGTAAGGTGGAGTCTGGGTAACTCCAGATTAAAGCAAATAGGAGATAGGGCAATGCAGTGTGATTCCTGAAGTCACCCTTGGGTTTCTATAGGCACACACAGTGCTCTGTGATACAAACAGACAGACACATATACATAGACACGTATGCAAAATAAAGTAAAAGAAATAAAATTAAATTAAAAAAGAAAGCAGAAGGATTGAGCTGCTTGCTACTTTTGGTCATATCTACCCTTGTATCCCAAGGTTCCTTCTAAGGAACCACATGTGAGGAGTGAGAATAGAAGGGAGACAACAGCTAGAATGGAGAAAGGAGAGAGGAAGGGTGAGAGAGGAAAGGGATCAGGAGAGGAGAGTGTGTTGCAGAGAGGTGAGATTAGGTGGAGAGGGTGAAGAACATGAATTCACTCTATTTTATGAAGTTTCAAAGGCTATTAAATAAATTTATTAAGATTAAAAAAGTAAAATGCCTCATTTAGGGTACAGGAGAGGGGTGGAAAGAAGGAGCCGTAAGAAAGGGAGCAGGGCTGTGAAATGCCACCTTCTGGGCAAAACAGCCATTGCAGTTAGGAACTTGGCAGCTGTGAGTCTGCACTGGGCCAGCACAAGAACGGTCCACCAACTGCCAACACAGACAACATGGACATTTAATTTGTCACTCATCCAAGTACTAACCAGGGCCAACTCTATTTAACTTATGAAATCAGATGAGATTGGGCACATTCAGAGAAGCATGGCCATCAACTGGACACTTAATTTGTGATAGAGATGACATCCTGTAATCCAGTGAAAATAGACTTTTCTTCCTGATGAATATTTATTTTGTTTTTGTTTACTTGTTCTTCTCTCTCTCTGTGTCTCTCTTTATTTCTCTGTGTGCCACGGTGCATGTGTGGTGGTCAGATAAACACTTGTGGGAGTTGTTTCACTATTTTCACTATGCTCGCTCTGGAGATTGTACTCAGGTCATCCATCAGTTTCGTGGCAATTGCCTCTTCCTGTTGAGTCATCTGGCTAGTCACTTATAAATGTTCTTTACAAAATCGGGAGTTTATGGTGTAAATATATTTTCTATGTGAAAAAAAATCTAGCCTTTACTCATTCTACATGCAAAATTCCATTCTAGAGAGGTCATGGGACAGCTTGAATAAACTTTAAAGACATGAGGTAGCAGCATCTTAAGAGTAGGCAGTGATTTCATATGTGATAGGAGCATTCATTGCAGAGAAAATGCAGAGGAATTACAAATATTAAAGGAAGGAAGTACAAAGATGCTTGTATCATTCATAACTTGCAGAAGATGACTCAAGTCATATAAAGAAGTTCTAAACCAATGTGAAAAAGTTAGGACCTACTCACAGGAAGGGACAACAGTCTCTACAGAATAGTCCGCTGGCCAGTGAGCCCATGGAAAGCTATTCCACTCATCAGGAACCAGAAAAACAACAAGTTAAAGCACAATGAGATAAGGGTCCACGGCCTACTGGTGGGTGTATACTCTCAGAAGCAGCTTTCGGATGTTTCTACAGGATACATGTTACAGAAAACCATGGTGGCATTATTCATAGCAGTATTATAGCTGCATCCTGGGAACACCTGGAGGCAACATATTAAATGGTGGCGTGTTGTACAGTGGAAAGATGGGTGGCTATGGAAATAAAAGAATTGTTGTCTGTTGCAGCTATAACAATGAACCTTCAGTGAATTGAAGAACATGATGCTGATATGCTTTTTAAATATAAAACTCAAAACCAGGCAGGATGGGACTATATAAGGTAGAAATGCATATACAGATAAGAAATGTACAGTAGAATGGGAGATGTGATTATGTTGAGGCAGATGGTATTCATCTCTGGGGTTTAGGCTTTGGAGAAAGCTAACAAGCCCCACTAGTGTCTGGATGTGGAGTGATCACATACTATTTCTTTCTTTTTCTTCTTTTTCAATTTCCATGTGTATGTGTATAAGGTATAGTATATATGTGTTTGCATGTGTGGGGCATACATGTGTGTGCATCCATCTGTGCTTGTGTGTCCATTTGTGTACAGGCCTAAGGGATCAAGGAATCATTCTCAACTGTTCTCATACCTTGTTTTTAATCAAACCAGAGTTTGTCAATAAGGCTAGTCTTGTTAGTCAGTTTATCCTAGAGACTTCCTGTCATTGCCTTGTGAGGCTCAGATTACAGTTGGGTTACGACACCCATCCAGTATTTTATGGGTAATCTGAGATCTGATTCCTGGCATGTGGTTTAATAAGCCATCTCTCCAGTCCCATGCTGTATTACTTGACATAAAATGCAGTGCTTATCTTTAAACTGTATCCTTGGGTTGTGTGGACTTTTAAAATATGCATATTTTCATTAAATATTTTTAACTTGTCTGCAGGGAGCCAGATCCTTTCTTACCATAAAATGGAATATATTGCTATCGGTAACACAATCAGCACAGTCACATAGCAGGTGACAAAGGAAGACTGAACCACAGAATGTCTTGTAGCAGTTACTCTTTGTTGCTTTGAAACACCACTCAAAGTCAAGCAACTTAGTGGAAAGGAGAGATTTTTCAGCATATGGTCAGGAGGGAAGATACAGTCCTTCATAGCAAAAAAGACATGGTTGGTTGGCAGTAGCTAGAGGTAAGAGGTTGCCTAAATCATGTCAGTCCGGTAAGAGGTTGCCTAAATCATGTCAGTCCCTCATGAAAACCGAGTGCTACAAAATTGCCAGCCAGAAGAGCAGACCTCTCCTGGAAGTAGGGTGGGACTAATCAACCTCAAGGCCCACCCCCTGTGATTGCCTTCCTCCAGCAAGACTTCACCTCTTAAAGGTGCCATAATCTTCCCAAACAAATCAGTCCAATATATATCAGTCTGTGATGTGATGTGATGTGTGTGTGTGTGTGTGTGTGTGTGTGTGTGTGTGTGTGTGTGTGGTGGCGGCTCACATTTCAAACCATGACAGGTCCTGAGGTATGTATTTTGCAACAGTGTATTTGATGATGTCTGCATAAACCTTTCTGGTCAGAGAATTAGAAGGAAAGAAGGATCTTCTCAAACCATGGCTATATCAGAGAATGGCTTGCAAACAAAGAAACCCAGTGTTCAGTGTTTCCTAGCATAAAAACAACTTTCTTAGGTAAGATAACTAATCATGGGTCAACATGAACAAGAGGTAAAGGTGGATGTGTATATCTTAAGACCTTCTGGGAAAAACCTTTCAGACCATCCAAACATTTGTCAATAGAGTAAAAGTGATCATCATATGTTCATGGTATATGTATCTTGTTAGTTTCATAACTTTGTTGCTTTAATAAATACTCAATTCAAATGTTTTATTCTGATCATTATTTCTGAGTACAGTCATGACAGGAGAGTTACCATCAAGTGGCAATGAAACTGGTCACATCACATCCACAGCAAGAGCAGATGCAAAGACTAATATATTCAGCTTGTTGAGCATCTACATCTTAACCTCTTGGCAAGGGCTCACTGTGGGACCTGACTTCACTATGTACTTGAGGATTATATTGGCTCATCCTCCTACCTTGAATTCATGAATACTGAGATTTCAGGCATGTTCCTAAATGCACAACTGATATTTTATAAGAAGAAAAAGATCATGTTGTTAGTAAGAAAATGCATGGAACTTCAGATCTTAATGTGAAGAAAAAAAATCCCACAAAACTAAACAAAACAAAAAACCCAACAGCAAAAAATCTTACCCAGAATCATAAAGATAAGGGTCACAGTTATTTCTTTCACATATGAAGTTAAGCAACAGGAAAAGGACATGGATGTAAAAGGGACAATGAAGAATATGGAAGGGAAGGATGTTGGAGATAAGGAAAAGGATGGTGAGAGCATAAAGATGTTGGAAGGATGTTATCTGCACAGGTGGAATCATCCTAATGAAAACCATCACCTTTCAGAATTCATATATGCCCATAAGACAGAAGAGGAGGAGGAGGAGGAAGAGAAGGAAGAGGAGGAGGAGGAGAATGAGGAAGAGGAAGAAAAAGAGGAGGAGGAGGACCTAATATTTTGTGGTGTAACTAAGCTAATAATTAATCTTGTTTAATCATGGTATGGTTGCTGTATGGCAAGGACAAATGGAGGAGGAAGAGGAGGAGGAGGAGGAGGAAGGGCTCTTGAGCTTCATAAATAGCAAACACAACTAAGGCCATGACAGAGAAGCCATGCAGTGTTGCAGAACAATTCTATTTTCCCCATGGCCTGTGGGCACTGCTCAGGCTCAGGGAGACTCAAGGCGGCTGTGTGACTGCTACAGCATGTGCCTGAGAATGACGTCAACACCCTTCAGTCCTGTACCTTCACATTCTCCCATGCCTGATTTTCAAGGCTCTTCTCATCCATGGTTTGTGTTGCAAATTCGAGGGACTGGCAAACATTGTTTGGGAGAGGAGAGTGAGTCTGTGTTCTTTAATCATATCTGGATTCTCTAATTCATTGCTCAAACCACTTGATGGTAAATGGGAAAAGTACTCACCAGATGTTCCTTTCAGTGTGTACAGGACCAAGAATTAAACTAAGATGTTTGGTCCCTACAATTCTGAACTTATCTTCCAGAGTGGTTAGGGTAATTTAACATGTACTGATTTACTTAAGGTTCCTTTGCTCTGAAGTGATATTTTCAAAGATAGTTATTTTAATATGTGCAAAGTTAATAATTATATAAATTAAGCAATTAGAAAAGGAACTATGCCAGTCTTAATCTTACCACCCAATTGACCACTGCTGAGATATTCTCATCTAGACTTTTTCTTTATGTGTTTTTCTATATCTTTGGCTTGAATCCTGAATTCTCATTTGTCCAACTTTTTCCTTATCTCATTAAGAATTTGTTATTATATATGATTTTAGAATGCCATCATATTTACTCTCTTGCTTTTGAGTGATCTCAATGGCACATAATATTTGTTTTAAAAAATTAGTGGAGTGGATATGAATAAAAAATTCTACAGGAAAACAAATGCTTAGAAAATAAACATTTAATTTTTCCCCTTTGCACCCCACCCCGCTCCGCCGGTCGGGACGCGCGCACGGTCCAGCCGGGCCTCAACCCCGCGCCCTAGGTGGTAAGTCCCCGACCCACGCACCGCCCACCAGGACCCCAGGTCGGCCCACAGGGACCCGGCTCGGACTCCCACCATCTAGCCGGAGCCGTGCTGCCTGGGGCCGAGGGACGAGGAGAACCTCCCCCTGCGCCTGGGCCCCGCCCCAGCTGCCCTCGGGTTAAATAGTTCCACGCCGTCGCCCCCATCCCCCCTTTGCACCACCCCGCTCCGCCGGTCAGGACACGCGCGGTCCAGCCGGGCCTCACCCCACGACCTAGGTAAGTCTCCGCCCGCCCGGCCCACCAGGACCCCAGGCCAAATAATTCAGTTTAATGAAATTGAGAGATCTTAAGAGTTAAAATGACAATGCCAAAGTCAAAGTGCAAATCCATGAGAAGCAACACTCAAGTAAACAAATTTCCCACTGAAGAAATTAATCCCATAATGTTAGACTCCAACAAGAACAAACCCACGGAAAAAGGCCAAGAAAGCCCCACCCAGGATAAAGACTTTCAAAATATGATCATTACCATGTTCAATACTATGAAAGAGGAAATCAGGGAGGAATTACATAATCGAATCAATCGCTTTGAAGAGGAACACAACAGACATCTGGAGGAGTTGAGAAAAACAGTTCAAGAAACAAAAAGTGGCATAGAGCAGTTAAAACAAACTCAAGCAGAGTTTAAAACTGAGCTAAAAGACAAGTTATCTTCAATCCAGAACGCCACAGAGAGTCTTATCAACAGAACTGACGAAGCAGAAAACAGAATTTCAGACCTTGAAGATAAAGTGGGAGTACTAACCAGCTCAATGGAAGAGGTTGTTAAAGCCAAAAAGATACTTGAGAGAAATATCCAAGAGATATGGGACACCCTGAAGAAGCCTAACATGCGTATTCATGGAATACCAGAGCAAGAATCTCAAAATACCACCCCTGAGGAAATTTTTCAAACGATCATCAAGGAAAACTTTCCTCATCTAAAAAAAGAGAGGCCCATCCATATACAAGAGGCATTCCGCACCCCAAACAGATACGACCAAACTAGAAGCACACCGCGGCAAATAATAGTTAAAACACTCCACATTCAAGATAAAGAACTGGTGCTGAGAGCTTCAAGGGAGAAAAAACAAGTCACTTTTAAAGGTAAACATATCAAAATAACAAATGACTTCTCAGTCGAAACAGTAAAAGCAAGAAGAGCTTGGAGAGACATACTTCAAGTATTGAATGAGCAAAAATGTCAACCCAGGCTGATTTACCCTGCAAAACTATCAGTCATGATCGAGGGAGAAAGAAAAATTTTCCAGCACAAAGACAACTTTAAGGGATACATGGCCACCAAACCAGGCCTTCAAAAACTGCTAGAAATGATACTCAAGCGTGAAGAAAAAAACAGGCATATCCAGGAGAACAGAAGGCAAATATAACACCATTAAAAGCGAAGCAATATACTTATAAAAGCTACTAAACATAATAAATGTCTGGAATTAACAATAGTTTCTCCATTATAACACTAAATGTTAATGGAATTAATTCACCGATCAAGAGACACAGATTACAAACTTGGATTAAAAATCACAATCCATCAATCTACTGCCTGCAGGAAACCCATCTCACCACAAAAGATAGGCACGCTCTAAAAATAAAAGGCTGGTCAACAATTCTACAAGCAAATCGAAGCAGAAAACAGGCAGGGGTTGCCATTATGCTATCAGACAAAGTGGACTTCAAACCAAAGAAAATTATAAGAGACACGGATGGATACTACATTTTAGTCACAGGTACAATTCACCAGGAAGACTTCACAATACTGAACATATATGCACCCAATATGGGCCCCTCCACATTCATTAAGAAAACCCTACAGCGTCTAAAGGAAGAAATCAACCCCCAAACGATAATTCTTGGGGACTTCAACACCGCCCTCTCAACATGGGATAGATCAACAGGTCAAAAGCTTAACAGAGACACTTTGGAACTTAATCAAACCCTGAAAGAAATGGACCTTACAGATCTCTATCGAACTTTTCACCCACGTACCAAAGAATACACATTTTTCTCAGCAGCACACGGAACTTTCTCCAAAATAGATCACATATTGGGCCACAAAATGAATCTACACGTATACAAGAAAGTTGAAATTCTAACCTGTGCCCTATCAGACCATCACGGCCTAAAGCTGGACATCCACAACACATCAAACAAGAGAAAATACACTAACTCCTGGAAACTTAACAATATGATGCTGAATGAGAACTGGATTCAGGAAGAAATTAAAAAGGAAATTCAAGATTTCCTGAAAGTGAATGATAACGAAAATACAACTTACCAAAATCTCTGGGACACAATGAAAGCTGTTCTAAGAGGTAAGTTCATAGCTCTTAATGCCTACATCAAAAAAATGGAAACATCAGAAATAAATAACTTAACAATGCAGCTTAAAGCTTTAGAGAAACTAGAGCAATCTGATCCCAAAAGTAGTAGAAGAGAGGAGATTAGCAAAACAAGGGGAGAAATATCTGAAATCGAGATTAAGAAAACGATAGAAAAAATCAACCAGTCAAAAAGCTGGTTCTTTGAAAAAATCAATAAGATTGATATACCCCTAGCTAAACTAACCAAAAGCAAGAGAGAGAAAACCCAAATTAACAAAATTAGAAATGAACATGGAGTTATCACTACTGATACCCAAGAAATCCAGAGAATTATAACATCATATTTCAAAAACTTATACTCTGTGAAGTTTGACAACACAAAAGAGATGGATGAATTTCTAAGTAAACACAACCTACCTAAATTGAATCAGGAAGTTGTGAATTATTTAAATAGTCCCATAACATATAAGGAAATTAAGGAAGTAATCTCGAATCTTCCCACCAAAAAATGTCCTGGACCAGATGGATTCAGCACAGAGTTCTACCAGACATTTAAGGAGTTAATAACACCAATACTCCTTAAACTGTTCCATCAAATAGCAAAGGAAGGAACACTACCAAATTCCTTCTATGAAGCTAATATCGTTTTAATCCCAAAACCTAATAAAGACTCACATAAAAAAGAAAACTATAGGCCGATCTCCCTGATGAACACAGACGCAAAGATTCTCAACAAAGTCTTAGCAGATCGGATTCAAAAACATATGAAAAAGATCATTCACGGGGACCAAGTAGGCTTCATCCCCGGCACACAAGGTTGGTTCAACATACGCAAATCAATAAATGTAATTCATCATGTAAACCAGTCCAATGTCCAAGACCACATGATACTCTCGATAGATGCAGAAAAAGCTTTTGACAAGATACAACAGCCTTTTATGATCAAAACGCTAGAGACAGTAGGAATGGAAGGAACCTTTGTCAATATAATAAAAGCTATATACAACAAGCCCACAGCAAGGATTGTGCTCAATGGGGAACAATTGGAAGCATTCCCACTTCGATCAGGAACTAGACAAGGCTGTCCACTCTCACCACTTCTATTCAATATTGTACTTGAAGTCTTAGCTGAAGCCATAAGACAAGAAAGGGACATAAGAGGGATTCAAATCGGCAAGGAAGAAGTCAAGCTATCCCTATTTGCAGATGACATGATCTTATACCTGAGTGATCCCAAAAACTCCACCAGGAAGCTCCTGGAACTAATTGAGAAGTTCAGCAGGGTGGCAGGATACAAAATAAATGTGCAAAAATCAGAGGCCTTCCTATATGCCCAGAATGAAAGAAGTGAAAAAGCCTTGAGAGAAACAATACCATTTATTATAGCCCCTAAAAAAATGAAATACCTTGGTATAAACCTAACTAAGGAGGTAAAAGACCTTTACAATGAAAACTTTAAAACCCTAAAGAAAGAAATAGCAGAAGACACCAGAAGGTGGAAAGACCTCCCTTGTTCCTGGATTGGCAGAATCAACATCGTGAAAATGACCATCCTACCAAAGGCAGATTCAATGCTATACCAATCAAAATCCCAAAGCAATTCTTCAAAGAAGTTGACCAAACAATCTCAAAGTTCATATGGAGGCACAAAAGACCCAGGATAGCAAAAACAATCCTGAGTAACAAAAACACAGGTGGAGGTATAACCATACCAAACCTTAGTCTATACTACAAATCCATAGTTGTAAAGACAGTCTGGTACTGGCTCCAAAATAGACACACAGATCAATGGATAAGGATTGAAGACCCAGATATAAGCCCACAAAGTTACAGTCATTTGGTATTTGACAAAGGGGCCCAAAGAATCCAATGGAAAAAGAACAGCATCTTCAACAAATGGTGCTGGCAAAACTGGATCTCCACATGCAGAAGATTAAAGCTGGACCCGTACTTGTCACCATGTACAAGACTTAATTCCAAATGGATCGAGGACCTTGATATCAGGCCAGAGACTATAAAAACCATAGTTGAAAGGATAGGGAACTCCCTCGAGCTGATTGGGCTAGGCCAACAGTTCCTAAACAGACATCCAATGGCACAGTCACTGCTACCAACTCTCAACAGTTGGGATCTTGTGAAATTAAAGAGTTTCTGTTCAGATAAAGAGATTGTAACGCGAGCTCAAAGGCAACCCACAGAATGGGAGAAAATCTTCACTAACCATATATCTGATAGAGCTCTATTGTCCAGAGTGCACAAAGAACTTAGAAAACTAAACACCAAGGAAACCAATGGCCCAATTAAAAAATGGGCCCTGGAACTTAAAAGAAACTTTACCAGGGATGAAATTAAAATGTCTAACAAATATCTTAAAAAATGCTCCACTTCTTTAGCCATCAGGGAAATGCAAATCAAAACTTCCCTGAGATATCATCTCACCCCGGTCAGGATGGCAAAAATCCACAATACTAACAACGACAAATGCTGGAGAGGATGTGGAGAGAGGGGAACTCTCCTACATTGCTGGTGGGAATGCAGGCTCATACAGCCACTCTGGCGAGCCGCCTGGAGATTCTTAAAGAAATTAAAAATTGAAATGCCATATGACCCTGCTATTCCACTTTTGGGAATAACCCCCCATACAGCAGAGGTTCACCTCGATAGCACAAGCATGACCATGTTCATAGCAGCACTGTTTACAATAGCAAAGTCATGGAATCAGCCCAAATGTCCAACAGTTGACGAGTGGATAAGGAAACTGTGGTACATCTATACAATGGAGTACTACTCAGCCATCAAAAATGATGAATTACTAGAATTTGCCGGAAAATGGATGTCATTAGAAACAATTATATTAAGTGAAGTATCCCAGACCCAGAAAATTAAGCGCCGTATGTACTCCCTAATAGGTGGCTCCTAGTACCAAACCCACCCAGCCCACCTAGAGACAGTAATTGCAAGGATTATGAACAGGAGGCATGGGGTAGGAGGGCCACACCAGAAACAAGGAGAGAAGGGACCATGTTACAGCAGGGAAAATAGGCCTCCACCAAGGACCCAAATAAGTAATGAGACATCTGATTAAGTTCACAGACTTTTGTTCCTGATCATTTACTACTGAGGGGGTGTGATCTCACCAGAAGAGGAGGGCATATAGTCTGGCAGATAAAAAGTAACAATTTTGCAAATGGGTGATAGACCCCTCCCTCACTGTGGTTTCCCACTTTTATTGCATCTACCTTTGAATGTGCTTTTATCACAAGACTCTAACAGCTTTTTGTCTCTGGCCAGGGGGTAACATACAATGCCCACCAGGATGGAGCGAAGGGCATTGCAGGAGCAGCAAAACTGCAAAAGAAAATCAACAAACCACAATCCAGAACTTCAGAGACTCTATATCAACCACCTAGAACTAGGCCAGCTTAGTCTCTCCCCATCTTGAAGCTCAGGGAAATTTGCGGAAGAGGGGGTGGTAAGAGTGTAAGAGCAAAAGGATGGGAGGAGCAATGATATGTAAGATACTCTATATTAGTTAGGGCTGAAGCAATCATAATTGGACTTTGCATGCCCTGCGCATTGTCCAACACACTGTTGACCTCACAAAGTCTAGCATCTGCTAAAGGCACCAAGATCCTTGGAGGCAAAGGATTGGCAGCCACAGCAGTGTTCCTATACCTAAGGGGAACACGGGAAAGGGTTCGGGAAAGGCCACTTGTACGTCATTGGAGAGGAGGGCCCAGAGGAAAATCAGACATGCACAAGAAAGGACTCTCTGGGAATTGGGGCGGGAGGCACTGGGGGATGGGGAGGGAGAGGGGTGGGGAGGGGGAGCAGGGGGTACGGAGGGAGGAGGAGGGAGGGAGGGAACTGGTGTACCTAATAAGTTTGTATGAGCTGAAATAAAAAAAAGAAAAAAAAAGAAAAATAAACATTTAATTTTTGTATATGTTCACCTATAATTTGCTTTTATCTTAAATGAACATTTGTCCATGTAGAGAATATAGTTCTGTATCATGACTTTAAGTGTTTTATGGTGTTCAGTAATATGTAACTCAAAAACAAAACCCCTCCTCATCTTTGAATAGTGACAAACACTACTTTACCTAATATTTTGTGGTATAAGTAAGCTAATAATTAATCTTGTTTAATCATGGTATGGTTGCTGTATGGCAAGGACAACTTTATTCCTTTGTGGTGCTCATGTTGTTTTAAGATGAAGCCTTGGGCTTCATGCCTGTGAGGTGGGCACTTTATAACCAAGCTACTTCTCTGGCCTCCCTAAGTGGTTTTTTTTTTTTTTTAATTGTGTACTACTCTGGGGTGGCCATAAACTCCTGGGTTCAAGTGATTCTCTTACTTAATTCCTACAAGTACAAGGTAGTAAAAAAATGCCATTTTTTCTAAGTCCAAACTGTATTAGAATGTTACTGTTTTTAGAAATCTTCCAAAACAGAGAAGCAAAAATTTAGTAACATTTTAACTGCATTGATTGGTTAATGAACTTTCATTTTTACAGGTATTTACAAATATTCAAAAAAAACTTACTTGCTCTCCATAGTGATGAATAATGCAAGATGTCCAAAGGTTGTATTATATAAAGAATGTGTCATATTTTACCATTTGTCTAGGTGACCTTTGGTACTAATCTTAATTCGAAATTAAATAATACCACAATACCATGATGAACATCTCTTTGCATGCTTTTTAGTCTTGCTTCACTGTGCTGCTACCAGTTCAATGGCCTTTGGAGTTCCTGGAGTCACCCCACTCTGTATTTCTATTAAATTTGGGACTGGACAGGGTGACCTGGTAGTGGTAAGAATTTCCTAAGGCCTGGGCAGATTTATTCTTGTAAGGGTAAATATAAAAGATGAACAAGTGAGTTTATGATAATTCCTCAGTAATGCTGTGGACTTCTGACTGTGTGAGGAAATCAGTCTTGGAGATCTAAGTGTCTCAGTTAGTGTGCATGTTGCTCATAAATACACGAAGAAAAATTTAGGAGAACAAGAGGGTTTTATTCATTCTTATGATTCTCAGTTACAGTTCTTAGCTCAGTTTGACAAGAGAGCTATACCAATACCAGGAGTCCAAGAAACTGGCCACGCCATATTCACAGGGGTTGCTGATGTCTGTAGGTGTATGAGTTTATGCCAGAGTCTTCAGCCCTTGTCCATTGATTTATGCATCTATTTTGAAGCCAATACCATGCCGTCTTTATTGCTATAGATTCAGAGTACAGATTATGGTTCAGTTTGGTGATAACTCCAGCTGGGTTTTTATTATTCAGGATTGTTTTTGCTATCCTAGGCCTTTTGTGTTTCCATATGAATTTTGAGATTGTCTTATCAATTCGTGTAAATAATTGCCTTGGAATTTTGATTGGAATTACATTGACTCTGTGTATTGCGTTTGGCAGTATGGTCATTTTTATGGTGCTAATTCTACCAATCCAAAAACATGGGAGGTCTTTCCACTGTCCAGTGTCTTCTGAACTTTCTTTTATTAGGGTTTCAATGTTTTCATTGCACAGGTCCCTCACATTCTCAGTTAGATGTATTCTAAGGCATTTCATTTTTCAGGGAATGGTTTCTTTTAGGATTTTCTCACTTCTTTCATCCTTGATGTACAAGAAATCCACTGATTTTTGAACATTAATTTTGAAACCTGCCATTCTACTGAACTTATTATGTATTAGTTCCAGCAGGTTTTTGGAGGAGTTTTTGAGGTCTCTCAGATATAGAATCATGTCATCTGTAAATAGGGATATCTTGACTTCTTTCCCTATTTATTTTCCTTTTTCTCCCTCTCTTGTTTTATGACTGTAGCTAAGATTTCAAGTACAAGATTGAATAGAAGTGGTGAGAGTGAACATCCTTGCCTAGTTCCTGAATGAAGTGGGAATGCTTCAAGTTTTTCACCATTTAGGATGATCCTTGCTATAGGCTTGTATATGGCCTTTATTATGTTGGTATAAGTTCCTTCTATGCTAACTATCCCCAGGGCTTTTTTCAAAAAGGGATGTTGGATCTTGTCAAAGGCCTTTTCTGCATCTCTCAAGAGAATCATTTGATTTTGGTCCTTGGATTTGTTTATATGATGGATTGCATTTGTTGATCTGTGTAAGTTGAATCAACATGTGGGCCTGGAATAGATCCTACTTGATCATAGTGGATGATCTTTTTGATATGGTTCTGAATCTGGTTTGCTAAAATTTTGTTGAGAACCTTTACATCAGTGTTCATTAATGATATTGGCCTATAGCTTTATTTTATTGTATCTTTATTTGGTTTTGGGATCAATGTAACATCAGCTTTATAGAAAGAATTTGGAAGTGTTCCTTCCATTGCTGTTTTACAGAATAGATTAAAGAGTAGTGGTGTTAATTGTTCTTTAAATGTCTGGTAGCATTCTGCACTCAATCCATCCAGTCCTGGGCTTCTTTTGGAGGGAAGATTTATAATTACTTCTCTAGTTTCATTACTTGATATAAGGCTTATTTAAGTACTTCAATTCATCCTGACTCAATTTTGGTAAGTTGCATATACTTAGAAATTAACTCATTTCTTTCTGATTATCAAATTTTGTGAAGCATTGGATTCTGAAATATGACCTTATGATTTTTTGAATTTTCTTGGTAACCATTGTAATTACTCCATTTTCATCTCTAATTTTATTAACTTGGGTTTTCTCTTTTGATTTTGGTTAATTTGGCTAGGGATTTATCAATCTTATTGATTTTTTTCAGAGAATCAGCTCTCTGTTTGGTTGATTCTTTGTATCATTTTCCTAATCTCAACTTCAGATATTTCTCCCTGATTTTACTAATGTCTGCTCATTTACTGCTTTTGGAATTGGACTGTTCTTGTCCTTCAAAAGCTTTAAGTTGCATTGTTAAGTTGTTTACTTGTGATGTTTCCATTTTTTTGATATAGGCATTGAGTGCTATAAACTTTCCTGTTAGGACAATCTTCATTGTATCCGAAAGCTTTTGATATGTCTTGTTACCATGATCTTTCACTTCTAGGAATTTTTTTATCCCGATATTTTTTATTAATTTATTTATCTTTTCCACTCATATAAACTTAATAGGTATCCCTGTCCCCTCCCTCCCTCCACCCCTCCCGGGCCCCCTTGCTTCCTCCCTACTTTTCCCCTTCCTTTCCCCTCCTCCCTCCCTTTCTCCCAGTGCCCCCTCCCCCGCTCCCTGGAGCATGCTTTAGTGTGAATGTCAAACTTCACTTCTGGGAATTTTTGAATTTCCATTTTGATTTCTGCCTGAATACAGTCCTCATTCAGTATCATGGTATTTAATTTCCAAGAATTTGTGCATTTTCTTTCATTTGCCTTGGTGTGGATGTCTAGCTTTATTCCATGGTGGTCTGATAAAGTACAGGTCTGTTTTGGAGAAAGTTTCATGAGCTGCTGAAAAGAATGTGTATTCCTTGGTGTTAAGATGGAAGGTTTGGTAGAGGTCAGTCAGCTCCATTTGTGTTATGGTTTAATTCAGCTCCAGTGTGTCTCTGTTCAATTTTTGGCCTGTTGACCTATGCAATGGTGAGAGTGGGATGTTGAAGTCTCCTACTATTATCATGCTTTGGCTGATTTGTTGGTCTAAATGTTGTAGTGCCTGTTTAATGAATGTGGGTGAGTCTATATTAGATGCACATATATTCTGTATTTTGAAACCTTCCTGATGAATTGTTTCTTTAATTAATATGAGAATCCTTCTGTATCTCTTATGATTTCTTTTGGCTTGAAGCTTATTTTGTCAGATACTAGAATTGCTAAACCCTCTTTTTTACTATTTCCATTAACTTGGAGTACTTTGACCAACCTTTTATTCTGAGAATGTGTCTATCTTTCATGGTGAGATGTGTTTCCTGAAAACAGCAGATTGATGGGTTATAATTTTAATCCATGTTTGTAGCCTATGTCTCTTGATTGGAGAGTTAATTCCATTTATGTTTAGGTTATAATTGAGAAATATTTGTTGATTCATGTCATTTTCTGGGTTTTGTAGTTTTGTATGTGTATTTCCTTGCTTAATAGTTATATTAGTATTGTTCTTCCCATTTGTTCTCTTGTGTGTGTTGGTCCTTTTCTTATCCTTGAGAGTATCTTTTCTAGCATCCTACCAATAGCTTACCAATAGCACTCTCTTAAAAACAGATGAAATAATCTTTATCTGATAATAAAGTGAAACAGCCCTGAACAGGGCTTGTCAGGATGGCAGAGCCAGTAATTGCATCAGATTTGAAATCTTACACCCAGAGTTTCAACTCCTCTCCCTAACATGTGTTGCTAATTAACATTTTGACTGTCATTATTCCCATCCTCATCACAATAGCATTTCTTACATTAGTTGAATGAAATGTCTTAGGCTATATACAACTTCTTAAAGGTCCAAACGTCATAGAATCTTATGGAGTATTACAACCATTCGCAGATGCAATAAAACTATTCATCAAAGAACCAATTCAAACCTTCACTTCCTTCAGAACACTATATTTTATTACATCAAGTCTAGCTCTCACCCTAGCATTTTCATTATGAATCTTCTTTCCAATACTTTGTACCTTAATTAATCTAAATCTAGCAATTATCTTCATTCTAGGTACTGTCTATTCCATGCTCAGGCTGAGCATCAAACTCTAAATATGTTTAATAGGAGCACTATGAGCCATTGCTCAGACAATCTCATATGAAGTTGCACTATCTATTATCCTAGTGGCTTGTTCTCCATACCATACCTGGCCACAACTCAGAAGCATACATGACTTATTCTTACAACTTGACCCTTAGCCATAATATGATTTATTTCTACATTAGCAGAAACCAATTGAGACTCATTTTACCTAACTGAAGGGGAATCTGAACTAGTTTCTGTCTTCAATGTAGAATATGCTGCCAGACCTTTTGCCCTATTTTCCATAGCAGAATATACTAACATTATTATAATAAATGCACTAACCACTATCATCTTTTTAGGCCCATTGCAAAATCCAGAAGACCTAGAGCTATTTACACTCAATTTCATAATCAAAACCCTTATACTAACCTCAACCTTCCTATGCATTTGCACATCATATCCCTGTTTCCATCATGACCAACTTATACACTTTTCATGAAAAAACTTTTACCTCTAACTCTCACCATGTACATTGACACCCAGCATTATCCACCCTAACAGTTTTTTAAATTTTTTATTATTTATTATTTATTCAATTGTGCATGTATGTGTGTGCGCATGTGTATATGTATGTGTGTGTGTGTGGAACCACGGACGAATTCGGAAACAACATGGACCACCTCCACCTCCTCCTTGTTTACTCTGCCCGGGATTCACTGGCTCCGCCCTACCGGGACCAGAAACGCGCAGGCTGCCCCCACTTCCGCCCGGCGTCTATACTTGAGGTTTAGGTCCGAACTCAGGACCTTCCGCCTGCAAGGCAGAGGCTTAACCCCTGAGCCACCTCTCCAGCCCTGACCCTAACAGTTATAATCCCTTCCTACATGTAGAATTGTGTCTGACAAAAGAATTTTTTTGATAGAGTAAATAATGCAGGTTTAAACCCTCTTAATTCTAGAATAATAGGAGTTGAATCTAACCTTAAGAATCCAATAATCTTCATGTTACCAAGTATACTATATCCTAATAAGGTCAGCTAATTTAAGCTGTTGGGTCCATACCTGGAAAATATTGGTTTACATCCTTCCCATACTAATTAATCCAATCCCCCTCTCAATTATTCTAGGCCTGGTTTGGTGGTCATGTAGGCCTTCATCTCATCCTTATGATGGGACATTTTTCTTTCACCTTCAATTATTAGTGATAGTTTTGATGGGTATATCATCTTGGGTTGGCAGTTGTTCTCATTCGTGACTTGAAGTACATTTCTCCAAGCTCTTCTGGATTTACCATTTCCATGGGAAAATCAGCTGGTATTCTGATAGGCTTGCCTTTAAATGTGACTTGGTTTTTCTCTCTTGAAACTCTCAGCACATTCTCTTTGTCTTGTATCTGTAGTGTTTTGACTATTATTTTCTGTGGCAGTTTCTATTTTGGTCATATCTGATTGGTGTGCAATGTGCACTTGCACATTGGGGGATCTATTTCCTTCGTTGTGGAAAATTTTCATTGATGATAGTGCAAAAAACATTTTCTGGTGTGGCTTTTTGGGTTTCCTTTTCTGGGATTCTGTAAATGCACGGGTTTGGTTTCTTCAAGTTGTCTCCTAGATTTTAAATATTCCTCTCAAGTATTTTTAAGCTTTTTAATCTCTTTAATTGCTAATTATAACTAACAACTATAAATATAATTAATTGTTTAATAACATATTTGTTCTGCTATCTTGTTATCTAGTTCTGATATTCTATTTTCTGCTTCATTAATTCTGTTGGTGAGACTTTCTATTGTGTTTTGGAATGCTATTAGCTTGTTTTTAATTTCAAATTTAATCTCTGTTTGGGATTTTTTTCAACTGCTCTGTGCTTTGTTTTGTTTCTTCAACGATCTTTTTCATCTCATCCAGGAGCCTGTTATTATCCTACTCATATTTACCTATGTGGTTATTTAACTCTTCTTGGATATCTTCTTTCATTGTTTTGATCATATTAATGCCATACAACAAGCTGAAAGGGATGCTGAATGATCAGAGCCCTAGTGAAACATAAACATATAGAAGGGACTAAGATGAATGCAAAGATTTGCATGGGGCCTACCCAAGTGGAAGATGGTATCCATGGATCTGGAGAGAGACACTGCCAGCCCTGTTATTGTGCTCACTACATAGGCCCCCCATGGTATTAGCGCTGGCTTAGTCCTTGTTAAACTACTCTTTGTCAGGGAATGAGTTCAGCTGGCATGTCTGTGAAGAGGAATTGATTAAACCAGATGGAAGTTTGGGTGTCTCTGGTAGGGGGACAAGAGGAAGGAGCTTGCTGAGATAAGCATGGTCTAGAGAGGATAGAAATTGATACATTCAGAACTTTTGGCAGTATGGGGAAGAGAGGAAGCCAGGTATCTCGGCCTTGTTTGAAGAGATGGGAGGAGATGAAAAGGTACTTCCAGATGAGTATGGTGAGGAAGGCAAGGAGTTGCCACCTTAACCCTCAAGCTGCAGGAGAGAGATGTCCTGTCTAGGACGACCCTTGCCCTGACATCAGCAGTGTCATAGTTAGATACAGGTGTCAACATGACAGTTGAAGTCTTCTGCTCTTGACACATTTGCAAAGAATTAAGTTCAAAGCAAGCCTGTAGGAGATTGTTTAATGGAAGGGGGACACCCAGCTCATGGTAGGTGGATCATCATCTAGGTAGGTGAATAAAATGGAGGCAGTTGGTGTAAAAGTTTTGTGTTTTTTGGCATGTGTGGGTAGACATACTGTCTGGCAAGGTAAGTACCCCTCTCTCAGCAGTCCTGTAGATAGGTTGTGACCAGTTCCCTTAACTCCTGGTGTTGGACTTTCCTGCCAAGCTGGAGTGAGAACTGTAACTGGAAAACCATAAGCCAAAATAAAACCTCTTGTTCCCCTTTAAATCATCTTGTCACGAATTCATCAGCAGTGTGCAGTTTAACTGCAACACGTAGCTATGCCTGCGTAGCTCAAGGATCCATGGTGTTTTCCTGTCCTTCTGCTATGTAACAGGATAGTTACAAAGTTCACCTGAGCCCAAGGACAAGAGCCATCTGGCCTAGCAGCAAGGCAGGCCAAGGTGAGACTGGGACTGGTCATAGTTTTGGACAGGATTTGGGGAGGTGTGTATGTGGGTGGGGAGGGGACAGAAAACAGTAGAATTGTGCCATTGGCCTGCCTGGCACAAAGCTTGTTCCTGTGAATGAAGATCAATAAGGAAACACGAAGCCAGCATTCCCACTGAGCTGACAGACGTTTATTGAACTGCTGGCACCTTCCATAGTGCAATTCAGGACTCAGCTGTAGAGAAGACTCTCAGTTAAAGAAGGGCTGAACTGGCCTCTTCTAGTCAGGCAGAGTTCATGGTTTTCTTTATCCATTCTAAAAAAACTGAGATTTTAGTGAAGGCTCGTGGGTTTGTCCCATTACTTTTCCCATAGGAAACAATGCCCTGGGCCATATTACCACACACGAGGGGTCCTCCAGAATCCCCCTGTGGATAGAAAAGAAAAGGACTGAGTCGGTTGTTCCTCCAGGTCTTATCTACCCTGATATCCCAAGGTTCCTCCTAAGGAGGGATGAGTTGCGCAACCTGCTTGTGGGAGATCAGAGGGCAGGTTGGACTCTGGATGCCCTTCACTTCTAGAGCTCTGACTGTCCACTAGTTATTGCTTCACCTCACTCTTGGTACCATCCTGTGCCCTTTCTACAGGGCTTGATATCTGCTCCTTGTGAAGACAGTTTCTCCAGGCTATTGTTCAAGAACATGGGGATGATGAGTGGACCTGATACAAGCATGGGGGATCAGCCCACTGACAAAGGTGGGCTCCTGCTCACAGGGTCACCCGGCTGTGATTACAGCTTTTCTAAAGCCTATGACCTGAAGTTAGGTGGAGTGTTACAGACTCAGGTTTGCAGAGGAGCAGTACTCAACAGAGGCAGCTTGGCAAGTAGCAAGGGTCCTAGTTACTTCCCAGTTACTGGCTGAACCCCTCTTCTCTTCCCAGGCAGAAAGTTCACACAACTAGTGGGCGAGATGCCTTTCTGTTTAGGTATCCAGGTCCCAGATTCCCACCCGTACTTCCCTTCTTCCCAGTGCAAGAGTTCAGATGATCAGTCTTACCTTAAAGGAACTACTTTTAGCCTTTGGGTCTCCTGCACATAACTCTTTGGTACTGTTGAAGTATTTTTGTAGGTATGATTCACATTCCTGGTTCTTCTGGATGGTGATCTTTGCCTCCTGTAGCCTGCCTGGAAATTTTCCCTTTAGGGACGTCCTCCCCCAGCCAGCCACAGAGCACTTGCTGCCTGGATTCAGTTTTGATTTTTCTGTGGGCAGCTTGAGGAGATTCACATATTTATTCTTCTTAGCCTTTTTCCCTAGCTGGTGGGAAGAGGCAAGAGAGTCCAGTTTAGCCACTGGCCTTCTGGGAATACTATAAAACTCGAATGGAAGGGAGGGAAGAGACAAGGTCAGAGTAGAAGGGGCAGCCCCAAGGAGAGCAAAGGCAGCTGGAAGACACGCCTTACCTTCAGCAGCATGATGTCACTGGAGTAGTACTTAGGATCATAGTCTGGATGGGAAATGGCTTTACTCACAGGAATGACCTGCTGGGTCTTCTCATTTGCCTTGATGTCGTGGGCCCCCAGGGTGACATTTATTGAGCTGCATAGAAGAGAGTAAAGATGGGAGATGTGGAATAGCCCAGGACGTGCTAGAGCAGGCTATTGCTAAGCAGAGTGGGGCTGTTGCTGAGGGCACTGGAGGGTGCAGGAGGGATTGTATCTCCGCTTCATCGCTATAAGGGTAGGTAGAATTCTGAAGTCATCACTAACTGCTCCATAGGTTTCCAGGACGAGTTAGCCCTCGAAAAAAAGCATAAAAAGTTAGTTTATGTTGCAATGCCACTGTCGATTTAAATAAGGGATGCTCAATTGCTTAGCAAAGACTCTGGTGCCTGTATGTGTCTCTCCCCATGATACTCAGCTGGCCCTCTTCCTCATCTTTAAAGGAGTGCCTCTCCTGTGTATATCCTTGGATCCAGGAGCGCCTGGAACCGAAGATGGGGTTCCAAGGAGGGTGTGTGTTGCTTCTTGATCCTCACCTTCCATTACAGTGAGCAGCAGTCAGCACAAAGTCCTCTCGTATCAGGAAGCCGCCACATTTCTTTGAAGAATTCCCAATCCTGGAGAGTCGAAGATAAGCCATATAGGGACGAGAGTGGGGCTTTGCTTCACGTCCCCCGATGATCTCCCCTGAAGGAAAAATCAATTTTCTTGGGTGTACCTGCTAGTACACCAGATCAGCTCTGTATGATAACTCTAGTTCACTTGGGCATTTGGAAATGACCCAGAGTTGAGAGAGAGCTGGTAAGGAGAAAATAGGTACTGGTACATTAAACACATAGGTGAAGGTGCAGAGACTGTCTGTGGACAGTGGAATCCTGGGGCCTTCTAATAATCCTGAGTTCTTTTCCCAGAGTTTCTAATAATCCCTGAGGCCTGTAATATGGGATTGTGCTGCTTCATAATGGCTAACACTTCAGTTTAAATTTAGATGTCATGACATTCTATTTTTTCAGGTCTGACCTGTAGTAAGTGCTCAATAAAGGTCACTGGTTGCCTAAATGGATGAATGCATTAGTTCCCAGATGAGGGTTTTGGGAGTCTGGAAAGCAGAGATATTAGAGGGACCCCCTCTCTAATAATGACTCTTACTTAAAGGTCTGGGGAGCACTGAGTAGAAAGGGACCAAGAAGGCGACCAATAACTTATTTTGAGGGTCGTTGACCTCTGGACTTCTTTGAGGAGACCATCAATCTCATTGCAGACACAGAAGCCAGGCCCATTCTTCCCCCCTAAAGAGAAATTTGTATTGTCACCTTTCCAGATTCCTGTCTGTGGCCATGTACTTCTAGGAAAGCATCACTTCCTAGATGACAGTGTGCTGCCTGTGGAAGGCAGAGAATCCAAGGATGCTTGAGAATGCCTTCTGCTTTCTCATTCTGGCTCATAATCTATCTAGTGTCATACTTGGGGTTCAGTAGAAAGACTGGAGCTGGGAGTCATGAGATAAATCAGGAGCACTCAGAAAAGACAGCAGGGGTGTGCCTGGTGTGGGATAGGGCTGGGCCACCAAGGGTGGCTCAATTCACTCACCTGCCTTTGTTCTGGGGGGCAGACAGAAGGCCACCAGGAGCAGGAGCAGCTTCATCTTCCTTGTAAGGCTGCCCAGGTTCTGGTTGCAGAGTCTTGTCCTCACTGTCTTTTAAGCTCTTGGAAAGCAGGTGGGATGGGCCCAGTAATCTTGTGCTTCTTCCTGGTTTTATTGTATGAAAGTTCCCCACCGCTGCTGCCTTTGCCTGGTGACGTCTTCTGAGTGGTTGTGTGAGAACCATGCAGTGACCACAGTTGAAGCCACAGTTGATAACTCAGAGAGAGCCACCTGTGCCAGCCCTCAACAACAGCAAAAGGGTACAGGGTGTGTGTATGTGTGTGGGTATCGTGTTGGCCAGTAGTGGTACTAGAAGTAATGAAACCTGAGTTGAGCCCATCTGGACACTTTTTGTAGCAGGTGTATTTAGTCCCATCTCTTGTGCCAGGACTAACCGTGTTAGAGAGAAATGTCTTCTTCCCTTTAAGAGCTGACCATCTGGTGGGAGTGCAGAAACAGTCATGAGAAATGTGAAGTTTGGAATAGGTAGAGCCATAAATAAGGCAATAAGAAAATTTATCACCACAGCTTCCTTACAAGGGAATATTTAGTATTTCTCATTTAATTTCTGATGCTCTGTGTGATGGAGGTTACCTTTATTTTCCCTGTTGTTAATGAAGGCCCTGAATCTAACATTTATTGGCATAAGCCAACAGATTGCTGCAGATCTTCATTGTTGAATACATGAGTGGTTGAGCCTAGGTCAGTCCTACTTCTTTGGCAAGGTTGTGTTGCTCCCAGAACTTGTAAACCTAGGATGGGAAAGAGCTGATTGTTAGAAGGACAGTCAGGCCATTACTTGTTGATACTGCATAACCTAAGGAAGCAGTGTGCCACCGTGTGCCACTGTGCCTGGCTAGTCTTTATTCAGGTGTTGAGGATTAGACTCGGATCCTCATGTTTTTCTCTAGCTATCTTATATATTCCTTATATTAGTTTTTAAATGTTCTGCTTAGAGACTCACATTTTCGATGATAGGCTCAGTACATCAGAAGTTTATGAAAACATTGCTAAACAAACCATTGTTGCACTCATCATAATGCAAGTGAGGAACTGTCAACTCTATTAAAAGAATAGATATTCATATCAACTTTAAAATGTTGGTGTTGCCAGCACTCTCTTCCTCAGCCCTGTACACCTGGAATTGCATGTAGACCTTTGAGTCTCCCAGACTTAAGGTCAAAGTTTGCTGCTGACAAGAAGACTGAGCTGTAACATAAACCGCCAACACTTATTGTATGCTATATGTATGACATATTGTGAAAACATTCCAGAGCCAGGAAAGATTCTAACTTTATACATAAGTTCCTGCAAAGCAGAATGGAGCATATTTCTGGATTCTGGTAGTTTATGTTTCAATTTTCAATCTGTCTATGCTGATTAGCTTTTCCATGTGCATTATGGGCAACACAACATTAGGGACATTATTTTTCAAAATATTCAACTCCAGGATAAGCATCCTCTTGTCAGTATAAACCATCACATTTACCAAACCTCTATCTTGTTGAAACTTAATCTGTCCAACATAAACATTTTAAAATTAATACAATCTTTCCGATTATGTTTTTTACGTGTAATTAAGAAGCAAATTTAGAGCTGGGTGTAGTGCGTATGCCTATAGTTCTGGGTGCTCAGGGGACCGTGTAGGAGGATTACTAGAGCTGAGGCATTTGTGAAATAAAAGGAAAGAAAAAACGATGAAAGGAAAATTAAAGGAAGACAAAAAGTGGAAAAGAAAGGAGCTGTGAGATGGCTTTGCATGTAAAGATGCTTGTGCACAAACGTGGCAACCTGAGTTCAATCCCCAGAGCCCACGTGGTAGAAGGAGAGAGAGAGCAAGTTTTGCAAATGTAGAAAGGAAAATTGTCATTTTTTAAATCTTTCACACACTGCTAAATTTAAGTAGTGTATTTTAACTTTTATTTAGTACAAGTTTATTATACAAAATGATGGGTTTGATTATGACATTTTCTATTTTTATTAAATTACTTTTGCACACACACGTGTGTGTGTATCAAAAATACTGTGTGTTCCTGTGGAAATCCAAGGGTGACTCCTGGAATTATCCTGGATTGCTCTACTTCTTTTTTGCTTCACTCTCAAGTTTCCCAGGCTCTACCTTCCAGGGCCAGAAGTGCAGGCCTCTGCCATTTCCACTTGACATATTTATGTGGGATCTGGGATTTGATTTCAGGTCATTCTGCTTTTGTGTCAGAACATTAACCCCTGAGCCATCCCTCCAGCCTGATTATGATGTTTTCAGACATGCATATTTAGGTACTTTGTTCATATTTATCCCTATGCAAAAATGTTTAAACTTATTTAATTCTTAGCATAATTGTGCACATAAAATTTCCTTTTTATTTCCACTTAATCTTATGACTTCAGCTTTTCTGTGCTTCAAAAATCTATTAGTCATTATATTCCTATATCATATCATCCATCTCTTAGTTATTAAAAGTTACACATGTGATTGATTTCTCAAGTTGTAAAATTAAAAGAAACGAGAAAAGAGAAAAAATGGAAATTTCCCTATTGTAACGACTTAATTATAATCATCTTTACTATTTTCAAGTATGATCTTACACATTTTTCTTCAAGTAAATCTGGACTTTTAAATAAAAAGAGGCTATACAAAAATGTTATTGTCCTTTTTAAAGAACATAGGTGAAATTTACAAAATTATAATGAACTTTGTCTTTTTCATGTACATATGTATATATGGAGTGCATCTGTGTATGTATGTGTGTGTGTATGTGTTTACATGTGGGTATGTGTGTGTGTATGGATTATATGCAAGAGAGTGTTTGAGTGTGTGTGCCTGTGGTCCAAGAATTATGTCAGGATTCATCCTCATTCTTTCTTTCACCTTATTGTGGCCTGGGTCTCTGATTCAACCCAGAATATGCTATTAGGGCTAGTCGTGGCTACCCAGCTTTTTCTGGATAGTCCCAGACTCTGTCTTCAGGACTAGAATTACGTATGGGCCATCACACTTGCCTGGCATTTATATGGTGAGACCTGGGAATCTGAACTCAGATTCTTTTGCTTTCCAGGCAAAGGCTTTGACCACTGAGCCATCTCTCCAATTCCAATGTATATAATTAGAGGACATTTGGTGCGTTCACACTATGATACAATGATGGGCATTCGTATAATTTCTACATCTTGGCCGCTACACCTAAGGCAGTAGCAAACATTTGTGTACAGATTTCTTCATAGATGCCATGCTCTTGGTTCTGTTTAGTACATGCCCAGCAATGGTTTTTATAGATTGTATAGTAACTCAGTGCTAAACTTCTTGAGGAATTACCAAACTGTTTACAACAGTAGCTGTACTACTTTACAGTACCCCTGGCAATACAAGAGGGTTCCTATTTCTCCACATTTGCACAGACACTTATTTTTGTTATTATCGTTATATCTGTTTTAGTGGGTGTGAGGTGGGGTGACGCTGTGGTTTCAATTCCTGTGTACTTGATGACTGATCATGCTGAAAGTTTCTTCATGTGCTTGCTGTTTACTTGTGTATTTTCTTTAGAGAAAAATCTACTGAAGCTTTTTGTGTATTTTAAAGGTAGTATCAGGTGGTTGGTGTTACTCAGTGAGTAAAGGGTCTTGCCACCAAACCTGATTACCTGAATTTGAACTCACATGGTAGAAGGAGAAAATCAACTTCCTAAGATTATCCTCTGACCTTTGCATGCTTGCTGTGTTGCTTGTATGTTCATGTGTATATGCACATAATAGATTATAAACAGAAAAAGTATAAAAATTGCTTTGTCTTTTATGATCAAGTTACATAAATTCTTCATATGTTATGGTTTCTAAATTTTTTCCTTCCTTCCTTCTTTCCTTCCTTCCTTCTTCCTTCCTTCCTTCCTTCCTTCCTTCCTTCCTTCCTTCCTTCCTTCCTTCCTTCCTTCCTTCCTTCCTTCCTTCCTTCCTTTCTTCCTTCCTCTTTCTTTTTTCTCACTTTTCTTTCATCTGTGTGTGTGTGTGTGTGTGTGTGTGTGTGTGTGTGTGTGTGTGTGTGTATGAAGGCACTATGTGTGTCTGTGGAGGCCTAAGGATGACTTTGGGAATCAACCTGGATTGCTTTACTTCCTCTTTGCTTTGTTCTGGAGTTTCCTAGGCTCCACCTTCCAGGATTAGAAGTACGGGTCTCCATCATTTCCTCTTGGCATGTTTATGTGCGATCTGAGATCAAACACAGGACCTTCTGCTTGCAAGGCAGAGGCTTAACACCTAAGCCATCTGTTTGGCCTAGTTTCTAAACTCTTATCAGATCTGTGACATAAATAGTTTCCTCCGTTGTTCAGCTCGTATTTTCATTTTCTTTTTAATTTTTATGTTTGATAGTTTTGCATAATGAATTTTAGTCATTTTTACATCACATTATCCAATCCCATTTTTCACTGAAATCCTTGTTCTTGACTGGTCTCCATCCTACTTTTGTGTTTTGGTGTTTATTTGACCACTGAGTTTAGTAAGGGTTACCTGCATTAGCATGTGCCTGGGAACTTTCTGGAGTATGAGTGATATATCGGTAGGTGCACCACTGAAGAAAATGGCTTCCTTCTTCACAGTCTTGACCCTTAGGGAGGGGTGATGCTCAAGTGGTCTTCCTGCCTCCATATGAAATGTTGGCAAGCTTAATCTTGTACAACCCTTGTGGAGGTAAATACAGCTAGACTGCATTCATTGGTCATGTCCATGTACATTGTTGGTGCTTCTCCCACCCTGTGACTTCTATATTCTTTTGACCCTCCTCTTCTACAATTTTTTCTGAGCCTTGTTGGTTGGATAGGCAGTTGATACTGATGTCCTGTTAAAGGCAGAACATATTTGCTTATTTTTTATATTTTGGCCAGTTGAGATTCTCTGTATTAATTGCTTCCATTATGGTAAGAACTTTATGCACTAATCAATGGATATAAGACACATTTAGAAAATAGTTTGCTTTCATGTCCATATCATAAAGCAATGGAAAAAATAGTTTGTTCTCCTTGGGGACCTATCACTTCCCTAACTACATGTTCTTTTTTTTTAAAGTTTTTTTTTTTTTTTATTCAATTGTGCGTGTATGCATGTGTGTGTGTGCGTGTGCATATGTATGTGTGTGTAGAATCATGGACGAATTCAGGAACCACCATGGACAGCCTCCACTACCTCCTTGTTTACTCTGCCCCTGAATTCACAGGCTCCGCCCTACCAGGACCGGAAACGCAGCCGCCTGGCGTCTATACTGTGGGGTCCAGGATCTGAACTCAGGACCTTCTGCCTGCAAGGCAGAGGCTTAACCCCTGAGCCACCTCTCCAGCTCCTACATGTTCTTATCTAGGTTTCTAATACTAGGCATAAGTTCCCACCTGTGGAGTTGACCTTAAATTTAGTCAGAAAGTGGTTGGCTATCTTCATAACATTCATGCCACTGGTGACCAATGAGCACATCACATCTGGCTGGTTTTTATTATAACATACGGAATTCACAGTTGGGTAAGATTGTTGATTGCCTTTCTCCCCTGGCAGCCTGCAGTCTGACACTATGGAACTAGCAGGGAAGAAGCTTCCAGGTCAGTTCCAGCTTGATTTCTCCATGCCCTCTGGTCAAAATGTGTAGTCTTTTCAACAATGTGGTCTTACCACCAGGTTCTTATGGGCAACCAAGAGCAGTGGCAGAAGTCTATATTGCTTTGGGGACATCTGGAACTTCTCTGAGTAACAGCTCATATGGAGATACTACACACCTGGAATTGGGAGTTTAATTGCTTTTGGCTTCTGGAAGGAGCATCTTCAAGACAGTTTCTGCTAAACTTTTTCTTCCTATTTATACTTCTCTGTTTAGGTACTGCCATTTGAACTTTTCTTTTAATTTGCTTTTGAAGTCAGTGTAGTTGTTTTTTTACATGGTTATATTATAGTGTTAGGTTTTCCTCTCCCACTGCCTCTTCTACCCTCTATACATGTGTGGTACATGTGCATGGGGTGTGCACTTGTGTGCATGCGCATGTGGAGGTCAGAGGTCAACTTCTCTTGTTCCTTTGGAGGTGTTTACATTGCTTTTGTGGTAGGTTCTCTCACTGGGACCTGAGGTTCCTGATTAGGCTAGCCAGGCAATGAACCTGAGGGGTCTTTCTATTGTCTTAGCATTGGAATTACATGTGCTTATCACCATGCCTGACTTTTTATGTGGGTGCAGAGGGTTCCTCATGGCAATCACTTTACCACCTGACAGATTTTCCTAGCTCTACATGTTCTTAGTGCAAATGTACTTATTGTCATTTAGTGTATAAGTTAAGGAATTATGAATTCTAATTTTTTTCAGGATCTTTCTCCATTTTATTCATTATTCTGAACCCAGCACCCATCAACTGCAAACACTCAAAACATTTCCATGAATGTAGGATCTCCCCCGCATGCTTCCAACTGTTCATTCTTTGTCCCTACACAATGTAATTGTGTCCTGTTTTGCAGACCTAGCTTGGTTCTTCACTACAGGTAAACTGAGAGAAGCGGCACTTCCAAGTTCACACCATGCTTCCTAAGTTCCCAGTCTTCTTGGTCTCTGTGTGGTCCTTCCTCCTCTCCCATTGTTTTCATGGGAGAAATCTTTATTATGAATTCTAATTTTTCTTGTTTATCATTTGCGTGTTTTCTGTCAAGTTTAAGACTCTATTGTCAAATCAGAGGTTCATGAAGATTTGCCTTATGTTTTCCTCTCAGATTTTTGTTGTTTTATTTATTGTATTCATGCTATAGATCCAATTTGGATGTTTATTGAATATGAAGAGATGTTGAGATCTTCTCTGTTACATATTAATATCAAGTGTTCTCGGCACTATTGAATAAATTAAAAATATTAAAAAAAAGAAAATAGTGTTCTTTCTCTACTGAATGGCTAAGGTTTTCTTGATCACTTTCCTTCCAAATTAAGTGGGCATAAATATTGGATTCATTTTTGGGCTCTTGAGTTTATTCATTTAGACCCATATCTATCTTTATGTACTAGTAAACTTTTTTTAAACAGACACACAAATTACATATTCGAATTTGAAGTTTATGGTTACATACTTTCCCACGTATAATGTTACCCACAACTCAATAGCTCATTCCTTTTTTCTCCATTTTTAATTTTAAACGATATAAATAATTTTTAATTAATTAATTAATTAATTTTATTTCCACGCATACAAACTTAACAGGTATACCAGTTCCCCCCCTCCAACCCCCTATCCTGTGCCCCCCTCCCCTCCCTCTTTCCTCCCCTTCCCCCAGTGCCTCCTCCTCCCATCCTCGGAGCATCCTTTAATATGCATGCTAAACTCTCCTCTGGGTCCTCCTCTCCGATGAGGTGCAAGGACCCAGTGGCATTTCCCAGAACCCTTTCCTGTGTTCCCGGTAAGCATAGGAACACTACTCTGGCTGTCAATCCCTTGCCTCCAAGGATACTAGTGCCTTTAGCAAATGCTAGACTTTGTGAGGTCAATAGTGTGTTGGACATTGCGCAGAGCATGTAAAGTCTAAATATGATTGTTTCGGCCCTAACTTGTGTGGAGTATCTTGCATATCATTGCTCCTCCCATCCTTGTGCTCTTACAATCTTACCTCTGCAAATTTCCCTGAGCTTCTGGATGGGGAGAGATTAGGCTGGCCTAGTTCTAGGTGGTTGATATAGAGTCTCTGATGTTCTGGATTATGGTTTGTTGATTTTTTTTTTTTCAGTTTTGCTGCTCCTGCAATGCCCTTGGCTCCACCCTGATGGGTATTGGATGTCACTCCCTGGCCAGAGATAAAAACCTGTTAAATTAAGAGTCTTGTTATAAGAGTATATTCAAAGGTAGATGTAATAAATGTAGGAAACTGCGGTGAGAGAGGGGTCAATTACCTATCTGCGAAATGGTTACTTTTTATCTGCCAGACTATACGCCCTCGCCTTCTGGTAAGATCATACCCCATCAGTTGCAAATAATCAGGAAGGAAAGTCTGTGAACTTAACCAGATGTCTCATTACTTACTTGCAATCCTTGATGGTGCCTATTTTCTCTGCTGAAACATGGTCCCCTCTCTCCTTGTTACTGGTGTAGTCCTCCTTCCACATCCCTCCTGTTCATAATCTTAGCAATTACTGTAGTTATTACAGAGATTTATCTTTGAGTGTCTCTAAGTGGGTTTTGTACTAGGAGCCACCTATTAGGGAGTACATATGGCGCTTAATTTTCTGTGTCTGGGATACTTCACTCAATATAATTGTTTCTAATCCCATCACTAGTAAACTTTTTGATTACTGTAGTTTTTGGTAAATTATTGAAATCGAGAAGTAAAAATCCTTCAACTCTTTCTTTATCATTTTTTCTGATCTGATTATTTCTTTTTCTATTCTCATGTTGTTATATGTATATTTATTTGCATATGTGTATGTATCTGTGTATTTATATTTACCATATGAGAAAAAAATGAATTATGTGTTTTTCTTTTCATTCCTTTTTTTCTGTTTTCCCCTTCTTTTTGCTTGAGTCATTCTTCTTCCAGTTTGTCCCTTTTCAACTTGAGTCACCCCCACATTCACTCATACATATAGTAGACATGCAGACATACAAATATAGATTCTGTATATAAGAGAAAACATGAGATATTTATCTTTCTGAGTCTGACCTATTTTACTTAAAATGATGTTCTCCATATCTAGACTTTTTTTGTTAATGGTATAATTTCATTCTTCTTTATGACTGGATAAAAATCCATTATAGATATATTATTTTTAATGCTTTGTTGCAGTTATTTTGCATGTTGCTGAAAAATTCACAGCCAAATGACTTGTGGGGAAATGAGGAGTTTATTTTTCCCGACTATGACTAATTTTATTTTCCAGCAGGTAATCTTTCTTCTGCCTCAACATCTTCCCCTCTGACAAAAGCACAGTTCTAGCACTGGATCACTTGGCCCTTTCTCTTCTTCTCTCCTCCCAGCTCAAAATGCTTGCATTTCTTAAAGGCCAGCATCCTCTTCAATCTGTATTTGTTTTCCTTGTACAGGTCTCTCACATCCTTGTTTAGATGTAAGCCAAGGCGTTTCATTTTTTAGGGAATGGTTTATTTTAGGATTTCTCACATCTTTCATCCTTGGTGTACAAGAAAGCCACTGATTTTTTTTTTAATTAATAGCATTTATTTGATTGTTGACTTTTTTTTTTATTTCAGCTCATACAAACTTATTAGGTACACCAGTTCCCTCCCTCCCTCCTCCTCCCCCCCCCCCCGTACCCCTTGTTCCCCCTCCCCACCTCTCTCCCTCCCCATCCCCCAGTGCCTCCCACCCCAATTCCCAGAGAATCCTTTCTTATGCATGTCTGATTTTCCTCTGGGCCCTCCTCTCCGATGACGTACAAGGACCCAGTGGCCTTTCCCGAACCCTTTCCCGTGTTCCCCTTAGGTATAGGAACACTGCTGTGGCTGCCAATCCTTTGCCTCCAAGGATCTTGGTGCCTTTAGCAGATGCTAGACTTTGTGAGGTCAACAGTGTGTTGGACAATGCGCAGGGCATGCAAAGTCCAATTATGATTGCTTCAGCCCTAACTAATATAGAGTATCTTACATATCATTGCTCCTCCCATCCTTATGCTCTTACACTCTTACCACCCCCTCTTCCGCAAATTTCCCTGAGCTTCAAGATGGGGAGAGACTAAGCTGGCCTAGTTCTAGGTGGTTGATATACAGTCTCTGAAGTTCTGGATTGTGGTTTGTTGATTTTCTTTTGCAGTTTTGCTGCTCCTGCAATGCCCTTCACTCCATCCTGGTGGGCATTGTATGTTACCCCCTGGCCAGAGACAAAAAGCTGTTAGAGTCTTGTGATAAAAGCACATTCAAAGGTAGATTTAATAAAAGTGGGAAACCACAGTGAGGGAGGGGTCTATCACCCATTTGCAAAATTGTTACTTTTTATCTGCCAGACTATATGCCCTCCTCTTTTGGTGAGATCACTCGAAAGCCACTGATTTTTGAACATTAATTTTGTAACCTGCCATTCTACTGAACTCATGTATTAGTTCCAGGAGGTTCCTGGAGGAGTTTTTGAAGTCTCTCACGTATAGAATCATGTCATCTGCAAATAGGGATATCTTGACTTCTTTTCCTATTTATAACCCTTTTAGCTCTCTTGTAGTGGTCTGGGGGGGCCCATGAAAACCCTTGGGGTCAGGGATAAACTGGCCCAGAGTCAATGACACAGACCCCGGAAGTAAGGCAAGTGGGAAAGCAGGCTCTCAGGCTTGCCGGCTCCTTTATTGTAAATATCAAGCTTCTTATATACCCCACCCAACATCCCATAAGTCCCAGCTTGAGCTTTTGCTGAGTTGTTCTGTCCAGGTTGGTCCTCTCAGCCAGGTGGTTTGACTTCAGCACCAGGCGAGGCAGCAGGTGTAGCTTGGAGAAGTTGCATTCATGCATGCAGCCCATCCCTGAGTGGCATGCTCCCAGGTGGAGGTATTGTAAGTAATGGTTGATCAGAGACCTTAATACAGGCCTGCCTGGTCCATACACTTTCTCTCTTGTATGGCTCTAGCTAAGACTTCAAATACAATATTGAATAGAAGTGGTGAGAATGAACATCCTTGCCTAGTTCCTGACTGAAGTGGGAATGCTTCCAGTTTTTCATCATTTAGGATGATCCTTATATATGGCCTTTATTATGTTGGTATAAGTTCTTTCCATGCCACCTGTCCCCAGGGCTTTTATCAAAAAGGAATGTTGGATCTTGTCAAAGGCCTTTTCTGCATCTCTCAAGAGAATCATTTGGTTTTGGTCTTTGGATTTGTTTATATGATGGTTGCATTTGTTGATCTGCGTAAGTTGAATCAACATGTGTGCCTGGAATAAATCCTACCTGATATGGTGGATGATCTTTTTGATATGGTTCTGAATCTGGTTTGCTAAAATTTTGTTAGGGATCTTTGTATCAGTGTTCATTAATGAGATTGGCCTATACCTTTCTTTTTATTGTGCCTTTATTTGGTTTTGGGATCAATGTATGTCAACTTTATAGAAAGAATTTGGAAGTGTTCCTTCCTTCCATTACTGTTTTACAGAATACATTAAAGAGTAGTGGTGTTAGCTGTTCTTTAAATGTCTGGTAGCATTCTGCACTCAATCCATCCAGTCCTGGGCTTCTCTAGCTTCATCACATGATATAGGCCTATTTAAATAATTAGATCTATCCTGACTCAATTTCGGTAATTTGCATATACTTAGAAATTAATCCATTTTTTTCTGATTATCAAATTTTGTGGAGCATAGGTTTCTGAAATATGACCTTATGATTTTTTTGAATTTTCTTAGTAGCCATTGTAATTCCTCCCTTTTCATCTTTAATTTTATTAACTTGGGTTTTCTCTCTTTTGGTTTTGGTTAATTTGGCCGGGGATTTGTCAATCTTATTGATTTTTTTCAGAGAATCAGCTCTCTGTTTGGTTGATTCTTTGTATCATTTTCCTAATCTCAACTTCAGATATTTCTCCCTGATTTTACTAATGTCTGCTCATTTACTGCTTTTGGAATTGGACTGTTCTTGTCCTTCAAAAGCTTTAAGTTGCATTGTTAAGTTGTTTACTTGTGATGTTTCTATTTTTTTGATATAGGCATTGAGTGCTATAAACTTTCCTGTTAGGACAATCTTCATTGTATCCTAAAGCTTTTGATATGTCTTGTTATCATGATCTTTCACTTCTAGGAATTTTTTTATCCCGATATTTTTTATTAATTTATTTATCTTTTCCACTCATACAAACTTAGTAGGTATCCCTGTCCCCTCCCTCCCTCCACCCCTCCCGGGCCCCCTTGCTTCCTCCCTACTTTTCCCCTTCCTTTCCCCTCCTCCCTCCCTTTCTCCCAGTGCCCCCTCCCCCGCTCCCTGGAGCATGCTTTAATGTGAATGTCAAACTTCACTTCTGGGAATTTTTGAATTTCCATTTTGATTTCTGCCTGAATACAGTCCTCATTCAGTATCATGGTATTTAATTTCCAAGAATTTGTGCATTTTCTTTCATTTGCCTTGGTGTGGATGTCTAGCTTTATTCCATGGTGGTCTGATAAAGTACAGGATATAATTTCTACTTTTCTGAATATGTGGAGCCTTGCTTTGTGACCTGATATGTGGTCTGTTTTAGAGAAAGCTGCTGAAAAGAATGTGTATTCCTTGGTGTTAAGATGGAAGGTTTGGTAGAGGTCAGTCAGATCCATTTGTGTTATGGTTTGATTCAGCTCCAGTGTGTCTCTGTTCAATTTTTGGCCTGTTGACCTATGCAATGGTGAGAGTGGGATGTTGAAGTCTCCTACTATTATCATGCTTTGGCTGATTTGTTGGTCTAAATGTTGTAGTGCCTGTTTAATGAATGTGGGTGAGTCTATATTAGATGCACATATATTCAGTATTGTGAAACCTTCCTGATGAATTGTTTCTTTAATTAATATGAGAATCCTTCTGTATCTTATGATTTCTTTTGGTTTGAAGCCTGTTTTGTCAGATACTAGAATTGCTAAACCCTCTTTTTTCCTGTTTCCATTAACTTGGAGTACCTTTGATCAACCTTTTGCTCTGAGGATGTGTCTATCTTTCATGGTGAGATGTGTTTCCTGAAAGCACTGGATTGATGGATTGTGTTTTTAATCCATGTTTGTAGCCTATGTCTCTTGATTGGAGAGTTGATTCCATTTATGTTTAGGGTTACAATTGAGAAATGTTTGTTGATTCCTGTAATTTTCTGAGTTTCGTAGTTTTTATATGTATTTCTTTGCTTAGTAGTTATGTTAGTATTGTTCTTCCTCTCTGTCCTTTTGTGTGTATTTGTCCTTTCCTTCATCCTTGAGAGTATCTTTTCTAGCATCCTACCAATAGCTTACCAACAGCGCTCTTTTACTAACAGATGAAATAATCTTAATGTGATAATAAAATTCAAGTCAAACAGCCTTAGAACAGGGCTTGTCAGGATGGCAGAACCTGGTAATTGCATCAGATTTGAAACCTTATACCCAGAGTTTCAACTCCTCTCCCTAACATGTTGTCATAGTTAAGCACAGGTGTCAACTTGACTGTCGAGGGTTTGGGCCCTGGGCACAGTGTAGAGAGTTGATGGTTGAGTTAAGCCAAGAGCAAACCTGAAGGAGATTGTCTAGCTGATGGGGAAGACCCAGCCCATGATGGGTGGGATTATGCCCTGGATAAATCACAGAGAGCTGGTTGAGAGAGTTGGCATCCTTCTGTTCACTTGCCCAAACATGCTGGTCTGGCAAGTAAGAATTGTGCATCTCTCAGCTGTTATGCAGTGATGGTGTGGCCAATTCCCTCAGCCCTGGTGTTGGTGCGTGCTCTCCGGTCAAGCTGGATTAAGAACTGTAACCCGACTATTGTAAGGAAATAAACCCCTTGTTCCCTTAAGCTGTTTGATGGTCATTTATCAGCAATGTTGCAGGCTGACTGCAACAGAATTTGGTACCCAGGAAGTGGAGGGTTGCTGATAAATCTGACTATGTGGATTTTGTGCCTTTGAACGGTTCTGCTGGACAAAGTTGGAAATGCTTGAGAATTTTCACTTTGTGGATTTACGAATACCGCTCTTCAGAGTTTAGCGGGCCAATTGCTGAGAGAGATTGTTTGGATCCAATTTGTGATGAGGGGAACAAAGACTTTGGTAAAGTTGAATTTAAAGACGATGGACTGGTTTGCTTGACAGAGGAGAGCTGTGTGGGCACCCTTAAAGGGTTGGATGTGCAAAAGGCAGGCAGCAGAATATCTGTTGCTGTTGAAAGTGATGGAAAACCTAGTGACTTGCACTGGGACGGTGGAAGATGTGAAAACCACCGTATGGCAAGTTCGTGGTTTGTAAACTCAAATTCCTTCTGGGGCTGAAAGCCCAAGTTAAAGCTGTTTCTTGTCCTTTGGATGTTTGGCTGCCTAAAAGAGGTTTTCCCAGCATCAGCCCATAGAACTTGGTACAGCTGTGTCTTGAGTGGATTAAGCTACATTTTGAACTCGCTTCAAAGTCTGGCAGCGTCCCCAGGTGGAACTGGTTTTGGTGAACAGTTTGAGGGGTTCATGGAAAGCAGCAAAGCTTGGCACCAAATGGCAGGCATAGAGTTCTTGCAAGAGAAGGTGAAGCTTCTAGCTGCAGAGGCTAACCCAGTGTGTTGCAGATGCCAGAACCGTGGGATGTATGCTGAGGTTGGCTGGGAGTGGAGATTCAGCCTGGTTCAGAGGAACTCTGCTTTTACAACTTTGAGTTCCAAACAGGGACTGGGGATGCCTAGAGTCTTTGAGCCACCTTGACTACGTGATGAGCAACAGAAGATGGACGTTGAAGTAACGGATGTGGTATTTGATTTTGTGGACTTTGATCTTTTTAATGTTTTCTTATTGTTTAAAATATTTCTGTTTTAATGGTTTATATGTTTTAAGGTATTTAACTTATTTCTAATTTAAGAAGGTTAAGAACTTTGAACTTTTAAAATGTTGGAACTGAACTTTTAATGAGAGAACATTTTAAATTTGTCCATGAAACGTATTTATATTTTTAAAGATAACTTTTAACATCTGTGGGGACAAGGAAAGGTTACAGTTTAAAAATGCTATTGTTTTTGTGTCAAGTTGATAAGGGGTGGAGTGTCATAGTTAAGCACAGGTGTCAACTTGACTGTCGAGGGTTTGGGCTCTGGGTACAGTTGTAGAGAGTTGATAGTTGAGTTAAGCTAGAGCAAACCTGAAGGAGATTGTCTAGCTGATGGGGAAGACCCAGCCCATGGTGGGTGGGATTAGGCCCTGGATAAATCACAGAGAGCTGGTTGAGAGATTTGGCATCCTTCTGTTCAAATGGCCAGACATGCTGGTCTGGCAAGTAAGGATTGTCCATCTCTCAGCTGTTATGCAGTGATGGTGTGGCTAGTTCCCTCAGCCCTGGTGTTGGTGCATGCTCTCCCATCAAGCTGGACTAAGAACTGTAACCAGGAATTGTAAGAGAATAAATCCCTTGTTCCTTTAAACTATTTGATGGTCATTTGTCAGCAACCATGTAGACGGACTGCTACACATGTGTTGCTAATTAACATTTTAACTGCCATTATTCCCATCCTCATTACATTACATTTGTTGAATGAAAAATCTTAGGTTATATACAACTTTGTAAAGGTCCAAATGTAGTAGGACCTTATTGAGTCCTACTCAGCCATTCACAGATGCAATAAAACTGCTCATCAAAGAATCAATTCAATCCTCCACTTCCTCCAAAATACTATATATTACTGCATCAAGACTAGCCCTCACCCTAGCATTTTCATTATGAATCCCCTTACCAATACCATTTACCCTAATTAATGTAAATCTAGGAATTAGTTTTATTCTAGCTACTTCAATCCTATCTGTCTATTCCATCCTATGATCAGGCTGGGCATCAAACTCTAAGTATGTTCTAATCGGAGCTCTATGAGCCATCGCCCCGACAATCTCATATGAAATCTCACTGTGTATTATCCTAGTGGCAGTCCTAATCTTCAGCGGCTCGTTCTCCCTACAATCCCTGGCCACAACTCAAGAGCATAAATGACTTATTCTTACAACCCGACCCTTAGCCATAATATGATTTATTTCTACATTAGCAGAAACCAATTGAGACCCATTTGACCTAACTGAAGATGAATTTGAACAAGTCTCTGGCTTCAATGTAGAATATGCTGCTAGACCTATTTTTCATAGCAGAATACACCAACATTATTACAATAAATGCACTAACCACTATCATCTTTCTAGCCCATTAGAAAATCCATAATATTGAGAACTATTTACACTCAATTTCATAATCAAAATCCTTATCCTAACCTCTTTCTATGAATTTGCGTGTTCTATCCGTTTCCATTATGACCAACTTATACATTTATTATGAAAAAATTTTACCTCTAACTCTCGCCATGTGTATATGACACACTGCATTATCCACTCTAATAGCTATAATCCTTCCTTCCATGTAGAATTATGTCTGACAAAAGAATTTTTTGATATAGTAAATAATAAAGGTTTAATCCTGTTAATTCTAGAATAATAGGAATTGAACTAACTTTAAGAGTCCAAAAATCTTCATATTACCAACTATACCACACCCTAGTAAAGTCAGCTAAATTAAGGTATTGGATCCATACCCAGAAAATGTTGGTTTCTATCCTTCCCATACTAATAAATCCAAACCCCCCTCAATTATTCTAGGCCTGGTATGATTGTCATGTAGGCCTTCAGCTTGTCCTTATGGTGAAACATTTTTCTTTTACCTTAGTTATGAATAATAGTTTTGATGGGTATATCATCTTGGGTTGACAATTGTGCTCATTCGTGACTTGAAGTACATTTCTCCAAGCTCTTCTGGATTTACCATTTCCATGGAAAAATCAGCTCTTATTCTAATAGGCTTGCCTTAAAATATGATTTGGTTTTTCTCTCTTGAAACTTCCAGCACGTTCTCTTTGTCTCGTATCTGTAGCATTTTGACTATTATCTCATGTGGCAAGTTTCTTTTTTTTTGTTTTATTTTTTATTAATACATTTTTTATTATTATTTCAGCTCATACAAACTTAATAGGTACACCAGTTCCCTTCCTCCCTCCTCCTCCCCCCATACCCCTTGCTCCTCCTCCCCACACCCCTCCCTTCCCATCCCCCAGTGCCTCCCGCCCCAATTCCCAGAGAGTCCTTTCTTGTGCATGCCTGATTTTCCTCTGGGCCCTACTCTCCGATGACGTACAAGGACCCAGTGGCCTTTCCTTGAACCCTTTCCCGTGTTCCCCTTAGGTATAGGAACACTGCTGTGGCTGCCAATCCCTTGCCTCCAAAGATCTTGGTGCCTTTAGCAGATGCTAGACTTTGTGAGGTCAATAGTGTGTTGGACAATGCACAGGGTATGCAAAGTCCAATTATGATTGCTTCAGCCCTAACTTGTATGTAGTAACTTACATATCATTGCTCCTCCCATCCTTTTGCTCTTACACTCTTACCGCCCCCTCTTCCGCAAATTTCCCTGAGCTTCAAGATGGGGAGAGACTAAGCTGGCCTAGTTCTAGGTGGTTGATACAGAGTCTCTGAATTTCTGGATTGTGGTTTGTTGGTTTTCTTTTGCAGTTTTGCTGCTCCTGCAATGCCCTTCACACCATCCTGGTGGGCATTGTATGTTACCCCCTGGCCAGAGACAAAAAGCTGTTAAACTAGAGACTTGTGATAAAAGCACATTCAAAGGTAGATGTAATAAAAGTGAGGGAGGGGTCTATCACCAATTTGCACAAAGGTTACTTTTTATCTGCCAGACTATATGCCCTCCTCTTCTGGTGAGATCACACCCCCTCAGTAGTAAATGATCAGGAACAAAAGTCTGTGAACTTAATCAGATATCTCATTACTTATTTGAGTCCTTGATGGAGGCCTATTTTCTCTGCTATAACATGGTCCCTCCTCTCCTTGTTTCTGGTGTGGCCCTCCTACCCCATCTCTCCTGTTCATAATCCTTGCAATTACTGTCTCTAGGTGGGCTGGGTGGGAGCCACCTATAGGGAGTACATATGGTGCTTAATTTTCTGGGTCTGGGATACTTCACTTAATATAATTGTTTCTAATGACATCCATTTCCCGGCAAATTCCAGTAATTCATCATTTTTGATGGCTGAGTAGTACTCCATTGTATAGATGTACCACCTTTTCCTTATCCACTCGTCAACTGTTGGACATTTGGGTTGATTCCATGACTTTGCTATTGTAAACAGTGCTGCTATGAACATGGTCGTGCTTGTGCTATCGAGGTGAACCTCTGCTGTATGGGGGGTTATTCCCAAAAGTGGGATAGCAGGGTCATATGGCATTTCAATCTTTAATTTCTTTAAGAATCTCCAGATGGCTCACCAGAGTGGCTGTATGAGCCTGCATTCCCACCAGCAATGTAGGAGAGTTCCCCTCTCTTCATCATGTGGCAAGTTTCTATTTTGGTCATATCTGATTGATGTACAATGTGCACAGGGACCTATTTCCTTAGTTGCAGAAAATTTTCATTGATGATGGTGTGCAAAATGTTTTCTGGTGTGGCTTTTTGGGTTTCCTTTTCTGTTATTCTATAAGTGCACAGGTTTGGCTTCTTCAGGTTGTCTCATAGATCTTGAACATTCCTCTCAAGCATTCTTAAACTTTTTAATCTCTTTAATTGTTGATTATATTTAACAAATATTATAAGCTATTATTTAATAACAAATTTGTTCTGATATCTTGTTATCTAGTTCTGATATTCTATTTTCTGCTTCATTAATTCTGTTGGTGAGCCTTTCTATTGAGTTTTGGAATGCAACTAGCTTTTAATATGTTTAATATCAAATATAATCTCTGGGATTTTTGCCAACTGTTGTGTACTTTGTTTTGTTTCTTCAACTTTCTTTTTCATTTTATCCATTAGCCTGTTACTTTCTTGCTCATGTTTTCTTTTGTGGTCATTTAATTCTTCTCGGATGTCTTCTTTCATTGTTTTGATCATATTAACGGCATACAACAGGCTAAAAGGGATGCTGAGTGATCAAAGGCCTACTGAAACATAAACACATAGAAGGGACTAAGATGAATGCAAAGATTTGCACTGGGCCTATCCAAGTGGAAGATGGTATCCATGGATCTGGAGAGAAACACTGCCAGCCCTGTTATTGTGCTCACTACACAAGCCCTCCATGGTATTAGTGCTGGCCTAGTCCTTGTTAAGCTACTCTTTGTCAGGGAATGAGTTTCAGCTGGCATGTCTGTGAAGAGGACTTGATTAAACCAAGTGGAATTTTGGGTGTCTCTTGTAGGGGCACAAGAGGAAGGAGCTTGCTGAGATAAGCATGGTCCAGAGAGGATAGAAATTGATACATTCAGAGCTTTTGGCAGTGTGGAGAAGAGAAGGCAGTAATCTCGGCCTTAAAGAGATGGGGGGAGATGAAAAGGTAGTTCCAGATGAGCATGGTGAGGAAGGCAAGGAGTTGCCACCTTAACCTTCAAGCTGCAGGAGAGAGATGTCCTGTCTAGGACGACCCTTGCCCTGACATCAGCAGTGTCATAGTTGATACAGGTGTCAACATGACAGTTGAAGTCTTCTGCTCTTGACACATTTGCAAAGAATTAAGTTCAAAGCAAGCCTGTAGCAGATTGTTTAATGGAAGGGGGACACCCAGCTCATGGTAGGTGGATCATCATCCAGGCAGGTGAATAAAATGGAGGCAGTTGGTTTAAAAAATTTTGTGTTCTTTGGCATGTTTGGGTATACATAGTGTCTGGCAAGGTAAGTACCCCTCTCTCAGCAGTCCTGTAGATAGGTTGTGACCAGTTCCCTTAACTCCTCGTGTTGGACTTTCCTGCCAAGCTGGAGTGAGAACTGTAACTGGAAAACCATAAGCCAAAATAAAACCTCTTGTTCCCCTTTAAATCATCTTGTCTCGATTTATCAGCAGTGTGCAGTTTAACTGCAACACGTAGCTATGCCTGGGGAGCTCAAGGATCCATGGTGTTTTCCTGTCCTTCTGCTATGTAACAGAATAGTTACAAAGTTCACCTGAGCCCAAGGACAAGAGCCATCTGGCCTAGCAGCAAGGCAGGCCAAGGAGAGACTAGGACTGGTCATAGTTTTGGACAGGATTTGGGGAGGTGTGTATGTGGGTGGGAAGGGGACAGAAAACAGTAGAATTGTGCCATTGGCCTGCCTGGCACAAAGTTTTTTCCTTTGAATGAAGATCAATAAGGAAACAAGAAACCAACTTTCCCATTAAACTAACAGACATTTATTCAGCTTTGACACCTTCTGTAGTGCAATTCAGGACTCAGCTATAGAGAAAGCTGTCAGTTAAAGAAGTGCTTAACTGGCCTCTTCTCGTCAGGCAGAGTTCATGGTCTTCTTTATCCAGTGTAGAAAAACTGAGATTTTAGTGAAGGCTCGTGGGTTTGTCCCATTACTTTTCCCATAGGAAACGATGCCCTGGGCCACATTACCACACACGAGGGGTCCTCCAGAATCGCCCTGTAAATAGAAAAGAAATGGACTGAGAAGGTTGCTCCTCCTGGTCTTATCTACCCTGATATCCCAAGGTTCCTCCTAAGGAGGGATGAGTTGCGCAACCTGCTTGTGGGAGATCAGAGGGCAGGTTGGACTCTGGATGCCCTTGACTTCTAGAGCTCTGACTGTCCACTAGTTATTGCTTCACCTCACTCTTGGTACCATCCTGTGCCCTTTCTACAGGGCTTGATATCTGCTCCCTGTGAAGACAGTTTCTCCAGGCTATTATTCAAGGACTTGTGGATGATGAGTGGACCTGATACAAGCATGGGGGATGAGCCCACTGACAAAGGTGGGCTTCTGCTCACAGGGTCACCTGGCTATGATTATAGCTTTTCTAAAGCTTACTACCTGAAGTATTAAAGATTCAGGTTTCCAGAGGAGCAATACTCAACAGAGGCAGCTTGGCAAGTAGGAAGGGTCCTATTTACTTCCCAGTTACTGGCTGAACCCCTCTTCTCTTCCCAGGCAGAAAGTTCACACAACTAGTGGGTGAGATGCCTTTCTGTTTAGGTATCCAGGTCCCAGATCCCCACCCGTACTTCCCTTCTTCCCAGTGCAAGAGTTCAGATGATCAGTCTTACCTTAAAGGAACTACTTTTAGTCTTTGGGTCCCCGGCACATAACTCTTTGGCACTGATGAAGTAATCAGGTAGGTATGATTCACATTCCTGGTTCTTCTGGATGGTGATATTTGCCTCCTGTAGCTTGTCTGGCAAGTTTCCCCTTAGGGACGTCTTCCCCCAGCCAGCCACAGAGCACTTGCGTCCTGGACTAAGTTTTGATTTTCCTGTGGGCAGCTTGAGGAGATTCACATATTCATTCTTCGTAGCCTTTTCCCCTAGCTGGTGGGAAGAGGCAAGAGAGTCCAGTTTAGCCACTGGCCTTCTGGGAATACTACAATACTCGATGGAAGGGAGGGAAGAGACAGGGTCAGAGTAGAAGGGGCAGCCCCAAGGAGAGCAAAGGGCAGCTGGAAGACACGCCTTACCTTCAGCAGCATGATGTCACTGGAGTAGTACTTAGGATCATAGTCTGGATGGGAAATGGCTTTACTCACAGGAATGACCTGCTGGGTCTTCTCATTTGCCTTGATGTTGTGGGCCCCCAGGGTGACATTTATTGAGCTGCATAGAAGAGAGTAAAGATGGGAGATGTGGAATAGCCCAGGACGTGCCAGAGCAGGCTATTGCTAAGCAGAGTGGGGCTGTTGCTGAGGGCACTGGAGGGTGCAGGAGGGATTGTATCTCCGCTTCATCGCTATAAGGGTAGGTAGAATTCTGAAGTCATCACTAACTGCTCCATAGGTTTCCAGGACGAGTTAGCCCTCAAAAAAAGCATAAAAAGTTAGTTGCAATGCCACTGTCGATTTAAATAAGGCATGCTCAAGTGCTTAGCAAAGACTCTGGTGTCAATATGTGTCCCTCCCCATGATACTCAGCTGGCCCTCTTCCTCATCTTTAAAGGAGTGCCTCTCCTGTGTATATCCTTGGATCCAGGAGCTCCTGGAACAGAAGACGGGGTTCCAAGGAGGGTGTGTGCTGCTTCTTGATCCTCACTTTCCATTACAGTGAGCAGCAGTCAGCACAAAGTCCTCTCGTATCAGGAAGCCGCCACATTGCTGCTGTAGACGATTCTTAGGGTTGATGAATTGAAGATAAGCCATATAGGGACGAGAGTGGGGCTTTGCTTCACGTCCCCCGATGATCTCCCCTGAAGGAAAAATCAATTTTCTTGTGTGTACCTGCTAGTACACCAGATCGGCTCTGTATGATAACTCTAGTTCACTTGGGCATTTAGGAACCTGGAATGACCCAGACTTGAGAAACAGCTGATAAGGAGAACACAGGTGCTGGTATAGGAATATTGCCTGCTTTGGGATAGGGCTGGGCCACCGAGGGTGGCTCAATTCACTCACCTGCCTTTGTCTTGGGGGGCAGACAGAAGGCCATCAGGAGCAGGAGCAGCTTCATCTTCCTTGTAAGGCTGTCCAGGTCCTGGTTGCAGAGTGTTGTCCTCACTGTCTTTTAAGCTCTTGGAAAGTAGGTGGGATGGGCCCAGTAATCTTGTGCATCTCCCTGGTTTTATGGTGCTTCATTACAGAGGACTTTGTGTGAAAGTTCCCCACCCCTGCTGCCTCTGCCTGGTGACATCTTCTGAGTGGTTGTGTGAGTATCATGCAATGACCACAGTTGAAGCCACAATTGATGACTCAGAGAGAGCTAACTGTGTCATCTCTTAATAACAGCAAAAGGGTACAGGGTGTGTATATGTGTGGGGGTATTGTGTTGGCCAGTAGTGGTACCAGAAGTCCTGAAACCTGAGTTCCCAGAGGTATTATATTAGTGCCTTTGATGCCATGCTACTGAGCCCATCTGGACACTTTTTGTAGCAGGCGTATTCAGTCCCATCTCTTGTGCCAGGACTAACTAACCATGTTAGAGAAAAATGTCTTCTTCCCTTTAAGAGCTGACCATCTGGTGGGAGTGCAGAAACAGTCATGACAAATGTGAAGTTTGGAATGGGTAGAGCCATAGATAAGGCAATAAGGAAATTTATCACCACAGCTTCCTTACAAGGGGATGTTAAGTATTTCTCATTTAATTTCTGATGCTCTGTGTGATGGAGGTTACCTTTATTTTCCCTGTTGAAGGCCCTGAATCTACATTTATTGGCATAAACAACAGATTGCTGCAGATCTTCATTGTTGAATACATGAGTGGTTGAGCCTAGGTCAGTCCTACTTCTTTGGCAAGGTTGTGTTGCTCCCAGAACTTGTAAACCTAGGATGGGAAATAGCTGATTGTTTGAAGGACAGTCAGGCCATTACTTGTTGATACTGCATAACCTAAGGAAGCAGTGTGCCACCGTGTGCCACTGTGCCTGGCTAGTCTTTATTCAGGTGTTGAGGATTAGACTCGGATCCTCATGTTTTTCTCTAGCTATCTTATATATTCCTTATATTGGTTTTTAAATGTTCTGCTTAGAGACTCACATTTTCGATGATAGGCTCAGTACATCAGAAGTTTATGAAAACATTGCTAAACAAACCATTGTTGCACTCATCATAATGCAAGTGAGGAACTGTCAACTCTATTAAAAGAATAGATATTCATATCAACTTTAAAATGTGGGTGTTGCCAGCACTCTCTTCCTCAGCCCTGTACACCTGGAATTGCATGTAGACCTTTGAGTCTCCCAGACTTAAGGTCAAAGTTTGCTGCTGACAAGAAGACTGAGCTGTAACATAAACCGCCAACACTTATTGTATGCTATATGTATGACATATTGTGAAAACATTCCAGAGCCAGGAAAGATTCTTTTAACTTTATACATAAGTTCCTGCAAAGCAGAATGGACTATGTCTGGATTCTGGTAGTTTATGTTTCTATTTTCAATCTGTCTATGCTGATTAGCTTTTCCATGTGCATTATGGGCAACACAACATTAGGGACATTATTTTTCAAAATATTCAACTCCAGGATAAGCATCCTCTTGTCAGTATAAACCATCACATTTACCAAACCTCTATCTTGTTGAAACTTAATCTGTCCAACATAAACATTTTAAAATTAATACAATCTTTCTGATTATGTTTTTTACGTGTAATTAAGAAGCAAATTTAGAGCTGGGTGTAGTGCGTATGCCTATAGTTCTGGGTGCTCAGGAGACCATGTAGGAGGATTACTAGAGCTGAGGCATTTGAGAAATAAAAGGAAAGAAAAAAGGATGAAAGGAAAATTAAAGGAAGACTAAAAAGTGGGAAAGAAAGGAGCTGTGAGATGGCTTTGCAAGTAAAGGTGCTTGTGCACAAACGTGGCAACCTGAGTTCAATCCCCAGAGCCCACATGGTAGAAGGAGAGAGAGAGCAAGTTTTGTAAGTGTAGAAAGGAAAATTGACATTTTTTAAATCTTTCACACACTGCTAAATTTTTTTAGTGCACTTTTTTTCTCTTTATTATTAATACATTTTTATTATTATTTCAGCCCATACAAACTTATTAGGTACACCAGTTCCCTCCCTCCCTCCTCCTCGCCCCGTACCCCCTGCTCCCCTTCCCCACCCCTCTCCCTCCCCATCCCCCAGTGCCTCCCGCCCCAATTCCCAGAGAGTCCTTTCTTGTGCATGTCTGATTTTCCTCTGGGCCCTCCTCTCCGATGACGTACAAGGACCCAGTGGCCTTTCCCTGAACCCTTTCCCGTGTTCCCCTTAGGTATAGGAACACTGCACACACTGCTAAATTTAAGTAGGGTATTTTTTTAGTAATTTTTTTGTTTCCACTCATACAAATTTAACAGGTACACCGGCCCCCTCCCTCTCTCTACCCTCCTAACCCCTATACCCCCTTTCGCTTCCCCCTCCCTCCCCATCCCCCGGTGCCTCCCCCTCCCATCCCCTGAGCATCCTTTAATGTGCATGCCAAACTCTCCTCTGGGTCCTCCTCTCCGATGAGGTGCAAGGACCCAGTGGCATTTCCCAGAACCCTTTCCTGTGTCCCCTTAAGCATAGGAACACTACTGTGGCTGTCAATCCTTTTCCTCCAAGAATCCTAGTGCCTTTAGCCTATGATAGACTTTGTGGGGTCAATAATGTGTTGGACATTGTGCAGGGCATGCAAAGTCCAATTATGGTTGCTTCAGCCCTAACTTGTGTGGAGTATCTTGCATATCATTACTCCTCCCATCCTTGTGCTCTTACACTCTTACTGCCCCCTCTTCTGCAAATTTCCCTGAGCTTCAGGATGGGGAGAGATTAGGCTAGCCTAGTTTCAGGTGGTTGATATAGAGTCTCTGATGTTCTGAATTATGGTTTGTTGATTTTTTTGAAAACAAAACCTTTAACAGTAACTTTTGCTTCTTATTCCATGATTGACATTTGGTGTGTATTTTCGAAGTAGGAAATTCTTATAAGGACAAGTCTTATAATGTTATTGAGTGTAACAAAAATTTTCATAATTTAGATTAAACAGGTGCTTTGAATTAAAAAGTAAATATTTAAAAATCTACTGCATTGCCAATCACCCATAATAGGGCTTAACATTTAAGTGTTTTTATACACAGAATGGAAAAATGATAAGATTAGAGTAGGGAAATATGAAAGTTAGGAATCATAAATCAAGAATATATTTTTTTTGGTTGTGACCAATGTAAAGTGTATTATCCTGGTAATCATATCAGTGAAGCAACCAGCTTGAGAAGCACATGATCAATGTAAACCTTCCTTCAAAAGTTTCTGGAGATTGAGTAACTATTAGTAAGGAGACTCAAAAATAAGGTTATACTGATAATAAAGCCCTATTACTGAAAACATTACACATGTAGCAAAAAGGTACAGAAAAAGTAAGCTAGAAAGGATGTGGAAAGTTCCTCATTGCTGACCATTTTTCATTGCATCATAAAATATTATTCAGGTTGCCAGAAGAGAAAAGCAGTGAACAATCTCACCCAGCTGTGAATCCTGCAACCTACAATAACAAATACTCTACCTAGAGGTGATCTTTGAAGCAAAATAATGGCATGAATGGTGTTGCAGTTCACCTGCATGGTTGCTGATAAATCACCATCGAATGGCTTAAGGGAACAAGAAGCTTATTTTCTTATAATAGTCCAGTTACAGTTCATAGTCCAGCTTGACGGGAGAGCATGTACCAACATCAAGGCCAAGAGAATGGGCCACATATCTCTATGTAATGGCTGAGAGAGGGACAATCTCTACTTGCTAGTGTATTTTAACTTTTATTTAGTACAAGTTTATTATACAAAATGATGGGTTTGATTATGACATTTTCTATTTTTATTAAATTACTTTTGCACACACACGTGTGTGTGTATCAAAAATACTGTGTGTTCCTGTGGAGATCCAAGGGTGACTCCTGGAATTATCCTGGATTGCTCTACTTCTTTTTTGCTTCACTCTCAAGTTTCTTGGGCTCTACCTTCCAGGGCCAGAAGTGCAGGCTTCTGCCATTTCCACTTGACATATTTATGTGGGATCTGGGATTTGAGTTCAGGTCATTCTGCTTTTGTGTCAGAACATTAACCCCTGAGCCATCCCTCCAGCCTGACTATGATGTTTTCAGACATGCATATTTAGGTACTTTGTTCATATTTATCCCTATGCAAAATTGCTTAAAATTATGTAACTCTTGGCATAATAGTGCACATGAAATTTCCTTTTTATTTCCACTTAATCTTATAACTTCAGCTTCTCTGTGCTTCAAAAATCTATTAGTCATTATATTCCTATATCATATCCTAGCATATCATCCATCTCTTAGTTATTAAAAGTTTAACATGTGATTGATTTCTCAAGTTGTAAAATTAAAAGAAATGAGAAAAGAGAAAAATGGAAATTTCCCTATTGTAACTACTTAATTATAATCATCTTTACTATTTTCAAGTATGATCTTACACATTTTTCTACAAGTAAATCTGGACTTTTAAATAAAAAGAGTCTATACAAAAATGTTATTGTCCCTTTTAAAGAACATAGGTGAAATTTACAAAATTATAATGAACTTTGTCTTTTTCATGTACATATGTATGTATGGAGTGCATCTGTATATGTATGTGTGTGTGTATGTGTTTACATGTGGGTTATGTGTGTGTGTATGGATTATATGCAAGAGAGTATTTGAGTGTGTGTGCCTGTGGTCCAAGAATTATGTCAGGATTCATCCTCATTCTTTCTTTCACCTTATTGTGGCCTGGGTCTCTGATTCAACCCAGAATATGCTATTAGGGCTAGTCGTGGCTACCCAGCTTTTTCTGGATAGTCCCAGACTCTGTCTTCCAGGACTAGAATTATCAAGTTACATAAAATCATACTTGCCTGGCATTTATATGGTGAGACCTGGGAATCTGAACTCAGATTCTTTTGCTTTCCAGGCAAAGGCTTTGACCACTGAGCCATCTCTCCAATTACAATGTATATAATTAGATGACATTTGGTGCTTTCACACTATGATACAATGATGGGCATTCGTATAGTTTCTACATCTTGGTCGCTACACCTAAGGCAGTAGCAAACCTTTGTGTACAGATTTCTTCATAGATGCCATGCTCTTGGTTCTGTTAAGTACATGCCCAGCAATGGTTTTTATAGATTGTATGGTAACTCAGTGCTAAACTTCTTGAGGAGTTACCAAACTGTTTACAACAGTAGCTGTACTACTTTACAGTATTCCTAGCAATACAAGAGGGTTTCTCCACATTTGCGCAGACACTTATTTTTGTTATTATCATTATATCTGTTTTAGTGGATGTGAGGTGGGGTGACGCTGTGGTTTCAATTCCTGTGTACTTGATGACTGATCATGCTGAAAGTTTCTTCATGTGCTTGCTGTTCACTTGTGTATTTTCTTTAGAGAAAAATCTACTGAAGCTTTTTGTCTATTTTAAAGATAGTATTAGGTGATTGGTGTTACTCAGTGAGTAAAGGGTCTTGCCACCAAACCTGATTACCTGAATTTGAACTCACACGGTAGAAGGAGAAAACCAACTTCTTAAGATTATCCTCTGACCTTTGCATGCTTGTTGTGTTGCTTGTATGTGCATGTGTATGTGCACATAATAGATTATAAACAGAAAAAGTATAAAAATTGCTTTGTCTTTCATGATCAAGTTACATAAATTCTTCATGGTATGGTTTCCAAACTTTTTTCTTCCTTCCTTCCTTCCTTCCTTCCTTCCTTCCTTCCTTCCTTCCTTCCTTCCTTCCTTCCTTCCTTCCTTCCTTCCTTCCTTCTTTCCTTCCTTCCTCTTTCTTTTTTCTCACTTTTCTTTCATCTCTCTCTCTCTCTCTCTCTCTCTCTCTCTCTCTCTCTCTCTGTGTGTGTGTGTGTGTGTGTGTGTGTGTGTGTGTGTATTAGAAGGCACTATGTGTGTCTGTGGAGGCCTAGGGATGAATTTGGGAGTCAAACTGGATTGCTTTACTTCCTCTTTGCTTTGTTCTGGAGTTTCCTAGGCTCCACCTTCCAGAATTAGAAGTACAGGTCGCCATCATTTCCTCCTGGCATTTTTATGTGGGATCTGAGATGAAACTCAGGACCTTCTGCTTGCAAGGCAGAGGCTTAACACCTAAGCCATCTTTTTGGCCTAGTTTCTAAACTCTTATCAGATCTGTGACATAAATGGTTTCCTCTGTTGTCCAGCTTGTATTTTCATTTTTTTAAAATTTTTAAATGTTTGATAGTTTTGCATAATGAATTTTAATCATTTTCACATCACATTATCCAATCCCATTTTTCTTCCTTCTCTCACTGAAATCCTTGTTCTTGACTGGTCTCCATCCTACTTTTGTCTTTTGGTGTTTATTTGACCACTGAGTTTAGTAAGGGTTACCTGCATTAGCATGTGCCTGGGAACTTTCTGGAGTATGAGTGATATATCGGTAGGTGCACCACTGAAGAAAATGGCTTCCTTCTTCACAGTCTTGACCCTTAGGGAGGGGTCTTCCCGCCTCCATATGAAATGTTGGCAAGCTTAATCTTGTACAACCCTTGTGGAGGTAAATATAGCTAGACTGCATTCATTGGTCATGTCCATGTACATTGTTGGTGCTTCTCCCACCCTGTGACTTCTACATTCTTTTGACCCTCCTCTTCTACAATTTTTTCTGAGCCTTGTGGGTTGGATAGGCAGTTGATACTGATGTCCTGTTAAAGGCAGAACATATTTGCTTATTTTTTATATTTTGGCCAGTTGAGATTCTTTGTGATAAATGCTTCCATTATGGTAAGAACTTTTTGTACTAATCAATGGATATAAGAAGCATTTAGAAAATAGTTTGCTTCCATGTCCATATCATAAAGCAATGGAAAAAATAGTTTGTTCTCCTTGGGGGCCTATCACTTCCCCAACTACATGTTCTTATCTAGGTTTCTAATATTAAGCATGAGTTCCCACTTGTGGAGTTGACCTTAAATTTAGTCAGAAAGTGGTTGGCTATCTTCATAACATTCATGCCACTGTTGCACCAATGAGCACATCACATCTGGCTGGTTGTTATTATAACATACAGAATTCACAGTTGGGTAAGATTGTTGATTGCCTTTCTCCCCTGGCAGCCTGCAGTCTGACACTATGAAAGCTAGCAGGGAAGAAGCTTCCAGGTCAGTTCCAGCTTGATTTCTCCATGCCCTCTGGTCAAAATGTGTAGTCTTTTCAACAATATGGTCTTACCACCAGGTTCTTATGGGCAACCAAGAGCAGTGGCAGAAGTCTATATTGCTTTGGGGACATCTGGAACTTCTCTGAGTAACAGCTCATATGGAGATACTACACACCTGGAATTGGGAGTTTAATTGCTTTTGGCTTCTGGAAGGAGCATCTTCAAGACAGTTTCTGCTAAACTTTTTCTTCCTATTTATACTTCTCTGTTTAGGTACTGCCATTTGAACTTTTCTTTTAATTTGCTTTTGAAGTCAGTGTAGTTGTTTTTTTACATGGTTGTATTATAGTGTTAGGTTTTCCTCTCCCACTGCCTCTTCTACCCTCTACACATGTGTGGTACGTGTGCATGGGGTGTGCACTTGTGTGCATGCGCATGTGGAGGTCAGAGGTCAACTTCTCTTGTTCCTTTGGAGGTGTTTACATTGCTTTTGTGGTAGGTTCTCTCACTGGGACCTGAGGTTCCTGATTAGGCTAGCCAGGCAATGAACCTGAGGGGTCTTTCTATTGTCTTAGCATTGGAATTACATGTGCTTATCACCATGCCTGACTTTTTATGTGGGTGCAGAGGGTTCCTCATGGCAATCACTTTACCACCTGACAGATTTTCCTAGCTCTACCGTTTCTTAGTGCAAATGTACTTATTGTCATTTAGTGTATAAGTTAAGGAATTATGAATTCTAATTTTTTTCAGGATCTTTCTCCATTTTATTCATTATTCTGAACCCAGCACCCATCCACTGCAAACACTCAAAACATTTCCATGAATGTAGGATCTCCCCCGCATGCTTCCAACTATTCATTCTTTGTCCCTACACAATGTAATTGTGTCCTGTTTTGCAGACCTAGCTTGGTTCTTCACTACAGGTAAACTGAGAGAAGCAGCACTTCCAAGTTCACACCATGCTTCCTAAGTTCCCAGTCTTCTTGGTCTCTGTGTGGTCCTTCCTCCTCTCCCATTGTTTTCATGGGAGAAATCTTTATTATGAATTCTAATTTTTCTTGTTTATCATTTGCGTGTTTTCTGTCAAGTTTAAGACTCTATTGTCAAATCAGAGGTTCATGAAGATTTGCCTTATGTTTTCCTCTCAGATTTTTGTTGTTTTATTTATTGTATTCATGCTATAGATCCAATTTGGATGTTTATTGAATATGAAGAGATGTTGAGATCTTCTCTGTTACATATTAATATCAAGTGTTCTCAGCACTATTGAATAAATTAAAAATATTTAAAAAAAAGAAAATAGTGTTCTTTCTCTACTCAATGCTAAGGTTTTCTTGATCACTTTCCTTCCAAATTAAGTGGGCATAAATATTGGATTCATTTTTGGGCTCTTGAGTTTATTCATTTAGACCCATATCTATCTTTATGTACTAGTAAACTTTTTTTTAAACAGACACACAAATTACATATTCGAATTTGAAGTTTATGGTTACATACTTTCCCACGTATAATGTTACCCACAACTCAATAGCTCATTTCTTTTTTCTCCATTTTTAATTTTAAACGATATAAATAATTTTTAATTAATTAATTAATTAATTAATTTTATTTCCACTCATACAAACTTAACAGGTACACCAGTTCCCCCCCTCCAACCCCCTATCCTGTGCCCCCCTCCCCTCCCCCTTTCCTCGCCTTCCCCCAGTGCCTCCCCCTCCCATCCTCGGAGCATCCTTTAATGTGCATGCCAAACTCTCCTCTAGGTCCTCCTCTCCGATGAGGTGCAAGGACCCAGTGGCATTTCCCAGAACCCTTTCCTGTGTTCCCGGTAAGCATAGGAACACTACTGTGGCTGTCAATCCCTTGCCTCCCAGGATACTAGTGCCTTTAGCAAATACTAGACTTTGTGAGGTCAGTAGTGTGTTGGACATTGCGCAGGGCATGTAAAGTGAAATATGATTGCTTTGGCCCTAACGTGTGTGGAGTATCTTGCATATCATTGCTCCTCCCATCCTTGTGCTCTTACAATCTTACCGTCCCCTCTTCTGCAAATTTCCCTGAGCTTCTGGATGGGGAGAGATTAGGCTGGCCTAGTTCCAGGTGATATAGAGTCTCTGATGTTCTGGATTATGGTTTGTTGATTTTTTTTTTCAGTTTTGCTGCTCCTGCAATGCCCTTGGCTCCACCCTGATGGATATTGGATGTCACTCCCTGGCCAGAGATAAAAACCTGTTAAATTAAGAGTCTTGTTATAAGAGTATATTCAATGGTAGATGTAATAAAAGTAGGAAACTGGGGTGAGGAGGGGTCAATTACCTATCTGCGAAATGGTTACTTTTTATCTGCCAGACCATACTCCCTCCCCTTCTGGTAAGATCATACCCCATCAGTTGTAAATAATCAGGAAGGAAAGTCTGTGAACTTAACCAGATGTCTCATTACTTACTTGCAGTCCTTGATGGTGTCCTATTTTCTCTGCTGTAACATGGTCCCCTCTCTCCTTGTTACTGGTGTGGCCCTCCTTCCACATCCCTCCTGTTCATAATCTTAGCAATTACTGTAGTTATTACAGAGATTTATCTTTGAGTGTCTCTAAGTGGGTTTTGTACTAGGAGCCACCTATTAGGGAGTACATACGGCACTTAATTTTCTGTGTCTGAGATACTTCACTCAATATAATTGTTTCTAATCCCATCACTAGTAAACTTTTTGATTACTGTAGTTTTTGGTAAGTTATTGAAATCGAGAAGTAAAAATCCTTCAACTCCTTCTTTATCATTTTTTCTGATCTGATTATTTCTTTTTGTTATATGTTGTTGTTATATGTATATTTATTTGCATATGTGTATGTATCTGTGTATTTATATTTACCATATGAGAAAAAATGAATTATGTGTTTTTCTTTTCATTCCTTTTTTTTGTTTTCCCCTTCTTTTTGCTTGAGTCATTCTTCTTCCACTTTGTCCCTTTTCAACTTGAATCACCCCCACATTCACTCATACGTATAGTAGACATGCAGACATACAAATATAGATTCTGTATATAAGAGAAAACATGAGATATTTATCTTTCTGAGTCTGACCTATTTTACTTAAAATGATGTTCTCCATATCTAGACTTTTTTTGTTAATGGTATAATTTCATTCTTCTTAATGACTGGATAAAAATCCATTGTAGATATATTAATTATTTTTAACGCTTTGTTGCAGTTATTTTGCATGTTGCTGAAAAATTCACAGCCAAATGACTTGTGGGGAAATGAGGAGTTTATTTTTCCTGACTATGACTAATTTTATTTTCCAGCAGGTAATCTTTCTTCTGCCTCAACATCTTCCCCTCTGACAAAAGCACAGTTCTAGCACTGTATCACTTGGCCCTTTCTCTTCTTCTCTCCTCCCAGCTCAAAATGCTTGTATTTCTTAAAGGCCAGCATCCTCTTCAATCTGTATTTGTTTTCCTTGTACAGGTCTCGCACATCCTTGTTTAGATGTAAGCCATGGCGTTTCATTTTTTAGGGAATGGTTTATTTTAGGATTTCTCACGTCTTTCATCCTTGGCGTACAAGAAAGCCACTGATTTTTGAATATTAATTTTGTAACCTGCCATTCTACTGAACTTATGTATTAGTTCCAGGAGGTTCCTGGAGGAGTTTTTGAAGTTTCTCAGGTACAGAATCATGTCATCTGCAAATAGGGATATCTTGACTTCTTTCCCTATTTATAACCCTTTTAGCTCTCTTGTAGTGGTCTGGGGGGGCCCGTGAAGACCCTTGGGGTCAGGGATAAGCTGGCCCGGAATCAATGACACAGACCCCGGAAGTAAGGCAAGTGGGAAAGCAGGCTCTCAGGCTTGCAGGCTCCTTTATTGTAAATATCAAGCTTCTTATATACCCCACCCAACATCCCATAAGTCCCAGCTTGAGCTTTTGCTGAGTTGTTCTGTCCAGGTTGGTCCTCTCAGCCAGGTGGTTTGACTCCAGCACCAGGCAAGGCAGCAGGTGTAGCTTGGAGAAGTTGCATTCATGCATGCAGCCCATCCCTGAGTGGCATGCTCCCAGGTGGAGGTATTGTAAGTAATGGTTGATCAGAGACTTTAGTACAGGCCTGCTTGGTCCGTACACTTTCTCTCTTGTTTTATGGCTCTAGCTAAGACTTCAAATACAATATTGAATAGAAGTGGTGAGAATGAACATCCTTGCCTAGTTCCTGACTGAAGTGGAAACTGCTTCCAGTTTTTCATCATTTAGGATGATCCTTGCTATAGGCTTACATATGGCCTTTATTATGTTAGTATAAGTTCTTTCTATGCCACCTGTCGCCAGGGCTTCATAGACGGAATTTGGTAGTGTTCCTTCCTTTGCTATTTGATGGAACAGTTTAAGGAGTATTGGTGTTATTAACTCCTTAAATGTCTGGTAGAATTCTGTGCTGAATCCATCTGGTCCAGGACATTTTTTGGTCGGAAGATTTGAGATTAATTCTTCAATTTCCTTATATGTTATAGGGCTATTTAAGTAATTCACAATTTCTTGATTCAATTTAGGTAGGTTGTGTTTACTTAGAAATTCATCCATCTCTTGTGTGTTGTCAAACTTCACTGAGTATAAGTTTTTGAAATATGATGTTATAATTCTCTGGATTTCTTGGGTATCAGTAGTGATAACTCCATGTTCATTTCTAATTTTGTTAATTTGGGTTTTCTCTCTCTTGCTTTTGGTTAATTTAGCTAGGGGTGTATCAATCTTATTGATTTTTTTCAAAGAACCAGCTTTTTGACTGGTTGATTTTTTCTATTGTTTTCTTAGTCTCGATTTCAGATATTTCTCCCCTTATTTTGCTAATCTCCTCTCTTCTACTACTTTTGGGATCAGATTGCTCAAGTTTCTCTAAAGTCTTAAGCTGCATCGTTAAGTTATTTATTTCTGATGTTTCCATTTTTTTGATGTAGGCATTAAGAGCTATGAACTTACCTCTTAGAATAGCTTTCATTGTGTCCCAGAGATTTTGGTAAGTTGTATTTCCATTATCGTTCACTTTCAGGAAATCTTGAATTTCCTTTTTAATTTCTTCCTGAATCCAGTTCTCATTCAGCATCATATTGTTAAGTTTCCAGGAGTTAATGTATTTTCTCTTGTTTGTTGTGTTGTGGATGTCCAGCTTTAGGCCGTGGTGATCTGATAGGGCACAGGTTAGAATTTCAACTTTTTTGTATATGTGTAGATTCGTTTTGTGGCCCAATATGTGATCTATTTTGGAAAAAGTTCCATGTGCTGCTGAGAAAAATGTATTCTTTCGTGCGTGAGTGAAAAGTTTGATAGAGATCTGTAAGGTCCATTTCTTTCAGGGTTTGATTAAGTTCCAAAGTGTCTCTGTTAAGTTTTTGACCTGTTGATCTATCCCATGTTGAGAGGGCGGTGTTGAAGTCCCCAAGAATTATCGTTTGGGGGTTGATTTCTTGCTTTAGGCGCTGTAGGGTTTTCTTAATGAATGTGGAGGTGCCCATATTGGGTGCATAAATGTTCAGGATTGTGAAGTCTTCCTGGTGAATTATACCTGTGACTAAAATGTAGTATCCATCTGTGTCTCTTATGATTTTCTTTGGTTTGAAGTCCACTTTGTCTGAAAGCATAATTGCTATCCCTGCCTGTTTTCTGCTTCCATTTGCTTGTAGAATTGTTGACCAGCCTTTTATTTTTAGAGCAGTGCCTATCTTTTGTGGTGAGATGAGTTTCCTAAAGGCAGTAGATTGTTGGATTGTGTTTTTTAATCCAAGTTTGTAGTCTGTGTCTCTTAATTGGCGAGTTAATACCATTGACATTTAATGTTATAATGGAGAAATTATTTTTAATTCTGGACATTTTTTATGTTTACTAGACTTTGTAAGCATGTTGTTTGATATTTATGTTTTGGTGGTATTATACTTGCCTTCTGTTCTCCTGGATATGCTTGTTCTTTTGTTCAAGCTTGAGTATCATTTCTAGCATTTTTTGAAGGCCTGGTTTGGTAGACATGTATCCCTTCAAGTTGTCTTTGTGCTGGAAAACTTTTCTTTCTCCCTCAATCATGACAGATAGTTTTGCCGGGTATATCAGTCTGGGTTGGCATTTTTGCTCATTTAGTATTTGAAGTATGTCTCTCCAAGCTCTTCTTGCTTTTACTGTTTCCATTGAGTAGTCATTTGTTATTCTAATAGGTTTACCTTTAAAAGTGAGTTGCTTTTTTTCTCTTGAAGCTCTCAGCACCTTTTCTTTGTCTTGAATGTGGAGTGTTTTGACTATTATTTGCCGTGGCGATTTTCTATTTTGGTCATATCTGTTTGGAGTTCGAAATGCCTCTTGTATTTGGATAGGCCTCTCATTCTTTAGTTGTGGGAAGTTTTCATTTATGATGAATTGAAATATTTCCTCAGGTGTGGTATTTTGAGATTCTTGTTCTGGTATTCCATGAATGCGCATGTTCCGCTTCTTCAGGGTGTCCCATATCTCTTGAATGTTCCTCTCCAGTATCTTTTTGGCTTTAACAATCTCTTCCATTGATCTGGTTAATTCTCACACTTTGTCTTCAAGATCTGAAATTCTATTTTCTGCCTCATTTGTTCTGCTGATAAGACTCTCTGTTGAGTTTTGGGTTGAAGATAACTTGTCTTGTAGTTTCAATTTTAAACTCTGCCTGAGACTGTTTTAATTGCTCTATACCTATTTTTGTTTCTTGAACTGTTTTTCTCAACTCCTCCAAGTGCCTGTTGTGTTCCTGTTCAAAGTGGTTGATTCGGTTGTTTAACTCTTCTCGGATTTCCTCTTGCATAGTATTAATCATGGTAAGGATCATACTCTGAAAGGCGTTATGTTGGGTCTGGCTTTCATGGCTATTTTCTGTGGATTTGTTCTGGTCAGAATCCCTCATTATGGGATGGATTCTTTCGGCAGGAGATTGGTCTTCTTGGGTTTTGTTTCTCGTGGATCTGCACTTTGACTTGTATATTGTTGTTTTGTTTTTTAGGACCTTGCAGTTTCTGTGTGTTTTATACTGAATCCACCTAGTTGATATTGTTACACTTGCCAGTTATTACTAGTGCTTGCCTTGGATTGGGTATGTTTGTGTATTGTTATTATTATATCCTAGATGAGGCTACTAGGCCGTTAGTATGTCAGTTAAGTCAGGTTATGTTACCAGGGGGTGGATATTAGTTTGGTAGTGCACTTTTGCGATTTAGTATCTTGGTGAAATATGAGGGTGAGTGGTGTACTCCCTGGAGTTGTATGTTGTGGGGTGGCTGTATGAGAAAGTTGATCTACAGCATTGATACTTTAAAGGATCAGTAAGGTGAAAAGAAAAAGTTTACTTATCTTTGGGTTGGATGAGAAGAATCTCGCCCACGTGATATAATGATTGTAGTAGAGTCTAGATGTATGGCCTGTGTTCCCTTTGTTCCTTAGAATTTTGCTTGAGTTTCCTTTGTACTCTATTGAATTCTGAGTAGCAGTGTGTCTTCCGTGGACCATGTCCGTAGGTCCCCGGTGGGCCAGAGAGGCAGAGGGTCTGATGTTGATGGCAGAATTCTTCACCTGCAACCTGGGAAGGTCGGCGCGGAGGGGCGCGGTCCCGGGGGCAAAGCCAGGGGCCGCGGGACGCGGTGCTGCTGGCCGGGCGGCTCCCGGGTGGGGGGCGGGGCTGGGCTGGGCTGGGGTCTCTCACTCACCTTGGGCAGCTGGTGGGGCGGGGCGGCGCGGAGGGGGCTGGGGTCGTCCTGGCCACAGCACAGGCCAAGCCGGAGTCAGCCTTGGTGCTCGCCGCCGGGACGCGTGGGGCTCCGGGGTGGTAGGGCAGGGCTGGGCTCTCTCTCTCACTCACCTTGGGCACCAGGGCTTTTATCAAAAAGGAATGTTGGATCTTGTCAAAGGCCTTTTCTGCATCTCTCAAGAGAATCATTTGGTTTTGGTCTTTGGATTTGTTTATGTGATGGTTGCATTTGTTGATCTGCGTAAGTTGAATCAACATGTGTGCCTGGAATAAATCCTACCTGATATGGTGGATGATCTTTTTGATATGGTTCTGAATCTGGTTTGCTAAAATTTTGTTAGGGATCTTTGCATCAGTGTTCATTAATGAGATTGGCCTATACCTTTCTTTTTATTGTGCCTTTATTTGGTTTTGGGATCAATGTATGTCAGCTTTATAGAAAGAATTTGGAAGTGTTCCTTCCATTGCTGTTTTACAGAATAGATTAAAGAGTGATGTTAATTGTTCTTTAAATGTTTGGTAGCATTCTGCACTCAATCCATCCAGTCCTGGGCTTCTCTAGCTTCCTCACTTGATATAGGCCTATTTAAATAATTAGATCTATCCTGACTCAATTTCGGTAATTTGCATATACTTAGAAATTAATCCATTTTTTTCTGATTATCAAATTTTGTGGAGCATAGGTTTCTGAAATATGACCTTATGATTTTTTTGAATTTTCTTGGTAGCCATTGCAAGTCCTCCGTTTTCATCTTTAATTTTATTAACTTGGATTTTCTCTCTTTTGGTTTTGGTTAATTTGGCTAGGGATTTATCAATCTTATTGATTTTTTTCAGAGAATCAGCTCTTTGTTTGGTTGATTCTTTGTATCATTTTCCTAATCTCAACTTCAGATATTTCTCCCTGATTTTCCTAATGTCTGTTCATTTACTGCTTTTGGAATTGGACTGTTCTTGTCCTTCAAAAGCTTTAAGTTGCATTGTTAAGTTGTTTACTTGTGATGTTTCCATTTTTTTTGATATAGGCATTGAGTGCTATAAACTTTCCTGTTAGGACAATCTTCATTGTATCCTAAAGCTTTTGATATGTCTTGTTATCATGATCTTTCACTTCTAGGAATTTTTTTATCCCGATTTTTTTTATTAATTTATTTATCTTTTCCACTCATACAAACTTAATAGGTATACCTGTCCCCTCCCTCCCTCCACCCCTCCCGGACCCCCTTGCTTCCTCCCCCCCTTTTCCCCTTCCTTTCCCCTCCTCCCTCCCTTTCTCCCAGTGCCCCCTCCCCCCGCTCCCTGGAGCATGCTTTAGTGTGAATGTCAAACTTCACTTCTGGGAATTTTTGAATTTCCATTTTGATTTCTGCCTGAATACAATCCTCATTCAGTATCATGGTATTTAATTTCCAAGAATTTGTGCATTTTCTTTCATTTGCCTTGGTGTGGATGTCTAGCTTTATTCCATGGTGGTCTGATAAAGTACAGGATATAATTTCTACTTTTCTGAACATGTGGAGCCTTGCTTTGTGACATGATATGTGGTCTGTTTTGGAGAAAGTTTCATGAGCTGCTGAAAAGAATGTGTATTCCTTGGTGTTAAGATGGAAGGTTTGGTAGAGGTCAGTCAGATCCATTTGTGTTATGGTTTGATTCAGCTCCAGTGTATCTCCGTTCAATTTTTGGCCTGTTGACCTATGCAATGGTGAGAGTGGGATGTTGAAGTCTCCTCCTATTATCATGTTTTGGCTGATTTGTTGGTTTAAATGTTGTAGTGCCTGTTTAATGAATGTGGATGAGTCTATATTAGATGCACATATATTCAGTATTTTTTTAATTATTAATACATTTTTATTATTATTTCAGCTCACACAAACTTAATAGGTACACCAGTTCCCTCCCTCCCTCCTCCTCCCCCCATACCCCCTGCTCCTCCTCCCCACCCCTCTCCTTCCCCATCCCCCAGTGCCTCCCGCCCCAATTCCCAGACAGTCCTTTCTTGTGCATGCCTGATTTTCCTCTGGGCCCTCCTCTCTGATGACATACAAGGACCCAGTGGCCTTTCCCTGAACCCTTTCCCGTGTTCCCCTTAGGTATAGGAACACTGCGCACATATATTCAGTATTGTGAAACCTTCCTGATGAATTGTTTCTTTAATTAATATGAGAATCCTTTGTATCTCTTATGATTTCTTTTGGTTTGAAGCCTGTTTTGTCAGATACTAGAATTGCTAAACCCTCTTTTTTCCTATTTCCATTAACTTGGAGTACCATTGATCAACCTTTTGCTCTGAGGATATGTCTATCTTTCATGGTGAGATGTGTTTCCTGAAAGCAGCAGATTGATGGATTGTGATTTTAATCCATGTTTGTAGCCTATGTCTCTTGATTGGAGAGTTGATTCCATTTATGTTTAGGGTTACAATTGAGAAATGTTTGTTGATTCCTGTCATTTTCTGAGTTTCATAGTTTTTGTATGCGTATTTCTTTGCTTAGTAGTTATGTTAGTATTGTTCTTCCTGTCTGTCCTCTTGTGTGTATTTGTCCATTCCTTCATCCTTGAGAGTATCTTTTCTAGCATCCTACCAATAGCTTACCAATAGCGCTCTTTTACTAACAGATGAAATAATCTTAATGTGATAATACAATTCAAGTCAAACAGCCCTAGAACAGGGCTTGTCAGGATGGCAGAACCTGGTAATTGCATCAGATTTGAAACCTTATACCCAGAGTTTCAACTCCTCTCTCTAACATGTTGTCATATATAAGCACAGGTGTCAACTTGACTGTCGAGGGTTTGGGCTCTGGGCACAGTGTAGAGAGTTGATGGTTGAGTTAAGCCGAGAGCAAACCTGAAGGAGATTGTCTAGCTGATGGGAAGACCCAGCCCATGGTGAGTGGGATTAGGCCCTGGATAAATCACAGAGAGCTGGTTGAGAGATTTGGCATTCTTCTGTTTACTTGGCCAAACATGCTTGTCTGGCAAGTAAGAATTGTCCATCTCTCAGCTGTTATGCAGTGATGGTGTGGTCAATTCCCTCAGCCCTGGTGTTGGTGCATGCTCTCCGGTCAAGCTGGACTAAGAACTGTAACCCGACTATTGTAAGGAAATAAACCCCTTGTTCCCTTAAGCTGTTTGATGGTCATTTATCAGCAATGTTGCAGGCTGACTGCAATAGAATTTGGTACCCAGGAAGTGGAGGGTTGCTGATAAATCTGACTATGTGGATTTTGTAGCTTTGAACGGTTCTGCTGGACAAAGTTGGAAATGCTTGAGAATTTTCACTTTGTGGATTTACAAATACCGCTCTTCAGAGTTTAGCGGGCCAATTGCAGAGAGAGATTGTTTGGGTCCAATTTGTGATGAGGGGAACAAAGACTTTGGTAAAGTTGAATTTAAAGACGATGGACTGGTTTGCTTGACAGAGGAGAGCTGTGTGGGCAGCCTTAAAGGGTTGGATGTGCAAAAGGCAGGCAGCAGAATATCTGCTGCTGTTGAAAGTGATGGAAAACCTAGTGACTTGCACTGGGACGGTGGAAGATGTGAAAACCACCGTATGGCAAGTTCGTGGTTTGTAAACTCAAATTCCTTCTGGGGCTGAAAGCCCAAGTTAAAGCTGTTTCTTGTCCTTTGGATGTTTGGCTGCCTAAAAGAGGTTTTCCCAGCATCAGCCCTAGAACGACTGTGTCTTGAGTGGACTAAGCTACATTTTGAACTCGCTTCAAAGTCTGGCAGCGTCCCCAGGTGAAACTGGTTTTGGTGAACAGTTTGAGGGGTTCATGGAAAGCAGCAAAAGCTTGGCACAAAATGGCAGGCATAGAGTTCCTGCAAGAGAAGGTGAAGCTTCTAGCTGCAGAGGCTAACCCAGTGTGTTGCAGATGCCAGAACTGTGGCATGCATGCTGAGGATGGCTGGGAGTGGAGATTCAGCCTGGTTCAGAGGAACTCTGCTTTTACAACTTTGAGCTGCAAACAGGGACTGGGGATGCCTAGAGTCTTTGAGCCACCTTGACTACGTGATGAGCAACAGAAGATGGACATCGAAGTAAAGGATGTGGTATTTGATTTTGTGGACTTTGATCTTTTTAATGTTTTCTTATTGTTTAAAATATTTCTGTTTTAATGTTTTATGTGTTTTAAGGTATTTAACTTATTTCTAATTTAAGAAGGTTATGAATTTTGAACTTTTAAAATGTTGGAACTGAACTTTTATGAGAGAACATTTTAAATTTGTCCATGAAACGTATTTATATTTTTAAAGATAACTTTTAACATCTGTGGGGACAAGGAAAGGTTACAGTTTAAAAGTGCTATTGTTTTTGTGTCTAGTTGACAAGGGGTGGAGTGTCATAGTTAAGCACAGGTGTCAACTTGACTGTTGAGGATTTGGGCTCTGGGTACAGTGTAGAGAGTTGATAGTTGAGTTAAAGAGAGCAAACCTGAAGGAGATTGTCTAGCTGCTGGGGAAGATCCAGCCCATGGTGGGTGGGATTAGGCCCTGGATAAATCACAGAGAGCTGGTTGAGAGAGTTGGCATCCTTCTGTTCAGATGGCCAGACAAGCTGGTCTGGCAAGTAAGGATTGTCCATCTCTCAGCTGTTATGCAGTGATGGTGTGGCTAGTCCCCTCAGCCCTGGTGTTGGTGTGTGCTCTCCCGTCAAGCTGGACTAAGAACTGTAACCAGGAATTGTAAGAGAATAAATCCCTTGTTCCTTTAAACTATTTGATGGTCATTTGTCAGCAACCATGCAGACGGACTGCTACACATGTGTTGCTAATTAACATTTTAACTGCCATTATTCCCATCCTCATTACGTTACATTTGTTGAATGAAAAATCTTAGGCTATATACAACTTTGTAAATGTCCAAATGCAGTAGGACCTTATTGAGTCCTACTCAAACATTCACAGATGCAATAAAACTGTTCATCAAAGAATCAATTCAATCCTCCCCTTCCTCCAAAATACTATATATTACTGCATCAAGACTAGCCCTCACCCTAGCATTTTCATTATGAATCCCCTTACCAATACCATTTACCCTAATTAATGTAAATCTAGGAATTACTTTCATTCTAGCTACTTCAAGCCTATCTGTCTATTCCATCCTATGATCAGGCTGGGCATCAAACTCTAAATATGTTCTAATCAGGGCTGTATGAGCCATTGCCCCGACAATCTCATATGAAGTCTCACTGTGTATTATCCTAGTGGCAGTCCTAATCTTCAGCGGCTCGTTCTCCCTCCAATCCCTGGCCACAACTCAAGAGCATAAATGACTTATTCTTACAACCTGACCCTTAGCCATAATATGATTTATTTCTACATTAGCAGAAACCAATTGAGACCCATTTGACCTAAACAAAGGTGAATTCGAACTAGTCTCTGGCTTCAATGTAGAATATGCTGCCAGACCTTTTGCCCTATTTTTCATAGCAGAATACACTAACATTATTACAATAAATGCACTAACCACTATCATCTTTCTAGCCCATTAGAAAATCCATAATATCGAGAACTATTTACACTCAATTTCATAATCAAAATCCTTATCCTAACCTCAATCTTTCTAAGAATTTGTGTGTTCTATCCGTTTCCATTATGACCAACTTATACATTTATTATGAAAAATTTTTACCTCTAACTCTTGCCATGTGTATATGACACACTGCATTATCCACTATAATAGCTATTATCCTTCCTTCCATGTAGAATTATGTCTGACAAAAGAATTTTTTGATATAGTAAATAATAAAGGCTTAAATCCTCTTAATTCTAGAATAATAGGAATTGAACTAACTTTAAGAGTCCAAAAATCTTCATGTTACCAACTATACCACACCCTAGTAAAGTCAGCTAAATTAAGGTATTGGATCCATACCCAGGAAATGTTTGTTTCTATCCTTCCCATACTAATAAATTCAATTCCCCCCTCAATTATTCTAGGCCTGGTATGATTGTCATGTAGGCCTTCAGCTTGTCCTTATGATGAAACATTTTCTTTTACCTTACTTATGAGTAGTTTTGTTGGGTATATCATCTTGGGTTGGCAATTGTGCTCATTCGTGACTTGAAGTACATTTCTCCAAGCTCTTCTGGATTTACCATTTCGATGGAAAAACCAGCTCTTATTCTAATAGGCTTGCCTTAAAATATGATTTGGTTTTTCTCTCTTGAAACTCTCAGCACGTTCTCTTTGTCTCGTATCTGTAGCATTTTGACTATTATCTCATGTGGCAAGTTTCTATTTTGGTCATATCTGATTGGTGTACAATGTGCATTATGACCTATTTCCTTAGTTGCAGAAAATTTTCATTGATGATGGTGTGCAAAATGTTTTCTGGTGTGGCTTTTTGGGTTTCCTTTTCTGTCATTCTATAAGTGCACAGGTTTGGCTTCTTCAGGTTGTCTCATAGATCTTGAACATTCCTCTCAAGCATTCTTAAGCTTTTTAATCTCTTTAATTGTTGATTACAATTAACACATAATTATAAGTAATTGTTTAATAACAAATTTGTTCTGATATCTTGTTATCTAGTTCTGACATTCTATTTTCTGCTTCATTAATTCTGTTGGTGAGCCTTCCTATTGAGTTCTGGAATGCAATTAGCTTGCGTTTAATATCAAATATAATCTCTGTTTGGGATTTTTGCCAACTGCTGTATACTTTGTTTTGTTTCTTCAACTTTCTTTTTCATTTTATCCATTAGTCTGTTACTTTCTTGCTCATGTTTACTTTTGTGGTTATTTAATTCTTCTTGGATGTCTTCTTTCATTCTTTTGATCATATTAATGGCATACAACAGGCTGAAAGGGATGCTGAGTGATCAGAGCCCTACTGAAACATAAACATATGGAAGGGACTAAGATGAATGCAAAGATTTGCACTGGGCCTACCCAAGTGGAAGATGGTGTCCATGAATCTGGAGAGAAACACTGCCAGCCCTGTTATTGTGCTCACTACACAAGCCCTCCGTGGTATTAGTGCTGGCCTAGTCCTTGTTAAGGTACTTTTTGTCAGGAAATGAGTTTAGCTGGCAGGTCTGTGAAGAGGACTTGATTAAACCAAGTGGAATTTTGGGTGTCTCTGGTAGGGGCACAAGAGGAAGGAGCTTGCTGAGATAAGCGTGGTCTAGAGAGGATAGAAATTGATACATTCAGGGCTTTTGGCAGTGTGGAGAAGAGAAGGCAGGTATCTCGGCCTTAAAGAGATGGGAGGAGATGAAAAGGTAGTTCCAGATGAGCTTGGTGAGGAAGGCAAGGAGTTGCCACCTTAACCCTCAAGCTGCAGGAGAAAGATCTCCTGTGCATGATGACCTTTGCCCTGACATCAGCAGTGTCATAGTTAGATACAGGTGTCAACATGACAGTTGATGTCTTCTGCTCTGGACACATCTGCAAAGAATTTAGTTCAAAGCAAGCCTGTAGGAGATTGTTTAATGGAAGGGGGAGACCCAGCTCATGGTAGGTGGATCATCATCCAGGCAGATGAATAAAATGGAGGCAGTTGGTTTAAAAAGTTTTATGTTCTTGCCCTCGCGTTAAATAGCTCCACGCTGACGCCCCCATCCTCCCATTCCCCATCCCGCTCTGCTGGTCGGGACACGCGCTCGGTCCAGCCGGGTCTCACCCGTGACCTAGGTAAGCTCTGTCCCTGCCCACCCCCAGAACCCCAGGCCAAATAATTCAATTTAGTGAAATTGAAAGATCTTAAGAGTTAAAACGACAATGCCAAAGTCAAAGTGCTAATCCATGTAGAAGCAACACTCAAGTAAACAAATTTCCCACTGAAGAAATTAATCCCATGATGTTAGACTCCAACCAGAACAAACCCGTGGAAAAAGGCCAAGAAAGCCTGACCCAGGATAACGACTTTCAAAATATGATCATTACCATGTTGAATACTATGAAAGAGGAAATCAGGGAGGAATTACATAATCGAATCAATCGCTTTGAAGAGGAACACAACAGACATTTGGAGGAATTGAGAAAAACAGTGCAAGAAACAAAAACTGGCATAGAGCAGTTAAAGCAGACTCAAGCAGAGTTTAAAACTGAGCTACAAGACAAGTTATCTTCAACCCAGAACTCCACAGAGAGTCTTATCAGCAGAACTAATGAAGCAGAAAACAGAATTTCAGACCTTGAAGATAAAGTGGGAGTACTAACCAGCTCAATGGAAGAGGTTGTTAAAGCCAAAAAGATACTTGAGAGAAATATCCAAGAGGTATGGGACACCCTGAAGAAGCCTAACATGCGTATTCATGGAATACCAGAGCAAGAATCTCAAAATACCACCCCTGAGGAAATTTTTCAAACGATCATCAAGGAAAACTTTCCTCATCTAAAAAAAGAGAGGCGATCCATATACAAGAGGCATTCCGCACTCCAAACAGATACGACCAAAATAGAAGCACGCCGCGGCAAATAATAGTTAAAACACTCCACATTCAAGATAAAGAACTGGTGCTGAGAGCTTCAAGGGAGAAAAAACAAGTCAATTTTAAAGGTAAACCTATTAAAATAACAAATGACTTCTCAGTCGAAACAGTAAAAGCAAGAAGAGCTTGGAGAGACATACTTCAAGTATTGAATGAGCAAAAATGTCAACCCAGGCTGATTTACCCTGCAAAACTATCAGTCATGATCGAGGGAGAAAGAAAAATTTTCCAGCACAAAGACAACTTGAAGGTATACATGTCCACCAAACCAGGCCTTCAAAAAAATGCTAGAAATGATACTCAAGTGTGAATTAAAAAACAGGCATATCCAGGAGAACAGAAGGCAAATATAACACCATTAAAAGCGAAGCAATATACTTATAAAAGCTACTAAACATAATAAATGTCTGGAATTAACAATAGTTTCTCCATTATAACACTAAATGTTAATGGAATTAATTCACCGATCAAGAGACACAGATTACAAACTTGGATTAAAAATCACAATCCATCAATCTGCTGCCTGCAGGAAATCCATCTCACCACAAAAGATAGGCACGCTCTAAAAATAAAAGGCTGGTCAACAATTCTACAAGCAAATGGAAGCAGAAAACAGGCAGGGGTAGCCATTATGCTATCAGACAAAGTGGACTTCAAACCAAAGAAAATTATAAGAGACCGGATGGATACTACACTTTAGTCACAGGTACAATTCACCAGGAAGACTTCACAATACTGAACATATATGCACCCAATACGGGCCCCTCCACATTTCACTAAGAAAACTCTTCAGTGTTTAAAGCAAGAAATCAACGCCCAAACGATAATTCTTGGGGACTTCAACACCACCCTCTCAACATGGGATAGATCAACAGGTCAAAAGCTTAACAGAGACACTTTGGAACTTAATCAAACCCTGAAAGAAATGGAACTTACAGATCTCTATCGAACTTTTCACCCACACACCAAAAAATACACATTTTTCTCAGCAGCACATGGAATTTTCTCCAAAATAGATCAAATATTGGGCCACAAAACGAATCTACACATATACAAAAAAGTTGAAATTCTAACCTGTGCCCTGTCAGACCACCACAGCCTAAAGCTGGACATCCACAACACATCAAACAAGAGAAAATACACTAACTCCTGGAAACTTAACAATATGATGCTGAATGAGAACTGGATTCAGGAAGAAATTAAAAAGGAAGTTCAAGATTTCCTAAAGTGAATGATAACGAAATTACAACTTACCAAAATCTCTGGGACACAAGGAAAGCTGTCCTAAGTGGTAAGTTCACATAGCTCTTAATGCCTCATCAAAAAAATGGAAATATCAGAAATAAACAACTTAACAATGCAGCTTAAAGCTTTAGAGAAACTTGAGCAATCTGATCCCAAAAGTAGTAGAAGAGAGGAGATTAGCAAAATAAGGGGAGAAATATCTGAAATCGAGATTAAGAAAATGATAGAAAAAATCAACCAGTCAAAAAGCTGGTTCTTTGAAAAAATCAATAAGATTGATACACTCCTAGCTAAATTAACCAAAAGCAGGAGAGAGAAAACCCAAATTAACAAAATCAGAAATGAACATGGAGTTATCACTACTGATACCCAAGAAATCCAGAGAATTATAACATCATATTTCAAAAACTTATACTCTGTGAAGTTTGACAACACAAAAGAGATGGATGAATTTCTAAGTAAACACAACTTAACTAAATTGAATCAGGAAGTTGTGAATTATTTAAATAGTCCTATAACATATAAGGAAATTGAGGAAGTAATCTTGAATCTTCCAACCAAAAAATGTCCTGGACCAGATGGATTCAGCACAGAGTTCTACCAGACATTTAAGGAGTTAATAATATCAATACTCCTTAAACTGTTCCATCAAATAGCAAAGGAAGGAACACTACCAAACTCCTTTTATGAAGCTAATATCGTTTTAATCCCAAAACCTAATAAAGACTCACTTAAAAAAGAAAACTATAGGCCGATCTCTCTGATGAACACAGACGCAAAGATTCTCAACAAAGTCTTAGCAAATCGGATTCAAAAACATATGAAAAAGATCATTCACGGGGACCAAGTAGGCTTCATCCCCGGCACACAAGGTTGGTTCAACATACGCAAGTCAATAAATGTAATTTATCATGTAAACCAGTCCAAAGTCCAAGACCACATGATACTCTCGATAGATGCAGAAAAAGCTTTTAGACAAGATCCAACAGCCTTTTATGATCAAAACGCTAGAGACAGTAGGAATGGAAGGATCCTTTATCAACATAATAAAAGCTGTATACAACAAGCCCACTGCAAGGATTATGCTCAATGGGGAAAAACTGGAAGCATTCCCACTTCGATCAGGAACTAGACAAGGCTGTCCACTCTCACCACTTCTATTCAATATTGTACTTGAAGTCTTAGCTGAAGCCATAAGACAAGAAAGGGACATAAGAGGGATTCAAATTGGCAAGGAAGAAGTCAAACTATCCCTATTTGCAGATGACATGATCTTATACCTGAGTGATCCCAAAAACTCCACCAGGAAGCTCTTGGAACTAATTGAGAAGTTCAGCAGGGTGGCAGGATACAAAATAAATGTGCAAAAATCAGAGGCCTTCCTATATGCCCAGAATGAAAGAAGTGAAAAAGCCTTGAGAGAAACCATCCCATTCACTATAGCCCCTAAAAAAATGAAATACCTTGGTATAAACCTAACCAAGGAGGTAAAAGACCTTTACAATGAAAACTTTAAAACCCTCAAGAAAGAAATTGCAGAAGACACTAGAAGGTGGAAAGACCTCCCATGTTCCTGGATTGGCAGAATCAACATCGCAAAAATGACCATCCTACCAAAGGCAATATACAAATTCAATGCTATACCAATTAAAATCCCAAAGCAATTCTTTAAAGAAGTTGACCAAACAACCTCAAAATTCATATGGAGGCACAAAAGACCCAGGATAGCAAAGACAATCCTGAGTAGCAAAAACACTGCTGGAGGTATTACCATACCGAACCTTAGTCTATATTACAAATCCATAGTTATAAAAACAGCCTGGTACTGGCTCCAAAATAGACACACAGAACAATGGATAAGGATTGAAGACCCAGATATAAGCCCACAAAATTACAGCTATTTGGTCTTTGACAAAGGGGCCCAAGAATCCAATGGAAAAAGAACAGCATCTTCAACAAATGATGCTGGCAAACCTGGATCTCCACATGCAGAAGATTAAAGCTGGACGCATACTTTTCACCATGTAAAACACTTAATTCCGAATGGATCAAGGACCTTGATATAAGGCCAGAGACTATAAAAACCATAGTTGAAAGGATAGGGAACTCTCTCGAGCTGATTGGGCTAGGCCAACATTTCCTAAACAGACATCCAATGGCACAGTCGCTGCTACCAACTCTCAACAGTTGGGATCTTGTGAAATTAAAGAGCTTCTGTTCAGATAAAGAGATTGTAACACGAGCTCAAAGGCAACCCACAGAATGGGAGAAAATCTTCACTAACCACATATCTGATAGAGCTCTACTGTCCAGAGTGCACAAAGAACTTAGGAAACTAAACATCAAGGAAACCAATGGCCCAATTAAAAAATGGGCCCTGGAACTTCAAAGAAATTTTATCAGGGATGAAATTAAAATATCTAAGAAATATCTTAAAAAATGCTCCACTTCTTTAGCCATCAGGGAAATGCAAATCAAAACTTCCCTGAGATATCATCTCACCCCGGTGAGGATGGCAAAAATCTACAACACAAAGAACAACAAATGCTGGAGAGGATGTGGAGAGAGGGGAACTCTCCTACATTGTTGGTGGGAATGCAGGCTCATACAGCCACTCTGGCGAGCCGTCTGTAGATTCTTAAAGAAATTAAAGATCGAAATGCCATATAACCCTGCGATTCCACTTTTGGGTATAACCCCCCATACAGCAGAGGTTCACCTCGATAGCACAAGCACGACCATGTTCATAGCAGCACTGTTTACAATAGCAAAGACATGGAATCAACCCAAATATCCAACAGTTGACGAGTGGATAAGGAAATTGTTGTACATCTATACAATGGAGTACTACTCAGCCATCAAAAATGATGAATTACTGGAATTTGCCAGGAAATGGATGTCATTAGAAACAATTATATTAAGTGAAGTATCCCAAACCCAGAAATTAAGCGCCGTATGTACTCCCTAATAGGTGGCTTCTAATACCAAACCCACCCAGCCCATCTTGGGATACTCATAGGTCAATCTATGTATTACCTACAGTAATTGCAAGTGTTATGAACAGGATGGATGGAGTTGGAGGGCCACACCAGAAACAAGGAGAGAAGTGACCATGTTACGGTAGAGAAAATAAGCCTCCATCAAGAACTGCAAGAAAGTAATGTGACACCTAGTTAAGGTCACAATTCGTTCCTGATCATTTACAACTAAGGGGGTATGAACTCACCAGAAGGGGAGGGCATATAGTCCGGCAGATTAAAAAGTAACCAATTTGCAAATGGGTGATTGACCCCTCCTATTGCCTAATGCCATATGACCCTGCGATTCGACTTTTGGGTATAAGTATTACATCTACCCTTGAATGTGCTCTTATAATAAGACTCCAGTTTAACAGCTTTCTGTCTCTGGCAGGCGGTGACATACAGTGCCCATCACGATGGAGTGAAGGGCATTACAGGAGCAACAAAACTTCAAAAGAAAATCAACGAACCACTATCCAGAACTTCAGAGACTCTATATCAACCACCTGGAACTAGGCCAGCTTAATCTCTCCCAATCCTGAAGCTCAGGGACATTTGCGGAAGAGGGGGCAGTAAGAGTGTAAGAGCAAAAGGATGGGAGGAGCAATGATTTGCAAGATACTCCACACAAGTTAGGGCTGAAGCAATCATAATTGGACATTGCATGCACTGCGCAATGTCCAACACACTATTGACCTCACAAAGTCTAGCATCTGCTAAAGGAGCCAAGATCCTTGGAGGCAAGGGATTGACAGCCACAGTAGTGTTCCTGTGCTTAAGGGGAACACAGGAAAGGGTTCAGGGAAATGCCACTGGGTCCTTGTACGTCATCGGAGAGGAGGGCCCAGAGGAGAGTCAGGCATGCACAAGAAAGGACTCTGGGAATCGGGGCGGAAGGCATTGGGGGATGGGGCGGGAGGGGGGAGGGGAGGAGGAGCAGGGGGTTCGGGGGGAGGAGGAGGGAGGGAGGCAACTGGTGTACCTATTAAGTTTGTATGAACTGAAATAATAATAAAGTATGTATTATTAAAAAAGTTTTATGTTCTTTGGCATGTTTGGGTAGACATAGGGTCTGGCAAGGGAAATACCCCTCTCTCAGCAGTCCTGTAGATAGGTTGTGAGAAGTTCCCTTAATTCCTGGTGTTGAACTTTCCTGCCAAGCTGGAGTGAGAACTGTAACTGGAAAACCATAAACCAAAATAAAACCTCTGTTCCCCTTTAAATCATCTTGTCCCGAATTTATCAGCAGTGTGCAGTTTAACTACAAAAGGTAGCTATGCCTGCGTAGCTCAAGGATCCATGGTGTTTTCCTGTCCTTCTGCTTTGTAACACAGAATAGTTACAAAGTTCACCTGAGCCCAAGGACAAGAGCTATCTGGCCTAGCAGCAAGGCATGCCAAGGAGAGACTGGGCTGTTCATAGCTTTGGACAGGATTTGGGGAGGTGTGTATGTGGGTGGGAAGGGGACAGAAAACAGTAGAATTGTGCCATTGGCCTGCCTGGCACAAAGCTTGTTCCTTTAAATGAAGATCAATAAATAAACAAGAAGCCAACATTCTCATTAAACTAACAGACATTTATTCAGCTTTGGCACCTTCTGAAGTGCAATTCAGGACTCGGCTATAGAGAAAGCTGTCAATTAAAGAAGTGCTTAACTGGCCTCTTCTAGTCAGGCAGAGTTCATGGTCTTCTTTATCCACTGTAAAAAAACTGAGACTTTAGTGAAGGCTCGTGGGTTTGCCCCATTTTCTTTCCCAAAGGAAACGATGCCCTCAGCCACCTTGCCACACACGAGGGGTCCTCCAGAATCCCCCTGTGGATAGAAAACAAAAGAACTGAGTTGGTTGTTCCTCTAGGTCTTATCTACCCTGATATCCCAAGGTTCCTCCTAAGGAGGGATGAGTTGTACAACCTGCTTGTGGGAGATCAGAGGGCAGGAGGACTCTGGATGCCCTTGACTTCTAGAGCTCTGACTGTCCACTAGTTATTGCTTCACCTCACTCTTGGTACCATCCTGTGCCCTTTCTACAGGGCCTGATATCTGCTCCCTGTGAAGACAGGTGGGACTAGCTTCTCCAGGCTATTGTTCAAGGACATGGGGATGATGAGTGGACCTGATGCAAGCATGGGGGATGAGCCCACTGACAAAGGTGGGCTCCTGCTCACAGGGTCACCCGGCTGTGATTACAGCTTTTCTAAAGCCTATGACCTGAAGTTAGGTGGAGTGTTACAGACTCAGGTTTCCAGAGGAACAATACTCAACAGAGGCAGCTTGGCAAGTAGCAAGGGTCCTAGTTACTTCCCAGTTACTGGCTGAACCCCTCTTCTCTTCCCAGGCAGAAAGTTCACACAACTAGTGGGCGAGATGCCTTTCTGTTTAGGTATCCAGGTCCCAGATCCCCACCCGTACTTCCCTTCTTCCCAGTGCAAGAGTTCAGATGATCAGTCTTACCTTAAAGGAACTACTTTTAGTCTTTGGGTCCCCCACACATAACTCTTTGGCACTGATGAAGTAATCAGGTAGGAATGATTCACATTCCTCATTGTTCTGGATGGTCATCTTCACCTCTTGTAGCTTGTCTGGCAAGTTTCCCCTTAGGGACGTCCACCCCCAGCCAGCCACAGAGCACTTGCGTCCTGGACTTAGTTTTGATTTTCCTGTGGGCAGCTTGAGGAGATTCACATATTTATTCTTCTTAGCCTTTTTCCCTAGCTGGTGGGAAGAGGCAAGAGAGTCCAGTTTAGCCACTGGCCTTCTGGGAATACTACAATACTCGATGGAAGGGAGGGAAGAGACAAGGTCAGAGTAGAAGGGGCAGCCCCAAGGAGAGCAAAGGGCAGCTGGAAGACACGCCTTACCTTCAGCAGCATGATGTCACTGGAGTAGTACTTAGGATCATAGTCTGGATGGGAAATGGCTTTACTCACAGGAATGACCTGCTGGGTCTTCTCATTTGCCTTGATGTTGTGGGCCCCCAGGGTGACATTTATTGAGCTGCATAGAAGAGAGTAAAGATGGGAGATGTGGAATAGCCCAGGACGTGCCAGAGCAGGCTATTGCTAAGCAGAGTGGGGCTGCTGCTGAGGGCACTGGAGGGTGCAGGAGGGATTGTATCTCCGCTTCATCGCTATAAGGGTAGGTAGAATCCTGAAGTCATCACTAACTGCACCATAGGTTTCCAGGACGAGTCAGCCCTCAAGGAAGCATGAGAAGTTAGTTTATGTTGCAATGCCACTGTCGATTTAAATAAGGCATGCTCAATTGCTTAGCAAAGACTCTGGTGCCAATATGTGTCTCTCCCCATGATACTCAGATGACCCTCTTCCTCATCTTTAAGGGAGTGCCTCTCTTGTGTATATCCTTGGATCCAGGAGCTCCTGGAACAGAAGACGGGGTTCCAAAGAGGGTGTGTGCTGCTTCTTGATCCTCACCTTCCATTACAGTGAGCAGCAGTCAGCACAAAGTCCTCTCGTATCAGGAAGCCGCCACATCGGTGCGGTAGACGATCCTTAGGCTTGATGTATCGAAGATAAGCCATATAGGGACGAGAGTGGGGTATTGCCTCACGTCCTCCAATGATCTCCCCTGAAGGAAAAATCAATTTTCTTGTGTGTACCTGCTAGTACACCAGATCAGCTCTGTATGATAACTCTAGTTCACTTGGGTATTTAGGAACCTGGAATGACCCAGAGTTGAGAGAGAGCTGATAAGGAGAACACAGGTGCTGGTATATGAGTCTTTCTTAAACACATAGGTGAAGGTGCAGAGACTGTCTGTGCACAGTGGAATCCTTGGGCCTTCTAATAATCCTGAGTTCTTTTCCCAGAGTTTCTAATAATCCCTGAGGCTTGTAATGTGGGATTGTGCTGCTTCATAATGGCCAACACTTCAGTTTAAATTTAGATGTCATGACATTCTATTTTTTCAGGTCTGACCTGTAGTAAGTGCTCAATAAAGGTCACTGGTTGCCTAAATGGATGAATGCATTAGTTCCCAGATGAGGTTTTGGGAGTCTGGAAAGCAGAGATATTGGAGGACCTCCTCTCTAACAATGACTCTTAGTGAAAGGTCTGGGGAGCGCTGAGTAGAAAGGGACCAAGAAAGGGACCAATCACTTATTTTGAGGGTCATTGACCTCTGGACTTCTTTGAGGAGAGCACCAATCTCATCACAGACACAGAAGCCAGACCCACTCTTCCCCCTTGAAGAGAGTTTTGTATTGTCTCCTTTCCAGATTCCTGTCTGTGGCCATGTACTTCTAGGAAAGCATCACTTCCTAGATGACAGTGTGCTGCCTGTGGAGGGCAGAGAATCCAAGGATGCTGAGAATGCCTTCTGCTTTCTCATTCTGGCTCATAATCTATCTAGTGTCATACTTGGGGTTCAGTAGAAAGACTGGAGCTGGGGGTCATGAGATAAATCAGGAGCACTCAGAAAAGACAGCAGGGCTGTGCCTGGTGTGGGATAGGGCTGGGCCACCGAGGGTGGCTCAATTCACTCACCTGCCTTTGTCCTGGGGGGCAGACAGAAGGCCACCAGGAGCAGGAGCAGCTTCATCATCCTTGTAAGGCTGCCCAGGTTCTGGTTGCAGAGTCTTGTCCTCACTGTCTTTTAAGCTCTTGGAAAGCAGGTGGGATGGGCCCAGTAATCTTGTGCTTCTCCCTGGTTTTATGTTGCTTCATTACAGAGGGCTTTGTATGAAAGTTCCCCACCCCTGCTGCCTCTGCCTGATGACGTCTTCTGAGTGGTTGTGTGAGAACCATGCAGTGACCACAGTTGAAGCCACAGCTGATAACTCAGAAAGAGCCACCTGTCCCAGCCCACAACAACATCAAAACAGTACAGGTGTGTGTGTGCACATGTGTGTGTGCACGTGTGTGTGTGTGTGTGTGTGTGTGTGTGTGTGTGTGTGTGCGCGCACGTTATCTTTTTGCCAATAGTGGTACTAGAAGTCCTGAAATCTGAGTTCCTAGAGATATTATACTAGTGCCTTTGATGCCACACTACTGAGCCCATCTGGATACTTTTTGTAGCAGGGGTATTTAGTCCCATGTCTTGTGCTAGGCCTATCCATGCTGGATATCTCCCTTCTTCCCTTTAACAGCTGACTATCTGTTGGGAGTGGCAGAAACAGTCATGATCAAAGTGAAGTTTGGAATGGGTAGAGCCATAGATATGGCCATAAGGAAATTTATCGCCACAGCTTCCTTGCAAGCATTGTTAAATATTTCTCATTTAATGTCCGATGCTCTGTGTGACAGAGGTTATCTTTATTTTCCCTGTTGTTAATGAAGGCCCCAAATCTAACATTTCTTGGCATAAACCAACAGATTGCTGCAGATCTTAATTGTTGAATACATGATTGGTTGAGTCTAGGTCAGTCCTACTTTGGGAAGTCCTTCTTTGGGAAGGCTGTGTTGCTCCCAAAACTTGTAAACCTAGAATGGGAAAGAGCTGATTGTCTGAAGGACAGTCAGGCCATTAAATTGTTGATACAGCATAACCTAAAGAAGCATGGCAGTCTGGTTAGGATCAGTAATTGTCCATTTTTGTGTATGGATGTATATATCTGCATATGTTTGTGAGGCTACATGTACATTGTGTGTGCATGTGTGTGTGTGTGTGTGTGTGTGTGTGTGTGTGTGTGTGTGTGTGTGTAGGCAGAGGTGAACCTTAAGTGGAGTCATCTATTTGAGAGTTTTTTTGAGTTAGGGTTTCTCACCTGGCCTGGGACTCACTCATTAGGTTAAACTGACTTGCCTGTGAACTTTAGGTTTCCACCTGTCTCCACTTGCCCTGTGTTGGGATTGCAAGTGTGCCACTGTGCCTGGCTAATCTTTATTCAGGTGTTCAGGATTAGCCTCTGATCCTCATGTTTTTCTCTAGCTATTTTATATATTCCTTATATTAGCTTTTAAATGTTCTGCTTAGAGACTCACATTTTCGATGACAGGCTCAGTACATCACAAGTTTATGAAATTGCTAAACAAGCCATTGTTGTACTCATCATAATGCAAGTGACGAACTGTCAACTCTGCTAAAAGAATAGGTATTCATATCAACTTAAAATATGGGGATTGGCAGCACTCTCTTTCTCAGTCCTGTATACTTGGAATTGCATTACACCTTTGAGTCTCCCAGACTTAAGGACAAAGTTTGCTGCTGACAAGAAGACTGAGATGTAACATAAACTGCCAACACTTACTGTATGATATAAGTATGACACACTGAAAATATTCCAGAGCCAGGAAAGATTCTTTTAACTGTATATACAAGTTCCTACAAAGCAGAATGGATCCTGTGTCTGGATTCTGATAGTTTATGTTTCTATTTTCATATTGTCTATGTTTATCAGCTTTTCTACACACAACATTATGGGCACCACAACATCAGGGACATTATTTTTCGAAATATACAACTCTAGGGTAAGCATCCTTTTGTCAATGTAAACCATTTTTCAAACCTCTATGTTGTTGAAACTTAATTTGTCCAACATAAACATTTTAAAATTAATACAATCTTTCCGATTATGCTCTTTACATGCAATTATAAAGAAAATTTAGAGCTGGGTGTAGTGTGTATTCCTATAGTTCTGGGTACTCAGGAGACAAGGTAGGAGGATTACTAGAGCTGAGGGATTTGTGAAATAAAAGGAAAGAAAAATTGAAAGGAAAATTAAAAATTTTCCACTAAAAAGTAGAAAAGAAAGGAGCTGTGAGATGGCTTTGCAAGTAAAGATGCTTGTGCACAAATGTGGCAGCCTGAGTTCAATCCCCAGAGCCCACATGGTAGGAGAGAGAGAGCAAGTTTTGTAAGTGTAGAAAGGATAGACAGCAAGATACTCCACACATCATTAGGGCTGCGCAATGACCAATGTGTGTCATTGACCCCCCAAAGTCTAGCTTGGATCACAGGCTCTAAGATCCTTAGAAGCAAGGGATTAACAGCCACAATAGTATTACTATACTAAAGGGGAACACAAAGAAGAGCTCTAAACAATACTACTGAGTCCTTACACCTCATCAGAGAGGAGGACCCAGAGGGAAGTTTGACATGCACACTAAAGGATGCTCCAGGAATGGGGGGGTGCACTGGGACAAAGGGAGGGGGAACAGGAAGCGGAAAAGGGGGGAAGGAGCAAGGGGATCCAGAGAGGAGTGGAGGGAGGGAGGGGAATGGGGTACCTATCAATTTGTATGAGTGGAAAAAATAAATTAAAAAAAAGGATACAAAGGAAAATATAATTTTTTAAATCTTTCACACACTGCTAAATTTAAGTAGTGTATTTTAACTTTTGTTTAGTACAGTTTATTATGCAAAATGATGGGTTTGATTATGACATTTTCTATTTTTATTAATTTACTTTTGCACACACACAAGTGTGTGTGTATCAAAAGTACTGTGTGTTCCTTTGGAGACCCAAGGGTGACTTCTGGAATCATCCCAAGCTCTACCTTCCAGGGCCAGAAGTGCAGACCTCTGCCATTTCCACTTGACATATTCTATCCAAAAATGTTTTATCTTAAAGTCAATGGAGAAATAATGATCTTTCAAGATAAATACAGATAAAAGGAATTAATAACCACTAAGCCAACGTTGCAAAATACACTTGAAGAAATTCTATACACAGAGGAAAAAAATCATAAATATATTCTTTATATGAGAAGACTACATGAATAACTGGGCATTAGAGCATAAACATTTCCAACTCAGGAAACTTCAAATCCTAAGATGATGAAAGAGAGGGAAAAACCATCAAGATGGGGGAACACAGCAAGATCGTAAGAATCAATAATAACTTTGAATGTAAATGGTCTTGTGTGGAAAGATATCAACTAGATGAGATCAAACAACAAGATGCAATTGTTGCAAGGAATGCAACTTGCTCACTGGCAAAAATACACAGAGACTTAAAGTAGGATTGAAAATAGAAACTGAAAACAAGCAAAAGTAGCTCTATGCATATTGAACAAATTACCACTCTGACCGAAAATTAGAAGCAGCGAAGCATTTGCTTCATACATAAATTATAATGATTATAAATACATAAATACCAAAGTTGGTTCATCCAATTTCATGAAACAAGCATCACTGACATAAAAAGACACAAATGAATCTTAATAAAATAATAACAGCAAATTTCAACATCCAACTTTTATCAAGAGATTTTCCAGGTGAAAAATCAACAGTAAAACTTCATGGTCATTGTCAGTCACAGGTGTCAAGATGACTGTTGAGGAGTTGAGCTCGGGGTACATTTGGATATAATATTTTTCAACAGCATTTATTTACTCTTATGGCTTGAACTTCTTAGTTTTTATGGTTTTTGCTGAAAGGTTTAATGCTATCTGAGTTGGTCTTTGTAAAAATGAGTCGATGTTTTTCTTTTGTACTTTTTAGTATTTTTTTGTTGTTGCTATTTTTGTGGTACTTACATCTTAACTACTATGTGTTGTGGATAGATTGCTTTCTAATCATATCTGCCTGGGTTTCTAGATGACTATTGTGCGTTGATGTACATCTCTTTACATAGACTTGGAAATTTTTTTCTGCTATTATTTTATTGAATAGGTTTGCTGTGCTTCAGTTTTCAAATTCAGCTTCTTTTTCTATCCAGTAGATTCTTAGATTTAGTCTTCTGACCATGTCACACAATTCCTAATGAATGTGGTATTGCTTCTTTACTGAAGTGGTGCACTATTTCATCAGTTTTGTGACAACTCTATCCTTTATAGCCATTTTTCTACTTGATCTACTCTATTGATAAAGCAATACATTGTAAGTTTTATTTGGTCTGCTGAATTTTCACTTTCAATATTTTCATTTCAACTACTTTGGTATCTTTGAATTCAATGAGCAAGGAGCTGCAAACATTTGGAAAAGTCATGTTGTATTTTCCTCTTCTTGTTATGTGTCTGTGCTATGATTTATATATCTACATTATCATTCTCTTCTAGTTTTATTTCATAGTGAGAAAATTTGTCTTGAGGACTCAATCTCCAATATTGGTAAGAAGGGAGAAAAACAACATGAAAACAAACCAGATACACAGAGTGGAAATCAACTAAAATCAACTGTCCTGCCATCAATAACATAGACAAAGAAATGACAAAAATGTTGTTGAATGAACTATGGAGATATTATTTTTATTACTTTTTTCTACTTTTACATGCATGATGAGTATCATCCCAGATTCCCTCCCTCGCCCCTCCCATTTCTGCCTTCCTTTCTGCCTGAATGCTTCTATGGACCTTAGAGTTCACTCTGGCTTGTCTACTCTTGTGGGGGTTCAGGCCTCCATAGTATAACAAATTGCTTCTCCTAAGGCCAATGGTTATATTATTATTTTTCACAAGTAAAAATATCAAGCACTTGTCAGTAAAGGCATCCAGATGAAATCCAGTCTGCCACATATTCAAAAGACATAAAAGCAGAAGGGAGACTGACTGAAAAAGAGAAAATATGAAGTGGGACAGAAAGGAGGAGAGGGTTGGGCAGTTATGGATGAATATGCATGGAATCATTGTACTTTTGCATGAAGGTGTCAAAGAACAAGAAGTAAAAATAATGAAGTGAAATAAATGTGAGGTCAAAGGTAGGAAAAAATAAAAAGAAGAACAAGAAGGAATTTGAGGAAAAGGAGGGAGAAACAGCAAGAAAATAATCACTTTCCATGATAGTTACAAATATAAAATTTTTTTAGAAAAATAATTCAGGGGAAAAATCGCAAAGATAAGAAAAATCTAATACTGAAATAAAATGAGTACATAAAATTAAACAAAGCTAATAAGGGGATACAAATATGATAAAGTAAAAACAATACTAAACATAGCCATAAACAGAGTTAAACAAGAATAAAAATCTGAAAAACTCTGAGTGAAATGGAGAAGATTCTTTCTGGAACCTTCCAATCCTGGCTCCAGTACTGAACGTACCAGAAGGGGCAGAGTATTGAGTTGCCTGTGTAGTCTGTCTATATTCCACTGGTGAGCTGGTGAATGTGGGCTGAGTGCTGGGCCAGTCAAGGTCATCTGCCAACTTCAGAAGCCCATTTTCAAAACTTTTTTTTTGTTACGAGTCCAGTGCTGGTGTCACTGATATTTGTGTCCTGTGGCAGGTTCCTACTTGGTTCAGAGACCCACCATTTTGTACACCCGGGGGCAGCAAAGTCCAAGCCTAAAGATGTCCCCAGAGTGAACTGGAGTGTGGGTGAAGCAGACAGAATATTAAAATCTACCCTGGAGTGGTGGAACTAAGGGGATCTGTGTCTGGACTCTGCCTCCTTGTCTTTGTGTTTCCAGGTCAGGCCCGTATAAACCACCCTGCAGGAAAGAAGAGACTGAAAATTGAAAGATCTTCCAGGCCTGGGCTCAGAGCTCTTAGTTCCATCTAGCAGCAAAGCATATATGGAAGGTAGGCAGCTTTAGAAGTTGAGCAGTGTATGGAATCCAGGTCCCAGTCTTCACAATAATCCCTAGTCCTTAGGTTATGGAGTTCACATCTCAGACGTTCATAAACTACTTCTTTTCTCCCTAGGGAAACTGGAGTTCCAAACAAGGAGTTGGGCTTTTTCCCCTAGGTTTCTCCATAGAGTCATTCTTTTCCTCTATGCTTTTCAGCTGTCCTATCACTTAGATCATGATTCCTAAGATAGGAATATTTTAGTCTCCTAGGAATTATGTTTGTTCTTTGTTACTCTGGCTTCATTTACAGAGTCACATGGAAGCAGCTTCTATCTTAAGCCCCACTTCCTTAGCATTATTTTTAGAAACGTCTAATAATCTTTATTGGATTTTTAACATTTTGTGTGTGTGTGTGTGTGTGTCTGTGTATATAAGAGGGCACTGTATAACCTTTGGAGGCTCAGGGATGACTTCAGGAATCATTCTTGATTGCTTTACTTCCTATTTGCTTTGCGGAAGTTTCCCAGGCTTTGCCTTCCAAAATCAGAAGTACAGGCCACCACTATTTCTGCCATTTTTACATAGGATCTGAGTGAGATCTAAACTCAGGACCTTCTGCTTGGGAGGTAGAGGCTTAACCCCTGAGCCATCTCTCCGATCCTTATCGTTAAATTTTGAAGGATTTTTTTCAGATACAATATTTTGGTTGACAGTCTTTCCTTCTGTACTTTATATGCTTCTACTGCCTTTTTGGCTGTGTTATTTCTGATGAGAAGTCAAACTGTTGATCTTATTGAATGTCACTTGATGAGTCAGTTCTCTTTCACTATTTTAAAGATTTCTCCTTGGTTTTGGAGAATGTTTCAAAAGTGCTTGCAATGCAAGCAAAAGAACTACAGTTTGGATCCCTAGATACACAAGGCTGCAGTGGCCGCCTACCTGTAATTCCTGTCCTAGAAGGCAAAGCCTGGAAAATTGCAGGCTAGCCAAAATACCATTGTAGGAGAGCTTTGGGTTTAATTAGAGACCTGGTCTCAAAAGAATAAGGTGGAACAGCAATTGAAGATGATGCCCAATGTCAACCTTGGGCCTCCATATGCCCACAGACTCATGTTCACACACACCTCAACATACATGTGCTACCTACATGCAAAATGTGCATGCTCACATGTATGCACACTATCCATACAATTACATGAAAATGGAAAAAATTCTCTTTGTCTTTCAAAAGTTTAATTAATATGTCCCAGTGTGAATCTTTTTGAATGTAATTGCCCTTATAGTTTTTGACCTTGATACACACCAAGTACATTTCATTACATTTGGGTTTGGACCATAGTTTATTCCAATTTTTCTTAATTTTTTTTTCTTCTTCTAGGTCCCAATAATACATATTTTCTCTATTTTGGGTCTGATTCCCTGGGATTTGATTTCTTTTCATTCTTTCTATTCTATCTATTCTATTTCTATTCTGAATTATTTCATCTATCCTTTAATTTCACTGATCTTTTTCTTCCCCTGCTGAAATCTGCTGGTCAGTCTTCTTAGTGAATTTTTCATTTCAGTTATTGTCCTTTCAATGCTCAATATTTCTCTGTGTTTTCAAACATTCTCAATTTTTTTTACTTGCTGTTATTGATGTCCTTTAGTTCTTTTCCTTAAGCTCTGATTATCTTTTGAAACAACTAACTAAAAATTGTTGTGAAGTACATGCTACATGTAATACCTGGGACACTTAAAAATATTTCCTCCTTTATAACAAGGTCATCCTTACATTTTGTAATTTATTTCTTAAACTGGACATTGTAGATCACACCCTGTAGATACTTTAAGAACTTTGTTCTCCAAGACCACGTCCTGTCTCAAAAAGCATTCTGTTTCCACAGACCCCAGAATTACACATTAATTGACCTTCTAGAGTGACAAGCTCTTTCTCTTATCACTTTTCTCAGGGTCTCATGCTATGAATCTTCTTACCATATCTTCTTAGGATGTGGCAAATGGTTTGGTTTTGGTCAGGTAAGAAGGATGCTGCTTTATCATTTACCAGAAGCTCTGGTGTTTAACTGAAAAACTTGTAGTTCTTTCTCTTTCTGTCCAACTTGTGTCTCATAATGCTTGAGTCACGTTCTACACTATACAGTCAATGATCCAGAAAAATCCAGAAAATACGTGTGAGGAGAGTAGGAAACCTGGACTTTGCCTCTCCTATGAGACAATAATACTGTAGAAACCTTTCTCTGAAGACACTGTAGCAGTGGGAAGCCGGTGACAATGTTGTTCTGTCAGCGTTCCTAGTTATGCACTGTACTCCCAAAACTCCAACACATGACTAGGAACTCTTGACATCATTTTTGTTCTCTCGCTTTAGGCTTCAAAGTCTGAAAAACTGAAGATCAGTTGTTGGACCATGTTATATTCATCAAAGCAGAGGAAGACTTTGAGAAGTCAGATTCTTAGTTCCCCTTGGCATAATAAGCTAAGATTTTTGTCCCCTTAGCTAGGAGTACAGTAACCATCTACACATTGTCACAGATGGCACTCAGTGACTCTCAAGAGCACAAAGGGGATCAGACAAAGCAAGATTTGTATTAGCTCAGGCCTTTAGCTTCTTTCTCTCCAGAAACCACTTTTGTTCTAGACCTTACAGGGGCACAGAAGTAAGCCTTTTGTCTTGGCCTCCTAGACCTGATAATAGATAAGAAAAGGAGGAAAAGAAGATGCCCAGTTTGGGCTCTTTTGAGTATCTCAGAGGAAAGTGTCTGACTATATATGAACTCTCAGCTGACTTATGTACAATAAGATGAATGTGGGGAGAGACACATCATAGCCATCCTAGAATAATCTGAGGCTGCCATTTAGTAACAGAGTTTGTTTAAAAGTCATGAAAAAATGAAATTGACTGGCCCTAATATTAATCCACACCTTACCATATTTTAAAGCATGTGCAAGATTGTTTGTTGATGTGCTATTTCATGGAGTTCTCTACATTCTGCAAGGAATTGTTCATCTATAATATTTTACAATGACACAGATGCAAACAGGTTACACAATGGTTTCAGAAAGCATGGTATATACACATATGCATGCCACAAATGAAAACTTTCCTCTATACTACTCTGAGATGGGGGGCAAGCCACAGTGCTCTGGTGTCAGCTCAGCAGAGGAAAGTGATGTTACAATTAGAACTGTTTGGAGAACGATTGCTCTGGTGATCCCAGTGTTTTCTCTCTGGAGATTGTTGCAATAGAAGTTGGAAAACGCCTCTGTCTTGGGACTGGGAGGCTGTCATAAGTATGTGCATAAGATTAGTTTTAGAACTTTTTACAATTGTGAGTATCTCTCAACAGAAAACTATCTGATCTGGGGGTTTGGAGACTTGGGCTCCTTTTTAGTTATGTAGTTCTGACTTCTGGGATGCATGATCTTTATCTATCAAAAACCACCAATCTACCTCTCTCTGTCCCACACTTCTGTCTGTCTGTTTATGTGGGCCTCAGGGTTCCCTTTGGATTGTCTGTATTAGCATGGGCTTAGGCCTCTGTGGCAGATTAAGTGGCCCTTCCTTGACCCACTGATAGGGGCACTCTTCTTCGCCTGTCTAGGCCTAGCACCTAAGGGTCTACCAGCATGTAATTATTTCTCTTGAGTTCCTCGTTGGTCTATGAGGGAATGTTGCTGTGTCAATCACAGTGCAGGTCTGGTGAGGATATGTCATTGCAGTAACTTCCTGGATACAGCAATCCTGTTTTGAGTATAGCGTCCTGGCTGACCATGGACCTGCCCACCTTTAGGCTTTTACGATTTTTCCATCCCATTTTTTCACAAGAGTCCCTGAGCCTTAGGATGGGGAGAGATTTGGTAGACAAGAAAGACTTTAGTTTATTTTTGTTGGGAAATATTTTTCTTTCACCTTCAAGTATGATTGATAGTTTGGCTGGATGTAGCATTCTGTCCTGACATTTGTGATCTTTATGACCTGAGGAATGTCTTTTCAGGCTCTTCTGACTGTTACTGTTTCCACTGAAAATTCAGCCATTATTTTAACTGGGGTTGCCTTTAAATGTAATTTGTTTTTTTCTCTCTTGTAGCTTTCAGGATGTCCTCTTTGTCCTGTATCTGAGTGTTGCTACTATTGCTTGTCTTTTTTGTGCTGCTTGTCTTGTATTTTGATGGGACACTCTTTCCTTAGGTGTGGGAAGTTTCATTTATGATTGACTGAAAGATGTAAGCAGGAATGTTTTCTTGAATTCTTGTTCTAGGATTCCATGAATGTGTAGGTTTGACTTCTTCATGGTATCATACAGTTCCTGAACATTCCTTTTTCAGTCTTTTCTGCTTCTTCAATTGAATGATCCTGTTCTGTCGGCTTATCTTCCAGATCTGATATTCTATGTTCTGCTTGATCCATTCTGTTTGTGAAACTCTGTTAGGTTTTCAATTTCAGTTAGCTTAGCTTTGAATTTTAGCTGAATTTCAGTCTGGAATTTTTTCAACTGTTTTAACCTTGTTCAAGTTTCCTCTATTTCCTTCTTCATCTCAGATTTTGTATTGTTTTCCTTTTCATATAAGGTCATATACTTACTCATTTCCTAAGTTCTTCATGTTTCCTTTTTCATTTGCCACATTCTTTTTGTAATTCTTCTTTATTCTTGTTGATCATGTCAATAATGTTTCTTTGGAAGACATTATCTTGAGTGTTGCTTTCTTGACTGATATCCATGAAATTATTCTGATTGGAATCTATCGTGGAGGGTTGTTGTGTTTTGTAGGAGACATGTTTTCTTGGTGTATTTTGTGGTTTTATGATGTGACTTGGGCATGTTGAGCTTTATTTGGTAGGTGGTTTTGGCTCCTGGGTCACATGAAGCTATCTGACTTGGGCTGTTCTTGGGAAAGATTTTGTGGATTTGGATGGGATATTCTGGTTTTGTGATATGGCAGTCCCCTGGCTCCAGGGTCCACACTTGGGGGGGGATCTGGGATGGTTGATCATGGATCTGCACAGGGGTCTGACTTTACCTGGCATGAGTGGGCTTTCCTGGAGGCTTGGGGTATGTGAGCATTCACTCCCCAGACTCTGAATCCCTCAAGGACATTTTCTGTGCTTTGGCAGAAGTTTGCTTTTCCTTTATCATAAAAGTGTCCAAATCATGAAAATAATTTACTGTAAAGGTCTTTGTGGATGACAGGAATCTAGAGGAAAAAATTTATTACATACATGTATAAAACTACCAAAGAATTTAAAAAATTAGTCCCATAATACATAAATGGGTAGTATATATCGTGATCAAGTTGTATTTATGCCAAGAGTGCTGCTCTCATTTAAAATCAGAAAGACCAATTAATATAGTTGCTGCATAAAGAAATTTAGGAGAAAAGTCCTAAAGTCATTCAGTAAACATAAAGTATTCAATGTGTTCTCATGTGAGCTATATTAACTTTATAGTAGGCCAAAACACAGAACATGTTCCTTATCTTAAAAATTTGTAGCAGTCAAACCTGCAGGAACCATTCAATCAATTCCTCCTTTAGTCAGAATATCATTATTCTCATTTCTCCCACCAAAATGCAGGCAATGTTTCTGTCTAGGCTGCCATTCTCAGGAAGCAATGCTAGGCTCATGCCAGCTCTCTTCCTTAGCAGTATCCCTCAAGGAAGTCCAGAGACAGTAAAGAGGGATGATACACTGAGCAGATCAGAGGCGATCCACCCTGGGGCAGAGGTGGGGAGAGTGCAGTCCTGGCAGTTCTGTGCCTGTCTTTGCTTCAGCTTCCTGGACCTGATGCTTTTATCTGACATGTCCCTAGGGTTTCTTGTTCAAGGAGGTCGGCAGGCCCAGAGGCTAGGCACAATACCATATTTTTTCTTATTAGAGTACAGCTGAAAATTTCTAAATACATAGGGAGTTCAAGTATTGGCACTCCCTGGAGAGAATAGTCACTGTGATGGTATTTCAATGATCTGGACAATAGAAAGTTTTTGTCTTCTTGTTTATGTCCTGGGCAGTCATAAAAAATATTTATTGGTGGGGGATAGTTTGAGTCTGAGGGTTCCCTCCCTCCCTCCCTCCCTCCCTCCCTCCTTCCTTTCCTGCCTGCTTCCCTTCCTCTCTTTCTCTCTTCTGGGGAAAGGCTTATGCTTTAAGTCCACAGGGCCAGACTCTCCAAATCCCTCCACCTGAATGATAAAGTCCTTTTCCTTTTTCAAACTCAGATCTTTATTTTTTTCTACTTTTACAAGCATAATGAATGGTTGTTATTGCCTCTCCTCCCTCTCTCTTTCTCCCTCCTTTCCTCTTTTTTCTCCCGCCCTCCCATCCAATGTCTTGGCCATTACTTAAGGCTATTACAATCTTTCTGCCCCATTTTCTGCAAGATTCCCTGAGCCTTAGAATGATAGAAAGAGATTTGGTTGGCCTGATTCTGGCTGCACATTTTAGAGTCGCAGGTACACTGCATCATGATTGGTTACTGCTGTCTGTTTCGCTGCTCTTCTGTTGCACTAGGCTGTGTCTTGTTTGGGTGTTGAGATCTTTTCTTATCTAAAGATAAAATGAGAGGGTGTTTAGATAGAAGCTTATTCTTAGGTGTCTGATCTGATCTTGTCTACTGTCATTTTTCTCCCCATCCCCTATTGTTTAGACTGGTTTACAGTGCTAGGTATATGTTCTGTCATTAACAGGGAGGGGGACGGGTTAGGGGCTGGTAAGCAGGATGTTGGTTACTTCAAGGCTAACTCCACTCTCTGTGTCCTATTCTTGGTTTTCCCTCTCCTTTCTTTCCTTACATAAAACTTTTTTAAAAAACTGTTTACTCATGTTCTTTTGTTTCTGCTCTTTTGGGGTCTTCTTCAAACATTACATCAAATTGAATGTTTAATTCTGGGATTCCACTTATAAGGGAGAACATTCAGCATCTGTCTTTCTGCATCTGGGATATTGCTCTCAGTATGATTTCTTCCAATTCTATCCATTTACTGGAAAATTTCATTAGTTCATCTTACTTGACAGCTGAATACAATTCCATTGTATATATGTACCACATTTTCATTAACCATTCACCAACTGTTGGAAATCTAAGTTGATGCCATATCTTTGCAATTGTGAAAAGCAAATAAAGTCCCTTTTCATCACTATACAACTCTCTTTCTCTCTTTCTCAGTCTGATGTCTGATACAGCACTTCTTACATTCTCTACTTTTCTTTAATTTTGATCTTAAATGAAACAGCACACCATGTGGTTTGGAAACTAGCCGTGGAGTGGCAATTCTGAGAGAATTATAGTTAAGTCAACCAGTCTCAACCCTATCCCAGTGTCCATATATCCATAGCCGATACTCAGTTAATTCCTCAAATATCCTCACTTCTGAAACCTACTAGTCTCTGGATTTTACTTTTTCAAGAATCCTAAGGAAGACTGGATCTTGTTTGACTCATAGATACCATTCTTTAAAGGCACCACTCTCGCTTGCCTAGAAAGCAATAAATTTGATTTTTTCATCCAAGTAGCTATTTGGTGACACTCCTTGCAGTCGTTCTAGAAAAATCCTCAGTGCTGAGTATTGAAGGTTGCGAGAAACTTGACTTGCCTCTCAGAAGCATCTCTGAAGTAGCAGCTTCCAGTGACAACAGGGCATGCCTCCTGGCACTGCATAATTCCTTTCCTGTTATCACTGCCCCAAGCTTGCACCTCATGCTCTGGCTCTTTAAAAGTCATGAATGACTGAGCAGAACATGCTGTTTTAGTCATTCTTTCCTTTGTCTCAAGCTAAAAGTTGAAGCTCATAGAAGGATCTCATATAAACTACAAGCAAGATGTATATTATTATTAATAGATATTGCTTCATAAAAACTGTCCTCCTCACAGTGTCCTCTCCTGCAAGTGTTTGGCTGTTTTTCCCCTATGATTTCATCAGGTTTTGAGATGGAAGGCCTTTTATTATTCTTTTATAATGGACAGTAGACTTACCAAACATCTTGCCAACTCCCATTGTTGGAGTAAATCCAACATTACAGCCTTCTAAAGGACACTGGGAGGTTCTCAGCTCCACAGAGGGAAATATGGCTTGTATTCTCCATAGGCAGAATTTTTCTGAAATGTCTATATTGATAAAGACTTTGATAGCAAAGGCAGGACCAGAGATCAGTTCTTCAGTCACTGTGCAAAACCGTGGACCTCTAAGAGGGCCCTTTTCCCTTCCCCTTTGAATGTTGCTGCTTCACAGTTGTGGGATTACTCAATCAGGCGACGACGACAACAGTTAGAGAATAACTGAAAGTGCTCTGTGTGGTCCATGACAGGCTTGACACATATCCAGCTTTGGCGCTGTGGGGGATGGTGAAGAGCCTAGCCAGTGACATGAGATACAGGAGATCTGGATATTAAGGACAGAGGTTGCTTAGTAATACTCAGAAGTCAGTTGAATTAATACAAGAGAGAAACTTATCAGAGGCTTTTTGAGATCTTCAAAGAATTGTGTCAAAGAGAATTATTTTGAAGACGTTTGTTGTCTTCATGTACATTTTGGAATTTTTTTGGTCCTTACTCAAAAAATGATAATAAATAAATAGCCTTATCTCTCACTTTTTTTGCTTTTCTATGCATTTTTTGTCATGTGATCACACCCTATTTGCCTTTTGACAACCTGTGGTTTTCAACTTGTATGTTATGCCTCCTTCCTACATGCTGTTCTAAAAGTGGAGACCAGCTGTATAGCTATCATGTTGACATTTTATATGGAGAATGAATTTTTTCTTCCAGCAATTCACTATTTTCTTGAGCTAGGGTCTGTTGCAGTTACTCTCTGCATGTTGCTGATGATTCATGACAAAACAGCTTAAAGGGGAACACAGGACTTTATTCTTTGTTTATGATTGTCTGATTAATAGTTCTTATTCTGACTTGGCAGGAAAATCCACACTAATACCAGAGACTGAAGGAACTGGCCACACCATATCCACATGACTGGTGAATGAGATTCAAACCTCACTTATTAGACAGCATTATCTGTCCAACTATGGAAACAATGCCAACTTATTTAACCAGATGCTTCTATTTTACCCCCTGCCCAGGGAATGGTCCTATGCACCATGGGCTGGGCCTCCTCTCATCATTTGGATAATCTCATGCAGGCTTGCTTAGGGCTTAATTGAGTTACCAACTCTTCACCAATGTTGCTTAGACTGGCCTTGAAAACTTGATCCTCCCTTTTAGTTTCCTGAGTGGGATTTCAGCCTTGCACACTATCCTTAGATAACTCCTTCTTTTCTATGTGATTTCAATGTCAGTTTTTTTAATTTGCTGCATAAAACCGTATAGTACATGCTCCATCTCAGTGCTACCATCTTGCATCTTGCTTCTATTCCAAACTCTGGACAGAAAGAAAGGAAGAAATATTCTTAGGGAGAACTGAAGTAGACAGATGCTGGGAGTGTGTGTGTGGGGCATTCATATGTTAACACATGCCCATGCATTAAAAACTAAATGGATGGTAGAAATTTCAATGGCCTTAATGGATCATAATGATAAATGTTGATACCAGATTCAGGGCCTTAAAATAATAAAAATAAATACTTTCTTGAAAATGTGTTATAGAAGAAAAAGAAAAACTCTGGGAGATGGGTGGTAGCTGAGAATTCATTGTGATTAGTCAATAACCACAAACTTGCAATTAACTGTTCTAACCATAAACCACCCTTGTGGGGTTAACTCTGTCGAAAGAGCCGTTGGCTCTTTACAGTCATTGTAGCCACATCTGGAACCTCAGAAAGAGAAGATCACTGTTGGTCTGAGATCACAGACAGATGAATAGTTCTCACGTTGTATAAGCTGATACTGAGGAAGCCAAATTAGAGCAATACTGGAGAATCAGTCCCTAGGGAAAGGCATTCACACAATATGCGTGGAGGTGAAATGTCTAAACTTGGGGAATTGTGGGTCCTGTTCTGCAAAGCACTGGAAATCAAATGGTGAGCACTATAGTGTTCTAGTTTTGAGAGACAGAACACATACAAATAAAGTTGCCAGCAGTTATCATGAACTTCCCTGAGAGGGAAGTATTTATTTGTCACGCAGATGGACAATTGAAGCTGACTTGTTCTGGTAGTTATCTGGAGACTCATATATCCAGATACTCAATCAAGTGATTGAGCTTTATAAAACTGATGAGGAATTATGCTAAACTTAATCACTTCTATTTTCCATCAAACATATGAATTCAAAAGCAATAGGAATAAATTAAAAATTTTAAGTCTTTGAAATTATTAGTCTTCTGCTCATCAAAGGCACTATAAAACACCTAAGCAGAGGACAAGATTTATAATGATCTACTTAGTAAAAAAAAAAAGATGCCTTTAGAATATATTAAAAGTGTTTGGAAAGCAACCTCAAATTTAACAGTACAAGAATATTCAATTCCTAAAAGAAAAACTGTAATTAGCTAATGGATTTTGGAAATGATCATCAATCTTACCAATAGTGATGTTCTGTTTTAACAGCATAACCCAGAGACATTCATGCACATGTAAACAGAGATGTGTTGTGATGGCTAGTCTCAAATGTCAACTCGATACCCAGAAAGTAGGACTCTGAGCACTCCTATGAGGAATTGTCTAGTTAAGGCAGGCCTGTGGACAAGTCTTTAGGAGATTGTCTGCATTGTGTAATTGATGTGGAAGGAAACAGCCCACAGAGAGCAGGATCATTCCCTGGGCAGTTGATTAAGATGGAGAGAGCTAGGTAAACACTGGCAAGCAGACAAGCAAGCAAGTATGCAGCATTGGTTCTTGCTCTTTGTTTTTTACTGTAGATATGCTGTGGCCAATTCCTTTGGCTCCATATGTTGGGTATGGTTCTTCTCCAACTAGAGGTGAAGTCTGTGCCTTATGCTGGTGTGACTGGGTCTCAGATCAGTAACTCAGTCTCTTTTCTCATTACTCAGTCTTCTTTGCCTCAGAGTAGCCTAGATTGAACCACTTTTAGACATCTTGGAGAGAAAATATTCCTTTCCTTTCAGGGATATTGAATGTCCTGAACTTAGTGACTCTTGGTCCCTCACGCCTGGCTTCCCCTGACTTCCTGGGTAAGAACCAGGTTAGCATTGTCTTGCATCCTCTTGGCCTGTTCACCTGCTTGGAAGTCTACTGTTAGTTCTACCAAGACCTCTGTTCCTTCTTACCAGGCTGCTGTTCATGACTCCTGAGTGTCTGAACTTTGACATTAACCTAGAGCAGGTCCATTGTCCCAAGAAGGAGATATTGCCATTTCACCCTGAGTATAAGTCCTCTCATTTTTGTCCCCTGTTTCAATCATGGTAGCTCTGTCACTGTCACTATTTTATTTTATTTTATTTTTCTTCCAATCATACAAGCTCAATAGGTACCCCAGTCCTCCCCCTACCCCCATTCCCCCAGTATTCTCCCCCTACCCCCATCCCCCTCCTCTCCACCCCCCCTTTCCCCTCTCCCAGTGCCTCCCCCCTCCCCCTGACCCCCTGGGGCATTCCCTTGTGTAAATGCCAAACTTCCCTCTGAATCCTCCACCTTGGTGAGGTGTAAGGACTCAGTGGCATAACCCAGAGCCCTTTCCTGGGCTCCTCACCAGTATGGGAACACCACCATGACTGTTATTCCCTTGCATCTAAGGACCCCACTACCTGTGATTCATGCTAGACCCGTGTGGGGGGGGGTCGTTGACACGTCAGTCACCGTGCAGATCATGCAAAGTCTGATTATGGCTACTGCAGCCCTAACTTGTATGGAGTATCTTGCATATCATTGGGATGTTACTGTCTCTTTTGGAGTTCAGGACATTCATGGTAGGCAGGATCTTGAAACAACCTGTAGTATTCTTCAGTCTTATATATCCCCATCTCTCTGTGTGTGGTTAATACCTGTGGATACAGTGAGACAGTTCTTCCATGATTATATGCTCTGTTGCACAACAAAAGGCTCAAACTGTAAGTCCTTTGAAAGCAGATTGTTTTCTATCACTAGTTGGAAGAGAGTCATAGTAGTTTTAACTTTGAGAAGAGTCTGAGGGACTATTGCTGGTTTGAGAACTAGGGACAGGAAGCCAAGGTAAGAGTATGGCAGCATGAAAACCACTTATCTTCCCTCCAGCTGAAAAGAGATAAATCCTGCCAATGACCTGAACAATTTGGAGTCAATTTTTCTCTAGAGTTTTCAGATGGGAGCTTGACCAGTCTGACACTTTGATTTTGGATCTGTGAGGCTAGTTCTGAGAACCCGACTGCATCCACCCAGTCCCCTGACCCACAGAGCTATAAGGTGTTATTTGAAGCTGCTGGAATCATATAATGGATGAGACATTAATCAGAGACAATGTGCATGACAGAACTTTCAAATGGAGGAGAGAGGAGAAAAAGGAGGATTACTTCGTCAGGGATGAGATCTTGATGAAATAAAAGTGAGCATCCTTTCATTTTTGTTTCTCATGTTTAGTTTGCTTCATCTGAATCTTCTCTTCTCACTGTAAATCTCTTCCCACACTAAAATTTGAATGTGTGTGTATACATACGCATAAAAAGCATGTGAAAAAGAAGGTCTGAAACTGAGAGGGCCATCTAAAGCAAACAGAATCTTCCTGTTGCTCTGAGTTCTTGTCTAGCTTTCCCTTCTTAAAGAAACCTGGAGGAGTAAATCAAGTGTGAGTTGTGTGGTTTTTGTGCTCCCTGCAGTGGGAATGGGCTAGCATTGATAGACAATATTTACTGAGTGCCTACTCTTCATCAGCTCTATCTTCAAGTGCTTCATAGGTGCATATTTACTTCTCCAGGAGCCCAGTGAGATTGTATCATTAGTATCAATATCCTACAGCTAGGAAATATTACACACAATGTAATACATCCAGGTTAAGTGGGTTTGCTGAGAGTGATCCAGCAATCAGACCTAGACAGCCTGCTTGTGGAGTCTGCATGCTCACCTGCTACCCAGAACTTTCTTTCAGGAAAATAATATATCATAAACATGATGCTGAATTCCAGCCTCCCCCCCACTGGAACTGTCTCTGCACTGTTCAGATGGTGAATGTTACTTGGTCCTCACGAAGCTCTCCTGCTATCCAGAGCAAGATCAGATCTCTTGAACTTTTGGGGTGGGGTGATGGTGTGGAGTCCTCTTGAATAATGTTCTTACACCTGAACTATCCCTTTGTATCTTTAAGAACTAAATCGGGAGATAATAGTTTCAGAAGGAAAGACTGCTAAGTCTTGTTCTGCCCTCTACTGGTCAGTTTAGCTTTGGAAGCGATGGCACCGGTTCAGGAAGGAGGGAGAAAGTGCTGCAGTGGTAGGTCCCAGGCTCCCAGGGGCTCCCCCTTGTCTGGCCCTGTATCCTGACTCTGGAGGAGACTGTGCCTCCTGTACTTTTATTCTCATAATCACGTGTGCCAGAAAACATGCCAAGGACATCTCAGCCACAGGTTCAAACTCAACAGAAATCTTCTGGGTGGTCCCAGCATGAGCTTCTTTTTTTTTTTTTAATTTTAAATACAGCAGGCTTTGGATTTATTTCCCATGGGGCTCTGGGAGCACCTTTTATTTTGCACTGGGGAGGTCTCTTGCTTCCTCATTGTGGGTCCCTCAATGGGACATGTACTTCACATGGTAATGTTTGTCGGACACTTTTCTTTTAGAGGCTAAGCGTTTACTTTGGTATGTATACGATGTATTTATATATGGGCACGATGCATGTATTTTCCATACATGGTTCCCTATGTATGGAAAAGAGGTCTTCTCCACTGTCCTAGGAATTAGGACATGTAGGACCACTCTGCCATCTCCTGCACATTGGCCTCCCTCTCAGGCACCTCCCTCTTGGTCCTTATTGGATGCTGTGGCCCCTCACGGCATGCTTTCTTAACAGAAAAGTTGATGATCTGACTCCTTGGTGGATTTCACTATCTTTTTAAAATTCCCAGGGCCTCGCCTCTCTCCTCGGCTCTGTTGCCAAGCTTGCGTTCTGACAGGGGACCTGAAATGTGCGCAACATAAGGAGCAGCCCACGGTACCTTGAGTGAGGCCCACATTTCACAGTCACACATCGGACAAGGCCCACGCAGTTGTTCGATTAAATTAAATGACCGCAGACTCCATCTGTAGGCAGGGTCTCCACATGGCCTGGCTTCTTTATAGTCAATAGCCCCCAGTATGAGCTTCTTGTCACTGACTGGAAGGCATGGCAAGCCTATAGGTTCTCAGTAGAATACCACCACACGGCAAGCGACAAGTTTGTGGATTTCCTCATTGACTCTTCAGTTGCTCTACCTGTGGGCTTGGTGGGTGGGTAGAGACAGATTTCTTCCTGTGCACTACCACAGGTCTGGCTGCATGAGTCTCCTCTTCAGTGGTTAGGTAACCACATCAAAATGTCTGTTATAATTTCAAGTTCTAGCAGGGTACCTTTAGTTCTGCTTGCAACCATGATACACACAGCTTCATTAGAGAACCCATATTTGTATGCTTTGCAAGTTAAGTTTCATGAAGTCCTTCCAAATATCCCTCTAGATTTTTCTGTTTCATATTTGTATAGAAACCTTCTTACAAAGAGAGCTATAACTGCTAAGTGCTTTTAGCTTAAAATAAAAAAGTCAAAAGAGAAGCAGAAGAGAGAAACAAAGTAAGGGAAGATAAAAAAGGTGGAGATTGTAGGAAGTGATATCTGAGGGGGCATTAGATCCTTTTTGCCACAACTGGTGACATTTCTTCAATTTTTTTGGAATATTTAGAAGGCAGGTTTATTCTAGCATCTCTGAGTTATGCATATTCCATGATTCCTATCAGGATGGACTACTAATTGCTTAAGTTTAGTTTATGTCAAAATGAAGACTTAACAGGAAGTATTACTACCATGATTAAGTGCAATAAAGAGGAAAAACTGAGGTGATGTCTGGGAAGACTACCCATCCCTGAATACACAGCCAATTAGAGAGAAGGGAAAAAGGATCTGCATTCAGGAATATGAACCTAGAGGGATATTTGGAAAGACCTTCATGAAACTTAACTTGTAAAGCACACAAACATGGGCTCTGTGATGAATACTCATTCTTAGGTGGTATGTTCCAGCCATTCTGTAATGTGGACACCTAGTCTTACAAGATTGTAATTAATTATGTTGCATTTGTCACTTTGAACCTCTCTCTAACTCATCATAATGAGGCAGGGGTCATATTTCTCACAGAATTAAAACAGAAGTAGGAAGAACCAGAAAAAGGAAAGCTTGTGAAGATCTGCCAGGAGTCAACCCTGACCTATAAGAAGTCCAGCATTTCTGTTCTCCGAGTAATCTATTAAACTCTGCAGAATGGTGAAGAAAATGGAAAAAAAAGCCTTGGACTGATCCACTTAGAACCCAGGACAAAATTATACTAGAAGTAACAGGAATGGGACACTTCCTGATAAAATGTTGGTCAGAGAGGTCTTAAGTCCCCCAGACATTATAGGCTTTTGCCATTGTTCTTGGCTGCTCTCCAAAAATTGTCAGTAAGACCCTATTACTGAAGATGCAACACAAATGGATCACAGAACATGGGCAAAATATATCAACTGGAACTGGTCTGAGGACTTTCTCCTTGCTGGATAGCTTACAGAGTACCAAGGAATACTGTAGAAACTGCAGGGGGGGGGGAAGAGAAAAAATCACAAGCCCCATCAATGGCATGAGATTTGTAAGTTGCAATATAAATCACTATGGCAACAGGTGACTACCAGTGTAATATTGGCATGAGTACCAAGGAGTAAACCAACAGCTTTCTGATTAGAATTAAAGGTGCACATCCCTGTCACTGTAAAATAGAGCAAGAACCTAAAAAAAGAGGAAGGAAATAGGTCAATAGGAAAGATAGCCAATAAACCTATAGGTAGGAAGACAGTACATCAAAGTACTGTAGGCAGCTGATATTATTCCCATAGAATGGGAACTCACAGTGGAAACCTTTGGTTCTAAAGCTGAAGGGAAATGCACATATCAGTGGGGTGGCTTGAAGAGAGGTAACGTGATGTACCTTGGGGGCTTGGGCCCCCACAGGAGTAGACAAGCTATAGTGAACCCAGGGATCCATAGAAGCATATAGGTGGAAGGGTGAGTGAGAGTGGAGGGAATGGTAAAGGGAAGGAAGAGGATGGGAGGGAGGGGAAAAGGAGGGAAGCTGGATGAATAGAGAGTCAGGCATGCACAAGAAAGGACTCTGGAAATTGGGGCGGGAGGCACGGGATATGGGGCGGGAAGGGTGAGGGGAGGGAGAGCAGGGGGTTTGGGGGTAGGAGGAGGGAGAGAGGGAACTGGTGTACCTACTAAGTTTGTATGAGCTGAAATAATAATAAAAAATGTAATAAAAAAGTAGAAAAATAAATTTAAAAAACCTGTTTCCTAAATGAAGAAAATATATTCTGAGAAAAATAAGAATAGATAAACTTGGTATGGTGGCTTTTTAGAAATTATGCTTTTCTTTTCTTTTATGTGTGCTTGTAAAATAATTTTGAATTCAAGTATTTTTCAGATTTATTTCTCTTGCTGTGATTTTTAAAATTTTTTTATCTCCAATGTTATACTTAAAATTTTAATTTATGGTTAGGATTGAATTTTTTGTTGAAGCAATGAATAGACACTTCAACTTATGGGATAATACTTTTTTCCATAATAAAATGCATAAAAAACTCTGCAGAATGTTTTTTGCAATCATAGATCCAAAATCTTCAACCATTTCCAAATTTCTCCAAAAATCCATTCAACATCTACAAAAGTCACATAACCAGATTTATCAACAACATCCCACTCCTCTGGTATCAAAATCTGTTGCTGTTACTTTGCATTGTTGCTGATAAATCCACAGCCAAAAGGCTTAAAGGAGCAAGGGATTTTATTTTCCCTTACTCCAGTTACAGTTCTTAATCCAGTTTGGCAGGAGAGTCCACACAAATACCAGGGACTGAGGAAACTGGCCACACCATAACCATATATCCACAGGACTACTGAGAGAGAGGGGCAATCCCTTCTTTCCAAATCAGCATATCTGGTCAAGTATACCAAAGGAGGCCAACTTTCTCAACCAGTTCCCTCTATTTTATCTACTTTTCTAGGGATTAGCCACCCTCACCATGGTCTGGGCCTTCTTTATCAACTAGACAATCTTCTGCAGGTTGGCTTGGGGCTTAATTCAACTACTAATTCTCTACAAATGTGTCCAGAGTTTGAACTCTCAACTGTCAAGTCAACACCTGTGTCTAACTATGACAAGCTTCTATTAACAGGAAGTTATTTAAACTTCCTGAGATGTTTCTACATGTGTTAAGAATATTGACAGGATGATTGTGAGGACCATTAAATAATTAAAGGCATGAGAAGTTCCATACTAGGGCTTGGTTCCCTAGATGACCTTTGCAATACTGGCTACAGACCAACTCTTTGATGCAGCACCAATGAAGCATATAGTGCTGGACTTCATATTTTGTTGCATGATAAATAAATAAGACTGATCTGTTTTGCTTAGTTCTGTCATTTTTCTTCCACATACCAACCATTCAGAAATGTCTGGTAACTTTCATGTTGCTCTTATTCCTTTTATAGATTTTAGAGTGAGCATTATTTGTATTCAGTTTTACTTTTCTCTTACAAGGTTATTTTGATTCTTCTTATCTGTATTACATTTTATCTTGATCTATTTATTTTAAATAAATTTATTGAATTTACATTTTTATATACATGTTCCTTGCCTCCTTCATTCCTCCTTCCATTTCTCCCTTCCCTCCTGCTCCCATCTCATCTCACCTTCCCTCTCATTCCTATGTGGGCCTTACTCCCTCTTATTCTCCTGCCCTTTGGTTTTATGGATCCTGAGGCTCTCTATGTTCTTATGGAGGTTCAGGCCTCTGTGGCAGACAGAAAAGCCCTTTGGTGGCCCACTGATAAAGGTTCTCCCCTACCTCTGTCTGACTCCTTGTCCCTAAGGATCCTATGCTTGAAACTATTTCTCCTGAGATCAGTGTTAGTCCATGGGGGCATGCTGACCTGTTCACCATTGTGCAGGTCTGATGAGTTCAAGTCTCATTGCCATAAGGTCCTGGCTGTGGCTGCCCTATCTTCAGTGAGTGGCCTGTCCAGGATTGGAACTCTCCATCTTTGGGCTCTTACAGTCTTACTGTCCCTGAATCTCTGAATAGGAAGAGATTTGGTTGGCCTGGTTGTAGGTGAACATTGTTTATCTTGATCTCTTACTGGCCCAAGGGATAATGGTTAGCCATCTTTCTTTTGTACAATATTGTTTGTTGCAACCTAAGGCTTAAACACTTGATAAAACAGGAATCACCACCAAACTGACTTATCTTTTTTTCCAGTTAATCTATTGTTCAAATGGGAAAACCAATTGAATTTATAAATACATTATTTATACTAACAAAACTATTCAATGAATTTGCTGGCTATAAACTCTAAAACTACAAATATCCATCATATTCCTTTACATTAGCAATAAACTGATAAATAACAGTGAGATTGGAAGAAAAAATAAAACAAAGTCTATCAAGAAACACAAAATATGAACTTAACAATAGTAAATAATGTTATGAAATGGAAACTCATTGAAGTGGCTTGAGTACATGAAAGATAAATAGTTTTCATAAATGTCAACACTACTCAGTTAATTTATATCTTTAATACAATTTTAACTGTATTTACCCACTTATTGATGAATTTTGTTCTTTGACAATTTTATACATATATACACGTGTAAACATTACATAAATATTCTTATTACTTTTCCTTGTACATATAAATACACATAGATAAAATACTTTTTAAAATGAATTTTTTTGAGACTGGGTCTCATGTAACTCATTCTACCTCAAATTCCCTGTATCACTAAGGTTGGCCTCTAACTCCTTCTCCTCCAAGTGTTAGGACTGAAGCTGCACACCGCCACGCCCATCTTACAGTGGTAAGGTTACATTTTTAGAAAAGGAACATGTTAAACCTTCAAAGCTATTCAATCTGCATGAATGGTGTATGTGTATTTATTGTACCCATGTTCTATATTGTAATGTTTATAATAGCTTTAACTCATGGTTTAGATTCAAGTTGATTAAATAGCAGTTTTGTTTCAGACACTAAGCTAAGAAATTTCACGCGTGACCAGGGTCTGCAAGGTGGGCCACTTTGCTCCACAATCATCCATTCTCTGCTGCCTGTCATGTATTGCAAAAAGAGACTTGAGGGCTGAAGGTCAGGAGCTATACTGCTCAGCATGTGTAAGGATGTAGGTTCAATCCTTAGAATGAAAAATATGCAAGTGTGATTTGACTTGCTCCATTTTCATCAATTTTCTTCTTGTGACACATCGTCCACAAGTTATCTTCATAATTATCTCCACAAACATCGAAAGATCAGTACTATTCACACTCGGTCAGGCACAGAGAGATGAACCATGAGGAGGTGTGTGTCACATATGGGCGCTGTGGTAACTGCAAATCATAGGTGAAAATTTTCCTTACCACACTCCACTTTCATTACCATCAGTGAACAGATGCAAAATACACACTGCTGAGAAGACTTGTGTGGGACACACAGGGTCTCTGTGGGGACCACTGTTCCACTCCATTTAGTTAGGGCTCTTGAAATGCCATGTCCACGCCCCCAAAGTCATATCAAAAGTACAATGTTTAGATATAACTTTTCCAAACTGTCGCTAAGTGACCTTGAAAGTCCATGACTTCAGTAGTGAACATGTCAGCATGCTCCCATGGACTGGCATGGATCTCAGGAGAAATAGTTTCAGGCATAGGATCCTTAGGGACAAGGAGTCAGACAGATGTGGAGGTGTACCACATCTATGTGGGCCACCAAAGGAAGGGGCTCTCTGTCTGCCACAGAGGCCTGAACCCCCATGAGAACAGATGATACTGAGGAAACCCCAGGACCCATAGAACCAAGGGACAGGAGAACAGAATGGGAGGGAAGATAAGATGAGATGGGAGCAGGAAAGAAGGGATGGAGGAAGGACTTTGGTTTTGTGAGACAGGGTCTCATGTAGCCAGTCTGGTCCTGAATTCTCTTTGCAGATGAGGATGACTTTATGTTCCTAAACTTACTGCCTTTTCCACCTGAATGCTGGGATTACAAACAAGTGCCACCATGACCACCGCTAGTCACTTTAAACTGCATTTAGTACCTCCAAAGAATTTTGGAATCATTCCTTCTATTTAGTTGCAAGATGTTTTCAGTATACTAAAAGGAAAACTCTGTGCTCACTGGAACATAATGAATTTTCATCTTTCTTTCCTGATCTAGCCCTAGAAGACAGAATCCTGCAACATGGGACCTTTATTTAACTTCTTTAATTCAAAACAACCTTTTAGAGGTTCATCTCCATTGTAGCATGGATCACAACTTTTTAATTGTTGAATAATAGTGTATTGTATTGGCATAACATTTTGTTTATCTTTTATCAGTTAATGAACTTTAGCTATTTTTGCCATAGTGCTGTTGTAAATAGTTCATGTACAAACATTTGAATACCTATTTTCCATTATTTTGGGAAAATACCTATGAGTAGGATTTCTGGGTCATATGGTAATATTATGCTTACCTTGTTGAATAAGTAATAGTTGTATAATTTTACATATACGCATACATAAACACACACAACATATACACATACTTACCTCCCCCCCCCCACATATCTCCTTTCTTAGGTTTACAATGCACAAAGGTTCTGGTTTCATTTTTGCTAAAACTTGATATTTCCCTTAATGAAAGCTTTTTCTATCATTCTTGTGGGTGTGACACGGTCTTTTACTGTGGTTTTGTTCTGCATTTCCCAAGTGACTAATGATGACTTATTTTTCCTGATGTTGGCCTTTTGCATAGCCTCTTTGGAAAAGTGCTTTGTTCATTTGCTATCAGGTTCCTGATTTTGGATTGAAATGGAGATTTGGGCTGGAGAGATGGCTCAGTCCAGTCCTCTCAGAGCTTTGGTTTCAGCAATTGGGATTCATGTCCAGAAATCTGTAATATAATAAGCCTCTGGGTGATTCTGATGCAGGCTGTCCTTGAATTCTCTGAGAATTACCAATAGTTATAATGTGTGCTTATTTCTTTGTTGTGTGGTATGTTTCTACATCCAGGGGCCAGCCAGCAAGTCTTCTTGCTTCTCTAGAGATCCTGAGAGGGGCTGAAGGTAGGTCTTTTGTCGAAAGTGGAGCTGAGTCTTTGGTTAAGGATGTATGAGATGTTGTCTCAACATTGTTCATGGAACAGACTCCAAAAAAATGAAAGCTTTCTTTGCTATAAGAATTGCTGATGGGTAAAAACTCACACATAGAATTGTTTTGTGGTAGAATGTCACAGAAAAGGGAGGAGGTATTGCAGAGGGTTGGCCTGTGACAGTGATGTGGGTGCTTTAAGAACCTTAAAGAAAACACAGCATCCTTTTGGGTCTCTGTGGTTTTCGCCCCTGCACAGAACTTCAGAGAAGGCTGTGACCCAGTGGTGCTCCACAAACACGCTGCTTTGGTGCTTTGGTGGACCTTCACAGGTTGTGGCATCCTTTGAAGGAAGGGGGTATGGGTCAGTGGCAGAAGAAATCTGGATTGGCTAGGAACTGGCTTGTGGGCACATATGAGGCATCTCCTTTGCAGATTTTCAGGAATTATGTGGTAGGAAGGGAAGTGGGGGAAGGGGGAGACAGAAATGATGTATCTGGCATGTGAAACCTTTTTATTAGGAATGGAGTCAGAAGCCAGGAAAACCCAGATAATGGGATGGTAAGACCCTTGGACCAAGGCCCAGATGAGAACATGAAGCAAGGGTCGCCAGGAAAGGATTGCTCATGCTTTGTGGTGTGCAATGTGTGAAGGACTGAGGTGGGTGGGAAGATGACACCTGCTCTATCACTTATCAGAAGCCCCTCAAAGTGATCGGAATGGGAAGTCATTTCCAAGAAAGGCCAGCTTTTTCTCTCACTTTGAGCAGGTGGATGAGAGGAGCGTTTATTCCTTCTACCACCATTTCCACTGCTCTCCACTCTGAGCTTACTAAAGTGGATACTTGCCCTTGAAGCAGACTTAGTGCTAACGAAATCCCTCAGAATCCTCTTCCAGGTTCCTCCAGGGTATGGCTATGGGTGGAAAAGGCAGCACAGAAAGGCTAACCCTGCAGTCTCAGTGTGTGTCAGAAGAGGTTTGGGAATGACTGCAGGAGAGTACATGCTGAAAGCAAAACACAACCTGTTACAACCTTGGTCTGCACTGCCCCTCCTCCCAAAAGCCTAATGCAGCCCAGAACCGGATGTGGTAGCTTCCTGTTTGTCATTTCACACAACTTCATAAAGAGCAGCAATTTTTTCAGCCCGATCAAGATTGCCATAGTTGTCCATTTGATTTTATGAATTAATTTTGGGGATATTGTCACTTTTAAAGCACTGAATGTTCTTACTCAGAGTAAAGTTAAAACTCAAGAGAGAGAAGCCTAATTTATAGTAGTGCAAACAATATGGATATATATATGACTCACATTGACAATAGTTGGGACATGATCAGGGCCATAGTAGTTGCTATCAGAGTTGTTAGAGTCACATCCTGGACCCTGGTAGCCCTAAGAAGCTAGGCTCTGCCAACCAGTCTCAACTGGGCAAGTAAACAGATAAGTAAGGGTGTTGCAGTCACCTGCATGATTGCTGACCATCGAATAGCTTAAGGGAACAAGGGATTTTCTTACTTATTGTCTGGTTACAGTTCTCAGTCCAGCTTGACAGGAGAGCATGCACCAACACCAGGGCTGAGGGAACTGGCCACACCATCTCTACATAACGGCTGAGAGAGGGACGATCCTTACTTGCCAGACCAGCATGTCTGGCCAGATATACACAAGGATGCCAACTCTCTCAATCAACTCTTGGTATTTTATTCCAGAGCCTAATCCCACCCACCATGGGCTGGACCTTCCCCATCAGCTAGACAATCTCCAAATGTGCCCAGAGCTCAAACCCTCAGCTGTCAAGCTGACACCTGTGCCTAACCGTGACAAATGATGAAAAGCAGAAAAGGAAAATTTATTTTATCAAGGCACATTGGGAAGAGGAACAAAGAGATCCAATGGCCTCTCCCACAAGGCCATCTTCAAGTTCTTAAGATGAGGTGTGTAGGTTTATATGGAAAGCAGGAGCTATGCATAACAAAGCAGCACTGATCAAAATATGGTCTAAATCACTATTTCCTCTGCTCCATTCTCTTCTGCAAGTTGGTGGACACGTTATCAGTACTGTGTGAAAGCTGTGTCCTGGAGACAAGCATCAGATCCAGCTTCTTCCTTCTCTCAGAGGAAGATTCCTGGAGAAATTCCAGTTCCTTGGGGACCATTCTTTTGAATAATCTGGTTGTCAAGGGGAGGCGTGCAAGTGTCTCTTTAGAATATATTCATTCCTGTGAGGACCTTCACATGACAACTGCATAGTGCTTTTTCATCAGGGTCTTGGACCTGTCTGTGTTTGTCAGTTTCCACTCTTATGCTTGATGCAATCTTATTACAAGATGATTGTAGCTATTTCTCCATCCCATCTGATTTTCAACAAGGAAAAGGAAGAGTAATGAGAGATGATCATTCATCCACAAAAGCAAAATAGACACAATATTAATGTAGAAAGTTTGAGTATGATGGGGCCTTTCTTGTAGAAAAGTAAGAAATTGAGGAGAAGTGAGAAATTAAGGAAAAGTGAAACTCTTAAGAATGGAAGAGGTTTTCAAGAGAGGTGAAAGTCTTTAAACTCCTTTGTCAGGGATTTTTATAGGGAAATGGCAAAAACTGAAGACAGACTGATGTAATCCCTACTAAGATTGATTAATTCTTTGGGGTGCCATGGGTCTAGGCTCCATGAGCTGTACGGAAGTCTTCCCTTCCCTTCCCCGAGTCCAACCAAGAAGTTGGTAATTTGATACTCATATGCTACCCAACCAGTTAGGGGAGGCTGAAGCTCCCTGTCTGACCATCTCTGACTTGTGCTTTAGTTGTAAGTTATTAGTTGACCATACTACTCCAACCTTGCAAGCGTTTCCCTGGCTATAAATTTGCACTGTTCTTCCTTTGTTCTCACATTGAGACGATCAACTTGAAGCTTTACTATGGCAGAGAGTCTATTACAGTCACTAAGGTGAAGCTTCAGTCTTTCTTGGTTGCTTCATATATACTTCCTTGTCTATGAGGGTAATTTGGACCTTCTTGTTATCATCATCTTTACTTACAGTTAGGTTTGTATTAGAAACTACAGCATGTAAAAGAGCAATAGTGTCTAATATATATTCCCTAGGAGGGGACTTCATGAAAGTTAGTTGGCAGCCCACCAACACTGATCTTGTTTCTCAAAGCCTATTTGTCTCTTATCAGCTCATCTGTCTAGTACCTTAAATTGAGCTTTTTTTTTTTAAATCCCCAGTGTTCTCAGCCTTGCTATTTTAATCACTAGCAGTCCTTTTAACTCTAACGTCTGTTTCTACTGTAACACATGCAAGCAATGTGTAATATCAGCCATGGGCTCTTTCCTTATTACTTACAGAAAACTATTTCTTGCATCAATATAATAAAATAGGAAAAATCTAAGACTTCTGCTTACCTCACAGAAATCCTGTTCTGTCGTTCTGCATAACTTGGAGTATATGAACTGGGCACCATCTTAAGACACAACTTATTGTTTGAAGCTGAGCTACCCTAGGGCCTGAGGACAAGGAACAGCCACAAGTCAGGACCCTGAGTCTAAGCTGCAATTGCCCCATGGTGAGAGACAGCTTCAAGAGGCAGTTGTGGAGAGTAGGGGTGCCTGATTCAAAGAGGTAAAAACATGAAGGTGACAGGAGGCGCCTTTCAGGCAAAAGGTACAAACAAGGAAACGGAGCCTTATCTTTGGTGACTGGGGGCAGATCTCAACTCCGACCAACTTAGGGGTTTGAGAGCTTGAGGCCAGCAGGTGAACTAACCCCTGGATCTATCTTGTGTTCATTGTTGTAGAATCCAAGAACTCTGAAGCTGCAGGTCTATTTGATACAGCTGCATCGCTCCAGAGTGATACTTAAGGGGACTTAAAAGTACTAAGGGAGGACCTTTGACTCTACACATCTCAGTGCTGTGGTTGCTTTTCACACTTGCAACACACTTGAAAGATACTTCTTTCCAAATGTTAGCCACTGGAGGGCATATGATCTGGGGAGTTGGGAGGGTGCAATGACCTACCTAATGTCAGATCACAGCAAGGTGGTGCTGGCCTCTGGGCTGTTAGAACACAGCCTGTGTGGTCGTGGCCTTATCATCCAAACCAGCCCTTGCAACATCTGGCAGTTCCCTCACTTGAAGACTCCATTCCCCATTGCACAGGTTGGTCCCTCCCTGACTCCAGGCATGCATCTGTGTCACATGATTAAAACTTCTTGCCACATCACGGAAAAGCTATAAAACTTAGCAGCTCTCTTTCTTTGTTTCATCGACTTTCTGCACACATACTCCTGCCACAAACACACACACTCTGTCCAAGCTTTTGTCAATTAACTCTTTATCATTCTTGTTCTAAACTCTTCTGCTTCAAGGTAAAAAATCATCATGAAAAACTTTCTCTTCTAATAAAATTATTATTAATGAGCCTCCACCTTCTCTAACCCCCAAATTACAAAGCTGTCTCACTGAGGATGCTGGGACACACAGAAAGAAAGCTACTGAATGAAGACAGTCCTGATGGATATTGGGCACTTGTATAATACAGGCTCAGCATCAGCGGGAGCTGTAAGAGGGATAAGAACTTGTGTGTATAAGTTCATCTTGCTCAGTCGCATGCATACATCCAACAGTGCTGAACTTTTGAGGACCAGAAACAATTTTTTTCTCTCTCTCTCTCTCTTTCTCCTCCTCTCTCTCATTGTCTTCTTTATTTTTTCTTATTACACCTTTGGTATAGTTTAGTTCACCATATTTAAAACTGTGTTTTCTTTCTTAGTTATATTTTACATAATTTCTTTTCAAAATATTTTTAATATCTATCTATCTATCTATCTATCTATCTATCTATCTATCTATCTATCAAGAGAATGAATGTCAAGGCATATGGATGGATGTCAAAGGACAACTTTCGAAGTCAGTTCTCTTCTTTTCTAGGGAATGGCCTTAGGTCTCCAGGTTTGTAAGCTCCTCATCCACTCCAGTCCCACCAGTTTATTTTTACTTTTAAAATTGTATTTCTTACATTTAAGTAATTCTGTTTTCAAAATATTTTCTTGTTTTTAGTTTTATCTTTTTAAGTCTCATTCTTTCCACCTCTATCATGTTCTCCACACTTATTCTTCCTTTCTTTTGTGCTTATTTAACCTTGATTTTCCTCTGTTTTACCTTTCCTTGCTTTCTTCCCTTATCACAATCATTTATCAACTCCACATTGATGATTTTTCAGTGGGCTTTAATTAATGGTTTGTGTATTGCTGTATCTTGTACAGTTTGATGCTGCTGCTCTTATGACACTTTTTTTTCTCTTTACTAAGTGCAACTGAGTATGGAGCTTCCAACACAGGGTTATTCAATAAGAAGATCCTAAATGAAACTAAAGAAATCAGGGAGGAATTAAAAAAATTCCTATAATTACATGAAAACGAAAGCACAACCTTCCCACACCTTTATGATAGAGCTGAAGCAGTGAGGAAAGTGCTTATACTAAGAAAATTAGAAAGCTGTCAAATAAATAAGGAAGCAACTTAAGGCCTCAGAAAAACAAAACAAGTCAAACAAAAAATGAATTGTGACAAGAAATAAGAAAAGAAAGGGCCAGCATTAATGAAATGGAGACTGAATGAACAATGCATAGAGTCAATCAGAAAGATTTGGTTCTCTGAAAAGATGAATAAGATCGACAAACTTCTAGACTAGCAAACCAAAAGAAAGAGAAGACACAAAATAATAAAATTAGAGATGAAAAGGGACTATTACAACATATTGTAATGAAATACACAGAATTAGAGAACATGTATATTCTTCCAAACAGAAAAATCTAGAAATAGAAAATTTGCAGAACTTTGTGACCTACCAAGTTTAAGAAGATGTAAAGATAACAGTGTGTGTGAAGGCTTTTTTAGAAGATTTACCTGAGGAGGAGGGAGACTCATCCAAATATGGGTAGTACCATTCCAATGGTTGGATTTCCGGATCAATGAAAAAGGAGAGAAGGAGCAGAGGACTAGCATTCATTTCTCTGTGCTTGCTGACTGCAGATGCAATGTAACCAACAACTTCACTCTCCTGCTGTCACACAAAGGAAACTCTGCTTCAGTGATAGACTGTAGGATCAAACTAAGAGTCAAAATAAACTCTTCTTTCCTTACGATGATTTTGTCATGTGTTTCATCAAAGCAATGAGAAAATAATTAACATACTACTAACCTCATTCAATAAATGAAGTATTAGTCTAGATACCAAAACAGAATAGGCACATAACATAACAAACAAGCAAGGGAGTTAACAAGAAAACAAACAAGACATGTAAACAGATTTTCCTGATGAACATATGTCTTATTTTCTTTTTAGTTGCTGTGATAAGATTCCTTGACAACAGCAACATGAGGCAGAAAAGGTTCATTGGCTCACAATATCAGGTTGCAGGCCATCATGGCAGGGAAGTCACAGAGGCAGGAGCTTGAGGGAGCTGGTGACATTACATATACAGCCAATAACAGAGCAGTGCATGAGTGCATGCTTCCTTGCTGGTGTTCAACTCTTTCTCTCCATTTTTATGAAGTCCAGAATCCCACTAGAGATGGTGTCACTCACAGTGGTTGGTTTTCCCACCTCGGTTAACATATCAGGTATTCTCAGAGGCCAACCTTTAAAGGTGCATGCCCACAGGTGCATGTGGAGGCTCATCTCCTAGGATGCATGCACATATTCTTAGTAAAATTGATGAAAACCACATTTCAGGACATATTAAAGTCACACACTATGACCAAGTTGATTTCATTGCAGTGGTCCAAAGGACTATTTAATGTTCGCAAGCTGATAAACAGAGTACAATGCAATATGTAAATATGTAAGTCAGAAACCACATGATTACCTCAATCTATACAGAAAAGACATTTGAAAATTTCAATGCCCTTCTCTGATAAAAGCCTTGAATGAATTAGAATTAGAAAGAACATCTCTCAGTCCTGGTGAGACTACCCAGTGGGTAAAAGTGCATGCTGTTCAGGCTGACAACCAGAGTTTGATTCTTAGAACCAATGCATAAAGCCAGATGCAGTGGCACTCATCTGTAATGCTGCATGGGGTATTACATGGAGATGAGAAGCAGATCATCTGGAAACTCTTGCTAGATCCTACTGTTGGGAATGTTACACTTGCTTACTTGAGTCAAGTTTTAGGTTTTCCTGGAAAAACAAAGTTACTATTTTACCTTTTAAATTTAGTATGTTGCAATAACCCAGTAACTTCTCAAACCTCCTACTAGTGATTCTTGCCTAAAAGAATTAAGGTTGGAATGATTAAACAATGATAACTTTTCCAATCTAATTTTACTGTTTAGGGATCTGACTTAGAGAAATGACAGGAGGCTGCATTTAGCAGAATGAAAATGAAAGAAGGGCAGAGAAATGTTTCTCCTTGCAACTTTACTTTTATCTTTAGTCACTTGTGAGGTATAATTTATTCATATGTATTCATCCTTATTTATGAATTGGGATAATTATTTCTAAAAACTTTTATTGTTAAATGATATTACTGCTTTGTCTGAAAGAAACATTAGAAATTGCTTACTGAGAGGGAACAATCAACTAGAAACTTTACTGACATATTTTAGTTATTTTACAACTTTGACAATAATCCTCCAACAAACCATTATTATTGTCTTAATTTTGTAGATGACATATTAGCAAGTAAGGAAAACCAGGATTAACCCAAATTGGTGTGAATGTGTTATGTCCAACTTCTTTACTTCCGTTTTTTTCTTTGTGTGAGTGTTTTGTGTGTGTGTGTGTGTATGTGTGTGTGTGTGTGAAAGAGAGAGAGAGAGAGAGAGAGAAAGAGAGAGAGAGAGAGAGAGAGAGAATCAGGAAAGCACTTAATGGCATTCAAGAAACCACCGAAGAGAAAACTACAGGCATACCCAACAGAACTGCTGTCCCACAGTAAGACAACGACGGCAGATTCTGAAGTGATCCCAGGATCGCAGGTCCTGCAGCCACCACGGCGGAGAATCAATGGAAGGGTCCGCGCTGCGCTGATTCGCTCCGCCGCAGCCTGGAGCATAGGTCTCAGGCCGCAGAGCCATGACAGTCTCTGACCCCAAGAGCGGGTTTTTTTTTTTTTTTTTAACCAACAGTGGACATCTTATTAAATAAGAGGGGAACTTCAGAACTTAAGGTCCACTGAGGGTGCCCCCCTCCAAGTTGTGTAAGTGGATTGATCATCAGCTACTGGCCCCAGGCGTTTTGGAGGTCCTCTCAATCCAGAGTTGCTGGTACCTTTAGGAGGGTGTCTTGTGGTGGCCTCCTTCTTCTTGGCTGCGCCCTTCAGTAGCACCAGCTGGGCAGGCTGGAGCTGGTTTACAGTCACCATGTCGTGCTTGATCTTCTTGCGGATCCTACCTCCAGGCCCGTCTTGATTTTTTTTTTTTTATGCCGCTGCACGACGTGTGCCTTCTTGGGGCGATGACCAGACCTGGATCTCCTTTCTCCGCCGCAGCTCTCCTAACGCTGTCGCCATCTTGCTCTTGGGTTCTATGCCTGGAACTTGGGCTGTCCTTGGGCCATGATGCCATGCATGCGGAAAAGAACTTCTGTATGTATATATATTTTTAAAAAAATTTGTAGTACCGCAGACAGAACCCAGAGCTTGGGACATGCAAGGCATGGTGGGAAAGTATTTTAATTTTTAAAAAGAACCTTGAGAAAACTAATATAGTCCTGAGTTCAGTTAATATTACAATCACAAAACCAATCATTGTAATGATGTTTTACATGTAGACATTGTATGTAAGTAGCACGTTGGCCTGAGATGTGGATGTGTCATCAATTTACCACACAGTAGTATCTGTGTTTGTGCTTTAGTCCATCTGGGGCTCTAAACAAGTATGCATGGGAAGGAAGCGACCACTCATAGAAAGGCTTGTTGGGGATACAATGTCACTCAGCAAGCACACCTCCTTCTCAGTTTTGCTTTCCATGGTTTTACAGTTTCTCATGATCTGAAAACATAGTCTGAAAAGACAAAATACAAAAATTTCATAAATAACTTAGTTATAATATAGTATCATAATTGTTATTTCATTATTTGTAATTGTTGCCCATCACTTCTTGTACCTGATTTATAAACTTCATTGTATGTATGTAAAGAGTAAACTGTATCTGTAGGGCTCAGTACCATGTGATTCAGGTCTCTGCAGCATATCTTGGCTGTATCCTGCTGTGGGTGGGAGACTTCTGTAGGCTCTACGAAGATAAATAGTGGGGCAACTAAAAACACAGACCAAAGCACAGTCCGTAACCTTAGAGAGATACCTCAGAAATGGAAGGTTCACTACAAATAGTCTCTGAAGCCACTTCTAGCCTTGCCTTTCTGGAATTCTCTATACAGACAACTCTAATCTCCTCCATTCTGTTGCCTTTCTTTTGTTCCTCTTTCTTCTCTTTGTCCATTCTGCGTAACTTCCTTTTTCTCCTCTGGTGCACAGTAAGCCTGCCTATGACACTCTATACACAGTCCCAAGAGCTTGGAGTTCTGTTGGAGGAAGAATAGAAGGAATTGATCCAGAAACTCTGAATGGTCTTTTTACTTTTGCACACACTGATGTCTGCATGGTGCCCTCTAGTGTCCAAATTGTTCTTTCATGGTCTTGACCAGTCTCCGCCTACCTCCTTCCTATTAGAGAGCAATGAAGGGAAAATAAAAGCATCAGAGTAAGACACCATTTTATTTTCAAATAATAACAGCTTTTTGAGTTATAAGATACATATGCATTCTTAAATCTTTGATCATCCAATTTGTTATGGTGAAAATCAACAAATTATGGGAAAAACAATTAGCTACTAAAATATTAGTCAACACATTAGAGATAGCAACTCAAACGAAGCATGTAGTTGTTCATTTTTTATATTCACAGGCATCTAGAGATACCCAAGAGTGAATTTGTTTTATCTAAACTCAGTCCTAAACTACCTATTGTCTTAATTGTTCTAAACATTCTAAACAGCCTGCTCAACTCCACATGTTTAAAAGTCACAATCACGCATAGCCATATGCAAAACAGGACTTTTCATTCATCCTTCTCAAAACTGTTTCTCCTTCTTTTCTTCCCCTCAGAACTACCATCCACTTAGTTGCACAGGCCAAAGTCAAGAATTGTTCTTGACTCTGTGCTTTCACATCTTTTTAAAAAATTTTTATTATTTATTCAATTGTGTGTGTATGTATGTGTGTGTGTGTATGTATGTGTGTGTGTGTCTGTGTGTGTGTAGAACCACGGACGAATTCGGGAACCACCATGGACGCCTCCACCTCCTCCTTGTTTACTCTGCCCCGGGATTCACAGGCTCCGCCCTACCGGGACTAGAAACGCAGGCCGCCCCCGCTTCCGCCCGGCGTCTATACGTGGGGTCTAGGATCTGAACTCAGGACCCTCCGCCTGAAAGGCAGACGCTTAACCCCTGAGCCACCTCTCCAGCCCCGTGCTTTCATATCTTAACGTATTCATTGTTTTCTCGTTTTCAAACAGGTTAAGGAACGCTCAAAAAAGTGAGTGATTTTTGTCAACTCAAACAAAGACAGAACAAAGGGCCGACTGGGAACATCTTATTTTGTGTAGCACAGCTGCACTCCTGTGTCCTAGACACTCTGCTGGGCTCAGTACCGTTGAGAAGATCTTGCCCATCTCTCAACTAGATATCTTTGTTTTCATAGGTTCTAAGTATCTCATGTACAGAACTCCAGGTGAGTCCAGGACATGTCTCTATTAGCAGAGCCAGTGTTACCGAGGAGTGCTCCACACTGCTTCTGTGACTTATGGCATCCAAGGCTTGCCTGATGAGTCTGGTCCCTTGTTCTTTCGGTTCTAGGGTAAGTGTGGTAATAGCCTCCTGTAGCATTGACTTCTCTGTGTCTCACCTTCACTATTGTGAAACTGGAAGAACCACACACATACCATCCTGCACATTGCATACCCTGTCTGAGTATGGGTGGCAACCACCAATACTTTATGCTCAATGAATCATTCATGAACTGGAGAGACATCTAGAAGTAGGGACGGAAGGGGTAAATTTTGCCTTTAGAGCAAAGGATGTGTGGAGTCAGGGATCATATTGTGTGACCAAATGCATGTCCGACTTTTCTTTTCCACATAGCCTTCCCTGTGTGTATGTCACAGTGGAACTGTGTGTGATAAAAGGAGAGCGGAAAATGAAAATGCTGAACTGTTTCCTCTTCCTTTAACCCCTCTTCAAACGGTCCTTCAAAGTCCAGTTCCTCTTTTTTTTTTAATAAACTTCTTTTTTAAAATTTATTATTATTATTATTATTTATTCAACTGTGTGTATGTGCACGTGCGCGCGTGTGTGTCTGTGTGTGTGTGTGTGTGTGTGTCTGTGTTTGTGTAGAACCACGGACGAATTCGCGGACCACCATGGACGCCTCCATCTCCTTCTGCCCCGGGATTCACAGGCTCCGCCCTACCAGGACCAGAAGCGCAGGCCGCCCCCGCTTCCGTCTGGCGTCTATATGTGGGATCTGGGATCCGAACTCGGGACTTTCCGCCTGCAAGGCGGAGGCTTAACCCCTGAGCCACCTCTCCAGCCCAAGACCAGCTCCTCTTGTTGATCAGTTTCTTGCCCAATGCTTTGCTTTAGAACTAGCCAGAAAATGTCTGTTCATTTCTTTTAATCAGGCTTTTGCTTATCCTGCAGTTTATTGAGCCCTAAGGAATTTATACCCTATAAATAAATAAAACTATTATTATTATGTAACTCTATTCCCAACACCAGTTAAAGGAGAGAAGTACCATTTTTCTTTATTTGCTTTATAAATATGTTGCAGTCACAACAACTCCTCTCCTGCCTTGAATTAATGGAATAATTATTCACACTGAGAAACAGAGATGGAATAAGCTTGAACTTGGCATGAATTAATACAACAAAATATGCCTCCTGTTTTTTTTTTCATTGTCTAATTAATTCTGAATTATGACATTCCCTCTTAGCTAACCAAAAATCAGGGTTAGTGGATTCTGGGGCAATTATTCTTTTCTTGAAATGAAAATCAAGTGATTTGATGGAGCAGGTGGAGTAGCTCAGTGGGTAAAGGTGCCTGCGTACAAACCTGGTCACCTGAGATTGATCCCTAAAAGCCCACATCGTGGATGGAAGAAAGGGAAGAACTGACTTTGGAAAACTTCTCCGACCTTCACCTGTGTGCCATGTCATACATGCAAGAATATTCTGTGTGTCAAGACCCTAATGGGAGATTGAATTTTGCATAAACCAGCATTACTTCTAGGGTGAGCTGCTTAGGAACATTAATCCAAGTTTTTCAAACATATTCCATGAAAATGTCACAAAACCAGTGTGAATTTCTCCTGAACATAAAAAGTTACAACTGCGTGAACATCTACAGGATTCTTATCACTGAAAAGAGAAAGTGAAACATGTGAATTTGACGCGTCCTCGCTTGGTCGCTATTTTCAAGCTCATTACAAGCTTGAACATATTTGGTAGAATCAGCACAAAACAAATGTCTTCAAGCCTCATGACTTGATAATTTGAAATTTTCACTATGAAGACTGTGCTTTGGATTAGAATGTTGTCTTCAGGCTCCCTGTTAAAATTGAATGAATGATTCACAAGGAATAATGCAATCATTTGCCAATCACCAATGTAGAGTGAAGAGATATGCTTGTATGAACAGTTATGCTCCTAACCTTGCTAACTTCTGCTTCAAGAAAGGAGGAGTTATGAATGGCTTGGCAGAAACAGAAAAGGTGTTTGACACATGTCTTGATCATTAATACATTTTGATGATAAAAGTGCTAAAAAGGCTAGAAATAGGGTCCAAGAGAAGTTTTGTGTGAGGGTATTTGCTGTGAAAGCATGGGGACATGAAATTTGGAAAGAGATCTTGGAAAGGGGTCAAAGAAAGAGGATCCAGAAACCACATAAAAATGCTGAGTATGGCTACATGTGCTCTTGCAACTCAAGAGCTGCAAGGAAGTGGGGCATGGGGGATGGAAGGGACGATTGCTAAAGTTTGCTGGCTGCCAGTTTAACTCTAGGTCTGAGGGACTCTGACTCAAATAAGACACAGCACCTTACTTCTTCCTCTGGCCTCTGAACACATGTATGTAAGTGTGCATGTTTGCACATTATACTAAAAGGGAAAACTGAATATTCTCTGAAATTTCTCTGGAATGAGACAAGAATTTTCTCACTCCCTCTAGTCTTATTTCATACAGTGCCTGAAGTCTTTTTTTAAAAAAATATTTTTATTTACTTATTTTATGTCTGTGTGTGTGTGTGTGTGTGTGTGTGTGTGTGTGTGTGTATCAGAGGGCATAGTGTGTCCCTGTGGAGGCCCAAGGGTGACACTTCGGGAATCATCCTGTACTGCTTCTACCTCATTCTTCCAGGCTCTGCCCACCAGGGCCAGAAGGTTCAAGAGGCCTCTGTTTCTTCCTGGTGTTATTTATGTGGGACCTGGGTTTAATCTTAGGACCTTCTACTTGTGAGACATAGTCTTAACCCCTGAGCCATCTCTCCACCCACTGCCTGAAGTCTTAGCTAGACCACTTAGACTAGAGGAAGTTATAAAGTTATAAAGACTAGAGGATATAAATTAGAAAGAAAAAGTTTAAGTATCCTTACTCACATAACAGAATTCCATATCTTACAAGATCCAAAAGACTTCATCAAACATTTTTAATTTGACAAGCACTTTCAGTAAAATTTCAGGATACAAACGGAAAATACAAATGTTAGTAGCTTTTACATATACCAATAATGAACTCACTGAGAAAGAAACAAGAAAGTCTTCCATTTGCAATAGTTTTTTTTTTTTTAAAAAGCATTCATATAAACCTAGCCAAAGTGGTCAAAGACTTCTACAATGAAAACTTTAAGATGCTGAGAAAGGAAATTGCAGAAGATGCTAGATGATGCAAACATATTCCATGCTTTTGGATTAACAGAATTAAGATTATAAAAATGGCTATTTTACCAAAAGCAATCCACAGGTTCAATTTAATCCAAGTAAAAATTCCAATTGCCCTCTTTTCAGAAGGAGAAAAAAGCAATCCTAAAATTCATATAAAAACACAGAGACCACAGATAGACAAAGTTATAAGCTGAACGAACAGGAAAGGTCCTGAGTTCAGATCCTAGACCCCACGTATAGACGACGGGCGGAAGCAGAGGCTGCCTGCATTTCTGGTCCTGGTAGGGCGGAGCCCGTGAATCCCTGGGCAGAGTAAAAAAGGAGGAAGTGGAGGCAGTCCATGGTGGTTCCCGAATTTGTCCGTGGTTCTACACACACACGTACACATGCACAATTGAATAAATAATAAAAAAATTTTAAGCTGAACGAACATAGCCAGAGATATCACATTATCTGATCTCAAGCTATACTGTAGAGTTATAGTGACAGACAAAGACATGAAACAGATATGTAGACTAATACTAGAACATTAAAACACTAAATAAATAAATAAATAAATAAATAAATAAATGTCCTGTACAGCTACAGATACCTAATCTTCAACAAAAGGATAAAAAATTTACACTGGAAAAACATAATCGATAAAGGGTGCTGGCAAAACAGGATAAGATCCAAATCTCTCACCTGCAAAAGATCAATTAAAAAATCTGAAACTACTAGAGAAAAACATAGAGAAAGCATTTCAGGATATATGTGTAGGAAGAATTTTTTAGATAGGATCCTATCAGTACAGGAACTAGTCCCAAGAATTGACAAATGGGTTACAAAAAATTAATGAGCTTCTGTATAGCAAAAGAAACAATCAGTAGAATGAAAAGACAACTCATGACATGGGAGGAAACCTTTGTTGGATACTCCTCAAAGAAGGGTTTATCTACAAAAATTAAAGAAAGAACTGCAAAATCACACATAAGAAATTGAATAATAAATAAACCAATTTGTCTGAACAGACAATTTTCAAAAGAAGAAATGCAAATAGGTAATACTTTTAAAAAGTGTTCAACATCCTTAGCAAAATGCAAAGTAGTTTTAATGCTTTGAGATTTCGTCTCACCTCAGTCAGAACACCTGTCATCAAGGAAACAAATAACAGCAGTGCTGGTAAGGATGCTAGGAAAGAGGAATTCTTACTTACTGATGGTGGGAATGTACACTGACTGGTGCAGCCAGTATGGAAAATCAGTGTGGAGGTTCTCAAAACAGTACACAAAGAGCCATCCCACTCCTGACATATACTCAAAGGCCTCCATATCCTACTATAGAGATACGTGCTCGTCCATGATCATTGCTGCTCTGGTCACAACAACAAGGAGAGGGAATTAGCCCAGAAGTCCATCAGCTGATGAATGGGTGTCATAGTTAAGCACAGGTGTCAACTTGACTGTTCAACTTGACAGAACAACTTAACTGTTGAGGGTTTGGGCTCTGGCACATTTGTAGAGAATTAGTGGTTAAGTTAGGCCCAGAGCAAACCTGCAGGAGATTGTCTGGCTATGGTAGGTGGGATTAGGCCCTGGAATAAAGTCAGAGAGCTGGTTGAGAAAGTTGGCATCCTTCTGTTCACTTGGCCAGACATGCTGGTCTGGCAAGTAAGGATTGTCCTTCTCTCAGCCGTTATGTGGTGGCCAGTTCCCTCTGCCCTAGTGTTGGTACATGCTTTCCCTTCTAGCTGGATTGATAACTGTAACCAGGAATTGTAAAAGAGAATAAACCCTTGTTCCTTAAGCCGTTTGATGGTCATTTATCAGCAATCCCATAGGCAAACTGCAACAATGGGTAATATAAATGTGGTACATACACCCAATTAAATTTTACTCAGCTATAAAGAAAAAAGAAATCAAGAAATTTGCAAGAAAATGAGTGGAACTGCAAAAATACAATAGCAAGTGAGGCAGCCCAGGCTTAGAAAGTCAAATAGTGCTGTTCTCTCCCACATTTGGATCCTAGCTTCTATTTATAATAATAATAATAATTATTATTATTTTTATTTTTATTATTGTGTGTGTTTTGAGGAGTAATGATGGATACAGGTCAGAAAACTAGAAAGGGACCCATGAAAGTGGAAGAAGAAACTTCAGAGAAGACAGCAGGAAGGTAATAGACATATATGACATGAAAGTAAAAGGTGAATATGGGGGCAGGAAGGTATAAGTGGGTCAAGGTAGGCAGATGGAAGAGGATCAATCCAAATGTGCATGCCAATGCCTTTAGGAAGCTGTTACTTTGTATAGTAATTAAAAATTAAAAAATGAATGAGAATTATTAGGACTCAGAATACTGACCGGGCAATAATAGCTAATAGATAGGAAACTGACACACCAGGAGAACAAACTCAGCGGCTCCACCTGGTCAGCCGCTGTTGCCCCCTCTTTCCTCTACTCTAAGGGAATGCATTAATGAAGGCAAGAATTGACCCTTGCTTTTATTAGTCCTTCTTGGTGTAGTTTTCTAGTGAGGATGAGATACTACTGATTGGATTAAGGATTTGGCTAAGAAGGCCAAGGTGTAAGATATTAATGAACAGTTTTAAGAACCAGGGCCCCGTGTTTGGGGCACATAGATTGCCATTCTTAGAGTGATACTTTACTTGTTAATTGTTACTCTTTATGGCTTATCACCTAAGTAAAACTCTCAGGAAATCAGTGGGAAAAGAATGATAAACATAGCAGGATTTTAATATTTCCCTTTAGATTCCTGGCAATGGCTGCATCAAATACTTTCAGTCTAATAAGTCTAATATAAAATGTGGAAGCATTCCTCATTCAGCTGAGCATCACCCTATTATTTTATCTTGAATCGAGGACTTTTATTGAACTTTCCCACCAATATAGAAGCATTTCTGTCTTTTCTCTCATCTGAGGAAAAATAAAGAGAATTTCCTAAACCTGGTACCTGCTTTCAGTTATCTGTCTGTGGTTTTGCTTCTGTTTGTGGAAAAGTTATTAAAAATGATGCTTGTACTTTCTGTCTCTATAGCCTTGCGTCATGTTCCATTCCATTTTTGCCAATACATTTTTCAAGAAACTCACTGAAATAATCTTTGCTAAAGTCACCAGCATGCTCCTTCCTTGTGAAATTTATTATAATTTCTGTCATTTTCTTCCCTGTACCATCAGCCTTATTTGACATCTAGTTCCCAAGGGGCCCTTTCTGCCATTTACTTGATGTATTTATTGAATAGCCTTTCTTTTGAAAAATGTGTTTTCATTATTTTAGAATTTCATACTTTTGAAGACAATGAATTTATATCATTTTTAGCCCTTGTTACCCAATTCCATCTCCCCTTTCCTTTTCCCATTTAGTCCTTTCCCCCTTCCAGTCTCCCTTTTAATTATCCATTGAGTTCATATGTGATGTCTTTAATTGGACGTACTTGGATACTTGCTAGAGCTAATATAATGAAATATCAGTGGGTATATCATTGAGGAAAGTATATCCTCTTAGCCCATTTAATATTAACCCTCAGTTTCTCAGGGAGGCGTGGAGTCTCTTGAGCTCTCTCCCCTTCCATGGTGAAGTGTTGACAGCCCAATTCTTGTGCAGATCTTGTGGAAGTACACAGAGCTGCAGTGAGTTCATGAATACAATAGCCCTGTCATGTCCAGAAGATAATGTCTCGCTGTACCCTTCTTCTACTTCAAATTTATATCTTACTGCTTCCTCTTCTTCAATGTTCCCTGAGCTGGAAGGTGATTTAGATGTCATATTCAGGACTGAGCAGTCCACAGTTACTCATGTTGGCTAGTTGTGATTCTCTGTAAAAACACCTTCTACTGCAAAAGGAAGCTCCTTGTTTGAGTGCTGAGGGCTTCTCTAATCTATAGGTGTAATGATAAATGTTTAGAAGTCTGCTTGATATCATGTCCTTACAGCTAAACCTTAGTGGTTTGTTCTTACCCCCTCCCCTGCTGCCCTGCCTCAAGATTATACCTCCCTTCCACAGGTGCTTGACGTGATTTATTGCACCAGGAATGTGTTCCCTGCTGCAGTGTGGGTCTTAAATCCAATCAGAAAGCACTTGGTTACTCCAAACATTTATGCTGCTGTTGTACTGATGGTGGTTGAAGATATTTAAATGAGGGCTTTTGTCAACCTAATATAAAGCAGTTCCTGTCCCCATTCCTATTGCTTTGTGTTGCCTCTGGTATCCTTATATCAGACCCTCCTTACTTGGAGAGCATCATGCATTCGTTTAGTTTTTCTTTCTCTCACCTAGGATACAAATTCCATGAGGGCAAATGTTTATTTTATTTTATTTTATTTCCACTCATACAAACTTAACAGGTACACCGGTCCCCCCTCCCTCCAACCCCCTAACCCCCTCTGCCCCCCTCCCCTCCTCCTTCCCTCCCCATCCGCCAATGCCTCCCCTCCCATCCCCGGAGCATCCTTTAATCTCCATGCCAAACTCTCCTCTGGGTCCTCCTCCCCGATGGAGGGCAAGTGTTTTGATTTTGCTGGTCTCTGCTGTATTCCATCAACCAGAACAGTATTTAAAGAATAAAGAGTATATATAGTAAATAATTATAGAATAATTCACTGTACAAATAAATAAATGAGAGAGTAAAAAATTTTGAAGAGGGGTGAATGTTCAGATGTCAGAAGTTATGACAACACTGTGAAGAAATATACTCTCAGTCCATAGATAACTGAGGCCTAGCTATCTTCCCCATAGAAGATAAGGGGACTGAATTAAGGCACGATCTTACTCCAGTCTAATGACATAAATGTAGTCTAGATGCTGTGTGTGTGTATCCAAGAGGAACATGAGAAACAGCTCTGAGACATGTCAGGAAAATCAAGACATCAACTTCTATTCTTTTATAAACTGATAACATTTGAACTGTTACTTTTGGAAGTTTAAAATATAAATGTTGGGCTAGAGAGATGCTGAGGGATTAAAACTCTGCCTCATGAGCAGAAAGTCCTGAAGTTTGGATGCCAAATCCCATGTAAAAACACCAGGTGGAAATGGCTGTGGCCTGCATTTCCAGCCCTGGCGGGAGGAGTCTGAGAAATCCCAGAGTGAAACAAAAAGGAGGTAGACTCAATCCAGGATGATTCCCGAAAACACCCTTGGTCCTTCTCAGGAACACACAATACCATCTGATACACACACATGCAAAAATAATAATTAAAAAAATAGGAGAGTGTTGATTTAATGTGCCATGGGTCCACATATATTTTGTTGCTAAATAAGTATTCAGAGACAGGGAAGATAGTTCAAAAAATGTTTAGAGGCCATTTACATGGTCGACTGTCTGTTTCAGGGAAAGTTTGAGATGATGATGGAACTGGGATTTGTGGTAGTGAGGAACACGGAGGAGAGAAAGTAAGGACAGACTAGGAAAAAAAGAGGCCAGAGTTCCACAGTCCTATCAAAGATGTTCTCTTCCTAAGGCCTCTCACCTAGCCTTACTTCCTGAAGGTTCCACCACCTCTTAGTAACACCACCTTAGGTACCAAGCCTTTTATTTAATACATGGACTTACAGAGCACTACACTCATCCAAAGATAATTACACCTTTTACATACAAGATACAGCCGAAAAGTCCTATTGCTTCTCAGACTTTAAACATCCTTTAAGTGTTAGAAATTCTATAAACGTAGATTTTTCTATTCGCTGATACAGGGATAAACTCATTATTCTGTTATTTTTATAATCTGTTTAGAGATTTTTAACTAGCCTATTCTTATTCTTGTTTGTGACAAAGTACCTTTGTGACTCTAAGCTTAGACCTTTTGATACATCCAAAACACAAAGAAAATATTATTCGAAAGTCATTATTATCTCTCTGGAAAGAACTGTTGTTGATGGTTGTTTCCAAGAAAGGGTACTGAAGGGGAATTGCCTTAAATTTCTGTTTATTCATGTTTAATCACATATACTATATTTTAAACAAAACCAAACCAAAAAATGTATTGCCAATAACAATAATCCTAATAACCAATTTCCTAAAAACACTTAGGGCTGCTAGCTTTGCTTCATGTGCATGACTGCAAATTGTCTTCAGTCCAGTACACTTGGGCAGTAGCCAGACATATTCAAAGGTTTGTTGACAGTCTGATAATACTTTGACATGAAGACTTCACGTGAGAAAGCATGACCATCGCTGAGTGTATGGGAACCTTCTTAACACCATCACACTTTCTCTGTTAATTTTATGTTCTCTTAGAATCTGGAACACATTGGTATGCTTCTATGGATTAATGCTATCAGAAGCTTAGGGTCCAAAGGGGCTGGTTACTGTCAGATTTGTAATAAGGGCTACTCTTGGATTGTCCAGTTTACCCTTCTGCGTTGAAAAAAATTGTATTTCCCATATTTCCTTGCATGTTTTGTTGGCTCTTTTGCACTAGCAATGGCAGTTCTAAGTTCTCCTGCTTTAACAAAGCATCATTGGCCTCTAGATCAAAGACTCAATGTCTTGACTCATGGCATTTTGACAACTATGAAAACACTCCATTTGATCAAACCCCTCACTAATTGACTCACCTGGTAGGGCTCTAACTGGAACCAAGGCTCCTGATTCCCAGTTCAGCTTACCATCCAGTATCTTTGGATGAGAATCCATTTTCCCTTTCATTGAGATTATTTATTCCCTAGAAGACTTCACCTAGCCTTGTGATCTCAGCTGGAAGCTGTGGGCATCCGAGAAATGTTTTCTCCCTATGTAGTGGGAAGACTTGAGCCTGCACTATCCCATTTCATCTGTGTCTTGTTCATTGGTTTCTCACTATGCCTTTCGGTACTAATAAAACCTTTGTTGTGTTTTCCCTATATCCTGGGTTTTTTTTTCTCCTTCATCCAGAGTCCCACCAGGCAGACAAACCAGGAACAATCTAGGACACATTGATACAACTTGGAACTTTTCCAACCTGTGCTAATCACAGGCTTGATCAGGAGAAAGGAAGGAATAAGCAATATACACAGAATAAGCTTTTGACTACATTGCATCTAAAATGTCTTCTGATAAAAACCTAGAACTCCGGGCATAGTAGGAATATGTTCTCCCATGTGGCATGGAGCTAAATTAGAAAAAATCTATCAACTGTGGACAGGGCAGGGAGTAGTTTGATTGATTAGGGGCTCAAGTCATGCATCACTGTACACAGTCCACACACCTGCTGTTGCTGTACATTGGCATTCAGCCTCTGCAGAGCCTTAAATAGCACCTGATCCCCAAGGAAAAACTTCAGAGTTCATTCATTTCCTGAAGGCCCCCATTTTCCCCAAGGGTTCAAGTGGCAGCCTGTCCGGACCCAGGGAATGTTTCTTGTTCCTATTTTCTCAGCAAACTCCTAAGACAAGTCTATACTGCCTATCCGGTTTTTTTTTGTTTTTGTTTTTGTTTTTGTTTTTGTTTTTGTTTTTTCTTTTAATGGGAATGTGGGTGGTACAGAATTTACTGTCTGGGAGAATTTTTTTTTTTTTTGCATGTAAGACAATCTCTACTAGGGAAAATTAAAGCTGCTGAAAATTTTTGATTAAACAAGATAAAGCTTAAGGCTGACAAGTGTAAACAGCCATAGGAAACTTTCACGTTTGTAGAAGCTGACACTGGTTAATGTAATGGCAAGGTAAATGTTGTTATGGTTATTATTTACACACACACACACACACACACACACACACACACACACATACACACACACACCCCTCCAGTGTTTCAGCACACAGGTAATTAGCACCAACTAAGATTTCCCTGGTAATGCAGCGTGCTTACTGCATGTGCTTACTTGCTATCTACTCTAATACCCTATGAAGAGATGTTTTTATTTACCCACTCTTGAGATGAAGACACAAAACAGACATCAGAGGATGGCAACTAGGATCTGAATCTCCACAGTCTGAGTTTAGTACCTCCACTGCGGTATAAGCTGGGCAGGGTGTTGGTAAAAATGGGAATGTGCTTAACAAATAGCACAAGACAAAGTGGGAAGGCAAGAAGGAAGACACACTTTGAAGAACTTGGAAGAGTTTGGTTTCTCTATCAAATGGAGAACGGGGGGGGGGTTCAATAGAGAAAAGTTAGGACGTAGGGCTTGCCTGTGATGTTAGAGTTTGCTTCCTCTTAAAGCACTGGAGAACTTCAGAAGGAAAAGTTTGCATATCGAGAGTCACTGTAGCTGCTGTGAGAGGGGAAGATATCAGGAGAGAAAGCCGAAATGGAGAGACGTGAGAAAGTCAAGGGATGCTTGGGATGGAAAGCTGATGTGGCTAGATTGGAAATGTGTGATACCAAGAACTGCGGCAAAGCTCTTTGGATGATGATGGTGCATTTCCTCAGCACAAACACCAAGGAAACAGAGCTGGTGTGATCATATCTTAGTAGGTTGACATTCAGTGGTCAGGGAGATGAATGAGTATGGACCCGACAGGCAATATGTGTTAAATATACACATTGGTGGACCACTGAGATGATGACAGGTGTGCAAGAGAAGAGTCATGATGTAGTAACAAAAGGCAGATATTACAACCCACAGTACTGCTATATCTAAGGGTTGTAGAAAACAGGGAAAATCAGTAAAGATGAATGAAAAAAATACTATCATTGGGAAAAGAGAAAACAGCATAAGTAAAAGAGTAAGAAAACAAAAAAGAAAGCTTGTAACTGCTGTGGAGCTATCAAGTGAAAAGAGGACTGGACTATGAGCATTGCTGTGGGTGTGTGGAGGTTATAGTTGTCCCTAGCAGGAACGGCTTGAGAGGTGCAGCAGTAAAGACATCATATTAGAATAAATTGAATGGCAGGAGAGGGAGGACAGTGAGTGGGAGGAGAGGGAAGACAGAGAGTCAGCCAATAAGTTACAGGACAAGTCTCTGCTTTGTGGAAGGAAGCATCTGTTCAGAAGATGTCCACTACATGGTGAGCCGTGTCTTGGGGCGCACACAGAGATGCTTGCTTTAGCCAGCGCATCTCTAGCCACCAGAAGACTTGAAATGCTAGCCCTGTACAATCAAGGAAATGTCATTAGAGGACTTAGATACATTAATAGAATGGTTCAGAATTCCAAGTTTTTCAAGTTGGTTCTTACATGCCATTGGTGGATTCAGCTCTTTGTAAGAATGAGAGATTTGTGGCTGTACATTTCTTTTAAGCTCTTTGACTCATAAGTAAACTGATGCATTGGGTGTGTAGCATTTTGTTTTTCAACACTTGAGAGAGTTTTTTTTGATTGTGTGAACTTTAAGTTCTAGTGCTGGTTTCTCCGTGTCTTGTGGATTTTACTTTCATGCACACTTGGGGTCAAGCCCATGTCAAGCAGAAATTTTTTGAGTGTCATCCCCAAAACCTTGGGGTTCTGACAAGTAATTAAGCATAAGCTATACTCAAGGAAACCTAGTGAATGCCAAGGAAGAGAGTCTGAAGTTCAGTATTTCTGCAAGGTACGCTACCAGACCGTTGCATTCCAAAGTCATGCGTTTCTCACTTAAGAACGATATAAAATTATGACAAGAATGAAACGTAAGTTAAAATATTTTATTACTCAAATAGATCCCCCTTTTAGTATTGTCATGTCTTCAAAAGGAAGAACATTTCTTCCATCCTTATGGCGTTTTTTCTTTTGATGGGTCAAAATACTCTTAGGCATTTGGAAGACACAAGAAAAAGAGGGAGAAGATGCCTATGTTTTGACTTGCACTTTTTGAAAGTGAGGCAAGATTTATTTTTCTTCATGCTCTTTAAATGTTTTTATATTTTGATTTTACATGATAATGGGTTTCATTATGACATTTGCATTGTGTAAATAAATATATTCTGATCTTGTTTACCCCTCCATTACCCTCCCTTCTCTCTTTCCACTCCTGTTGATTATCTTTCTCTTCCCAACAATTTCACTAGCAATACATAGAGGAGGATCAGTGAAGACTTATTTACAAGCACATGGATACCTAAGTAATAGCTATACTACTGAAGAAAATGCCTTTTTCTCATTCAGTAACCATTAACTGCTATAGGTCTTTAGAGAGGGTCAGGGCCTCATACTCTCCACCTTCAAGAAAGGATAATAATGGGCTCAATCCTGTGCAGGTCTTTGTACTAGTCACACATGCTGTGAGTTCAACAGTCCGATGACATAGCTGGAAGACAGGAAGACAACACTTAGTAACACTCCTCTTCCTCCATCTCATGCATTTCACTTCTTCTATGGGTTCCCTGAGTCTTGGAGGGGGTGATATAGATGTTCTCTTTATGTCTGTGCATTGAACAGTTAAATATTCTCAACACACTGACTAGTTTTGAATCTCTGTAGTCACTGCTGACCGCCAAACAGAGAAGCTTCTCTGATCACAGCTGACAGTAGGACTAACTGATGAGCACTATTTAGAAGGCAATTTGACGGGCACATCAAATTCATTTAACAATGCACATGTGTATTGTACGTGCATTTGAAGCTAGTGAGTTTGGATCATAACACTCTGGAAGAAGTGCAAATGCTGTTTCTCATATATCAATATCTCATTTAAAAGGAAAGACCCAACATTTATTTGAATTTAAGAATGTGTTCTAAAATATTTCATAGATTTACAAGAGGCTTTGTCATTGGAAGAGGCAATGTGGTCTACATTCTGTCTTAAGTTGGAATCCAAAGATTTCTCTGCCCTCCAGTCATTGCTATATCTTGGCTAATGATACATTCAGTCATTTATTAGTTTCCAGGTGTCTCATGCTTGAGATTGTTTTGAGCCTTTCCTGCTGCGTGTGAGAGATCATTAGTTTCAGGTCATATTAGCCTCCTTCCTCCTTCTATCTTTTCCTTGGATTGGCAATCACAAGCATAAAATGAGGTCAAGATACCAGTCTTGGTTCAAAATGCCACCATATTCAAATGAGACCCACTTAAGTTTAAGGCTTATGGCTATTAAGGCAATTATTTGAAAAACCAAGTCTAAGGCGATCCCTTGGCTGAGGGGAGAGTATAGATAGGACAAAAGTATAGAATTTTGTCACAAAGCTATTTACTCTTGAATAGCATTATCTGCATGCCTGGAGAGCAACTGATCCATGTGAGAAATGGAGTTGATGTTAAACCACATTGCCTTATTCCATTAGATGGACTCAAGTACCCCCCAAAGACAATCAAACAAAGCGCACATATGCAGAGGCAGTCAAACTTGTTGAAAACTTTTTATTGAAAAAAATATTAATCATGAGATTTCTCCAAGAAATGTAATCATCTCAATTCTTGAATAAATCTTTCTGAAATTTTTCAGTGGACCATGAAGATAATATTTACTTGATTTGAATAAATGGCTAGTGATATGCATAAGGAAGTTTCTCTTTAAAGTGTGTCAACTGATTAATGACTTGGGTCAGATCTACTTTATAGCTTTTGGCTGCATGATTAGTCATTTTATGATAATTTTTGTCACTTTTAAATATAACTGTCTTTATGGTGAGCCAGTTAAGGTTACATGTGCCTCAAAAAGAGTAGGTCCTGAGGTGTTACATAACCACCTTCCTCTGTGCCAGTCAATGACTTTGGCTTTGTTGGAAAAATAGAAGATTTTTGACATGCATCCTTGAAGAATAACATGCAAAGCATGGTTCCAGATGGGCATGTGGGTCTCTTCCAGCCACACCCCTTGATTAATGAGGGGTTCTTAAGGGACAGAGGGGACAGTAGGAGTATACATGTTGAGTCACACCCTCAACATGAGTTTCTTAGATACTTATGCTGGCCTGTACTGTTCCAAGTGCTGAGGAAATCTATGTTTTCTCCTTAAGTTTACTTTCTAGTAAAGTTGGTATATGCAAATGTTTAAAGATAGCACATGGAATTTATAAAGTATGACCAAACATGGACTGACAGTTCTGGATTTTATAGCCATTTTATATACTAGAATCAATCCAGGATCCAGGTGGGAAAATTAAGCAGATTTTGAGATCAGTGACAGTTGTCACTCTGTCACAGAACATGAAGGTAGTCTCTGCATAGCTTCAGAATGGATCATGTGTGGCACAATTGCTGAGAGGAGCACAGAGTGGGGCCAGAGTCTGTACAGTGGAGAACAAGCCTAGACATGTCGAGACAGGAAAATCAGCAAAGACTGCCCAAGTGCTCTTCCTCTGGGATTTTCTTCCTCCTCATTCTGATGTATCTTTCTAAACATGAGCAAAGTACCGTGTAGAAGGAAAAAACCCCACATACAGCAAAAATTCACCTTGATGGTAGAAGCACAACCATGTTCATAGCAGCACTGTTTACAACAGTAAAGTCATGGAATCAACCCAAATGTCCAACAGTTGATGAGTGGATAAGGAAACTGTGGTACATCTATACAATGGAGTACTACTCAGCCATCAAAAGTGATGAATTACTGGAATTTGCCAGGAAATGGATGCTATTAGAAACAATTATATTAAGTGAAGTATCCCAGACCCAGAAAATTAAGTTCTGTATGTACTCCCTAATAGGTGGCTCCTAGTACCAAACCCATCCAGCCCACCTAGAGATACTCAAAGATAAATCTCTTTAATACCTACAGTAATTGCAAGGATTATGAACAGGAGGGATGGGGTAGGAGGGCCACACCAGAAACAAGGAGAGAGGGGACCATGTTACAGCAGAGAAAATAGGCCTCCATCAAGGGCTGCAAGTAAGTAATGAGACATCTGGTTAAGTTCACAGACTTTCCTTCCTGATCATTTACAACTGAGGGGGTATGATCTCACCAGAAGGGGAGGGCATATAGTCTGGCAGATAAGAAGTAACCATTTTGCAAATGGGTGATTGGCCCCTCCCTCACTGAGGTTTCCTACTTTTATTACATCTACCTTTGAATGTGCTCTTATAACAAGACTCTAGTTTAACAGCTTTTTATCTCTGGCCAGGGGGTGACATCCAATACCCATCAGGATGGAGTGAAGGGCATTGCAGGAGCAGCAAAACCGCAAAAGAAAATCAATGAACCATAATCCAGAACTTCAGAGACTCTATATCACCCACTTAGAACTAGGCCAGCCTAATCTCTCTCCATCCTGAAGCTCAGGGAAATTTGTGGAAGAGGGGGCGGTAAGATTGTAAGAGCACAAGGATGGGAGGAGCAATGATATGCAAAATACTCCACATAAGTTAAGGCTGAAGCAATCATAATTGGACTTTGCATGCCCTGCGCAATGTCCCACACATTAATGACCCCACAAAGTCTAGCATTTGCTAAAGGCACCAAGATCCTTGGAGGGAAGGAATTGACAGCCATAGTAGTGTTCCTGTGCTTAAGGGGAGCACACCTTGCACCTGGGTCCTTGCACCTCATCGGAGAGGAGGGCCCAGAGGAGAGTCTGGCATGCACATCAAAGGATTCTCTGGGGATTGGGGGTCGGAGGCATTGGGGGATGGGGAGGGTGGGGAGGGAGGGGTGAGGGGAGGGGGAGCAGGGGGGTTGGGGGGAGTAGGAGGGAGGGAACCAGTGTACCTAGTAAGTTTGTATGAGCGGAAATAATAATAAAAAATGTTAAAGGAAAAAAAAAAAGAAACTAACAACACATCTGCAGGCAGATGGACTCAGACAAGGGTCCCTGCCCTGCCACTTTGTTGCATGACTTAGAGGAACTCATTTTAGTTTAATTTCTCCATCTGTAAAGACAGAATGATAAGTCATGTATGCTTCATGTAATCTTGTGAAGATGAATTGAGATAATTCATGGAAATAAAGTATTCCCCATTTATCTGACAATGCAAAGTTTATTAGAAGGATACATTACGTGTATACCAAAATTAATTTTGCTGTTAGGATAGTTGCTAGAGAGAGAGAGTGAGCGAGCGAGAGAGAGAGAGAGAGAGAATGTACTTTTGTGTGCATGGATATCTTTGCTTCTAACCATCAAAGAGAGATTTACATTAAGAAATTCAATTGGTTGTACAATGTGTAACTTTAGAATGACTAGGCAAAACAAAATAAAGGTACTATAGAGGAATGGAAGGTACAGTTCATTTTAAAGTGTTCTGTTAGTTATATGTTAAGCAGTTTCTGGGTGTGAAGGGCATATGCATGTTTACATGGATTTTAGACAAGATCTGAACCTGTAGTTCACTAATTTGGCAAGACTAGTTGAATAGAGAGTTCAGGGATCCTTTTGTCTCTGTGTCCCCAGTTCCACGATTTACGTGTTTATGTCACTATTATGTGGGTGTTGGGGATCTGAGTTCAGGTCCTCATGTTTACATGAAAAACACATTGCTAAGTCATCTCCTTGGCCTCTTGCACTGTATATTCTTATCTTCTGGGCTTGTCTTTCCCTTATGCCCATTAGCATCATCTCTATTTCTCTAGAAAACCTTTCACTTCACCTCAATATGAAACCATCATCTCAGCCCTCTTTGAAAAAATAACACAAAGGAGACTACATTTCCCAGGATCCCTCATAGTTAAGTTCACATTATGTGAGTACATTATGACCTATAGATATGGAAGAAGTAATGTATACCACTCTTAGGTCAAACATTAATACTACCTGAATAGTTCCTCTCTCTTCTGCTATCTCCTGCCCTTGCTGGAGGGGAGATAATAGACTGATTATATGTCTCTGATTCAATGTGGATCAAAGAAGTAGAGCTAGTCACACCTTATTAAAATTTGCACAAGAATGAAGTAGCATTTTATAGTGCTGTGCTTCTGATTTGGAGAATCTTATTACAGGAACAAATATTAATTACCCTTCTGTGCTACTTATTTGCAAACTGGCCAACTGGCACTGTTCAAATGTCAAAGAAAAAAGATTATGAATAGGAAGAGAAAGATGGAGTGGTACAACAAGAAGAAAACAAGAATGAATGCTCATATCTAATCAATACGAAGACCATGTTTGTTAACAATACATCATGCTGATAAAATATATGAGCCATTTTAATGTCATCAGATTTCTTATTGTATTGAATTTTCTTTCAAAATTGCTGTTAATGAAAAAATTTGTGTGTGCGTCTGTGTGTGTGTGCGTGTGTGTGTGTGTGTGTGTGTGTGTGTGTGTATGTGTGTAGAAGAGGGAATGGAATATGTCTGTGGAGACCCAAGGATGACTTTGAAAATCATTTTGGACGACTTTTTACTTCCTTTTTCTTTTGCTCAGGGGTTTACCAGGGTCGGTCTTCCAGGGCCAGAAGTGCAGGCCACTGCCATTTCCATGTAGTGTTTTAATGTGGGATCTGGGATCTGAATTTAGATCTTTCTGCTTTCAAGGCCGAGACTTAACCCTTAGCCATCTCTCCAGTCCCCCCAAAAAACTTTTTGAAAATAATGCCTCTTGCACCAAGATCCTTGGAGGCAAGGGATTGACAGCCACAGTAGTGTTCCTATGCTTAAGGGGAACACGGGAAAGGGTTCAGGGAAATGCCACTGGGTCCGTGTACGTCATCGGAGAGGAGGGCCCAGAGGAGAGTCAGGCATGCACAAGAAAGGACTCTCTGGGAATTGGGGCGGGAGGCACTGGAGGATGGGGAAGGAGGGGTGAGGGGAGGGGGAGCGGGGGTTCGGGGGGAGAAGGAGGGAGGGAGGGAACTGGTGTACCTATTAAGTTTGTATGAGAGGAAATAATAATAAAAATGGATAAAAAAAGAAAATAATGCTTCTCAAAGTGAATACTTTGACTCAGGACTGAGAGTTTAGTTTATCTCTTTTGGAACTGTAAGTCAAATAAATTTCCCTCTCTCTTCTAAGTTGTACCTGAGTATTTTCACACAATAAGGTGGTAGATAGATTTGGACACTCTGATTTACTTTGTGAACTGTAATCAAGTTATTCTTAAGTCTTCCTCTTTTTTTTTATTCAATTGTGTGTGTGTGTGTGTGTGTGTGTGTGTGTGTGTGTAGTGTGTGTGTGTGTGTAGAACCACGGGCGAATTCGGGAACCACCATGGACGCCTCCACCTCCTCCTTGTTTACTCTGCCCGGGGATTCACAGGCTCCGCCCTACCAGGGCCAGAAATGCAGGCTGCCCCCGCATCCGCCAGGCGTGTATACGTAGGGTCTAGGATCTGAACTCAGGACCTTCTGCCTGCAAGGCAGAGGCTTAACCCCTGAGCCACCTCTCCAGCCCCCTTAAGTCTTCCTCTTAAAAAGAATGCAAGAAAAACAAAATCCTCACCCAGGTGCTTGTCCATAAGAAATTAGATATTTGTGAGTTCTTTGTCTCAGTATAGAAACATGATTTATGCAAACTGTATTTTCTTTGAACAAAAATTTGAAAGTTCGGAAACCTGAATTCCACCTAATTTTCCTAAGCAATGAGTAAAGCTGAAGAGCCTTTAAATACTATCAGTTGAATGCCCTACTTTTTCACCTCCAAATCCACTTGTTAAGAGTAAGAAATGTAAAAAAAAAAAAAAAAAAAAAAAAGAGTAAGAAATGTGAGATGTAGAGAAGTAAAGGGCGCATGCTCCTCCTGCCTATTAGACATTTTCAGCGTTAACTGTCTTTTATGCTAGTTCCACCCTCTCTCATGAGCAGGTCCTGGAGGGTGAAGCCCGGCTTCTCTTGTGGTGATGGCTTGTAGAACCCACCAATATCTGTCATTGCAGTGAGCCCCCAAGCTCTGCATAGGTACAAAGGGCTAGGAACTGGGGTGACTGCAGCAACCTAAGGGGCGGGCTCTTTTTCAGAGCCCTTCCTTCTGCATAGTAATTTGACCTTGGAATTGGCTTAGGCTTTGTTTCCATCTAACTTTTTTTAATGGCCATTTTAGCAGTTTTTAAGGTGGGAGATTTGATGTGTGACTAAGCTATAAAGACTTTGTCCTTGAGGATGGATTAATGCAGTTATTACAGAAATGGTTTTGTTATGTGAGAGTGTTGCTACCACATCAATGGGATCCTCATACAAAGCCAGTCAACCCTCCCTTTGCCTTTCTTACCTTCTCTTTGTCCGTCTACTCTAGGGTTATACAGCAAGAACCTTCCCCTACTCCTCTGGGATTCCAGTCTCCTTGTGCTGACCTTCCCAGCCTCTGGAACTGTGAGGAACAAGTCCATTATAAATTGGTCGGTGGAATCTGTAACAATAGCACAAATAGACCTTAACAAAGAGATAGAAGGTAGGTGTTGCTTTCTCCCAGTGGCATGGGTTGTTGTTTAAATGATAGGTTAATAGCAGAGGAGGTGGGAATGGAGTTCTGACTGATAAGCATCCATTTTCCTGTACACTGAGCTCCCTTTTGAGTACTCAGAGCCATGGCTTCATGAGTCTCCACAAAATAGAAGTTTGTTCTTGTTTTAGAGTAGAAAGGGAAGAAAAGTACAGTTTTTGCAATCTTCTTTCTCTATTGACATCTGCACTCAATATTACCATTTTGAATATTTACGGTTATAAGTACAGAATGTGTTAGTGTGTGAGTTTATGTTTTCCCATGTCAGAATATATCTTTTACTAGCCCTGTCACTGTAGATACCACACCCTTTCACACATATCCTTCCTTTGGCTTATGAATTCTAAAAAATATTTCATATAGTCTTACCTGCAAGTTCATCTTAACATTCGTATTATTGCTTAATAGGAACAAATCATAGTCACTCATTCAATGATTTAGTTCATATTCATGCAAACTTTCCCCTGTTTTTGGCTATTGAGGAACATCCAAACTGCTCAAGAGTGGGGGTTTTATCTTTCACTCTTTTTTTAGTATCTTCTGTACTTTCCAAGAGTTGTTTAAGGTGAATGCTGAGCAAATATTTTTAGTAGGGTTAAACAGAGATCTGCAACTCTCGTCCACTTATTTTTTGACTCACTACAGGTTTAGAAATTATTAGAATTGATGACCATTTTTGCTCTATCTCCCAAACTGGCTCTCCCAGCATTGTGCAAACGAGGAAACTGCAGTCACTGTGAGTTGCTCGGGATAACACAGCTCATTAGTGGAGGCATTAGAACATGGCTTTTCAGTTCAGTGCTTTTTCCAGCACAAAGTGCTGCCTCCAGTCATTTAATGGGGTCAGCAGGAAATGGGACAGAAAATAGGTAAGTTCTTTATGGGAGAAAAGACCAAGAAATGTTGGGAGAGTGGAATGGAGTATGAGCTAGGGAAGGAGAAGGCACCAGAGCTCTCCTCCTCCTCTTTCTCCTCCATCTCTTCTCTTCTTTCTCTTCTCCTCCTTCTCTTCTCTTCCTCCTCTTTCTCTTCCTCCTTTTCTCCTCCTCCTTTTCCTCCTCTCTTCCTTTTCCTCCTCTTCCTCTCCTCTTCCTCCTTCTTTTCCTCTGTTCCTCCTCCTTTTTCTTGCATGAATGTGTGTGTGGAGGGGCATGTGTACAAGAAAACACTCAAGTGTATGTTCCTAGAGGGTCCAAGGGCGACATTGAGAGTCATCCTGAATTCTATCTGCTTGTTCTTTTGCAGTGTAGTTTTCCAGGCTCTGCCTTTCAGGGCCAGAATTTCAGGTGGCCACCACATTCACCTGTTTGCTTGCCACTAAAGCCAGCTCCTTAGCCCCCATGAACTCTTCTTAAGTATGCCTTATCATGCCTCCCGTTGAAAGGTAAGATACAATTCCCACCCCTTCTCTGAACTGACCTATGATTTTCTTTTTCTTTTATAGATTTGATTTAAAACATATTTTGACTTCTTTTTGATTCAAATGAGTTGCACTTTGTGACCTGAAGCCACAGTGGCATCAGGATGTGGCTCCCTGCTGTGTGTGCTTCATATGCTACTGCATAACTAATTATTAGGGCCCCAGAAACACAGGGAAGACATGGTCTTTGCTGGAAGTCCCCATGGTAGTCTCAAGGGTTTGATCCTCATCTAATGTTTACCTGTTTTTGGCTTTGTATTCTCCAAAGAGATAGCCTTATGAATTTGAAAAGTTTATAGTTTCTCTATCCCAAGCATTTTTCTTGTGCCTTTCCCCAATATGGACACATTTTTGAATATGCATCTTGTCAGAATGCCGGAGATGCTCTTTGTATCGGAACACTTCATCAGGAATTCTTGATTTGGTAAATCTGTGAGGTTGCCAACCTGCACCAATGAGAAATTCTGAATCTTGTCCCTGTCTGTAGCCTGCCCAGAGACCTCTAAACTACTGAATACAATGTCCTTGATGTAAGTATAGCAAATTCTCCTGTTTAGAGGTTGTGTCTGCTAAATGTACAGCTTCAACTTTCCCACAGCTCTGGCCTGTAACTTTCTAATGCCCAGTGTAACTTTCTAATGCCCAGAGGCATGTATGATTTCTAAAGCTGAGTCCAAAAAGTCCATACAGCTCTTGTTTGTCTGGTTGTTTTAGAACACTTCAGCTGACAATGGTAGCAGGGACAGCTGAGGCCACCTGGTGGGAGAAACCACTTGTAGCCTCTTTAGTGCAAGGTCCCAAATGCACGCATCTTTCCAGGACTACCAACTGTGTTCATATGTTTTTAAAATTACTTTCATAAAATGTCCAAGGAACTCTACTTTATATTAAAAAGAAGTTTATCTATCATCTAACTTTGGAGACTGCTTTGGAGTCTAACATTGGGCTGCTTCATCCACCAATCTTCTGGTGAGAGCATAATGGCAAATGCCATTATAGTAGGATTGAGTGCTACAGTGAGAGGTCATGTTGTCATGCAAGAAGCCAGAGAGAGAAAGAGAGCAAGAGTGAGAACAAGAGAGAGAGAGAGAGACAGAGACAGAGAGACAGACAGAGACAGAGAGAGAGAGGAGAGAGAGAGAGAGAGAGAGAGAGGAGAAAGAAGTTGATTGATTTGAGGGTTATGTTATTCCTACAAATTCACTCTTTCAAGAGTACAGAGGATCCAAGAGAGCTACCTTAATCCTCTCTGGGGGACCTTACCCAGTGATAATGAAGACCTCCTACTTGAACCCATTTCTTTTTTTTTAAATTATTATTATTATTTATTATTTATTCAATTGTGTGTGTATGCATGTGTGTGTATGTATGTGTGTGTGTGTGTGCGCCCGTGTATATGTATGTGTGTGTGTGTGTGTGTGTGTGTTGTGTGTAGAACCTTCCGGAACCACCATGGACGCCTCCACCTCCTCCTTGTTTACTCTGCTCCGGGATTCACAGGCTCCGCCCTACCAGGACCAGAAACGTAGGCCGGCCCTGCTTCTGCCCACCGTCTATACGTGGGGTCTAGGATCCGAACTCAGGACCTTCTGCCTGCAAGGCAGAGGCTTAACCCCTGAGCCACTCTCCAGCCCCGACCCCATTTCTTAATAAAGATTGTGAATCACCTTCTGATTCCACAACCTTGGGGACCAAACCTCCATTTCTTAGGAACAAAGCATATGGTAACCATAGCACCTACCTGTATGTTAGGTTCACACATGACCTAATCTTGGAACCTGCAGAGTGCATTCTACTCATCTTTTGCTTTCATGACATTCAAAATGTTCTAAATGCCTACAATTTGTCTGTACAAAAACTATGCTGAAGACAGTGTTTGTGCGATCCCTCAGCAGAGGGGAGTGTGAGATAAATTATGGAATTGTCAAAGATGATTTCATATTTTTTGCATTCCTCTTTTTAATGTGCTGTCTTTCATCTCAGGGGAGGGAACATTGTATCTTCTAATAACCGACCTATCTTTTATGCCTACTCCCATTTACTTCACCAAATATTTTTCTCCGAAGACTCATTCTAAGATAAAGAATTGCACATTTTTTTCATTTTTTTGCTTTCAGAATTTTATGTTTGAGTACAATGAAATTATGATATTTTCATAGCTTAATCTCCAGTCCCATCCCATTTCTTTACCAGTCTTCTCTACCAGTCTTCCTCCTATTTTCATGTCTTTTCACATGTGTGGCCCAGTGAATCTCATCTGGTTTGCTTTTGATGGCTTGTTCCTGGCTTGTTGGAGCACGAATCACATATCAGTGAGGAAAGCATCTCCCTCCACCCACCATCAGAACTAACCCTCACCAGACTCTCCATGGTGAAATGTTGAGAGGTCAAATTCTGTGCAGGTCTCTGAAAGTACACATAGCTGCAGTGAATTCATAGATAGAACAGCTCCTACATGTCCAAAAGATAATATCTGACTGTACCTCCCCCCAGCTTCAGGCTCTCACAATCTTATCACCCTCTCTTTCACGATATTATCTGACTCTTGGGGTGGACATGGAGATGTGTGATTCATATATCCTGTTTTAGGGCTGAGTAGTCTACAGCACTTATTTTATGACTTGGACCAGATATGATTTTCTGTAATGCCACCTTCTAATGCAGAAAGGAAGCTTCTAGGTTGAGTGCTTCTCTGATCCATAGTTATAATGATAAATGTTTGAAAGGAAGTTTCATATTGTGTATTTATAGCTAAACATTGATAGTTTGCAACTCCCTCAAACCTGTCTACTTGTTGATTTCTTTTTTTTTAATTTTTTTAAATTTATTCAATTATGTGTGTGTGCACACATATGTGTGTGTGTCTGTGTGTGTGTAGAACCACGGACGAATTCGGGAACCACCATGGACGCCTCCACCTCCTTCTGCCCCGGGATTCACAGGCTCCGCCCTACCAGGACCAGAAGCGCAGGCCGCCCCCGCTTCCGCCCGGCGTCTATACGTGGGATCTGGGATCCGAACTCAGGACCTTCCGCCTGCAAGGCGGAGGCTTAACCCCTGAGCCACCTCTCCAGCCCCACTTGTTCATTTCTAATTGCATTTCTCTCCCAGTATTTTCTGGTATTATAAGTGGTCAACAAGGAAGAAACTGGTAGACCATTTCCAGCTGTTTTTCCCCCTTCCATGTCTTGTGATCAATGTAGGTTGTGTCCTCATTAATACAGACTTGCTAACGGTACCTAGAGGGCAATCAAGAGCAGTGGCAAAATCTTTATTTTTTTGAGGGACCTTTGAAAGCTTCCCGGTGAACATTTTATTAGGAGATACTACACATATGTTACATGGAATTTTATTTGCCTATGACTTCTAGTAGGAGCATCATGGAGTATTTTCTGCTACATCCTATCTTTCTCTCTGTGTGTTCCCCTTTATAGCATATGTGTGTTCATATTCTTTTTTTCAAATAAAATATTTGGTTATAATTCAGGAAGTTTCTTTTTGGTTGTCTCTTAAAACATTGGTGCTACAGCCCCTCTGATACTCTACTCCTCAGCTCTCTCTCCCCTTATCATTTCTTTGAGCAAATTTATTGACATGGTAAAATAGTAAATATTATTCATTTTTTTAAAAAAAAGAATACAAAATAGCATATCCAATGAAATCAGAATGGAAAAACAGTCATTTTAACTATTGAAAGCATCACTTTTTTCTAAGGAGGAACTATTTTGCTTTAGAAAATAAAGAAAGTAAGTTATTGAGTTAGGAGGGAGAGTGCCAAAGTAGAAGAGCCGTTAAGAGCCTGACCCACAGTAGAAAGAAGCAACACTGCTCTACTGGAAGTGAGGCCAAGTATTTTTTATTATATTATTTTATTTTTTATATTTTTATTTATTTGTTATATTATTTAATTTTAAATTTTTATTTATTTACAAACAAACTGGGTTTATATCTTTGCCCTGATCCCCTCACTTCCCATTTTCCTCCTCTCTCACTCTCCCCATCCCCCATACCCTTCTCCCACCCTACCCTTCCTTTATCAATCTTTTCCTATTTCCCACACCACCACCACTCTGGCCCTCTGCTGTATGAATCGCAGGACTCCCTCTGGGGTGCCTGTGTTGGTAAGGGTAAGCCACTATATGCGGCTCTTCAGTGGATGAAGTCATAAGTGGGAAGGTTCCTCTTCCCTTGTCCAAAATCTGCCCTGAGACACAGTTGTTTCTTCTAAGATCCAAGTTAGTTCTTTAGGGAATGTTGATACATCAGCCATTGTGTAGACCTGGTGGTAGAAGTTCTCATTACAGGGACTTCCTGAGTACACCAGCCTTGTCTTGGCTGGAGTATTGTGTTGGTCAGGAGTATTTCATCCCACTTTCAGGCTTTTGAATTCTTACATCACCTCTTCTGGAAAGTCCCCCGAGCCTTGGTATGGGATAAGATTCTGATTAGGGCTGAGTATTCCAGGTTCACTGATATTCTGTACTCTAGCCTGATGTGGTTTTCTGCCTTACATGTCTTCTATTGTAATAGAGAGCAACTTGGTTGAACTCTGAGAGCTTTTCTTATCTAAGGGTTAAAACAGGATTATTTGAAATCTCTATAATACCTACAGTAATTGCAAAGATTATGAACAGGAGGGATGGGGAAATAGGGACACACCAGAAACAAGGAGAGAGAGGACTATGTCACAGCAGAGAAAATAGGCCACTATCAAGGACTGCAAGTAAGTAATGAGACATCTGGTTAAGTTCACAGACTTTCCTTTTTGATCATTTACAACTGATGGGGTATGATCTTACCAGAAGGGGAGGGCGTATAGTCTGGCAGATAGAAAGTAACCATATCGCAAATGGGTGATTGACCCTTCCCTCACTGCGGTTTCCTAATTTTATTACATCTACCTTTGAATATACTCTTATAACAAGACTTTAATTTAACAGGTTTTTATCTCTGGCCAGGGAGTGACATCCAATACCCATCAGGGTGGAGCCAAGGGCATTGCAGGAGCAGTAAAACTGAAAAAAATAAATCAACGAACCATAATCCAGAACATCAGAGACTCTATATCAACCACCTGGAACCAGGCCAGCCTAATCTCTCCCATCCTGAAGCTCAGGGAAATTTGCAGAAGAGGGGGTGGTAAGATTGTAAGAGCACAAGGATGGTAGGAGTAACGATATGCAAGATTCTCCACACAAGTTAGAGCTGAAGCAATCATAATTGGACTTTGCATGCCCTGTGCAATGTTTAACACACTATTGACCCCACAAGGTCTAGCGTTTGCTAAAGGCACTAGGATCCTTGGAGGCAAGGGATTGACAGCCACAGTAGTGTTCCTATGCTTAAAGGGAACACAGGAAATGGTTCTGGAAAATGCCACTGGGTCCTTGCACCTCATCGGAGAGGAGGACCTAGAGGAGAGTTTGGCATGCACATTAAAGGATGTTCCGGGGATGGGAGGGGAAGGTACTGGGGGATGGGGAGGGAAGGGGGGGTGGGGAGCACAGGGGGATAGGGGGTTCGAGAGAGGGGGGGGACCGGTATACCTGTTAAGTTTGTATGAGTGGAAATAAAAAAAGAGGATTATTTGGATAGTGTTATATTATCAATCTTTTATAGTGAATACTAGGATATCTGTTTCTGTCATTTATTCCTCTTCCACTATTATTTGGATAGGTTTGCAGTGTCAGGTCTGGTTTCCCTGCCATTAAGAGGATCAGAATCCATTCAGAAAATAATTGCTTTCCCATGGGTCTCACATACCTTTGTTGCTCCATAGATTCTTCATACCAGAGTTAATAGTGGCTTTTAGCATCCACTATTGGGATAGGTTCTTCATCCCTGCATTTCCCTTGAGCCACTTTTCTCTCTTCTCTTTTCCTCCCTCACCCCTATTAAGATTCTCTCACCTGGGCTGGAGAGATGGCTCAGGGATTAAGTCTCTGCCTTCCAAACAGAAGGATCTGAATTTACATCCCACGTCCCAGGTAAAATAAAAACGTCAGGCAGAAATGGCAGCCTATACTTCTGGCCCTGGTGGGCAAAGCCAGAAATGCTAGAAAGAAGCATAAAGGAGGTAGAAGCAATCCAGGAGGATTCCTGAAGTCATCTTAGTCCTCCAGAGTGGCACATAGTGTCCTCTGACACACACACACACACACACACACACACACACACACATTCACACACACACACACACACACACACACACAAGTGCGTGCACTAAATAAGTAAATAAAAATGAAAAAAGGATTTCTAGCCTTACTTCCTTTCCTTTATGGGATGTTCTTGACAGTGGCCTTATTTATCTATATAACTATGTTCCTTTGTCTCCACTATCTTGGGGTTTTCTTTCCTCTACTCCCCAAGTTATATTCCTTTGAGGTTATAATGGATATTATAGAGATATTTTTCACGAATATATCATTATGAGGGCTTAGTATTAGGTTCCACTTATAAAGGAGAACATGATGTCTGTCTTTCTGTGTCTGGGATACTTTGCTCTGTATAACTTCTCCCAACTCCATCCTTTTATCAGCAAATTTCATTAATTCATTTTTTGATAGCTGCATAATATTCCATTATGTATATGTACTACATTTTCATTATTCATTCATCAATTATTGGGCATTTAGGTTGACCGTGACTTTGCTATTGTAAATAGTGCTGTAATGAACATGTATGTACACATGTCTCTATAGTAAGATGATGCATTCTTTGGGCAGTGAGATCAAAAGTATTTCTAGGCTGAGTAGGATGGCCTATGATGGTTAGTGGGAATCCTGTCACAGGGATGACAAAGTTCATTGTTAGAAAGGCCCTGACAATACTTGATTTGGAGCTCATAAACAGCTTGCTACATGCACAAATGTGTGTGTGTGCATGTATAGTTGAGTGTGTGCATGTGTGTGTGGTGTGTATGCATTCACGCAAGCCCACATGTGTGCATTGTGAGAGGGAGTATTCTTGACGAGGCGTAGAAACAGCATTCATGGAGACAAGAACTGGAACCAAGAAGCTCATCCATCTACACAAAGTGGGGGAAGATTCTAGAGCTCTCTGAGGAATGAGGAGCACACCATATCATCCAGGCTTCAACATCTGACTTGAAGATCACTCATAAACCATAGTTATGTGACTGAAAAGAGTATAAAAAGTTAAAATGAATTTTGCTCAGGGTAGTAGGGATAATGTTTCTTTTTATCATTTTCTATATTTTCTTTGTATCCTACAATGGACATTCTTTTAAACTCAAAAAGGTGTATTTTTAAACTGTACTTACTGTACTTACTCTGAACCTCCATAGCTTTATTTAGGAAGTTATGAAGGATTTTGCAACTCAATTTCAACCCTGATGTTAATGATTAATAATGTACGATGAAAGAATAATAGCGAATGGCACAGCAGAATTCTCTAGGGAGTTCTTGAAGTCATGGGTGCGCATGCTCTTGGATTTTTAGAAAGACATTGAGCTTTATTCTTTTTTTGTACTCCAGTAGTATTAGAAAAATTCCAAGTAGCTAGAAGCCACAGATATGTGGATAGAAGTTTTGTGAGGATAGGAACCATTTTGATCTTCTCTAGCTGCATCCCTGGGGTCTTACAACAAATACCAAGATATAGGAAAATATGTACTGATAACTAATAATTGTCTTTTTCAGGGATAAAGCATAACAAGCTTTGCTCCAATCACTATAACTATAATCTCAGGCATCCTTAGAACATGTCCACAAGGCAGGCACTATTTGATTACAACTTTTTCAGGCTTAGAAATCTAAGGCACAAAAAGCTTAAACAATGGGCCCAAGATTGCTCTAATAGGCAAACTGTGGAGTAACCCAGATGGTAAATGCAGAGTGCTTGATTCCAGAGCCCATGATCTAACTGCACTGTTATGGTAGCTGTTCAATAAATGGAAGGAGGAATGAAGGAATAAGAGAAAGAGGTAGCACAGAGAGAAGACCCAGGGGAAATACCTTTCTGTTCTCTTTTTTTCTGTTTTTCAGGAGAGCATGTCACACATGGCAAAAATCCTCTCTGAATTCACTGGGGACCTCTTGCCAATAGTTAATGGAGATGCTTGTTCCTGTGCTAATCCATGGCTGGGAACTTGGTTCTGGTACTCCTGACCCAACCTCTTAAATTAGAGGGGTTGTTTAGCGTCCACTGTATATTCCTAGTGTCAAGTAAGAAGCTGGGTCAGCTGAGCCATTTACCAGAGTGCTTCCATCTGAAACACAAGAGGGCAGTATTTCAACAGGCCTGGGATTTTGAATGCATCAAAAAGTATGTTTCTAGTATTTTCTAAGGGGAAAATCTTGTTGGACTGATTATTTCAGCTCAAGAATTGTAGAGTCCAGGGAAGGATGCATTTTAATGACTCCAGGGAATGGATCAAATTAAACATATTATCCAGGATTTTCTTCCCTAGCTTCCTCTCACCCGCTGCCCAGAGCCTCAACTGTGCTGCATGAGCTCCACTGGTGCCGGAATCCCCCTCACTGCTAAAGATCCAAGGGCCAGAAAAGGAGGAAGCAGCTTGTCTTGGCATAGATCTTCCAAGGTCACCTTGCAGCAGGGTAAACCGAGAAAGTTGTGCTCAACCAGCTTGTCTGCAGCTGTACTGAAAGGGAAAATAAACTCAGATCCAGCAGCTGGATGAACTACACAGCCGGAGAGCAACTTTACATATACGATACCTGATTTTCCAAAACCTTGCCAGGAAAGCAGTACTAGTGCTCTTTCACATAAGGAAATGAATACAGTTTGGTTAGAAAAATGTGTTCAAGGGACTGGGGCGATGGCTTAGGGGTTTCAGCCTTTTCTGTGCAAGCAAAAGGACCTAGTTGGTCAGATGGATATGGTGGCAGCCTGGAATCCTGACCCTGGAAGGCAGAACCTGGGAGATGTCAGAGCAAAACAAGGTAGAGCAATACAGAATGATTCCTGATCTTACTCTTGAGTTTTTATAGGCACACACACCCAAGTGCCCTACTTACCTACACATACCTACACACACACACACACACACACACACACACACACACACACACACACTCAAGGTTATGGAGCTGGTAAGTGCATAGCTAAGTCTCACTCTAGAATGTCCAGTCTAGAGTTTCCCATGTTTATAAAGCCAACCTCCACATCCCTTTATTCCTGATTGTATCACAGAACACTTGCCAAGAACATTGAGACACTTGCTGAGAATACTGATTTTCCAAATGGGATAGTAGGCTAGATACTGAGGCCAGGCTTCCCTGGGTACCTTGAGGAAATTTCAAAATTGTACCCATTCTTTAGCCCCTGAAGCTCCAGAAATAATGGCATTTAGTGAGTGCTCTGTGCTTCAGAGACCAACTTAGTTGAATTTAACAAACAAAAAAAAAAAAATAGGTGGTCCTTGGTTGATTGAACAGGCTTACTCTTGATCATAAAGAGCTTCTCAACTACTCACTTTTATATAGAAGAGGTTTCTGGCTAGCTACTTATTAAGGCACATGCAGAGACTCACAAGTAAGTGCTGTAATTGCTTTCTAAGCTTTATTCTCTCAGATAAGAGACATAAGTGATTTTTAAAGGCAGAATGAACTAATCAATCAAAATAAACAGCTGCAATCTGATTTTAGAGTAATCCGCATGATAAGAGTTGGCCAAGGAGAAATAATTTCCTCTCACAGTGGGATAACATGCAAATGAAATTTCAACTGCAGGCTTCCTCACCTCACAGAATGTCACAGAAGTGCCAAGCAGAATGTGTTTGTGAATGGGAAAGCCAATGGTGTTATATTTTCTTTTTGGTTGTTCTCAATCTTGTTTTCATAGAAGACAGAACAGCTCTAAACATTTCTAAACATTTCAACCCATATGGTCCAATTCCCAAACTTTAAAATATTTACCAACTGCCCACAGACAATGTTTTAAAAGGGAAATAACCAATTTTATTGGGAAATATCTTCAGAAGCATTTTCAATGAATAAACTTTTGGCTGCCTGCCCTTCAGTATGGTTGAATGTATTCTAGTGAAGGCTGAACAATTGTTCATTACCCATATAAATATCTGAAATGTGTACTTGAGGGGAGGATGAGCTAGGTGACCCCGGAAGGTTCCAACAATTGTAAAATTCTTGTCACCGACACACATGAGTAACAATTGCCTTTGATATTAATAAAATCCATCCTATCATCCTACAAAGAGTCAAGACCAATAATTTAATTTTCCATACTCTTCAACTTTCTCTAGACCAATCTTCCAGCTCCCGCACACACAGCAGGCCATAGTCCATGAATAACATTTCAAATAAAAAGACAGAAAGGATGATTACTAAAAGTGGATCCCTCTCCCCTGAGACAAATGGGCTAGGAAACGGTCATCATATGTGAAATGAGAAAACTTTATGTTCTTCCTCATCATCCTGAGAAATGGCTGATATGTGACACACCAAACTATCCCCACAATCCTATAATTTTTTCTTTCATTTTTATGGCCTCAAACACTGAAGTCCTAGCAAAGAAAATGACTGTATTAATGCCCAAATGTGCTCCAGGAGGGATACTTGTGCATCTGTGGATCTTTCTGGACAAGTGGAGCACTGTCCTTGCTCACAGAACTGTGGTGGACACTTTATCCACATTACCCTTTCCTTCGCTTGTGGATCAAACATATCTTGAGGATTTGCTATGCACCAGGCACTGTTTTGGTACTCAGAATACAGCAGTGAATAGGTGAGTTGACGTTCCTGTTCTCATTTTACTGGGGTGTGGGAGAGCATAAGAAATGAGTAGAAAAGCAGTAATGGAGGCTGAGGTGAAGGTTCAGTGGGTAAAACACTTGCTGTGTAAGCAAAAGGGCCAAAGTTCAGATCCTTAGATCCCATGTAAAATGACAGCTGTGCAGTCCACCTGTAAAAAGTAAATACTATTACATCCAACCTCTGGAATACATTCCAGCTTTCCACTCCATGACAGAGGGTGAGAGTCATGTTGGGTGAAGATGAGGAGCAGAGGATGATCCTTAGCACAACTGGTAATGCCCAGGGAAAGTTGGATGCCACACTAGTCCTGTTGGAGAGTTCTGGGTTTGATTAGAGACTTCGTCTTAAAAAAATAAGGTGAAAGAGCAATTGAGGATGACCTGTGTGTGTGTACATGCACACATGAACATGAATACACACACACACACACACACACACACACACACACACACACAAACACACTCACTTCCCTTCACATACATATTCCCCTCCCACATATACAGGAAAATAGGAAAACAAAAATAAAAAGAAATAATGGTAATTAAAAAAAAACTGTGTGTGTGTGTGTGTGTGTGTGTGTGTGTCAGAAGGAACTGTGTACTCCTATGGAGGACCAAGGGTAACTTCGGGAATCATCCTGGATTTCTTCTACCTCATTTTTGCTTTGCTCTTGGGATTCTTGCCACTAGGGCCAGAAGTACAGGCCCTCCCCACCCTTGTCCCCATTTTTGGTCTGGCTTTTTTCTGTGGGGCCTGGGATCTGAACTCAGAACTTTCTGCTTGTGAGGCGGAGTCTTAACGCTTGAGCCATCTCTCTAGCCTTCGTAATTTTTTTTTTTTATGAAGAAAGTGAAACATTGAGTTGAGAAGGAAAGAGTCAGACACATAGTGTTGTACCATGAAGCCCTCTATGACAGCGACCTGAATAATGGGGGGGGGGATAGTTATGTACACATCTCAACAAGAGCATCCAGGTAGAGAAAATGCAAATATGCAGCTCAGAGGTGGAAACCACCTTGAGGTACTTGAGAAACATCAAAAAGACTAGCAGCAGGGGCTGGAGACAAGTTCAGGGGCAATGCACTTAATCTGGCATTTGGTTCAGTCCTCAGCACTGCAAGACTAAGATTCAAAGCGAGGGGGTGAGGGGAGTGCCATGAATGTGAAGCTTACCGTTGGAGAGGAGGTCAGGGGAAGAGGCCTGACTGCAAATAGACAGTGGCCGACTCTCAGTTCTTCTTTGGACCATGTTGATACAATCTCAGTGTGGGGTAAAGGACATTTTAGGACAGCTGTAGTTGCTGAAGCTGCTGCCATGTATTCGAATCTTATTTAGGGTACAAATTAGAATCTAATCATAATTATAATTGTCAGGAGTAGTCAAAGTTCTCTTTTTGTGGGCCTTAAGTTTAAAATGCCACTGGGGAAAAAGAACCAGCGCAAATAAACAAAGAGCAAAACAACCTTGCTTTGAAAACCCCACTGAGTATCTATTTTCTCTGAAACTGTAAGTGCAATGTCAATATTTCAAAATCTTTCAAGCACCACTGATTTTTTCCTCCTCCATTGTTTTAGTGACTCATCCACATAAGAATTTACTGCAGTCCCATCCAACATTTTTGTAAACATCATATTATTACAGCAACCTAAACTATAGCCCAAAAGGTAGTAACAGTGATAGCTTGGAATTCAGTAGCCTTAAGCTTGGTCACATGCACTACTACATCCCTAGAAAATATATATTTCTCTTTCCTTGTTTATAGAAATAGATAGAAAAGGTTAAGTTTCAAAAATGTTTTGAATGAGAAGCAGCAAAAGATATTTGAGGAAAGTCTCCCTGGGACTTGGCTGTTTGGGTGAAAGGTATCAAGATTCCAGCTCACAAACACAGAGAGCAAAATCAGAACCAGGTTAATCCTGTTCTTTCTCTCTTACCTTTCTCTATATAAGTACATTCTAAAAGCCAGCATCCTCCCTACATTGGCCTTCACCCTGTATCTTGAATGTATTCTGGGCTAGCTGACAGCCATTCTAACAAGTAGTGTGTCTTGGCATTTTCCTTGACCTCCCCTAACCACAAGGTCTTCTAGCATCTGGACCTATCAATCTCTCTGTTCTTCATATTTTCCAATGTGTCTGTCTCCCAGTCAGTCAGATATACTTGTAGAAAGAAACAAAATGATTAACATTCAGTGCGGCACTATCAATTCAGGGAGGCCCTAGCCCGGGCTTCCCGAATCTAGGAGGTCTGGCTATAGATAAGCCTGAGAAGAAACCATACAGGCAGTGGGATGGGCAACCAAATGGCGGGTAGATGAACAACCAATGGGAAGGAGGGATGAACAACCAATGGGAAGCGGCCATCTAACCTGGACACCCAGTAAACAGCTGAATGATTGGTGGCTGCTCCCCCCTCCCCTGAGTACAGGAGTGGCCACACCTGATTGGACCCCGACCCTATGTAAGCCCAAACACTTCCTGAGTAAAGTTGAGTCTGCAGCCAACTCCTCCTCTGTGTGCTGCTTCTCGCCAGACTCCCGGGGTGTGGGTGGTGACCCCGTTGCCGGTCGTCCATTCGCCTCGCACCCACGAGGCCCCGCCATCCCCCCCCAAGCCCCGCCATTCCCCCCATTCCCCCCGGGGGGGATTCAGCAACAATTCAGTTTTATCTTTTCTTTAACTTTTAAACTATGGTCTTCAGAACCAAAGAGTAGTAAGCTTTGGTGCATCAGTAAAGATTAATGAGAGCTAAGAACAGCTGATGACTATGTCATCCTCCTTATTTCAGAGTAGGAGAGTCATGTGGGGTGAAGGTAAAGGAGCAGAAGATCACCCTAAACACAACTCTGAATGCAGACAGGCCACATGAAAAAGCTGACTGGATAGAGACCCGTGAACACAGATGATCGGCTTTGAGCAAGAAGGCACAATACAGCTTTAGGCTCTTCCTCCCTGTCTGCTCTGCACACAGTAGACACCATTGGTATGCTTCACTTAAAGTGACCAATGCAGACATTTCTCAACCTTGTCATCATTCCGGGATGCAGGTAATCTCTTCCTCATGAAACAGGAAAAGTGACATTGAACTAGAAAAGGATTGACCTGTGTGTAGCTCAACATGTGGAAAACGATCCTGGTTCCTCACTTAGTGTGACAAACTGTGATGATTGGCATCTAGTCCAGGGGGGTGCAAGAATCTGAGGCTACCCAAAGAAATAGAGCTCTTTCTTCATCATTTGGAGTGCTGTTCAGAAGCCTTGAGAAGCAAGGTATCCAGTGAGTGGGTTTAAGTCTTAGGAGAGGCAGTCATAGGTCATACAACTTTTTTTGAACTTTGAGAGTTTGTAGGGACTTAGTGTGCTGCATAACTGGACTCTGTAGCTGAGTTTTGATTGGTGGAAACTTCACTAGTAACTTTGGGCTTAGGGTGCTAGTAAGTGGAATCTGAAGAGGTTTTGACATTTTGGCTAATGGCATCTTTATCCAAGGCAAGTAGCTGTTTTTATATAGGACAGAAAATGTCAGGCTTATAAGTATGTAAGAGCTACATACACATTTATATCAGAGACAGAGAATCTTTTTTTTCAGTTTTTAAATTTCATTCATTTTTTTAGCTAGGTATACAAGCTCAGTGAGTGAGTAGCCTCATCCCCTTCCTTCTCCCTTCCCCTCCTCCCTCTCTTTCTCCCTTCTATCCCCTTATCTCATCCTCTCTCCCTTATCTTTTTCTATCTTCCCCCTTTCCTCCCTTTCTTTTCTTTTTTGGTATTTCCCACCTGCTCCCTCCCCCCCTGTCCATCAGCTTATATGGGCCCTGAAGTTTCCTCTGAGTCATCTACTTTATTGAAGGTTCAGGACTCTGTGTTATATCTTGGGATCTTTTCTTGGGCCACCCACTAATATGGGCTGTATCTATCTATCTCCTCACCTCGAAGGATCTTACTGTCTGAAGCCATCTCCCCTGAGATCCTCACTAGTCTATGGGGGCTTGTTGACATGTTAGCTATTGTGTAGATGAGGTAAGGTCAAATCTCATTGCACCTAGCTCTTGCCTGTCTTGAGTGGAGTATTTTGTCCAGTGGTAGACCTCCCCATCTTTAGGCTCTTACAGTCTTGCCACCCCCTTTTCTACGAAGTTCAATGAGATTCAGGATGGAGAGAGATTTGGCTGGTCTGGTTCTGAGTGAATATTGTAAGAAACTGGTGTTCTGAATTATGGTTGGTTGTTATCAGTTTTGTAGTTCTTGCATTGCACTGGGCTGCATCCTGTTGGGGTGTTGAGGTCTTCTCCTAACCAAAGGTAAAAAGGGGTCTTTATATAAGAAGAGGCTTAAAAGTAAAGGGAAGGAACCCTGGGGTCCATAGAAGCCCATAGGCAGAAGGGTGAGAGGGCGTAGAAGATAATGGTGAAGGGAAGGGAGGAGATGGAAGAGAGGAGGGAGGGAAGGTAGCTGGGATGAACATCCAATATGCTTGTAAAGTAGAAAAAAAGTAGAGGGAAGAATAGGAGTAGGACACAGTAGTGAGTGGGGTCAGTCTCCCAGTTGCCAGCCAGCTACCATCTAACTCTTGGCCTGTATCCCTTCCATGACTGGGGAGATATGCTCAGCACTTCAAACCTGTCCAATCCCCAGTGAACAGGTGGGGAAGTGACAGTGAGCAGTGTCAGATGTCTTGCTGCTTACAGGTCATTCATGACCATGGCCTAATTTCTCTATTGAATTGTGCTTCTTTTTTTTAAATTTATTTTTTACACTCATACAAACTTGATAGGTACCCCATTCCCCTCCCTCCACCCATCTCTGGATCCCCTTGCTCCTTCCCCTTTTTTTCCCCTGTATTATATCTTGGGATCTTTTCTAGCTCTAGCATTGCCTAGAGCTCTTTTTGGTGTTCCCCTTTAGTATAGGAATACTATTGTGGCTGTTAATCCCTTACCTCTAAGGATCCTAGAGCCTGTGATCCATGCCAGACTTTGGGGAGTCAATGACATGTTGGTCATTGTGCAGGTCATGCAAAGTCCTATTATGATTACTTCGGCCCTAACTTGTGTAGAATAGCTTGCATATCGTTGCTCCTCCCCATCTTTAGGCTGTTACAATCTTACTGCCCCCTCTTCTGCAAATTTCCCTGAGCTTTAGGATGGGGAGAGATTAGGCTGGCCTGATTCCTGGTGATTAATGTAGGGCCTTTGATGTTCTGAATTATGATTTGTAATTTTTTTTCTTCTTCTTCTTCTTCCAGTTTTGCTGTTCCTGCACCACCCTTGGCTCCATCCTGATGAATATTGAATGGGAGAAAATCTTCAGAGAATCTTTTTAAAAAAATTTTAAAAAAATGTTCCACCTCTATAGTCATTAGGGAAATGCAAGTTAAAACCATCCTGAGATATCATCTCAACCCAGTCAGAATAGCTAAATCTAAAGCACAAATGACAAATGCTGACAAGGGTATAGGGAGACAGGCTCCTTCATTCATTGCTGGTGGGAATAAAAACTTGTACAAGGTCTTTGGAGACCAGTGTGGAGATTCTCTATCTGAATGGTGCTCTGAGCCACAAACTTGTGATCTGTTATCATGCCAATACCATGCAATTCCACATAACTTTATAAAGAGTCTTAAAATCAGGATGAGTTCCCTTCATTCTTTTTTAGCATTCTCTTGTCTATTCTAAATCTTTGTATTATAATACGTATTTTAGAATTTTCCATTTTCTATAACCCTATGCCCACCAGGGGAATTTATATAGAGATTGCTTGAAACTTAAAAACTTACAAATCATTTTGAAAGAAATGACATTAAGTATTCTAATTCTATGAGCATGTCCTTTCCATTTACTTAAGATGTAATTTTTTTCCCCTCATAGTATCTTGCTGCTCAATGTACAGGACTTTCAAATGTCTGTCAATTTACCTCATTTGTTTTATAAGTATTTTGAATGGTATCTCAAATTTCTCACTTCTGGGTACCTATATCTGAAAGCATTATTTCTTTAGACTTCTATAAATATGGAGTGCTGTGTGATTGAATTTGCAATGTTTAATAAGCATCATTTGGGACATAAGATGCTCCCTGATCATTATGTGTCATCATTTTATCCAGGTCTACTTCATTTTTCCAAAGTTATATTGCATATCTTTTTTTGTAACTATGCTTGTGAAACACATTGGTCTGTTGCTTTCTTCCCTAGTACATTTTTCCCTGAACACCAAGTCATAAAATAAACTGTATTGCTTCCAATTGGCCCATCACACTCTGTTCGAACGTTTTACATCCATAAAAGTCTTCAAATACTTCTGAATTTCTCCAACAAAAAGCATTTAAAATCCACAAAAGCCACATAGCCAGATTTAGCAGCTATATCCCGCTCCTGGTACCAAATACTATTGCAATTACTCTACATAGTTGCTGATAAAATCACCATCAAACATCTTAAGGGAGTGAGGGGTTTATTCTCTTATGATAGTCCAATTACAGTTTTTACTCCAGCTTAACAGGAGAGCTCATGCAGACAGAGAATCACATTAATCATTTGAATCTTGACAAAAGCATCAAGGTTATTCAGTTGGTCAGTCAAAGGGTTTGAGGGAAAGGAATGGAAAGCCACTTTATGATATGCAGCTTTTATTAAGAGAAGAGAACCTGTTGTGTATGTTACTCTGGCATATGAAAAAAATATCAGAGTCCTAGCAGTCACTGACAGGCTAAGGGAACTATAGCTAAGGGAAGAAAGGAGTTAGGGTATGGGGTGAGGGTGGCTGAAATTCCATCTTCTAGGGAGAAAAGTCTGAAATGGCTATGATGGTCTGTTTAAAGATTTGCTTTATTCCAGCTAGAGTAGAATTATTTTTATACCTATGTAAAATTCAGCTTAAAATACATTAGTTGACATAAATGCAAAAGAGAACCTACAAAACTTTCTGCAAAAAAGTATCTCAGTGACTCTTCTGTAGGTGATTTTCTCCATAAAATCATCAACATCACAGTTAAAAACCTATTTTTAAATAGTATTGTTAGGGGCTGGAGAGATGGCTCAGGAGTAAGAGTCTGCTCAGCAAACAGAAGGTCCTGAGTTCAGATCCCAGGTCCCACTTCTGGCCCTGGTAGATGGGAAATCCCAGAGTGAAACAAAAAAGAAGTAATTCAGTATGATTCCTGAAATTACCCTTGGTCTTCCACTAGGACACATAGTGCCCTCTGATACACACAGACATATGCACACACACAACACACACACACACACACACACACACACACACACACACACACTAAAGTTTAAAAAAGTAACATTGTTAGGGAGTGAAAGACAATGCACAGTCTGGGAGAAAACATTCAAAAGATTTACTCTCAGAATATGTCAAGAATCCTTACTGAATCAACAACAAGACACAGTTTGTTACTCAAAATACTTGCAAATGATTTAAATAGATGCTGACTGAAGACATTAGATGTGATGGTGGGGCGGTACATTTAAGCCCATGCAAATTGCTCTACACTGTCTATTAATAATTGGGAGGATGTAATGATATGGTGTAGAGCTGCCATTTCGTAAAGCCCCTGGTTAGCTAGAGAGACCTCCAGTTTTCACTCCCTAGTAACTCCCAGACAACTCCTCAGCATCTGAGACCATAAAAGACCACAGTCCTGCCCTCTTCCTGCATTCTTCAGTCTTTCTGATTACCTCTCTTCACTTCTTCTTCCTGCCACACTGTCATGCCAGTTCTTTCACTATTCTCTCTGACCTTAAGCTATCTCTTCTGTTCCATTTTGATGCTCTCCTACCTTAAGACTAAACTATTACTTCCTTAGCCACCAGGCCTTCTGCTCTAAAGAAATTCTTTCTTAACATATTCAGTGCCAGCATGGGGTTACAAATAAAATGAAATACACAGTTAAAAAAAGATATTCAGGGGTGGAGAGGTGGCTCAGAGGTTAAGCCTCCGCCTTGCAGGCGGAAGGTCCTGAGTTCGGATCCCAGATCCCACGTATAGACGCCAGGCGGAAGCGGGGCGGCCTGCGCTTCTGGTCCTGGTAGGGCGGAGCCTGTGAATCCCGGGGCAGAAGGAGATGGAGGAGTCCATGGTGGTTCGCGAATTCGTCCGTAGTTCTACACATACACAGACACATGCACACACAGACACACACACACGCGCGCACATACACACGCACATGCACACAATTGAATAAATAATAAAAAAAGTCTAAAAAAAAGATATTCAGTGTCATTATCTCTTTATTCATGGACTGTCACATGATACCAATGCACAGTCAGGGTAGCTCTCCATTCTTTTCCTCTGCTGACTTAGCAATAACCATGAGAAAGATGGTCAAAATCTTGAAAGACAGACTATTAAAAACTTAGTCTTCTTTCTGCCTGGGACTCTGTCCATGAAGGAAGGCCCTGTAGACCAAGCCCCAGGCTCCAGGTCACCACTGATCCCAGCTTATCACACCAGCCAGCCTGCTCTAGTGCAGGGGAAAGCCTCTAGGCCACGCCACAGGTCCCAGGAGATCTGCACTACAACTCCCATGGCTCTTTCCATCCAGAAGCGGCCCAGGGAGGACACCCTGCTCCTCCGAACTCAACAGAGTCCAAAGAAAACCCAAGCAAAGTTCTTGGAGACAAACGCCATACATCTGAAGTCCTCTAAAATCATCCTATCACATGGGAGAGATTTTTCACATCCAGCTCAAAGATAAGTAAACCCTTTTTATCATCTTGTTCCTTCTAATTACTAGTCACTGTAGTTTAACTTTCCCATATTCACCCCAAAAGTATACAACTTCAGGGACTATACCATTTACCCTCACATATCACCAAGGTACTTAACTGAAAAAGTGCACTACTACATTAATTTTCATTCCCTGTCTACTAAACCTGACTTAATTGATGTACTAACAGTGAAATAGCCTCATCTAGGAAATAACACCAATTCCAGACAAGCATACCCAACTCCAAGGCAAAAACTAGTAATAACTGTTCAAGAGTAGTAATACAAATTAATTCATATCAGTCAAAAACACACAGAAACTGAAAGACGGTCTTAAGAGGTAAAACAACAATTCGCATGCAGGTCATAGTGCAAATCCATGAGAAACAAAAACCAAGACAACAAATCTCCTACCAAAAGAATTATCTTGAGCCCAGAACTCACAGAGAATCTTATCAGCAGAACTAACGAAGCAGAAAACAGAATTTCAGATCTGGAAGACAAAGTGGAAGAATTAACCAGTTCAATGGAAGAGGTCGTTAAAGCCAAAAAGATATTTGAGAAGAATATTCAAGAGTTATGGGACACCTTGAAGAAGCCTAACATGCTCATTCATGAAATACCAGAACAAGAATCCCAAAATACCACACCTGAGGAAATTTTTCAAATTATCATCAAGGAGAACTTTCCTCATCTAAAGAAAGAGAGGCCCATCCAAATACAGGAGGTATTCCACACACCAAGCAGATATGACCAAAATAGAAACTTGTCATGGCAAATAATAGTCAAAACACTCCACATTCAAGACAAAGAAAAGGTGCTGAGAGCTTCAAGGGAAAAAAAAAAACAAGTCACTTTTAAAGGTAAACCTATTAAAATAACAAATGATTTTCCAATAGAAATAGTAAAAGCAAGAAGAGCATGGAGAGACATACTTCAAGTACTGAATGAGCAAAAATATCAACTCAGGCTGATATACCTGGCAAAACTACCAGTCATGATCAAGGGAGAAAAAAAATTTTCCAACACAAAGGCAACTTGAAGGCTTACATTTCTACCAAACTAGACCTTCAAAAACTGCTAGAAAAGATATTCAAGCTTGAAGAAAAGAACAAGCATATCCAGGAGGACAGAAGGGAAGTATAAGACCACCAAAACCTAAAAGTCAAATAATACACTTATGAAAGCCACTAAACGTAAAAGGTGTCCAGAATTAAAAGTAATTCCTCCATTATAACACTAAATGTCAATGGAATTAACTCGCCAATTAAAAGACACAAATTACAAACTTTGATTAGAAATCACAATCCATCAATCTGCTACCTTCAGAAAACACATCTAACCACAAAAGATAGGCACATCCTAAAAATAAAATGCTGGTCAAAAATTCTGCAAGCTAATGGAACTAGGAAATAGGCAGGTGTAGCTATTATGCTATTGGACAAATTGGACTTCAAACCAAAAAAATCATAAGAGACACAGATGGCTACTACGTTTTAGTCACAGATACAATTCACCAAGAAGACTTGACAATATTGAACATATATGCACCTAATAAGGGCTCCTCCACATTCATGAAGCTAACACTACAGTGTCTAAAGCAAGAAATCAACCCCAAAATGATAATTCTTGGGGATTTTAATACCTGCCTTTCAACATGGGATAGATCAACAGGTAAAAAACTTAACAGAGACACTTTGGAACTTAATCAAATTCTTACTGAAATGGACCTTGATGATCTCTATCGACTTTTCATCCACGCACCAAAGAATACACATTTTTCTCAGCAGTACACGGAACTTTCTCCAAAATAGACCACATATTGGGACACAAAACAAATCTCCACATATACAGGAAAGTTGAAATTCTAGCCTGTACCCTATCAGACCACCATGGTCTAAAGCTTGACATCTGCAACACAACAAACAGCAGAAAATATACTAACTCCTGGAAACTAAACACTATGATTCTGAATGAGTATTGGGTTCAGAAAGAAATCACAAAGGAAATTCAAGATTTCCTAGAAGTGAACGATAGCGAAAATACAATTAATCAAAATCTTTGGAACACAATGAAACTGTCCTAAGAGGTAAGTTTATAGGTCTTAATGCCTATATCAAAAAAATAGAAACATCATAAATAAATATCTTAAAAATGCAGCTTTAAAGCTTTAGAGAAACAGGAGCAATCCAATCCCACAAACAGTAGAAGAAAGGAGATTAGCAAAATCAAAGGAGAAATATCTGAAATTGAGATAAGGAAATAATACAGACAACCAACTAGTCAAAAAGCTGGTTCTTTGAAAAAATCAATAAGATTGATATGCCTCTGGCTAAAATTAACCAAAAACAAGAGAGAGGAAACCCAAATTAACAAAATTAGAAGTGAAAATGGAGTTATCACTACTGATACACGAGAAATTCAGAGAATTATAAGGTCATATTTCAAAAACTTATACTCTGTGAAATTTGATAACACAAAAGAAATGGATGAATTCCTAAGTAAGCATACTTACCAAAATTGAATCAGGAAGTTTTAAATTATTTAAATAGTCCTATAACATATGAGGCAATCGATGAAATAATCTCGAATATTCCCACCAAAAAATGTCTTGGACATGGATTCAGCGCAGAGTTCTACCAGACATTTAAGGAACAACTAACACCAATACTCCTTAAACTGTTCTGTCAAATTGTGAAGGAAGGAACACTACCAATTTCTTTCTATGAAGCTAATATCATATCAATCTCAAAACCTAATAAGGATACACTTAAAGAAAAAACTATAGGCCAACCTCTTTGATGAACACAGAGGCAAAGATTCTCGACAAAATCTTAGTGAATTGGATTAAAAAACGTATCAAAAAGATCATTCACTGTGACCAAGTAGGCTTTATCCCAGGAACACAAGGTTGGTTCAACATACGCGAATCAATAAATGTAATTCACCATATAAACCAGTCCAAAGGGGCTGGAGAGGTGGCTCAGGGGTTAAGCCTCTGCCTTGCAGGCAAAAGGTCCTGAGTTCGGATCCTAGAGCCCACGTATAGACGCTGGGTGGAAGCACTGGTGGCCTGCGTTTCTGGTCCTGCCTGGAGGGCGGAGCCTGTGAATCCCTGGACAGAGTAAACAAGGAGGTGGAGGCGGTCCATGCTGGTTCCCGAATTCGTCCGTGGTTCTACACACACATACACATACACACACACACACACACACACACACACGCGCATAATTAAATAAATAAATAAATAAATAAATAAAGTTAAAAAAAAAACCAGTCCAAAGTCCAAGACCACGTGGTACACTCTGTAGATGCAGAAAAAGCCTTTGACAAGATCCAACAGCCTTTTATGATCAAAACCCTAGAGACAGTTGGAATGGAAGGAACCTTTATCAACATAATAAAAGCTGTATACAACAAGCCCACAGCAAGGATTATACCCAATGGGGAAAAACTTGAAGCATTCCTGCTTTGATCAGGAACTAGATAAGGCTGTCCACTCTCACCACTTCTATTCAATATTGTACTTGAAGTCCTAGCTGGAGCCATAAGACAAGAGAGGGAGATAAAAGGGATTCAAATCAGCAAGGAAGAAGTCAAGTTATCTCTATTAGCAGATGACTTGATCATATACCTGAGTGATCCTAAAAACTCCACAAAGAAACTCATGGAACTAATACAGAAATTCAGCAGGGAGGCAGGTTACAAAACAAACGTACATTTTCTGGATCTGGGATACTTCACTTAATATAATTGTTTCTAATGACATCCATTTCCTGGCAAATTCCAGTAATTCATCATTTTTGATGGCTGAGTAGTACTCCATTGTATAGATGTACCACGGTTTCCTTATCCACTCGTCAACTGTTGGATATTTGGGCTGATTCCATGACTTTGCTATTGTAAACAGTGCTGCTATGAACATGGTCGTGCTTGTGCTATCGAGGTGAACCTCTGCTGTATGGGGGGGTTATTCCCAAAAGTGGAATAGCAGGGTCATATGGGCATTTCAATCTTTAATTTCTTTAAGAATCTCCAGATGGTTCGCCAGAGTGGCTGTATGAGCCTGCATTCCCACCAGCAATATAGGAGAGTTCCCCTCTCTCCACATCCTCTCCAACATTTGTTGTTGTTTGTATTGTGGATTTTTGCCATCCTGATGAGATGATGAGTGAGATGATATCTCAGGGAAGTTTTGATTTGGATTTCCCTGATGGCTAAGGAAGTGGAGCATTTTTTCAAATATTTGTTAGACATTTTAATTTCATCCCTGGTAAAGTTTCTTTTAAGTTCCAGGGCCCATTTTTTAATTGGGCCATTGGTTTCCTTGGTGTTTAGTTTTCTAAGTTCTTCGTGCACTCTGGACAGCAGAGTTCTATCAGATGTGTGGTTAGTGAAGATTTTCTCCCATTCTGTGGGTTGCCTTTGAGCTCGCGTTATAATCTCTTTATCTGAACAGAAGCTCTTTAATTTCACTAGATCCCAACTGTTGAGAGTTGGTAGCAGTGACTGTGCCATTGGATGTCTGTTTAGGAACTCTTGGCCTAGCCCAATCAGCTCGAGGGAGTTCCCTATCCTTTCAACTATGGTTTTTATAGTCTCTGGCCTGATATCAAGGTTCTTGATCCATTGCAGGAGCAGCAAAACTGCAAAAGAAAATCAACAAACCACAATCCAGAACTTCAGAGACTCTATATCAACCACCTAGAACTAGGCCAGCTTAATCTCTCCCCATCTTGAAGCTCAGGGAAATTTGCGGAAGAGGGGGCGGTAAGAGTGTAAGAGCAAAAGGATGGGAGGAACAATGATATGTAAGATACTCTATACTAGTTAGGGCTGAAGCAATCATAATTGGACTTTGCATGCCCTGCACATTGTCCAACACACTATTGACCTCACAAAGTCTAGCATCTGCTAAAGGCACCAAGACCCTTGGAGGTAAAGGATTGACAGCCACAGCAGTATTCCTATACCTAAGGAGAACACGGGAAAGGGTTCAGGGAAAGGCCACTGGGTCCTTTACGTCATCGGAGAGGAGGGCCCAGAGGAAAATCAGACATGTACAAGAAAGGACTCTCTGGGAATTGGGGTGGGAGGCACTGGGGGATGGGGAGGGAGAGGGGTGGGGAGGGGGAGCAGGTGGTACAGGGGGAGGAGGAGGGAGGGAGGGAACTGGTGTACCTAATGAGTTTGTATGAGCTGAAATAAAAAAAAAAAAAGAAAAAAACAAACGTACAAAAATCAGTAGCCTTCCTATACGCCCAGGATGAAAAAGTGAAAAAGCCCTAAGAGAAACAATTCCATTTACTATAGCTCCCTTAGTATAGCTCCCCTCCCCCAAATGAAATACGTTGGTATAAACCTAACCAAGGAAGTAAGAGACTTTTACAATGAAAACTTTAAAACCCTAAAGAAAGAAATTACAGAAGATACCAGAAGGTGGAAAGACTTCCCATGCTCCTGGATTGGCAGAATCAATATCATAAAAATGACCATCCTACCAAAGGCAATATACAGATTCAATGTTATACCAATCAAAATCCCAAAGCAATTCTTTAAAGAGGTTGATCAAATAATCTCACAATTCATATGGAGGCACAAAAGACCCAGGATAGCAAAGACAATCCTGAGCAACAAAAACACTGCTGGAGGTATCAACATACCAAATCTGAATCTATACTACAAATCCGTAGTTATAAAAACAGTCTGGTACTGGCTCCAAAATAAACCCACAGATCAATGGATAAGGGTGAAGCCCCAGATATAAACTCACACAATTATAGCCATTTGATCTTTGACAAAGGGGCCCAAAAAATCCAATGGGAAAAACCAGCATCTTCAACAAATGGTGCTGGCAAAACTGGTTGTCCACATGCAGAAGATTAAAACTTGACCCGTATTTGTCACCATGTACAAACTTATGAACTTTCAACAAGACAATGTCTAGCATCATAGCAAAGCTTAAATCAAGCCTATTTTTCTCAGTCTGTTTCTCATGGGGTATCTGGCAGGAGTAATAAACTGAGGGTTCTGGAATATAATTTGCCCAGGTGTCATAGTTGGGCACAGGTACATTAAAATAGTTGGGCACAGTTGAGGCTTCGATCTCTGGGCATATTTGTAGATAATTAGTGGTTGAGTTAGGCCCAGAGCAGACCTGAAAGAGATTGTCTAGCTAATGGGGAAGGCCCAGCCCATGGTGGGTGGGATTAGGTCTTGGGTTAAATACAGACAACTGGTTGAGGAAGTTGGCATCCTTGTGTACACTTGAGCAGACATGCTGGTCTGGCAAGTAAGATTGTCCCTCTCTCAGCCATTATGTAGAGATGGTGTGGCCAGTTCCCTTGGCCTAGGTGTTAATGTGAGCTCTCCTGTCAAGCTGGACTGAGAGCTGTAACCAGATAATTGTAAGAAACAATAAACCCCTTGTTCCCTTATTTATTTATCAGCAACCATGCAGGCAAACTGCAATGCCAAGATATATGCTGACTTGACTGCCAAGAACTGATGTGTTCTTTAAAACAAGAGAATGTAAAATTGCTACCTGGATAACCTTTAATGCTCTCTTTTATCCCCTCCAGAATGAGGTGTGTGAATACAGCTGAACTTTTAAGATGATGAGAGAGCAATATCTATTTTAGAGAAAGAAAACTCAACTGCAGTTACTTAAAGATTCTACTTTGACAGGGAATGTTTCCTAGGAATGACAGGGAATAGATTCCAAATAGCAACAAACTGGGAAGGTGTAGTTTGGGTATTTGATCTCATTCAGCTCTTAACAAAGGCAAGATCATATGATTTTAGATATCTATATTCAAGGACTTAGCTTTGGAGCTATAGCTGCAATACAGAAAATGCATGATAGAAGCAGCTTTACACTCGGACTGGGAACATTTTATTATTGACATTCCATTAGAATATCTTAGTGCTTCATTTCATCTTACCACAGAATCTCTAATGAACTGTTTTGAAGATTGTGACTGCCCATAATATGGCATGGAAAGTATGGCCTTTGAGTTAAATTATGTTCTATTCAATTTCATAGCATTCTAGGGACAAAAATCATCATTGTTCACTGGACAGGAAGGAATAATGCTCAATATTGAGGGAAAAGTTTTATGAAGCAGGAGCTGTACTATTAGACAAATAGTTGATTTTTTTCCCCTTAGGAACAATGCCACACCCTCTTGTAGACCATACAACCAATGGTAAGCCTCATGAGTTGAAAGAGAAGCACAGGAACTAAGGAAGCATGTCTGTCTCCTAGCGAGTCTAATGATTGTGGAGCTTGAGAAGCATTAATTACATTAAAACAGTGGTTCAGCATCACTGGTGAACTCGTTAGAAATGTAAATTCTCAGGCTTCACTGAGACCCACTGAATCAGAAACATCTAGTGAGCCCAGTAATCTATATTTACAATGAGCCCTCCCTCCAAGAGATCCGTGTACACTCTCAAGTTAGAGAGTTCCTGTGGTTGAGGAGCTGTATGTCTTTGTGCCAATTCATGATTCCATGTGAGACGTGAGCATAGAAACTACACATGTGAAGTTTTTTTGACCTGCCTTTGCTAGTCTTTCCTGATTTTCCTTTCTTCAGGAGCTGCCTGCATATGGCAAATATGTTGTTTGGGCCAATCATTTCCAATATGTGGCAAGATTGAAGGGCAAGCACTGCCTTTGGCTAGATAGTTTTAATGGTTGGAAAGTTTAATTTAGGCAAGGGTATGAAACCCATTTGCCTCTCACAGCTCTGCTGGGCTCCCAAGAGCACTGCCATTTAATAGCTGATTTCCTTCTGTCTGCTTATTTCCCCTCTGGTTCTGCACTTGGGCCAGGAAGAGGGTTAATATATATTATGTTTCTGAACACTAACCTAGGGGGCAATTGTTTCAAAGAAATTTAGACAATTAAGGTGCTTAGAAGGTAAACACCCTATCTATGAAAATGCTTTGGTGCATAGATAAAGAATAGATATTATTTATTAGATTCTGCTGTTCAGAGACTCAGAATGTTCCTAAACACCTCTACTATTATAAATTCATTTGTTAATAAGAAATGGTCAAGGAGAATAATGCTATTTATATCACTGTCTGAGACTTGTCCATAAGTAGTGAGAACAGGAAGGAACAAGGACCCTCCCAACTAGGTCATTGCATTGCTTTTTCATGTACAATTACTTTAAAAAGTCAGGGCTCAGGTAAACCTCTAGATTCTTCATAGATTCAATTTATTATTATCCATTCCCAATCACAGATGATTAAGATATACTCAAACTTGAGGATATCTAAAATGGAAGATGCTTCCAGAAATGGAGAGAGGCAAACAGCCAGAAGAAAATTTTCAACCTGATTTTTTACTTTTATGAATAATAAGCGTGAGAATTTCTCCTCTTCTGACTATATTTTTGTGATTAACTATGCAATTTCACCTTTTCTTTTTATAGCCTCTGGGTCTCTAGGATTGAATTAGTTGCATGTCAATAAACTCTATATTTTCATTATCTCAACAAAACTGTGCCACTTCTGAAGATTAATTGTTGAAGTTCAGAAGAAGACACAGCCGCAGGGAAGAAAATAAAATATGATGGCAGTTAGGCTCAGGCTGTTGTGACTCACCGAATATTTCCTCGGTGTATAAGTTTCCTAGCTTTTTTCTTTAAATGAGGATTTAATCAGAATCAGATAGTTATTAACCTTCAGAACCAATAAATATGAGTAAGTAAGTATGATTGTCCACCAAGATTCTGCTCAACTCAGTCCAGCATGAAGGGCCATGTTCACATAGAATAACTTAGTAAGCAGAATGACTGTGATAACAAGAGCCATCCAGCATTGGCACAGAGAAAAAAATGAGATCAGAATAAAACATAATCCTTGGTTTATGAGCAGGTCATACTGACTCCATTCTAAAAGTTCATCTCTTATCAGCTGCTTGGAATTCAAAGTGCCTCAAATCCATCTTATTGACAAAGATCATACCCCCTCATCTAATCCTTTGGGAACATTTTTAGATCCTTGGTCTGCCCACACATTCAGAATGAAGGATTATATATTTGCATTAAGAATCTGTGTTATTCTGGTGGCATAGGGAGCTCAGTCAAGCAAAAGAAATAATGAATATCAAATAGTTGTTTATTTGGGATGTTTTAGAGAACAAAGTGATAGAAGAACTTTGAATTTCTATGTGCTTTCAAGTGTTCTAGAAGTTGAGGACATGAATGCCTTCAAGAGAGTTTCTTTTACATAAAGTTTCTATAAAATTTTGAGTTATTACTTCTCATTCAAGATAAAGTACTTTTTTAGGGATGGATGAGGGTATTTCCAGCAGCAAATGGGCCAGCATCAGGAAGAAGAACAGATGAAAAGCATAGGGTTAAATCTCTCTCTGCCTCTCTCTGTCTCTGTCTCTCCTTGTGCATGCATATGCTGCTTTAGAAATAGAGTTGTTGGGGGGGGCATGACAAAGTTGATAAAGTGTTTGCCTTGCAAGCACCAGAACCAGAGATCTATCCCCAAAATTCACATAAAAAAGATGGATGTGGTGGTGCAAAGCAGATAGGAGGATCTCTGGGTTTGCTAGCTAGCCAGTCTAACCTAATGGATGGGTTCCAAGCCAATGAGATACTCTTTCTCAATGACATAAATGGGGTTCCTGAAGATAACATCTGAGGTTGTCCTTCAGCCTCCACACACATGCACACATGTGTGCATTCACCCCTCGGCACACATGCACACCTCTATCAACACAAATGTGCACGCACACACGTACACACACAAGTTGGCTTTAGTAGAATTAATTAAACTTTGAGAAAGTCAACTAACAGAAGAGAGAGAGAGAATACTTATTTCAATGAGATAGATGCATGATTTCTCAAAGTGTATTTAATCAAAATGTTGTCACTTCTTGACTTGGGGAGACTACATGAACAGTGTTCTGGAAGTTGGGTAGCAAATAATTTACAAATTTTTGGTAACTCCCAAGGTGATGTTTGTAACTATGATCCTATAAAGGAAAAGTGACTTACATATCAACTAGCCTGGGTAAATTTTGGCCTTGCAACTTTTATGTAACTTGGGTATCATTCAGAGGCAAATTAGAGACGCCTAGATCCTTGTACATTGGGACTACTACTAAATTCCTGGCCTGAATTGATTTCCCCTTCTCTGTATGGGTTCAGCCAGTGTCTTAGTGGTGGGGCAGTTAAAGCACCAGGGGGATAACTCCTGCTTCTTTACAAATTACTCATGAATTTTCAAGTGTGCCTGTTGGCTGCTGATAGTGGCAGCTTCCTGAGGCCTCCTACTGGATAATGCTCTTGGACATGGTTTCTGGAGAGACAGCAAATGAACTGAACTCCTTGTCCAGCATGTCAGATCAAAAGCAAACAGGCAGGGTTGTGCCAAGTTTAATTCACAAAAATGGCCCCAAGGAAATGAATGCAAGTGTAAGCCAGGCTGCTCCGTACAAAGATAGGCAGCCCTATCTCTTGTGTGCCTGCATCTGTAACAAGCATCTGTTGCATGGCAAATCACTTCGAGCTGAAAAACGATTTGAGAAAAGGCAGATGTGAAGAGGCAAAGTACTCAGGTAGTACTCTGCCATAACAAAAGATCCTAGAGGACCCTAGATAACAGGAAACCTCAATTACTGCAGAGCTCATTTCTGACTTGTAAAAGGACAAGTTTGAAATGCATATCTATTTCCCATGGTTTATAATTAACAATTAGATTTTCTTTGTAAATAAAACATTGCATTTGTCTTTGCTTTGACAAGTAAGTTTCACTGAGTGGCTTAATTCTGAGTCAATCTTGACAAATATCCATAGGAAAGCCCTGAATTCAACAGAAAGAGGGACAGGTATGTTTAAATGGAAAAGGTGATTCTCCTGCCTGAGAGCATCTGGCATTTCCATTCTGACTTCGTTATTTGCAAATTAAACTTTCTTTAGAAATCTTATGGGAAAGCTCAACGACAAGTTTTCATCTGTTTCCAGTGAATACCAGCCGTGGTAAAAGTACTCATTCCAAGATTAATAGAGTAGTTATTCTGAATAATTTTACCCCCCAAAAAGCTTCAAACAAATTTAGGAAGTTTGTGATAAATGCCAATGTATGAATCAAAATGTATACTTCTGCATTCTGATTTAAATCTTCTCTATTAGCGTAGGACTCTCCAGGGGGTTGGGCCGTAAGTATTTTTAAAATGCCCACATATGTACAAGGAAGCTCTTAAAACAAATATCCATAACAGGGTCCTATGGATCAGTTGATCGTATGACTTAATTTGCCATTTGATGAAGGTAAACTCTTAGAGAGCTTTAGATTTGGGCTATCCTCCAGTTGGATCCCCTTTCTTTTCTTTCTTTCTCATGCTTTGTTATCTTTCCTTCCTGCTGTGACCTTGGGAAGAAGCTATAAAATCACCCTACTGGTGGGTCCATGACTGTCCTTTTGAGGATTGTTTTGTCTTCCCTTAGCTTCTAACCATCAGCTTAAGAACAATCTTCTCTCTCCTTGTTCTTTATCTTTTCTGAACATCTTTGGTATCAAGTTTTGCTACAAAAAGTAGCATGCAAAATTGGCATAATCATTTTGTGAAAGTGTTTGGTAGCATTTGCAAAATCTGATTAGATATACATTTTTTGACTTAGAAACTGTACTATTTGATGGCTGCCTAATGAAAACTGACATGTGTGCACACAAACTAAGAAACACGAATGCTCATATAATGCTCAGAATAATAAAAAGCTGAAGTCATCTCAATACAAGTAATCCATTGAAAACTGTAGTTTGTTTTTAAGTAAATTGCAACCATAAGCGTGAGCAGATTACAACTAATGATATGAATTATTCTCGTAGAAATGACACTAAACAAAAGAAGGAGCTCTGGAGCTTTTCAAATGTAAGAAAACTAATCTATGGTATCAGAAGTGAGCAGGAGGGATGGATGCATTATAGAAAGAAGTTTCTGGTGCTGGGATGATCTGTTTCTTAGTGTTGAACTGTGTTCATTTTATGTGCTTTTCTTTTTCATATTTCTGTTTTATACTAAAATTCTTTTTATTCTTTGACATTTTAATACATGTATACAATGTATATATTATTTCTACTCCATCTACATGGTTATTACATTTTAAGTCTTGAGAAGGAAAAACCGAAACACTGAAATCATTTGAGACATTCATCTTTCCCTCTAAAATGTAACCATTTCTTGTACCAAGTCACAGAAAGCTCAGTTTCACCACTGAGCAAACCATCATTAATGTCAAAGGCAGAACTGTCATTTCATTGTTATTTTCTTTAGTGGTTGGTTTCAGATGTTAACCTGGGCACAATTAGAGGAATTATCTAGTTAAGACAGGCCTCTGGGCAAGTCTGCATGAATTGAGGGGTACTCAACCCATAGTGGTCAGGACCATTGCTTGGGCAGGTGTATAAAGATGGAGAGAACTTAGTGGCAGGTGGACTGGCATGTATTGGTTCTTTTTCTCTGTTTTTAACTCAGGATGTGCTGTGGCCAGTCCCCCAAAACTTCTGTTGGTATGACCCTCTTGCCATGATGAACTGTAACCTGGAGCTGTCAGTTGGGAGTAAAACTGCTTGTTCTCTTAAATTGCCTGTGTTGGGTACTCATTGTAGCAATGGGTTATGAAATTAAAACACTTCCCTAAAGCAGGTGAGCAGACACCTATAGAAACTTACCAAATACGTAAGTGCCTCATATGTGACAGGCATGGGGTAGAGTCAATGTTTCTTTGACTTCAAATACCTTCTTACCTATTTTTTGACTTTCCTGTTTCCCTACTTTGCTTCTCATGACCCTAATCTCCCACATTCTGATAAGGCTGCTGTATTTTGAGCATTTCTTTTGGGAACTCATCAACTTTCTGTTCATGAACACATTCTGTAATGAAGTTGAAACTTTGAGGAGACCAGGACAAGGTGTTAACTGAGAAATGGTCTTCAAATATTCCTAGCCATGTGCCTATCACACCTGAAGATACATTGATTGCAATTTCCTCAGCCTCTATTCAGTTTTTTTTACCAGTATTAACCTAATTTCTGAATATCAGTTCTGATATTTCCAGATCTAGAAGATGTATCAATATTTGAGGCCATAGATGGTGTCAGCTAACATTGTTAAATGAATTAGATCTTAGTGAGAGAAATCATATAGCTATTATCCAGAACTGTTACCCAGTAAAGTAAGGATATTTTAGAAAGAGATCTATTTGATTAGGGCACTAAGATAAGTATTCTAACTCTACAAATCCAGATAACTCTATGGATCCAAATATGAAACCCTTGATATTTACTTGGAAACCCAGTAAGACTTTAAGACTTCTTCAGCATGCTAAAAAGCTTGGTAAAGATTGTATAGCGTAGGTAAAAGGTAAATTTGAAAATATAACATCTTTGTGCAGTAAGTTGGTTATTACGTGGTCATCACAAGTTATGTTTATAGATTTTCTATAGATTTGATAAATGAAAACTGGTAGATTAAAAATTAATATCTGAAAAGTAGAAATTCCTCTGGGTTAATGAGATAACATAAAATTGTCACATACAGGTTGACCTTGTTTCAGGTGCAGAAACAGTAAAGGATGTTGGAATGAAGTTACTGTCTCTTCAGCCTTTGTTTCAAGGGTACAAGTGAGAATGATTAGAATAAAGGTAAAGTCCCCTGAATACTGAAAAGTAACTTCTCTAGGTGTTCAAGTGTAATTCATACAAGAACAAGGAACTTTTTTCCCTGATAGTAGTCTTATGTTTTATATAAATTGATTTTAAAAGCTTTCATAGATGTAAATATCCCATTTTGGACATACCACTCCCCAAAACCTTCCTATCCTCCATTTTTTAACCCCTCCCTGCTCCAATTAGTCCCTGTTGCTTTACCATGTCCAAACAGTTGTACTTCTTCTTTCCTGTCTTATATATACACACAGGATTTTATGCATCACTAAGAACCACAAATTAGAGAAAATATAAAACTTTTGGAGATTAGCTTAATTCATTTATATGTTATTTCCTCTTTCATCCATTTTCTTGCAGATGTTAGGGTAATCCTGTTTTTATTTTTATTGTGCCCTCTTGTTACCAAAAATTGTTCATATATACTTCCTTTCACCATTCCGCCACCCGGGACGCACACACACGCGGTCAGGCCAGGACCCACCTCAACCTAGGTAAGCTCCGCCCCTGCCCACCCCTAGAACCCCAGGCAGCCCAAGGGACCCAGCTCCTCCCACCAGCCATCCGGAGCTGGAGCCGCTCAGGGCCCGGGAGGACTCCTGCGCCCCAGCTCCCCCAGGTTAAATAGCACCCCGCCGTCGCCCCATCCCCCCTTCCCTCACTCCACCCCCGGGGACTTCCGGTCCAGCTGGGACTCAGCTCGACCTAGGTAAGCTCTGTCCCCACCCACCCCCAGAACCCCAGGCCAAATAATTCAGTTTAGTGAAAAACGCACAGAAATTGAAAGAAGATCTAAAGAGTTAAAACAATGCCAAAGTCAAAGTGCAAATCCATGAGAAACAACACTCAAGTAAACAAATCTCCCACTGAAGGAATTAATCCCATAATGTTAGACTCCAACCAGAACAAACCCAAGGAAAATGGCCAAGAAAGCCTGACCCAGGATAACGACCTTCAAAATATGATCATTACCATGTTCAATACTATGAAAGAGGAAATCTGGGAGGAATTAAATAATCAAATCAATCGCTTTGAAGAGGAACACAACAGACACTTGGAGGAGTTGAGAAAAACAGTGCAAGAAACAAAAACTGGCATAGAGCAGTTAAAACAGACTCAAACAGAGTTTAAAACTGAGCTACAAGACAAGTTATCTTCAACCCAGAACTCCACAGAGAGTCTTATCAGCAGAACTAAAGAAGCAGAAAACAGAATTTCAGACCTTGAAGATAAAGTGGGAGTATTAACCAGCTCAATGGAAGAGGTTGTTAAAGCCAAAAAGGTACTTGAGAGAAATATTCAAGAGATATAGGACACCCTGAAGAAGCCTACCATGCGTATTCATGGAATACCAGAGCAAGAATCTCAAAATACCACCCCTGAGGAAATTTTTCAAACGGTCATAAAGGAAAACTTTCCTCATCTAAAAAAAGAGAGGCCCATCCATATACAAGAGGCATTCCGCACACCAAACAGATATGACCAAAACAGAAGCTCGCCACGACAAATAATAGTTAAAACACTCCACATTCAAGATAAAGAACTGGTGCTGAGAGCTTCAAGGGAGAAAAAACAAGTCGCTTTTAAAGGTAAACCTATTAAAATAACAAATGACTTCTCATTCGAAACAGTAAAAGTAAGAAGAGCTTGGAGAGACATACTTCAAGTATTGAATGAGCAAAAATGTCAACCCAGGCTGATTTACCCTTCATGATTGAGGGAGAAAGAAAAATCTTCCAGCACAAAGACAACTTGAAGCATTACATGTCCACCAAACCAGGCCTTCAAAAAATGCTAGAAATGATACTCAAGCTTGAAGAAAAAAACAGGCATATCCGGGAGAACAGAAGGGAAATATAACACCATTAAAAGCGAAGCAATATACTTATAAAAACTACTAAACATAATAAATGTCTGGAATTAAAAATAGTTTCGCCATTATAACACTAAATGTTAATGGAATTAACTCACTGATCAAGAGACACAGATTACAAACTTGGATTAAAAATCACAACCCATCAATCTGCTGCCTGCAGGAAACCCATCTCACCATAAAAGATAGGCACACCCTAAAAATAAAAGGCTGGTCAACAATTCTACAAGCTAATGGAAGCAGAAAACAGGCAGGGGTAGCAATTATGCTTTCAGACAAAGTGGACTTCAAACCAAAGAAAATCATAAGAGACATGGATAGATACTACATTTTAGTCACAGGTACAATTCACCAGGAAGACTTCACAATACTGAACATATATGTACCCAACACGGCCCCTCCCACATTCATTAAGCAAACCCTACAACGTCTAAAGCGAGAAATCAATTCCAAAACGATAATTCTTGGGGATTTCAAGACCTCCCTCTCAACATGGGACAGATCTACAGGTAAAAAACTTAACAGAGACACTTTGAAGCTTAACCAAACACTTACTGAAATGGACCTTACAGATCTCTATCGTACTTTTCATCCATGCACCAAAGAATACACATTTTTCTCAGCAGCACACGGAACTTTCTCCAAAATAGATCACATACTGGGCCACAAAATGAATCTCCACATATACAGGAATGTTGAAATTCTAGCCTGCACTTTATCAGACTACCATGGCTTAAAGCTTGACATCCACAACACAACAAGCAACAGAAACTACAACTACACTAACTCCTGGAAACTTAACACTATGATGCTGAATGAGAATTGGATTCAGGAAGAAATTACAAAGGAAATTCAAGATTTCCTGAAAGTGAATGATAATGAAAACACAACTTACCAAAATTTCTGGGACACAATGAAAGCTGTCCTTAGAGGTAAGTTCATAGCTCTTAATGCCTACATCATAAAAATGGAAACATCAGAAATAAATAAATTAACAATGCAGCTTAACGCTTTACAGACACTAGAGCAATCTGATCCCAGAAGCAGTAGAAGGGAGGAGATTAGCAAAATAAGGGGAGAAATATCTGAAATCGAGATTAAGAAAACAATAGAAAAAAATCAACCAGTCAAAAAGCTGGTTTTTTGAAAAAATCAATAAGATTGATACACCCCTATCTAAATTAAGGAAAATCAAGAAAGAAAACCCAAATTTAACAAAATTAGAAATGAAAACGGGGTTATCACTACTGATACCCAAGAAATCCAGAGAATTATAATGTCATATTTCAAAAACTTATACTCGGTGACATTTGACAACACAAAAGAGATGGATGAATTCCTAAGTAAACACAACTTACCTAAATTGGATCAGGAAGTTGTGAATTATTTAAATAGTCCTTTAACATATGAGGAAATTGAGGAAGTAATCTCAAATCTTCCCACCAAAAAATGTCCTGGACCAGATGGATTCAGCACAGAGTTCTATCAGACATTTAAGGAGTTCATAACACCAATACTCCTTAAACTGTTCCATCAAATAGCAAAGGAAGGAACACTTCCAAATTCCTTCTATGATGTTAATATTGTCTTAATCCCAAAATCTAATAAAGATACACTTAAAAAAGAAATCTATAGACCAATCTCTCTGATGAACACAGATGCAAAGATTCTCAACAAAGTCTTAGCAAATCGGATTCAAAAACATATCAAAAATATCATTCAAGAGGATCAAGTAGGTTTTATCCCAGGCACATAAGGTTGGTTCAACATATGCAAATCAATAAATGTAATTCACCATATAACCCAGTCCAACGTTCAAGACCACATGATACTTTCGATAGATGCAGAAAAAGCTTTTGACAAGATCCAGCAGTCCTTTATGATCAAAACCCTAGAGAAGGTTGGAATGTAAGGAACCTTTATCAATATAATAAAAGCTGTATGCAACAAACCAACAGCAAGGATTATACTCAATGGGGAACAACTTGAAGCATTCCCACTTTGATCAGGAATTAGACAAGGCTGTCCACTCTTACCACTTCTTTTCAATATTGTACTTGAAGTCTTAGCTGAAGCCATAAGACAAGAAAGGGACATAAAAGGGATTCAAATCAGCAAGGAAGAAGTTAAGTTATCTCTATTTGCGATGATATGATCCTGTACCTGAGTGATCCCAAAAACTCCATGAGGAAGCTCCTGAACTAATATGAAAGAAGTGAAAAAGCCCTGAGAGACTCAATCCCATTTACTATAGCCCCTAAAAAAATGAAATACCTTGGTATAAACCTAACCAAGGAAGTAAAAGACCTTTACAATGAAAACTTTAAAACCCTAAAGAAAGAAATTGCAGAAGACACCAGAAGGTGGAAAGACCTCTCATGTTCTTGGATTGGCAGAATCAACATCGTAAAAATGACCATCCTACCAAAGGTAATATACAAATTCAATGCTATACCAGTTAAAATCCCAAAGCAATTCTTCAAAGAAGTTGACCAAACAATCTCAAAGTTCATATGGAGGCATAAAAGACCCAGGATAGCAAAGACAATCCTGAGTAACAAAAACACTGCTGGAGGTATCAACATACAAAACCTTGGTCTATACTACAAACACATAGTTATAAAAACAGCCTGGTACTGGCTCCAAAATAGACACACAGATCAATGTATAAGGATTGAAGACCCAGATATAAGCCCACAAAAGTACAGCCATGTGGTCTTTGACAAAGGGGCCCAAAGAATCCAATGGAAAAAGAACAGTATCTTCAACAAATGGTGCTGGCAAAACTGGATCTCCACATGCAGAAGATTCCAAATGGATCAAGGACCTTGATATAAGGGCAGAGACTATAAAAACCATAGTTGAAAGGATAGGGAACTCCCTCGAGCTGATTGGGCTAGGCCATTTCCTAAACAGACATCCAATGGCACAGTCACTGCTACCAACTCTCAACAGTTGGGATCTTATGAAATTAAAGAGCTTCTGTTCAGATAAAGAGATTGTAACACGAGCTCAAAGGCAACCCACAGAATGGGAGAAAATCTTCACTAACCACATATCTGATAGAGCCCTATTATCCAGAGTGCACAAAGAACTTAGAAAACTAAACACCAAGGAAACCAAAGGCCCAATTAAAAAATGGGCTCTGGAGCTTAAAAGAAACTTTACCAGGGATGAAATTAAAATGTCCAACAAATATCTTAAAAAATGCTCTACTTCCTTAGCCATCAGGGAAATGCAAATCAAAACTTCCCTGAGATATCATCTTACCCTGGTCAGGATGGCAAAAATCCACCATACAAACAACAACAAATGTTGGAGAGGATGTGGAGAGAGAGGAACTCTCCTACATTGCAGATGGGAATGCAGGCTCATACAACCACTCTGTTGAGCCGTCTGTAGATGCTTAAAGAAATTAAAGATTGAAATGCCATTTGACCCTGCGATTCCACTTTTGGGAATAACCCCACATACAGCAAAAATTCACCTCAATAGCAGAAGCACAACCATGTTCATAGCAGCACTGTTTACAATAGCAAAGTCATGGAATCAACCCAAATGTCCAAGAGTTGAGGAATGGATAAGGAAACTGTGGTACATCTATACAATGGAGTACTACTCAGCCATCAAAAATGATGAATTACTGGAATTTGCCGGGAAATGGATGTTATTAGAAATAATTATATTAAGTGAAGTATCCCAGACCCAGAAAATTAAGCGCCGTATGTACTCCTTAATAGGTGTCTCCTAGTACTAAACCCATCCAGCCCACCTAAAGACACTCAAAGATAAATCTCTCTAATACCTACAGTAATTGCAAGGATTATGAACAGGAGGGATGGGGTAGGAGGGCCACATCAGAAACAAGGAGCGAGGGGACCATGTTACAGCAGAGAAAATAGGCCTCCATCAAGGACTGCAAGTAAGTAATGAGACATCTGGTTAAGTTCACAGACTTTCCTTCCTGATCATTTACAACTGAGGGGGTATGATCTCACCAGAAGGGGAGGGCATATAGTCTGGCAGGTAAAAAGTAACCATTTTGCTAATGGGTGATTGACCCCTCCCTCACTGTGGTTTCCTACTTTTATTACATCTACCTTTGAATATACTCTTATAAAAAGACTCTAGTTTAACAGCTTTTTATCTCTGGCTAGGGGGTGAAATACAATCCCATCAGGATGGAGTGATGGGCATTGCAGGAGCAGTAAAACTGCAAAAGAAAAATCAACAAACCATAATCCAGAACTTCAGAGACTCTATATCAACCACCTATAACTAGGCCAGACTAATCTCTTCCCATCATGAAGCTCAGGGAAATTTGTGGAAGAGGGGGCGGTAAGATTGTAAGAGTGCAAGGATGGGAGGAGCAATGATATGCGAGATACTTCACACAAGTTAGGGACGAAGCAATCATAATTGGGCTTTGCATACCCTGCACAATGTCCAACACACTGTTGACCCCACAAAGTCTAGCATTGCTAAAGGCACCAAGATCCTTGGAGGCAAGGAATTGACAGCCATAGTAGTGTTCCTATGTTTAAGGGGAACACAGGAAAGGGTTCAGGGAAATGCCAATGGGTCCTTGTACGTCATCAGAGAGGAGGGCCCAGAGAAGAGTCTGGCATGCACATTAAAGGATTCTCCAGGGATTGGGGGGCAGGCACTGGGGGATGGGGAGGGAGGGGTGAAGGAGGAGGAGCAGGGGGGTAGGGGAGAGGAAGAGGGAAGGAGGGAACCGGTGTACCTATTAAGTTTGTATGAGCGGAAATAATAATAAAAATGTGACAAAAGTTGTTCATATATAGATTATCTCTAGTGAATACTAATTTAGGACACAGCTGAATGCATAAGCTTGCCTCTGATCTGAAGCATGATTTCCATTAAATGAACTGGGTGTCAGTATGTTGAAATACTTAAGATACCTTGACATTTTGGGGCTTAAATCTTGTAGCAGTTCCTCTTCCTGGTTGATGAAAACATCAGAAGAAAAACAGCTTAAGGGAGCAAGGAGTTTATTCTCTCTTATGATTCCTGGTTAGAGTTGTTTATTCAGCTTGGCAGGAGAATTTAAAAGTCAGAATTTCATAAGCATAAGATCCTGTCAAATCAAGTTAAATGCTTTAACACTATGAAAAATTAAAATGGAAGTATTATGACACAATAAGAAAATATCAAACTAAGACTAAAGTCCAGTCAATCAACCACATCCTATAGCTCAATGCATGAGCAGCATTTTTCTAGACCAGGATGAATTTCCACTCACAGCCATCATCAGTGCATATCCACATAGCTCTTCTTGGCAGATGCCCCACATTGGCCCTGGCATCTTCAACATCTTCACTTCTCAATGACAAACCAAGCTTCAACCTTATAGCACAAATGCACTTTTGGGTCTCTGTGGAGTTCCTGCCATTCTCTGAAACCTTGGTGGAGGATCCATGACCTCCCTCTTGCTTCTTGAATCCTCTTAATGAGTACTACATGGATGACATTGCCAAGTTCTGCTAACCTATAGGGGAGATTGACTCCCTAAAATCACAGCTAATTTAGCTTCTCTGTGCTGGCTCTCAGAAGAATCTTTGTACTAGGCAGAATCTCAACACAGTGACACCCTTTTTCTTCTACTGTCCCAGTGCAGAGCACTAGATTTTCCTTCACCACTTCATTCACCACTTCAACAGCCACCTCTGCTCTTCTGTCTGCCATGTTCACATCAAAAACACCAAGGTTGCCAACACAGCTCTCTTCTATCAAATAAAATTCAACTTTATCAAAATCTTAGTTCCCTTCAACACAAACTCGGCCCAACATTCCACAACTCTCTCGGCATTTCTAGTCTCCAAGTGGCCCATTAAACTCCTCAGAATGGAATTTATAATATAAAGACTCAAGAGTTTTAAACACTTCAAGGCATCTCCAACAAAACTGTTCAAAATCCACAAAGTCCACATAGCCAAGTTTATCAACAACCTCACTCTTGACACCAAATTCTGCAGCAGGTACTCTGTATGGTTGCTGATAACATTATGACAAAACAACTTAAGGGAAAGAAGAGTTTATTTACTCTTATAATTCTAGTTACAGTTGCTTATCCTACTTTGCAGGAGAATATATACCATCACTAAAGAGCTAAGGGACTGGTTTGCACTATATCCACATAATAGCTGAGAAAGGGACAATTGTCACTAGCCAGACAAGCATGTGTGGCCAAATATATAGAATACCAATTATACCAATTTTCTCAAACAAGTTTCCTCCATTTTATTCACTAGGGACTAGTCCCACTTCATGAGTTGGGCCTTCCCTAGCCACTAAATAATCTCATACAGGTACACTCTGGGCTTAACTCAACTATCAATTCTCTACAAATGTGACCAGAGCTCAAGCTCTCAACTGTCAAGTTGTATCTAACTATGACAGTTCTTCATCATTGTCTTACTGTTCTTCTAAAGCTGACTCAGGAAGAATAATTTTTTTCATTAATATATAGGAAAGGAAAGGATTTGAGCATTAGCAGTTTAAGATTGCATTCTCTTCTTGTCCAACGCATACAAAGAAGGCACAGCTTGCCCTGCATGCTGAGGGGGATGAGCCGCCTCAAGGAACTCATGCAATCAGGGCAGTTTGGCCTCCACCAACTCACTGCTTTTTATAGCCACACATTCCACTGATTACTATTCCACAGAATTACATCATTTCATCAGGCCCTAACCTTCTTAATTATAAGAATTCTTAGACTCAAAATTTCTTTCCAGCTCAAATGTCCTTAGAGTTTTCAATCTTGTTTACTCAAGCTGAGTATATTCAAAACTCATTTTATGCATTTGAATGTTTTCAGAAATGACTTTCTTTTTTTCCTCTTTTTGTTTTAAATAAGCCCTTAAGTACCTGGAATTGTGGTCCTTATGTTTTGAGTCCACATGAGAGAATACTGGCATGAATGAGGCCTCTGGCACTAATCCATAACCCCCTTCTACAGCATCCTTAGCAACTCATACCCTGTCTTCATGTTCGAATATTTGTAGCAGAAGACAAAAGTGCTATTTAACTCATGGAGAAAAATTCCTGATGATTCTGATTTTTAAGAGAAACCATTGCACAACAGATGCAAGTCCTCATGGTCTCCAACTCTCTGCCTAATTTTCAAAGCCACTAACTAGTTTCTTCTACTATAAGACTGAAGATCTGTTACATATTTTAACAATGTTTTACTGTACAGGGTTCTATTTTTTGTCATCTGTCATCTTTTGCTTCCTATTGCTCAGTATCTCTTAAGAAAGCAATCTCTGTTCACTCAGTTCTTCCACACAAGCAGATTTCTAGATTCTTGTAGAAACAAGGAGCTTAAATCTTATTCTACATAGAAATTAGTATGGAAGATGGAAGGCAACACTCAGGGAAGAAGCTGTGGGAAAGCCGAAAAGCATCTATCAGAAAAGTAATGGAAAAGGGGGGACAGACTCAAACATCAGCAACAATAGTAGGAAACTGGGGAAAACTCCCTTTGGTGCTATGCGATCTTTACTGGCAACCAACAGAGTATGAAGCAAGATGCCATCTCAAAAGTTTTCTGCTGCTCCAGATGAAAGCCTGTGACCCTCAGTAAAACATATTTTCTGGAAGCTCAGACAAAGTAGCATGGGACTATGTGATGATATCTGGCAAATAGAAGTGAGTCTGGAATGATAGTGGGTTGCTGTAAGGTTTTTTGGCAAGAAAGAGTAAGGCAACAAATAACCCCATGCAAAGCTGGATTCCAAGGTTAGCTCCTAATTCAAACACAGCATCTCCAAAGCAACTGGGTTAAGAAGTAGAAAATCCTGCCCTGAATCCAGACCCAGGCAGACTCCCTGCTCCTCAGGTAAGGGCCCTAGGCCACCCCAGGCACAGGTGATCTGTGCACCACACTAGCCACTCTGCCTTTTTGCCCCAGTCCCCAAGCAGACTCCCTGCTCCTCAGAATTCAACAGAGTCCAGAGAAAACCCAAGAAAAGAGTAGGGGACCAACACCTCTCATATGAGATCTTTTAAAATCATCCTATCATAAGGGAGAGAATCTTCACATCCAGCTTTAGGTAAGTAAACCCTTATTATCATCTTGTTCCTCTCAATTGTTAGTCACTGTAGTTTAAGCCACACCAAAACCCATACAACCTCGGGGACTATACCATTCATCTTCACATGTCACCAAGGAAGTAAACCTAAAAGGTACACTATTATACTAATCTTCAATTCCTGTCTACTAAAACTGCCTTAATTGATGTACTAACAGTCCAATAGCCTCATCTAGGAAATAACACCAACACCAGACAGGCATATAAAATTCCAAGGCAAACACTAGTAATAGCTGCTTAAGTATAGTAATACTGTCTAATTCAGTTCAGCAAAAAACACACAAAAACAAAAAGAAGGACATTAGAGATAAAACAAAAATGTCCAAGTTACGATACAAATACTTGAGAAACAAGAAAAACCAAGAAAACAAATCTCCTAAAAAAAGCATCAACCCAATAATGATGTAATCCAACCAGAACAAACTCCATACCCAAGATAATGATTTTCAAGGCCTAATTTTTACTATGATCAAAATAATGAAAGAGGAAATCTGGGAGGAGTTAAATAATAGCATCAACCACTTTGAACAGGAATACAACAGGCACTTGGAGGAGATGAGAAAAGCAGTTGAAGAAACAAAAATAGGCATAGAACAGTTAAAACAATCTCAAGGAGAGTTTAAACTCGAACTAAAAGACAAGCTACCTTTAACTGAGAACTCAACAGGGAGTCTTATCAGCAGAACTAATAAAGCAGAAAAGACAGATCTTAAAGACAAAGTGGAACTAACCAGTTCAATCAAAGGTTGTTAAAGCCAAGAAGATACTTGAGAAGAGTATTCAAGCATTATGGGACACCTTGAAGAAGCCTACCATGCACATTCATGGAATACCAGAACAAGAATGCCAACATACCACGCCCAAGGAAATTTTTCAAATTATCATAAAGGAAAACTTTCCACATCTAAAGAAAGAGAGGCCCATACACATACAAGAAGCATTCCGTACCCCAAACAGATATGACCAAAATAGAAACTTGCCATGGCAAATAATAGTCAAAACACTACACATACAAAACAAAAAGAATATGCTGAGAGCTTCAAGAGAAATAAAAACAAGTCACTTCTAAAGGTAAACCTATTGAAATAACAAGTGATTTTTCAATGGAAACAGTAAAAGCCAGAAGAGCTTGGAGAGATGTACTTCAAGTATTGAATAAGCACAAATGTCAACCAAGGTTGATATACCCAGCAAAACTATCAGTCATGATTGAGGGTGAAAGAAAAACTTTCCACCATAAAGACAACTTGAAGACTTACATGTCTAAAAAACCAGGCCTTCAAAAAATGCTAGAAAAGTTATTCAAGCTTGAAGAAAAGAACAAGTATATCTAGAAGGACAGAAGGAAAATACAATACCATCACAACCTCCATGCTAAGTAACACACACTGAAAGCCACTAAACACAAAAATGTCAGTCATCAACAGTAATTTCTCAATTATAATCCTAAATGTCAATGGAATTAACTCACCAATCAAAAGACACAAGTTACAAACATGGATTAGAAAGCCTTCAGGAAACTCATCTCACCACAAAAGATAGGCATATTTTCAAAGCAAAAGGCTGGTCAAAAATTCTTCAAGTTAGTAGAACCAGGAAACAGGCAGGGGTACCAATTATGCTATCTGACAAAGTAGTCTTCAAACCAAAGAAAATCATAAGAAATACAGAAGGATACTGTATTTTAGTCACAGGAACAATTTACCAGGAAGACCTCACAATTCTGAACATAATACACACCTAATATGGGTTCCTCTACATTCATTAAGTAAATGCTACAATGTATAAAACAAGAAATCAATCCCAAAACAATAATACTTGGGGATTTCAATATTGCACTCTCAATATGGGATAGATCAACAGGCGAAAACCTTAAAAGAGACACATTGGAACAAAATCAAACCCTTACTGAAATGGACCTTACAGATCTCTATTGAACCTACTATCCAAGCATCAAAGAATACACCTTCTTCTCAGCAGCCCATGGAACTTTCCTCAAAATAGAGCACATATTGGGCCAAAAAAACAAATCTCCACATATACAGGAAAGTTGAAATTGTAGCCTGTATCCTGTCAGACAACCATGGTCTAAAGCTTGACATCCACAACAAAACAAACAGTAGAAAATACACTAACTCTTGTAAACTAAATACTATGATGCTGAATGAGAAATGAATTCAGAAAGAAATAAAAAAGGAAATTCAAGATTTCCTGGAAGTGAACGATAATGAAAATACAACATATCAAAATCTCTGAGACACAATGAAAGCTGTCCTAAGAGGTAAGTTTATAGCACTTAATGCCTATATCAAAAAATGGAAACATCACAAGTAAATAACTTAACAATGCAGTCTAAAGCTTTAGAGACACAAGAGCAACCCAATCCACAAACAAATTTGTCCTGTAACAAATGAGGAAATTGATGAAGTAATCTCGAATCTTCCCACCAAAAATGTCCTGGATCAGATGGATTAAGCACAGAATTCTGCCAGACATTTTAGGAACAAGTAACACCAATACTCCTTAAACTCTTCTGTTGAATTGCAAAGGAAGAAACACTACCAAATTCTTTCTACGAAGCTAATATCATACTAATTGCAAAATCTAATAAAGATACACTTAAAAAAACTCAGGGACATTTGCGGAAGAGGGGGCGGTAAGAGTGTAAGAGCAAAAGGATGGGAGGAGCAATGACTTGCAAGATACTTCACACAAGTTAGGGCCGAAGCAATCATAATTGGATATTGCATGCCCGGCGCAATGTCCAACACATTATTGACCTCACAAAGTCTAGCATCTGCTAAAGGCACCAAGATCCTTGGAGGCAAGGGATTGACAGCCACAGTAGTGTTCCTATATTTAAGGGGAACACGGGAAAGGGTTCAGGGAAATGCCACTGGGTCCTTGTACGTCATCGGAGAGGAAGGCCCAGAGGAGAGTCAGGCATGCACAAGAAAGGACTCTGGGAATTGGGGTGGGAGGCACTGGGGGATGGGGAGGGAAGGGTGAGGGGAGGGGGAGCAGGATGTTGGGGGGGAGGAAGAGGGAGGGAGGGAACTGGTGTACCTATTAAGTTTGTATGAGCTGAAATAATAATAAAAAATGTATTATAAAAAAAGAAAGTTATAGGCCAATCTCCTTGATGAACATAGATGCAAAAATTCTGAACAAAATCTTAGCAAATCTGATTCAAAAACATATCAAAAAGGTCATTATCTGTAATCAGGTAGATTCATCCCAGGCACATAAGGTTGGTTCAACATGTACAAATCAAATATAATCCATCATATAAACCAATTCAATGTCTAGGACCACATGATATTCTCAATAGATGCAGAAAAAGCTCTTGACAAGATCCAACATCCTTTTATGATTATAACCCTAGTAACAGTTGGAATGGAAGGAACTTACATCAACATAATAAAAGCTGTACAAGCTAACAGCAAGGATTATACTCGATGAGGAAAAACTTGAAGCATTCCCGCTTCAATCAGGAACTAGACAAAGCTGTCCACTCTCACTACTTTTAGTCGATATTGTACTTGAAGTCTTAGCTAGAGCTACAAGACAAGTGAGGGAGATAAAAGATTGAAATCGGCAAAGAAGAAATCAAGATACCTCTATTTACAAATGACATGATCATATACCTGAGTGATCCTAAGAACTCCAGTAGGAAACTCCTGGAACTAATACATAAGTTCAGCAGAGTGGCAGGTTACAAAATAAACATGCAAAAACCAGTGTCTTCCTATACACCAAGGATTAAAAAAGTGAAAAAGTCCTAAGAAAAACAATCCCATTTACTATAGCCTCCTAAAAAATGAAATACCTTGGTATAAATCCAACCAAAGAAGCAAGAGACCTTTATAGTGAAAACTTTAAAACCCTAAAGCAAGAAATTGCAGAAGAAACCAGAAGGTGGAAAGACCTCCCATGCTCCTGGATCAGCCGAGTCAAGATCATAAAAATGAGCATCCTACCAAAGCAATATGCAGATTCAAAACTATTCCAATCAAAATCCCAAAGCAATTTTTTAAAGAAATGACCAAACAATCTCAAAATTCATATGGAAGCACAAAAGTCCCAGGATAGCAAAAACAATCCTGAGTAACAAAAACACTGCTGGAGGTATCACCATACCAAACATTAATCTGTATTACAAATCCATAGTAATAAAAACAGCCTGGTACTGGCTCCAAAATAGACATGTATATCAATGGATAAGGTTTGAAGACCCAGGTATAAGCCCACACAATTACAGCCATTTGATCTTTGACAAAGGGGACCAAAAAATTAATGGAAAAAGAATAGCATCTTCAACAAATGGTGCTGGCAAACTGGATATCTACATAGTTATCATCATGCATAAAAATTAATTCCAAATGGAATATTATGCCAGAGACTATAAAAACCATAGATGAATGGGTATGGACTGGGGGTAGGCCAACAGTTCCTAAACTGAAATCCAATAGGACAGTCACTACAACCAACACTCAACAAATGGGATCTTATGAAATTAAAGAGCTTCTGTTCAGATAAAGAGATTGTAAACTGAGCAAAAAGGTAACCCACAGAGTGGGAGAAAATCTTCACCAACCACATACCTGATAGAGCTCTATTATCCAGAGTACACAAAGAACTTAGAAAACTGAACACCAAGGAAATTAATGGCCCAATTAAAAACTGGGCGTGGGAACTCAAAAGAAACTTTACCAAATGTCTAACAAATATCTTAAAAAATGCTGCACATCCCTAGCCATCAAGGAAATACAAATCAAAACTTCCTGGAGATACCTCACCCCAATCAGGATGAGAAAAATCCATAATACAAACAACACCAAATACTGGAGAGGATGTGGAGAGAAGGGAAGTCTCATACATTGCTGGTGGAAATGTAGGTTGTACTACCACTCTGCTGATCAGTATGGCACTTTCTAAAAAAGTTAAAGATTGAAATGCCATATGACCCTGTTATACCACTTCTTGGAATAATTCTCCATAATGTAGAAATGTAGAAAGTCACTATAATGACACAAGCACAACCATGTTCATTGTGCAGTATTTGCAATAACAAAGTCATGGAATCAACCCAAATGCCCAATAGGTGGTGAATAGTTAGATAATGAAAATGTACATGTACATTGTACATGTTTGTACAATGGAATACTACTCAGTCATCAAAAAAGATGAATTAATGAAATTTGTCAGGAAATGGATGACATTAGAAAAAAATATATTGAGTTAAGTATTCTAGACATAGAAAATTAGACACCATATGTACTTCCTAATAGGTGGGTCATAACTCCAAACCCACTTAATGACATATTCAAAGGTAAATCTCTGTAATACTTACTATAATCACAAAGGATCATAAACAGGAAGGAAGGGAAGCAGGGCCTCAAAAAAAAAAAAGGAGAGAGGGGATCACACTTCAGTAAAGAAAATAGGTCACCATCAAGTATTGCATGTTAAGTAGATAGAGAGACATCTAGTGCAGCTCACTCTCACTTCCCTTCCTGGTCACTTGCGACTGAACAGGTTTGAGTTCCCCCAATCAGGGAGGGTATAGGGACTGGCAGATAGATGGTAACCATCCCTCAAATGGGACACTAACCCCCCCTTCCCCACTGCTGTGTCCTACTCCTATTCTTCCATCTACCTTTGAGTATCCTCCTGTATTAAGATCTTCATTTAAACAATCTTTTATCTTTGGTTAGGAGGTGACCTTCGATACCAACCAGGATGCAGCCAAGGGCAGTACAGGAAAAGCAAAACTGAAAACAACAAATCATATTTCAGAACACAAAAGACATAGCATTAATCACCTGGAACCAGACCAGCCAAAGCTCTCCCCATCCTAAAGCCCAGGGAACCTCACAGAAGAAGGGGCGGCAAGATTGCAAGAGCCAAAAGGTGGGGAGAACCAATGATATACAAGATACTCCACACAAGTTAGGGCTACAGCAGCCAGAATTGGACTTTGCCTGTTCTGAAAAATGGCTGACATGTCAACGACCCCCCAAAGTCTAACATGGATCACAGGGGAGAATGCTCCAGGCAGTAACTGTCTTAGAGGTAAGGGATTAACAGTCATCATAGGGTTCCCATAGTAATGAGGACTCCAAAGAAGGGGCTCTGGGCTAAGCCACTGAGTCCTTACCCCTTACTAGGGTGGAGGACTCAGAGCAAGGTTTGGCATTCACACAAAAGGATGCTCCAGGGGATGGGAGGGAGAGTGGCAGAGGCACTAGGAGAGGGTGAAGGAGGGAGGGAGGTGAAAATAAAGTGGAAGAGGGGAGACTGCAAGGGGGGGTGACTGGGGAGTGGAAGAGGGCAGGAGAGGATGGGGGTACTATTGAACTTGTATGATTAGGAAAAAAAATGAAATGTGGGAGGAAAAAAAGAAGTAGAAACTAGCTGCCAGGTATATTTAGATCCTAATGCAAAGTTCCCACCATCCTAAGTTCAGTAATTTACTAGAATGACTCACAATTAAGGAAAACGACCTACTTACAAGTTTGTTATAAAGCATGCAAATGAAATGGAAGATGCATGAGGCAGGGTATGAAGGAAGGTTGCTGTCGATGCCAGGCTTCTATCCATTTTCTAGACATGCTGTATTTTGCAGTTACTCTTTTGTTGCTGTGAAACAATACTTACACACAGCTTAAGGGAAGAAAGAAGAGATTTATTTGGCTTATGGTTCCAGAGTGGATATATTCCACTGTGACAGAAATCTCATAGTAAAAGAGAAGGCTGGTAGTAGAAGCAGGAGGCCAGTTCAGTTCAGGGCCACCATCAGAAAGACAGAGATAACAAGTTGAGAGGAAGCAGGTCTGGGCCACCAAACCTCAAGACCTGCCTTCTGTGAGATGCTTTTTTCCAGCAAGGCTCTACCTTCTCAAGAAGTCAAAACCTTCACAAATGTCAATGCCAGCCAAAGATTCAAACACATGAGCATGTGGGGTTCAACCCACATTAAAGCTATGATACCATGTTTCTAGCCACCTCATTAGCATAAGCTTAGGTATTTGAAAAGGGGTGCAGGAAATTCAAAGAGTTTTAGGAACTTTTGCCAGATGTCCTGTATGCTTTCAGCAATGGAAAGATGAAACTAGCGCAAGAAATTATTTATACCATATCTTATGTATGAGATGCTAATATTATACCAAATAACTTTTGGTGGGAAAGCAACACACAAAAACATGTGTATGCCATACATGAAAAACACCATCAACCTACTTGGATGCTCTACTTCAGTAAATGGCACCAACATCCATCATCAAATGCTTGAAGATCTTTTACTTAGCAAAGATGATTGATCCTGAAATGCCAAGTAATTAATGAATATCAAAGAGCAAATGTTCTATGGACTTCTGGCTATGTTTTAGGAATTTTTGCTTCTAACAGAGCACCTTTTAAGTTGATTCAGCTATGAGGTGGGGGTGCTACATTTTACAGAGGCTCAGAAGAAGGTTGGAGACCTTTGTAGAACTGTTTCTGTGGCAGACTCTGTTATTAGATGGAGAATGGTCTCTGGTTATCAACCAACTGACCACCAATTTCCTACTTTTGCAACAAGGCACACAATAGCAACATAGTTCCTGTCTTTTTGAAATCAAGTGCTGACATATAATGTGTTTTGGTCAAATGGACATGAGTAAAGGACATGCCATGTCTATGTAGATTTTGAGTGTGTCAGCTAACCTAGCAACAGTGTTAAAGTGATTCTTCTATTAGCACAAGTTCTTGAGTGTCACTGCTGAAGAGTGTATTTAGTCACTGATACTTGAGATTTGTTTCCAAAGCATAGCATACTCAATCTTGATTGATACTCTTCCTGTTTCTGTGCACCACCAGCATGCTTTGCCTCAGCTAGGGAAGTAAGGCAGATAGGTGGCTGCAGTGGGAGTTCCTGAGTAGGGACATTATGTGTAGAGCTTATGGGAACACTATGGAAATGGAGATGAACCAATGATATCCTGTAGTGTGTCCTGGGCCAAGCCTGTGTGTTTTTAATTGCATTTAATAAGCATTCTCCTAGGAAAGCAAATAGAAACTGTTCTTTCAGGAAAGTTCTGGTAAAGAGATTTATGAATTTGGTGTGCTGGAGAGATGGCTTAGGGATTAAGAGTCTGCCTCATAGCAGAAAGTCCTGAATTTGGATGCAAGTTCCACATAAAAATGCCAGGCGGAAACAGTAGCAGCCTGCATTTCTGACTGTGGTGGACAGAGCTTGGGAAATCCCAGAGCAAAGCAAAAAGGAGGTAGAAGCAATCCAGGATGATTCCCAAATTACTCTTGGTTGTCCACATGGATACACAATGCCCTTTCACACACATAGAGACACACACAGACAAAGACACACACACAGACACACACACACACACACACACACACACACACACACACACACACACACACACACACAGAGTTAAGAGATTTATGAACTTGAAACTAATGGACTATTCTCATCCAGGTACCAGGTCCAAGCCCCAGATTAGAGATTGATGAAGATACAAGTTTTTGCCTCTCATGGGCCTTCACTGCAAACTGTGGGCAGATGGTAAGAGGGACTTTGCCTGTGACTGAATGTCTAAGTGTTAACTTAGAACCAGTTCAAAGAAATTTGGAGTCAAAAGACTCAGTATTTGTCTCTCGAGACGTGTGTGACTTCAAGTCACTTAATCTAGCTGAATCTTGAAACAAAGAAAAATCAACCTTCCTGTGTCATACGAATTTTATGGCAACCAGAAAATAGTGTGCCTACAATGGCTTCCAAAATTGAAAATCACTAACCAGATGCTAGAGATGGCTGTTCTTGCTCTTTCCTTCATATTCTTAGGCTTGCTTTGTCTGATGTTCTTTCTCATATGTCTTAGATGATGTTCTTTAGATACTTGGTAAAATTTATATTGGTGAATTCTTTCATTTTTAAGCTCTTTCATGTACTCTGATCCTATCTTTGAACTCCAGCTACTAATCTTTCTGTAGAAATTCCCCTGCTGGACATATTGCCCAAACTCCACAAAATAGCTATTTCTCAGTATTTTGGTAGATGTTTACATTTTAAAATGTAAACCAATAAACTATGCTGAAGAAGTAAGGGAGTAGTCTTGAGAAGGCATTTAAGATATTACTAGTAGAGTGCCAAGATCTGCAGTAGGTATTCTCTTGATGTGTGGCACCAAGAGGTCAATTCACTTGTTATGCAAGGACCCACTTGCTTACCACCCTATTAGCTGTTTGTTAACATGATTAACCACATCAATGATTGTTGGGAGGGATGCTTTAAACATTTCTCATTTATCTGGAAAATGTTACCTATATATGTGCTTCACCTGTGACTTAGGAAAGTGTGTGGGGATTTTGGGTTCAGGCATAAGATACTAATAATGGTGCAATATTGCACAAGAAGGAACATTTCAAAGCCATCATAATATGATTATTGAAAGAGGCCTACATTATGATGAAATTTTTTTCTCTGTGAGAAGCTTTTTACTTTACAGGATTATTTATTTATTTGCTTTCTATTATTCTGGTCTAGTTTCCAAAGGTGAATTAAGGGAGAGAGAGGAGTTTGAACCTCTACTGGAATTATCAGTTGCATTTTAATATAAGAAAGAAGTAAGAATTAAAGTGTTCTCAAAGGATATATGACTTTCATTGCTGACTTTAAGCATGAGAAACTGGCAATATTTTTATACTTGTTCTTCTCTGTTCATAAAGGTGTAAACCTTGAAAGTCAGAGGTATTTATGTTTTTTTCCCCACAGCTTCTTGTGAAGAACAAATCTGAACAAGTTGGGCTGCATCTGTGGTGACATCTTGGTTTCTCCCCACTTCTCTGGGCCGATGGGTCTGTTTAATCCCATTTTCTGGATCTCTGTGCTCAACTCTGTAGAACTTACCAAGCAAATATGAGGACCCGGGCACATGTGGATAATCAGTCAAGGATCAGTGGCATAACAACCTATGTATCAGTCAGCTCAAAATGCTATATGACATATAAGATGAGTGGTTTAAACAGTGATATGTTTCAAAGCACAAACTAGATCAGGTATGTGGTGAGGGTCACTTGCTGGTTAGAGATGGTCAGGTTCTCATTCTATATTCACATAGCAGAGAGAACTCTGGATTCATTTTCTTCTCATAATTTTCCAGGCAATTGTACCCTTATGACCTCACTTCACAAAGACACCAGCTCCAAACAACATCACTTCAGGGACCAGGGTTTCAACATATATATTTTACAGAGACACAATTGCATCTTTCAATAATATCCCAGGAACAGTTTTCATCTCCACTGTTATCAGCTCACCTCTCTTTTACAGCTTTTTCTTTGCCTTCAGCCCATGACTAACCTCTGGGAGATAGCTAAAATTATTCTGCATCATCCAGAACAGTGAAATATCATACCTTAAGTAATACTTGATTCTGGAGAAAATAAATTCAACCGATTAGTTTAAACAAAAAAATGTTCAGGAAGATAAAATGCTAACCACAGAACCTGTGGGTTGGTAGTGTTGCACGAATGTCAAAAGATGGAGAAGGAATAGGCTCTAAAGGAAATGGCTGCTGATTTGTTCCTTTGGAGCACTGAACCTTTGACCTCTGCACATTTCCAGGTAAATGCTTCTCTTATCCTTCCCTAATGTTGCACTCAGCGTACATGACCATCAAGTGGCTTAAGGGAACAAGGGATTTATTTTCTTTTATGATTGATTACTGGGTTACAGTTCTCAGTCCACCTTGACAGGAGAACATGCACCAATACCAGGACTGAGGAAACTGGCCACACCATCTCTACATAATGAATTAGAGAGGGATGATCTTTACTTGCCAGACCAGGATGTCTGGCCAAACGTACAAAAGGATGCCAACTTTCTCAACCAACTTTCTGTATTTTATTCACGTGTTCAGTTCCACTCACCATGAGCTGGGTCTGCTCCATCAACTAGACAATCTCCTGCAGGTTTACTCTGGGCTTAATTCAACTACTAATTCTCTACAAATACGCTCAGAGCTCAAACTCTCAACCATCAAGTTGATACCTGTACATAACCATGGCACCTAGCTATCACCTTGGTCTGTTCTATGTGCATGCATGCTTTACCATGGGCAGCTCTCGTTCCTGGAAGCAGAAGTTAGCAAAGGTCACTGAAGTCAGTCACTCATCTTTCTAGCCTGATATCACACACACACACACATACACACACACACACACACACACACACACACACACACACACACACACACAGAGAGAGACAGAGAGACAGAGAGACAGAGACAGAGAGATAAAGAGACAGAGAGACAGAGACAGAGAGATAGAGAGAGTCAGAGAGAGAATGAATTATATATATATATAACATGCACCAATACCAGGACTGAGGAAACTGGCATGCATATATATATATATATACATATATATATATTCTTCAGTGGTGGATTACTACCATTAAGATGCAGGAATAAGCAAAGGAGATAGCAAAGGGAATCTTGGCCCATAAAAATTCACCAATGCCATAAAAAATACTCACCTAAGCAAAGCATCTTAGATTCCCTTCTGAAACTAAAGAGAAAAAAGGAACTAGAAAAAAGGAAGATTCACATGGACTTAAATCATGAAGTACAGCTGGTTGTAGTGGTGTATGTTTATAGTTTTAGCTACTCAGAAGGCTAAAACAAGATGGTTGCTTTAGTTTAGGAATTTCAAGTCAGCACTTGAAGGAACAGATACACTAGGAACAGTGTATCTTAAAAAATGTATGTGATATATATATGTTTATTCACACATGCATAAATCTCTCTGGGCCATCAAAATTATTTTGTAATGAAGCAAATCTTTCTTGACCTCTACCCTTTCCTTTGTATAGCTTTCTTACTGTCTTAGAGACCTCTTTCTGAGCTGAGACCAGCAGCACATATATCCCTTTCTTGGAGAGTTGGAGACTCCAAAGAAGGGAGTATGCAATATCCAACATCAAGCTTAAACAGGCTTGGGGAGAGATCTGACAGAGTATTTAACTTGTTCATTGATCTGCTGTCTCTGTCTCTAGTATGAGGAGTGTACTCAACAGGGCACTCAATAGAAGGTAATGAATGAATGGATGGTTAGATAGATGATTAGAGGCTCAACAGTTGATTTTAAAAAGAATGGATAACCAAAGATAAAGTTGGAACCCAAAGCCAGAAAGACACACAGAGATAGATCAGGAACTCACCCAGTACCTTCTCATTCTATTTCTTCTCTCTGGGCTGTCTAAGATAAAGTTGGAGAGGAGTAAAGAAAGATGGTCTTTAGAGAGAAAAGGGCAGGGGAGATGGGATGATGTATTTAATCTTTTTTAAATGGTATCTTCAATGTTATTTGTTTCATACCTTTTCAGCTCCTTTTTTGTTAATAAACTTCTTGAATGCAAGAACAGTGATTTATCTACAAATATTCCCCAAATCCTAATAATATTCCTGCACACATCTAGAATTCAATAAATAGTGATTAAGTAAATTAATAAATTCAAATTTTAGGAAAACAAAGACAAATGATTTCCAATTGACTTTGATGTATTATTTTTGGTGTAGTAAGTAAAAGTTAATAAATGTTTTTATCTTCAAGGACTCAAATATTTGTCAACGATGGAAGAATGTTGGAGGAATAATTAATTTTCTTTTCTTTTCTTTTTGAAAAATTCTCTGTAGTTTATTATTGTTCTTGGAAGGCGATTTAGAACTTTTGACACTTTGTGGTGAATGAAAATGTCCCTCATCTCAATCACCTCTTGTACTTTTTGTCATGTATTTTGTAAAACATACCTTGAATCAATCAGCATGAAGATTATATGAATGCTATTTCTATATATGATTTGGTATAGCTATTTTTTTGAAAAGGTGATTCTAATATTTGCTAACCAATTAAGTTTTTCATATTGAACTTATGTCATGTAAACCTCATTAAGAATGTTGGCTGTAATAGCTCTTTTTTATGAGAATTGTTATTGTATGTATGTGTGAGAAGAATGTGTGGATATGTGTGTGTGTGTATACAGGTACATGTGTGTATGCATGTGTTGAGACCCAAGGTTGATACTGGAAATCATTCTTGCTCACTCCTCCACCTTTTTCTCTTGAGGATGGGTCTCTACTTAAGTCCAGAGCTCATTGGTAGAGCTTGTCTGACTAGCTCACTAGTCTGGGCATTCTTGGGCTCCACCTTTGGGGGCTGGAATTAAAGGTGGACTGCCACGCCTGCCTGGTACCTTCACATAGGATCTTGGGATCCAAACTGTGGTCCTTTTGCTTCTACAGCAGGTACTTTAATTGCTGAGTCATCTCTCCAGCTCTCTAGGAGCTTCTGAACACCTCCCTGAATATTTTCTGTGTATGATCATGCCATCTGTGAATAAAGGCATTTGTATGGTATACCAGAAAAAGCAAACATTTTTTCTCTTTATTCTCCAAATTTTTCATGTACAAACACAGTGAGTTAATGTCCTTGTCCCCCTCCACCATTGTCTCCCACACTTACCAAACCAACCATGTCCCTCTTGCTCACTTGTCCCTTTGTATGTCTGGGCCACAGGACTCTTTTAGTAGTGCATGAACTAGTAGAATTTTAGGCATCTGTGGTAGTATAAGAGGCTTTCAAAAGGTATGCCTACAGATGGGGAAGCTGCCTGTCTCTTGTCTGACTTCTTGTCCACGTAAAGATTTTTTTTTTTATTGTTTCCTTTTTTTTTTTATTAAAAATTTAATTATACATTTTAAAAATTTTTTACCAGTTCCCTCCCTCCCCCCTCTTCCCCCTCCCCTTCCCCCAGTGCCTCCCCCCCAATTCCCAGAGAGTCCTTTATTGTGTGTGCCTAACTCTCCACTGTGTCCTCCTCTCCGATGACATATAAGGACCCAGTGGCATTTCCATAAGCCCTTTCTCTTGTTCCCCTTAAGCATAAGATCACTACTATGGCTGTCAATCCCTTGCCTCCAGGGGTCTCGGTGCCCTTATCAGATGCTAGACTTTATGAGGGCAACAGTGCGCTGGACATTGCGCAGGGCATGCAAAGTTCCATTATGATTGCTTTGGCCCCAACTATTGTTGAGAATCTTGCAAATCGTTGCTCCTCCCATCCTTTTGCTCTTACAATCTTACCCGCCCCCTCTTCCGCAAATGTCCCTGAGCTCCAGGATGGGGAGAGATTAGGCTGTCCTAGTTTTATGTGATTGATATAGAGTCTCTGAAGTTCTGGATTGTGGTTTGTTGATTTTCTTTTGCAGTTTTGCTGCTCCTGCAATTCCCTTCACTCCATTCTGCTGGGCACTGTATGTCACCCCCTGGCCAGAGACAAAAAGCTGTTAAACTGGAGTCTTGTTGTAATAGCACATTCAAGGGTAGATGTAATAAGAGTAGGAAACCTCACTGAGAGAGGGGTCCATCACCCATTTGCAAAATGATTACTTTTTATCTGCTAGACTATATGTCCTCCCCTTCTGGTGAGATCAGGAAAGAACGTCTGTGAACTTAACCAGGTTTCTCATTACTTACTTGCAGACCTTCATGGAGGCCTATTTTCTCTGCTGTAACATGGTCTCCTCTCTCTTTGTTTCTGGTGTGGCCCTCCTAACCCATCTCTCTTGTTCATAATCCTTGCAATTACTGTGTTACATAGGTTTACTTTTGAGTGTCCCAATGTGGGCTGGGTGAGTTTGGTACTAGGAGCCACCTATTAGGGAGTACATACGGCGCTTAATTTTCTGGGTTTGGGATACTTCACTTAATATAATTGTTTCTAATGACATCCATTTCCCAGCAAATTCCATTAATTCATCATTTTTGATGGCTGAGTAGTACTCCATTGTATAGATGTACCACAGTTTCCTTATCCACTCGTCAACTGTTGGACATTTAGGTTGATTCCATGACTTTGCTATTGTAAACAGTGCTGCTATGAACATGGTCGAGCTTGTGCTATCGAGGCGAACCTTTGCTGCTTGGGGGGTTATTCCCAAAAGTGGGATAGCAGGGTCATATGGCATTTCAATCTTTAATTTCTTTAAGAATCTCCAGACGGCTCGCCAGAGTGGCTGTATGAGCCTGCATTCCCACCAACAATGTAGGAGAGTTCCCCTCTCTCCACATCCTCTCCAGCATTTGTCGTTGTTTGTATTGTGGATTTTTGCCATCCTGACCGGGGTGAGATGATATCTCAGGGAAGTTTTGATTTGCATTTCCCTGATGGCGAAGGAAGTGGAGCATTTTTTAAGATAATTGTTAGACATTTTAATTTCATCCCTGGTAAAGTTTCTTCGAAGTTCCAGGGCCCATTTTTTAATTGGGCCAGTGTTTTCCTTGGAGTTTAATTTTCTAAGTTCTTTGTGCACTCTGGACAGTAGAGCTCTGTCAGATATGTGGTTAGTGAAGATTTTCTCCCATTCTGTGGGTTGCCTTTGAGCTCGTGTGACAATCTCTTTATCTGAACAGAAGCTCTTTAATTTCACAAGATCCCAACTGTTGAGAGTTGGTAGCAGTGACTGTGCCATTGGATGTCTGTTTAGGAACTGTTGGCCTAGCCCAACCAGCTCGAGGGAGTTCCCTATCCTTTCAACTATGGTTTTTAAAGTCTCTGGCCTGATATCAAGGTCCTTGATCCATTTGGAATTAAGTCTTGTACATGGTGACAAGTACGGGTCCAGCTTTAATCTTCTGCATGTGGAGATCCAGTTTTGCCAGCACCATTTGTTGAAGATGCTGTTCTTTTTCCATTGGATTCTTTGGGCCCCTTTGTCAAAGACCAAATGGCTGTAACTTTGTGGGCTTATATCTGGGTCTTCAATCCTTATCCATTGATCTGTGTGTCTATTTTGGAGCCAGTACCAGGCTTGTCTTTATAACTATGGATTTGTAGTATAGACTTAGGTTTGGTATGGTAATACCTCCAGCTGTGTTTTTGTTACTCAGGATTGTTTTTGCTATCCTGGGTCTTTTGTGCCTCCAAATGAACTTTGAGATTGTTTGGTCAACTTCTTTGAAGAATTGCTTTGGGATTTTGATTGGTATAGCATTGAATCTGTATATTGCCTTTGGTAGGATGGTCATTTTTACAATGTTGATTCTGCCAATCCAGGAACAAGGGAGGTCTTTCCACCTTCTGGTCTTCTGCAATTTCTTTCTTTAGGGTTTTAAAGTTGTCATTGTAAAGGTCTTTTACCTCCTTAGTTAGGGGTTATAGTAAATGGGATTGTTTCTCTCAAGGCTTTTTCACTTCTTTCATTCTGGGCATATAGGAAGGCCTCTGATTTTTGCACATTTATTTTGTATCCTGCCACCCTGCTGAACTTCTCAATTAGTTCCAGGAGCTTCCTGGTGGAGTTTTTGGGATCACTCAGGTATAAGATCATGTCATCTGCAAATAGAGATAGCTTGACTTCTTCCTTGCCAATTTGAATCCCTCTTATGTCCCTTTCTTGTCTTATGGCTTCGGCTAAGACTTCAAGTACAATATTGAATAGAAGTGGTGAGAGTGGACAGCCTTGTCTTGTTCCTGATCGAAGTGGGAATGATTCCAATTGTTCCCCATTGAGCATAATCCTTGCTGTGGGCTTGTTGTATACAGCTTTTATTATATTGATAAAGGTTCCTTCCATTCCTACTGTCTCTAGCGTTTTGATCATAAAAGGCTGTTGGATCTTGTCAAAAGCTTTTTCTGCATCTATCGAGAGTATCATGTGGTCTTGGACTTTGGACTGGTTTACATGATGAATTACATTTATTGATTTGCGTATGTTGAACCAACCTTGTGTGCCGGGGATGAAGCCTACTTGGTCCCCATGAATGATCTTTTTAATATGTTTTTGAATCCGATTTGCTAAGACTTTGTTGAGAATCTTTGCATCTGTGTTCATCAGGGAGATCGGCCTATAGTTTTCTTTTTTAAGTGAATCTTTATTAGGTTTTGGGATTAAAACGATATTAGCTTCATAGAAGGAATTTGGTAGTGTTCCTTCCTTTGCTATTTGATGGAACAGTTTAAGGAGTATTGGTGTTATTAACTCCTTAAATGTCTGGTAGAACTCTGTGCTGAATCCATCTGGTCCAGGACATTTTTTGGTGGGAAGATTCGAGATTACTTCCTCAATTTCCTTATATGTTATAGGACTATTTAAATAATTCACAACTTCCTGATTCAATTTAGGTAAGTTGTGTTTACTTAGAAATTCATCCATCTCTTTTGTGTTGTCAAACTTCACAGAGTATAAGTTTTTGAAATATGATGTTATAATTCTCTGGATTTCTTGGGTATCCGTAGTGATAACTCCATGTTCATTTCTAATTTTGTTAATTTGGGTTTTCTCTCTCTTGCTTTTGGTTAGTTTAGCTAGGGGTGTATCAATCTTGTTGATTTTTTCAAAGAACCAGCTTTTTGATTGGTTGATTTTTTCTATCGTTTTCTTAGTCTCGATTTCAGATATTTCTCCCCTTATTTTGCTAATCTCTTCTCTTCTACTGCTTTTAGGATCAGATTGCTCTAGTTTCTCTAAAGCTTTAAGCTGCATTGTTAAGTTGTTTATTTCTGATGTTTCCATTTTTTTGACGTGGGCATTAAGAGCTATGAACTTACCTCTTAGAACAGCTTTCATTGTGTCCCAGAGATTTTGGTAAGTTGTATTTTCGTTATCATTCACTTTCAGGAAATCTTGAATTTCCTTTTTAATTTCTTCCTGAATCCAGTTCTCATTCAGCATCATAGTGTTAAGTTTCCAGGAGTTAGTGCATTTTCTCTTGTTTGATGTGTTGTGGATGTCCAGCTTTAGGCCGTGGTGGTCTGATAGGGCACAGGTTAGAATTTCAACTTTCTTGTATATGTGTAGATTCATTTTGTGGCCCAATATGTGATCTATTTTGGAGAAAGTTCCATGTGCTGCTGAGAAAAATGTGTATTCTTTGGTGCGTGGGTGAAAAGTTCGATAAAGATCTGTGAGGTCCATTTCTTTCAGGGTTTGATTAAGTTCCAAAGTGTCTCTGTTAAGCTTTTGACCTGTTGATCTATCCCATGTAGAGAGGGCGGTGTTGAAGTCCCCAAGAATTATCGTTTGGGGGTTGATTTCTTGCTTTAGACGCTGTAGGGTTTTCTTAATGAATGTGGAGGGGCCCGTATTGGGTGCATATATGTTCAGTATTGTGAAATCTTCCTGGTGAATTGTACCTCTGACTAAAATGTAGTATCCATCCGTGTCTCTTATAATTTTTTTTGGTTTGAAATCCACTTTGTCTGATAGCATAATGGCTACCCCTGCCTGTTTTCTGTTTCCATTTGCTTGTAGAATTGTTGACCAGCCTTTTATTTTTAGAGCGTGCCTATCTTTTGTGGTGAGATGGGTTTCCTGTAGGCAACAGATTGATGGATTGTGATTTTTAATCCAAGTTTGTAATCTGTGTCTCTTGATCGGTGAATTAAGTCCATTAACATTTAGTGTTATAATGGAGAAACTATTGTTAATTCCAGACATTTATTATGTTTAGTAGCTTTTATAAGTATATTGCTTCGCTTTTAATGGTGTTATATTTGCCTTCTGTTCTCCTGGATATGCCTGTTTTTTTCTTCACGCTTGAGTATCATTTCTAGCAGTTTTTGAAGGCCTGGTTTGGTGGCCATGTATCCCTTAAAGTTGTCTCTGTGCTGGAAAATTTTTCTTTCTCCCTCGATCATGACTGATAGTTTTGCAGGGTAAATCAGCCTGGGTTGACATTTTTGCTCATTCAATACTTGAAGTATGTCTCTCCAAGCTCTTCTTGCTTTTACTGTTTCGACTGAGAAGTCATTTGTTATTTTAATAGGTTTGCCTTTAAAAGTGACTTGTTTTTTTCTCCCTTGAAGCTCTCATCACCAGTTCTTTATCTTGAATGTGGAGTGTTTTAACTATTATTTGCCGCGGTGTGCTTCTATTTTGGTCGTATCTGTTTGGGGTGCGGAATGCCTCTTGTATATGAATGGGCCTCTCTTTTTTTAGATGAGGAAAGTTTTCCTTGATGATCGTTTGAAAAATTTCCTCAGGGGTGGTATTTTGAGATTCTTGCTCCGGTATTCCATGAATACGCATGTTAGGCTTCTTCAGGGTGTCCCATATCTCTTGGATATTTCTCTCAAGTATCTTTTTGGCTTTAACAACCTCTTCCATTGAGCTGGTTAGTACTCCCACTTTATCTTCAAGGTCTGAAATTCTGTTTTCTGCTTCATTAGTTCTGTTGATAAGACTCTCTGTGGCGTTCTGGGTTGAAGATAACTTGTCTTTTAGCTCAGTTTTAAACTCTGCTTGAGTTTGTTTTAACTGTTCTATGCCACTTTTTGTTTCTTGCACTGTTTTTCTCAACTCCTCCAGATGTCTGTTGTGTTGCTCTTCAAAGCGATTGATTAGATTATGTAATTCCTCCCGGATTTCCTCTTTCATAGTATTGAACATGGTAATGATCATATTTTGAAAGTCTTTATCCTGGGTGGGGCTTTCTTGGCCTTTTTCCGCGGGTTTGTTCTTGTTGGAGTCTAACATTATGGGATTAATTTCTTCAGTGGGAAATTTGTTTACTTGAGTGTTGCTTCTCATGGATTTGCACTTTGACTTTGGCATTGTCATTTTAACTCTTAAGATCTCTCAATTTCACTAAACTGAATTATTTGGCCTGGGGTACTGGTGGGCAGGGCCTGAACGGGGACTTACCTAGGGCGCGGGGTGAGGCCCGGGTGGACCGCGTGCGTGTCCTGACCGGCGGAGCGGGGTGGGGCGAAAAGGGAGGATGGGTGCGTCGGCGTGGAGCTATTTAACCCGAGGGCAGCTGGGGCGGGGCCCGGGCGCAGGGGGAGGTCCTCCTCGTCCCTCGGCCCCCGCGCGGCTCCGGCTGGATGGTGGGAGTCGGAGCCGGGTCCCCGTGGGCTGACCTGGGGGTCCTAGAGCGCGCGTTGAGGCCCGGCTGAATCTCGCGTAGGCGTCGGCGTGGAGCTATTTAACCCGAGGGCAGCTGGGGCGGGGCCCGGGCGCAGGGGGAGGTGCTCCTCGTCCCTCGGCCCCCGCGCGGCTCCGGCTGGATGGTGGGAGTCGGAGCCGGGTCCCCGTGGGCTGACCTGGGGGTCCTAGAGCGCGCGTTGAGGCCCGGCTGGATCTCGCGTAGGCGTCCCGACCGGCGGAGTAAAGATTTTTTTTAAGTGCAGTTACTTCTCCTGAGATCTTTGCTCATCAGCTACTGTGTAGATCTGTAGAAACAGACCTCATTGCAGTAAGCTCCTGATGTGGCAGTCCTGTCGTGACTGGAATGTCATGGCAGGCAGTGTATCTTCCCACTTTCAGGCTGTTTTATTTATTTATTTATTTATTTATTTATTTATTTATTTATTTATTTATTTCAGCTCATACAAACTTAATAGGTACCCTGGTCCCCTCCCTCCCCCCACCCCTTCCTGGACCCCCTTGCTCCCTCCGCCCTTTTCCCCTTCCTTTCTCCCCCCTCTCTCCCTATCTCCCAGTGCTTCCTCCCCCTCATCCCTGGAGCATCCTTTAATGTGTATGTCAAACTTTCCTTTGGGTCCTCCTCTCTGATGAGATGTAAGGACTCAGTGGCATTTCCTAGAACTCTTTCTTACATTCCCCTTAATTATAGGAACACTATTGTGGCTGTTAATCCCTAGCTTCTAAGGATCCTAGTCCATGCTAGGACTTTGAGGGGTCAATAATGTGTTGGTCGTTGCGCAGGTCATGCAAAGTCCTATTATGATTGCTTCGGCCCTAACTTGTGTGGAGTATCTTGGATATCATTGCTTTTCTCCATCTTTAGGCTCTTACAATCTTACTGCTATCTCTTCTGCTAGGTTCCTTGAGCCTTGAAATGGGGAGAAATTTTGATGACCTGTTTGGGGCTGAAGATTCCAGGGTTTCCTGCTCAGTCTGGAATTGTTATGGTTCTCTGCACTCTAGTCTGTTGTGGTTCTCTCTATCATCAAACTTCCTTTGCAAGAAGATACATCTTGGTTGAGTACTGAGAGCTATTCATATCTAAGGGAATAATGAGAAGTGTTTATATGGTAGTTTATTATTATTTATAATTAATACTAGAACATATATTCTTGTCTAGTGTGCATGTTCTCCTCTTCCATTGTTATTTGGATAAGTTTCAACATCAGGTATATGTTCCCTGAAAATAAGAGGGACTTAGGATCCATCTAGAGAATAATTGGTTCCCCAAGGACATTACATACCACCATTGCTCACTGAACTTTTCTTGCCAGAATTGTTATTGTAGGCTAGAGCATTCATAGCTGTGTAAGCCGTGGATCGCTTTTTTTCTCGAACCACTTTCTTCTTTCTCCTCCTCCTCCTTTTCTTCTTCCTCCTCCTCTTCTTCCTCTTCCTCCTTTTCTTCTTCTTCTTCTTCTTCTTCTTCTTCTTCTTCTTCTTCTTCTTCTTCTTCTTCTTCTTCTTCTTCTTTCTCTTCTTCTTCCTCTTCTTCCTCCTCTTCTCTTCCTCCTCCTCTGCTGCTTATGCTTCTTCTTCTTTTTTTTTTGCTCCTCCATCTTTTTAAATTTTATCCCCTTTATTCCTGCCCCTTTAAACCTTTCTTTATATAATTGCTGTATCCATCTAACTGCCTGTGTTCTGTTGTTTCTAGTCTCTTCTTCCACTTTCCTGACTTAATGACCTTTTGTAGTTTGTGGGTGCTAAACTCCATTTGAGTTTAACATTCTGAAAGTTCAATCTGTTCATTAGGGACAACATGCAGTGCCTGTCTTTCTGTATGTGGGATACCTCACTTAATATAATTTCTTCCAATTCCATCCATTTACCAGAAAAATTTGTTAATTCATTTTTCTTGACAGCTGATGAGTATTCCATCATGTATATTTACTACATTTTTATAATCCGTTTGTCCGCTACTGGGCATTTGGAGTTATTCCATTTCTTTGCTACTATGAACAGAGCTGCAATAAACATGGATGTACAGGTGCCTCAGAGATAAGATGCACTGTTTTTGGGGAAGATCCCCAGGAGTGGTATAGCTGGGTCATATGGTAGGTCGATTTTTAACTTTTTTTTTTTTTTAGAAATCTCCATACTGATCTCCAAGGTTGTATAAATTCACATTCCCACCAACAATGAATGAGGGATCTCTTCTTGCATCTTCACTAGCATTTGTTGCTTTTTGTGTTTTTGATTTTAATTATTCTGACTGGGGTGATATGATACCTCAGGGGGGGTTTTAGTTTGCATTTCCCTAGTAGCTAGATACTAGGTGGCAGGATGTGTGTGTGTGTGTGTGTGTGTGTGTGTGTATCTGTATTTATCATATGATACTGGATCCATGTGGAGTTGGAAGTGCAGGTTCTGCCTGGTGTTTTTAATGTGGGATCCCTGTGTGGTAACTGGAGACTTACTGCTTTCGAGGCAGAGTCTTAACCACTGAACCAGCCCCAGATCATTTTTAAAAATACTTGTTAGACATTTGAAATGTTTCCTATGAAAAGTTTCTTTTTAGTTCTAAGGCCCATTTTTAATTGAGTGATTTATTTCTTTGATACCTAATTTTTTGAGTTCTTTGTGTATTCTGAATATTAGTTCTCTATCAGATATGTGGATAGCAAAGATTTTCTCCCTTTCTGTGGGTTGCTTTTATGCTTGATTAACAATATTTTTTGATGAACAGAAGTTTTTTTAATTTCATGAAATCCTAGCTGTTTATTTCCTATGAATTTCGGGTTCTATTCAGAAAATGTTGGCCTAGATAAGTCAGTGCTAGTGTACTCCCAATATTTTCTTCTAGGAGTTTTATGGTCTCTGGTCTAACATTAAGGTCTTTGATTCATTTGAGGTTAATTTTCATGCAGGGTGACAGTAAGGTCCAGTTTCATTCTTCTGCATGTAGATATCCAATTTCCCAGAACCATTGTAGATGCTGTACTTTCTCAAAAATTTTTGGTACCTATGTCAAAAATCAGTTGACTGTAGGTGTATGAACTTATATATGGTTTCTCAATTCCAATTCATTGCTCAGTATCTCTGTTTATGAGGCAGTACCATGCTGTTTTTTATTACTATGGCTTTGTAGTATAAAGTCTGATATTGTAAGACTTCAGTGAAGTTTTTATTGCTTGCTTGGTATTGCTTTTATTATCCATGGTCCTTTGTGCTTCCATATGAACTTTGAGAATATTTTATCAATTTTTGCAAAGAATTGAATTTAAATTTTGATTGGAATTGCTTTTGGTAGGATGGTCATTTTTACAATGTTAATTCTACTAATCCAGGAACATGGGAAGTTTTTGTATCTTCTGTGATTTCTTTCTTTAGTGTTTTGAAGCTTTCATTGTATAAAACTTTCACATTGTTAGTTAGATTTATTTCAATGCATTTCATTTTTTTTGGAACTATGGTAAATGGTTCTGTTTCCATCTTGTCTTTCTTCTGTTTATTCTTGGTGTGCAGAAGCTACTGATTTTTGCATGTTGGTATTGTAGCCTGCCACTCTACTGAACATATTTATTAGTTCCAAGAGTTTTCTAGTGGAACTTTTTGGGTCTCTCAGCTATAGGATCATGTTATCTGTCAATAGGGTTACCTTAACTTCTTCCTTTCCTCTTTGTATCCCACTTAGCTCCCTCTCTTGTCTCGCAGTTCCAACAGGACTTCAAGTACAATATTAAACAGAAGTGGTGAGAGTGGACAGTCTTATTTCCTGATCTAAGTGGGAATTTTTAAAGTTTTTTACCATCTAGGATGATTTTTTTTTTTTTTGCTAAAGGCTTGCATATGGCTTTTATTATGTTGTATATATTCCTTGCATCCCTGTTGTTGCCAGGACTTTTATCATAAAAGGGTGTTGAATTTTGCTTTCTGCATCTATTGAGAGGATCATGTGATTTTTGTCTTTTTGTCTGTTTATATGGTGGATTACGTTTATTGATTTTCATGTGGTGAACCAATCTTGTGATTTTAGAATAAACCCTACCTGGTCATGGTTAATGATTCTTTTGATGTGCTTCTTAAATTTGATTTTCATATATTTTGTTGAGGAGTTTTGCATCTGTGTTCATTAATGAGGTTGGCCTATAGCTTCTGCTTTGTTGTTGTGTCTTTATTTGGTTGGGGATTGTTGTAATATTGGCTTCATAGGAAGATTTTTTTTTAAAAAAAGGAATGCATTAATCCTATCAAAAACCAACATAACTTTAATATTGTTCTGGATTCAACCACTAGATATTCTAGAACTCTAGGGGTACTCTGTACCAATAGAAAAATCATAGACATAGAAGTAAAAAAGTTTATTACATAAGTAGATGATGCCTTTAGAATTACTACTATACATCCTCAGGGATTTAAGGAAAGCCTGAGAATAATGAGAAGAAACATGGAAGATACAGAAGAACCAAAATGGAACCTCCAGAGATGAAAAATAAGATACTTTAGTTTAAAAAAAGTAATTGCAGAATGGGACTCTACCTTATAAGTTTGTTTTCTTTCCCTTAGTTTTTACTCTTCTCTGAACTCAAGTAGACACAAGCATGAATCTCTTGCTCCTGAGATGGTTGGCTGCCATAAATCCTTTCACATGAGCGTTCAGTGATTTCTTCTCCTCTGAAGCATTTGGGGCTATGTCATACTCTACAGTTAGATAGGAAGAAGAAAAGAAATTACCAGAAGATTATTTCTGTGACATTTCTATATTATTTTTTCTTGAAATTCAATAATAGCAGTGTCCAAAGTTATCAAGGCACTATGCTTTAGTCCTGCTATTTCTCTTTCTCTGTATATATGTGTGTGTGTGTGTGAGAGAGAGAGCGAGAGAAAGAGAGAGAGAGAGAGAGAGAGAGAGAGAGAGAGATGTATTTATACATATCTTCAGAAGGATTCCTGGTCTTTAGTTAGTGGCTCCACAAATCCTCTTTCCTCACAGATTTTTATGTAAAATACAACCATTTGGCTTCTATTTTTAGAACCACTGCGTTAAGGTTCTTGATTACAGAAACAATTGTTGAAAATGATCTCAGAATGTCCCAGTGTTACCAGCATATATAAGAAGGATAAAAATTAAATTATAAAAATTTATTTCTCAATTTTTAGAAAAGTTTTCTTAGCATCTCTACAAAGGGCTTGTGTGACACTTTGATGCACTATGTAGTGTGTAGTTTTCCTGGAACTGAGACAAATGGAGCAAATAGATGCTCTATTCACAGTCATCAGACTATTTAATGACAAAGCACATTTAAAGCATATGTGATTTGTTTACCAAAGAAATTCTCTTAGTTGGTTCTCATGTGCAGATGTGAAAATGCTTATTTTTGTAAAATATGGTTACAATTATAGATTCATTTTTAGAAACAAAAATAGCAGATATTCTATTTTTTCAATACTAATTTTAATAGGTGATTATGATAGGCAATTTTATGTATTAGCTTGACCAAGCTAAGTGATGACCATATTGCTGGTATAAAAGATGACTTCTGGGTGTCCTGAGGCTGTTCTTGAAAGAAATTTGCATTTGAATGAGTGGACTGAGTCAAGGAGGTTATCTCACCCTGTGAGAGGGCAGCAGCCAATCTGCTAGAGGGCATGAACAGAGGCACAGAAAAGATGAATTTATTTTCTGCTTAAGCTGGGACATGCACCCTCTCTTGCCCTTGGATATCAATGAACCTGGCTTTGGGTCTTCAGACTTGAACCAAGACTTAAACCACTGGCTTCTCTTCCTTAAGTTTTTGAGTCTGGATGAGACCTATGCATACTACCAGCTTTCTTAGGCTTTCAACTTTCAGTTTTCCTATTATTTTTTCTTGACACAGATACTATATTTTATAAATGAAGAAGCAGAGGTTTGTAAAGAACACTTAATATGTTTAATTTAAGCTAATTGACATGACAAATTTCAAATGTAAATTCATTTGGTTGTAGTACTGGATGTTTTAATAAACCACATTCCTCTTCAGTGGTTTTTGAAGTACATACATTTTGATTTGACTCTTAAAATAATGCAGGCGTAACACATGTATCGGTATTGTATTAGTCTTTCCCTAATTCATCTACATAGTAATCCCAAACAAAATATCCAGAAATTACTCATTTATTGTCAAAGTAGTTCCATAGTTTATATAGAGAAACATGCACATTAACTTTGTCACTGCATTACATAAGGAAAACAATGTCTGAACTGATCTCAAGAATTACTGTATAGCTATAGTACTCAGACTGTGATTAATAGAAAGTAATTGGGCCAATGAAATGTAACATGGGATCTATAAGAAGATCCACAAGTTTTAATTCATACTTGGCAAATAAGCAAAGATAGTTTTTTATTATTAAAAAGTACTACTGAAACAACCAGATATCAACATGTAAAGTGAAAATAATCTATAGAGATACTATAACTCTTACAAGAATTAATTTAATTTTTGTGAATATAAATGTCAATTGTAAACTTGTGAAGCCAGTAGAATATAGCTTACTATAAAGTGTAGGTGATTTTGTTTTCTTTTGTTTCCTTAATTAGGTTTTTTCCTTCTTTTACAAGTATATTGACTACTTATCCCTCTCCATCTCTTTCCCTTTTCCCCTTTTTTCCTTCCCTCCCCTCACTTCAGCAACCCATCCTACTCCTTCCCACCGGGTTGCCTGTTTGCTTCCAAGGTTCTCTCTGGATTGCGTTATTGGGGGTTCAGGCCTTTGTGACACAGTTTCCCTAATCGTCTAAGTCAATTCCTCAAAATAAATCTATTTAAATGAATAAGGAGATATGGACTATTTTGTTAAAGTTCTGTTTCTTTGACGAACTCTGACATCTGATAAAAATTATGTACATAATTTGGTACATGATTTTATATGTACATATATGTCCTGGGTTATAGCTGTGTGTTCAGTGAAGTATCCTTTCTTTAAGCAGCATTCTCCATCTATTAAGAGCCATACCATCACATGCTCCACTACCATATATATCCACCCAGAACATCTTCTCTTCATATCCTAGATGATCATAGTGTATAACCTTATTTTCTTATGTTTTTGCCCACATGGCGGCGGATTATACATACTTGCTGTGGCAAGTCCAGGTTATCCTGTTAGTTCTGCTTCTCTGTAGAGCCATAACTAGTACAGTTATAATGCACTATTCTTTACATTATCTGCTGGTCTGTTGAAAATATTATTTTGGGAATTTGGTTATTGATGTTCATAAGTGAAGCTATACTTTTTCCCTTTTTGTCAGGTTTGGTATAAAAATTATTTTAAAATTACAAACATATTTAAAGACTACTTTTGATAGTCTTGAACAACTGAAATTGCATTCTGTTTTTTTTCTTCCTCCTCTTCTTCTCTTCTTCCTCCTTCTCTTCCTCTTTTCCTCTTCCTCTTTTTCCTCTTCCTCTTCTGCTTTTCCTTCTTTTAGACCAAGTAGTATCCAACTGTTAAGAGCTTTTGGACTGGTGATTTTTCTGATATTTGAGATGTTTTATTTAATTTCAGAATAATCCAACCCATTCAAGTTCCAAAATTTATTCACACAGAATCTAGCAAGGCAATTCATCTGATTTCCATTTTTCTCTTTTAGGGAAGCCATATATGATTTATTATCATTTATATATAATTATGTATATTTATATACATATATATGTTTGTACTTTCTTCATTTCAGCTCTCTTATCCCCTCTTATCAAAAACATTGTTGTTATTAGAGAGAAATTAAAGCAGGAAAATTGTTATAGATTAAAATGATCCAAAAGACATAGGTTTTATAATATGATGTTCTTATTCTTAAAGTCTTTAACCTGAATTATTTAAAGTTCATGAAAACTGCAATTTACTTTCAAATGGACACATATACACACATTACCATTGTTGATAATATTTGGAAGTTCATTTTATCCTTTAAAATTTCTTTCTCTGAAATTTTTCAAAGTAAATTGCTATGGATGAAAGTGCACAGAAATCAATTTGAAGTCCCCGGAGATCTAGGAAAAAATAATTTAGAGCATAAAAAAGAATAATGAATACAATTGTTTGCAACAGTTTTCAGTCTATGAAAATTCATGAGCTTATGATAATTTTCCAGAACAGCTAACATCTCATCGTTAACCATTAGATTTCATTATCTTATAATTCTAAGAATTGATTTAGAAAAAGTTAAATATTTCTTTTGTTTATGCTTTACATGCTTTATTTCAGAGTGTCAGATACTGAGTATGGGAAACTATTTTACGGAAATATAACAATAAATGAAGAAGGAATAATGGAATTAAAACTCAGGAGTTTGATACTTCTAATGTAATTTTTAAACTTATAATGACTAAAGACACTTTTGTAACATTTGGTGGAGAATTTTATAATGAACCTTAAAATTAGCATGTCTGATCTTGTGGTGTAGGTAGGTTCAAGATCTTGTTTGGGCTACATAGCAGGTTCAAGGCCAGTCATATCAATTTAGTGAGACCCAGTCTCAAATTATAAACAGGAAAGGACTATCTCAGTGATCAAGTACTTGTTAGTCCTTGGTTCAATGACCATCTCTAAAAACAAATTGAATCAATCTTTAGATTACTTAAAATAAGGAGACAGTATGATGCTAGGTACTGTTAAGATACAGCATCGTGTGGGTCTAAGGAGATTGTTCGATGGATAAGGTGATTGGTTCACAAGCACGACTACTAGAGTTCCTAGGGCCAGTTCCTAGGATCCCACTTGTAATTTCAGTACTTCTGAGGGAAAGACAAGGAATCTCCAGGATAAGCTAACTATTCCAGTTTATTGATAAGTTTTGGGTTCAACTGGGAGTCAATGCCTTAATAATAAAACTATAGAACTATCAAAGAAGACATCTGATGTCAACTTTGAGCTTCTACAGATGTGCATATGTACTCATCCACATCTACATTGTGCACCTCCATACATAAAGCATGAATACATGCATGTATTCCCCACATATATATTCAAAAAAGATACAGCATTATTTATGATGCTTTTTGTCAAATATATTTTTTCTTGGACATTATGAAGTTTATAGAATTCATTACAAGTATACAGGAAACATAAAGTTGGAGGAACAACTTAAATTGTATCAAAGATTGGTCTATGAAATGTAGAATGTATAATTGTTTATTAAAGTGATTACTTGGTCTCTTCAACAAGTATACACAGGAAAACAGAAAGAGGTATAGATTAAAAGAAACAGAAATGATCACAACTGGCTTCAGTATGTGTCCCCATTTTGATTCTAATTCAAATGAACCTATACCAAAAAGATGTTTCTAAGGTTACAGAAAAATTGCTTTGTGGATGAGAAAAAAATGAATTCAATTTCTTGATAATATTTATGCAATATTTTGAATTTTAAGGAAATTAGTATTCATAATATTTTCAGTTGATGAGACCTATTCTGAATCCATGTTTTTTTGTACATGGTTCTGTGGAGAAAAGAAGTTTAAGACATGCAGCCTGCCCTGCATACTGGGTGGGAGTAAGGGTATAGACTGTGCATCTGTCTTCCACATAGAAGGCATTATGGGAGATGTGCATTGTGGAAGGTATAAACTTATGGAAAAAGAAATTCTTTTGGTAAGGGTGATCATGGAAGACTTTGGAGAGAAGTAGAGGTCTGAGTCTTAAGTTGGAAAGGTACAAATCACTGATACCTAAGAAATGATCCATCTGTACTTTTATCACAAATTCTTTGCTTGTTTTTCATCTTAATCATCTGTCAGTGAGATAAATTTTTAACTGACATAAATTAAGTCCTTCCTTTTTAGTTCCTGGCATTGTACCATTTTGTAAAATGCATGGATATGTAAGTAAGATCATATTTATCCTTTACATAAACATTCACTGAGGGGGTAAGAATATAGCTCAATGGTAGAAAGCTTACTCTTTGTGCAAAAAAAACTCAAGGTTTTATTATTAGGTATTTGAAAAAATATAGCTTTCTAAATCTTTCAAAGTATTTGTACATATGTATTATATATTGGATGGGCTAGGATGTAGATCAATAGGAGGGTACTTGTCTAGCAAGAACATGTCCCACAGTTTGGCCTGTCACACAGAAAAAAATGAATAAACACTCACTGAGCATTCAGTGAGTATGAGCAAATAACCATACTTGCTTTTCTCCAACTGGAAGTTAGAGAAGCCACATATTAAGTTGACTCCACACTGGATGGTCAGAGTAGCCAAATCTTGTGTTTTCAGAATGTTTCTTTTTGGTTGATTTCAAGCTGAAACATTATACTAAAACCTTCTACTCCCATAGGTAAGAGTGGCTTCCATTTCCACAGATTCCTGGGATAACATTGTCTAATGAATTGCATGAACCCTGTCAGCTGAGGTCTTTTTTCTGAAGCTCTTTCCTTCTGTGCCTATAAAGTCTGCAGAGTAAACCCTTATTAAACTGATAGCTGTGATTCAAAAGAGCTCACATTTCAGAGCAATTACTATTCCCCAATCAACTAAATACCCAATTAGTCTTTAATAAAAACAGCACCTAGTACAGTGCCCAATGAAGAACGGTATTTATCAAGTCCTTTATTACTGAATTCATTTAACTGTAGTGATCTGAATAACATTTATTCATCTGTTTTTCTATAATAAATACCACCCTTGGGTTGACTATAAGTGGATTACTTTGATTAATTCTTTTGTTATAAAGAATACAGTGGAGGTTTCTGGACATTACTCCTGCTGCATTGCTTTGTTTTTTTGCATTAAATTGCTTCTGTCATGGATAAGACATCATTTTTTTTAACTCAGTCTGGGTCAATAGTCACTGGTCATGCAAGCTTTTCTTTCTTGCCCCAACCTTTCTTTTCTTTGTGGTATGTGGGAATGCAGACAGGCAGGGGTCATGATCATCCATGAATGTCACAAGGAACCCCCTAATTAGCATACTTACCACTTTATGTCACCCAATGCTATTGTATATGCAATTCTAATCAAGAAGGTTTGTAAAAATGAACTATCATGATAGATAGTATGAAATTGGATAAGTAAGGTGTTGCTGTGAGAGATTAATAGAGTCCGATACCAAAATGTTAAGTTGTTGCTTATGAAGCTTAGAGAAGTTGGTACCCAACAGTATAGCCAATGCTATGATGTGGCTAGTGTGCCTTTGGAGCTATTTTTTTGGGAGAAATATGGGAAAATTTGGAACTTTGCTTTGGGAAAGAATTTGTGTCTTGGAGAAAGAGCCAAATGGCCTTTCTCGTGAAAGTTTGAAAGAGAGCAATGCTGTGAGAGATGCAGGCAGTAGAATCCCAGCTTGTAATAATAGAGACTATGTTTGGAACTGGGCAAGTGGCAAATGGAGCTATGTGTTGGTGGAAAGTTAGTGAATCTTTGCCCTTGTCCTGAAAACTTGCCTGGTGTTAAACTCTAGCACTTGGTGGAGGAAATTTCAAGGCAATGTAGTCTTGAGAATATGACATGGCTACTCTTTAGTGCTCTTGTTGAGAGTTATGAAAAAGAACAATGAACCTGGCAGAAAGAAACAAAAACTGTGAGGTCTGATGAAGAATAATACAATGATAAAGTTAAAGAGTTGAACCAGGATGAAATAGACAACAAAATATCAGCTAATGTTAGACAGAATAACTCCATTAGCAAATCAAAGCCTGCTTGTCATTTTGGGTCAGAGGAGAGGCCCCATCCTGAGGGCAAGATTATCAGAGAATGTTCCCACCCATAATAATGCAAATCCTTTTGGAAGGAATGAGCTAAAGGATGAAGTTCCAAAGGCAGGACCTGTTTGTCCCCTAAAGCAACTGCCCAGGAAAGAAAGAGGTTTTTCCTACCATCAGCACAGAGAAACTGAATCAGTTGTGATTCCAGGGGACCAATCTCCCACCCAAGGTTATAGCAGAACTTGGTAAAGTCATCCATGTGGTTCTGGTTTTAGATGTATCAAAGATGCAAGAGGGGGAGGTCATGGATCATTCCTCCAAGGTTTCAGAGAATGATAGAATCTAGACATCATGTAGCAAAAAGCCATTGAGAAGAAGATGTTAGAGATTACAGAGACAATGCGGGACATCTGTCAGGAGAGCTATATACCCTGGGAAGAGCCAGCCCAAGAGTGTGAAATGTTCTACAGACAGTAGCCAAAGCCCTTTGAACTGAGATGATTTCAATGAGAGGCTCACCTGTTGTTCATGGAGCTACAGGATTTGGAGTTTGTTCTGTTAGTTTTTGGTCTTGTTATGGACCGATCTTTCCTGTATATGCCCCCATTCCTCCCTTTTGGAATGAGAATGTTTATTCTCTGCTATTGTATGTTGGAATTATGTAACTTGTCTTGATTTTACAGAAGGCTTTGGACTTTGGACTTTTGAATTGTGTTGGGACTACTATTATAATCTGCACTGGAGCTTTTAAAGTTGGGCTGACTGTGGTTTACATAATGAGATGGCAATAAGCCTATGGGGACCAGATGTAGAATGTCATAGTTTGAAAAGTGTCCCCACAGGCTCATAAGGTAATGACACTTTGAATGGTGGAGTCTTGTTGGAGGAAGTCACAAGGGTGGGTCTTGTGGTAGAATAGTCCACCCTATCTCTGGGAGAGGTCTCCTCTTGCAGTTGGTATTCTTACAGCTCTCAACCTCCAGGATCGGTGTAATATAGTCTGTTTCCAGCTTCTGCCAGCCTGCCATGCCTTTTCTGCCATGAAAGGACTGTTTTTCCCCTCTGGAAATGTAAGCTGAGTAAATCTCCTTTTCTTCCTTAAGTTTCTTGACTTTGGATATTGTCTCATAGCAACACAAAGAGTAACCAGTACATGGCATTTCAATTATTGTGAATGATTTTAGCCACTGATTTCTTCCACTGACACTGAAAGTAGTTCCTTACTTGGACTATCTAGGTAGACTGTCTATGTCTTGCTTCCTCATCACCATCTGTTGACATGCTGTCTTCTTTTTTATTACTTACCAAGAGCTCAAAAGGTTAGCTCTTCAAAATACTAGTGTATACCTCTTCTATTAAAAGATTTATTGTGTTTGCTACAAATTCCAATAGAGGTGTTTTTTTCCCCTTGCACAACTAAATAATGGTGACCTCTGTCTTCTTGCTTCTTTTGTCATCCTGCAGTCTAAGAACAATGATTCCCATTGCACTGCTCACCATTCAAATGATGTCTATGCATTTGCAGGGAAACAGTCTCTAAAATTCTGTTATTCATTTTGAACTCTTCCTTCATGGGAGCTTGTGCTATTTCTGTCTACCTTTTTGGAAAAGCAGTATGTTAACTTTAAAGAGCATTGAATTTGTAGTTGAAATTTATAGCTCCTATGACTATCAGATATGTAACTTCAAATGACTTAATTAATATTTGTAGTCTCCAGTTCCTTAACTATTCATTAGAGATAATGATATTACTAATCTTTAAAAAAATTTTAGTATCTATTTTTCACATGTGTATATGTGTGCATGTATGTGTATGTGTATGTGTGTCTGTATGTCTGTATATTAGAGGACATTGTGCTCTTATGGAGGCCCAAGGGTGATTTCCAAAATCAACCTGGATTGCTTTGACCTCCTTTTTACTTCCCTCTGGGATTTACCAGACTCTGCATTTCAGAGTTAGAAGTGCAGGTCACTGCCATTTCTGCCTGGCATTTTTACATGGGATCCTGGATCTGAAGTCAGGTCCTTCCACTTGTGAGGCAGCATCGTAACCCCTGAGCCATGTCTTCAGCCCAATATTACTAATCTTATAGAATCTTGTAATGATTAAGTTATACTGAGATAGTATAGATATTATCTCATTAACTCCATTATGCCACTGATTATTATGGGTTGATGGAATTTTCTGAGCAGGATTGAATAGCAGAGGGGTTATGTATCAGAATGTCTGGGTATCCAAGAAAAACTAGTGATTTGAAAAAGTGGACAGAGACTAAAAGAAAAAGACAGAGGATTTGGAGGAAAAAATATACTAAATTCTGTTCAGCCAAATTCGGTTTTAGATACATTCAAATAGAAGAGAGAATAAAATTGAAGATTGTTTTGAACTATGTTTTGGTTTTTTGAAGTTCATGGATATATTTGGTAGCATTAGTTTTGACTGTAAATAAGAGGGGAAAAAGAGTTTTCAAAAATTAGTAAGTTCCATTTAAATATTTGTATTTAGTTTAATTATCTAGTGTAATAATTAATTTAATAAACAATAAAAAGTTACTGAACTTCAAGCAAAACCAGATGGTCTGATGCTGTATCTTGTATGGATCATTTGTGCAGGTGGCTTCTGGCCACCTCTGCTCCTGACATTAGAAGGAAAAATTTTGTGCCTAGTCCCTCCTGGAACGGGGGATGAACCGGGGCTCACACTTGGTGTGACCTAGGTAAGGAGACATAGATAGTCTTTTGTTCCATTTTGTTTTTCTGCCCTTAAATCTCTCACTAGACAAAGAAATTCCATGAACACAAAGGGACAGACAATGTGAATTGGAGGCAGCCTGCTGAAGATCGGATGAGGAATTCAGGAGATGACTCTCTGACATTTTCTGTGTCATTTCATTTGTGACAATTGCTGTACTTACACAGACCACAAAATGGAGAAAATTAGGATCTCAGTAGCTGAAAGGTACAGGAGCACAGTATTCTAATTTAGAGGTGTTCAAAGATCAGAGAAAAGTGTGTGCTGTCTTTGCTTTTTCTCCCATACTTCTCTCCTCCATCACTTTAGCAAGACTTTGATCCAACTTCCAAAGAAATTTTAAATTCTCTAAGTTTCTAGGCATAATTTCTTTCCCAACTTTGGTGGAATAAATCAACCCAGGAGATTGCTAAGAGGAACTTTGGGGTGAACATCCATCAAACTATTTCTATCCATCAAAGGTGCATAAAAGATTCCATATTCATCAAACCATTTACCATGAAGAAGTCTTTGGCTTCTCTCAGAAAAAGGAAAAGAAGTTAGCTGAAGGGAAAAAAAGATATGTGTCAGTGTCAGGACTCAAATCCTCTTGCCTTAGCAATACTTGGAGAAGTTGTAGGTTTTTCCTCATGATGAAAGTCTATCCTGTGTTTGGGAGATGGCATTCAGGAAAGATAGACACAGGTAGGCACAGTAAAGTAAGCCCTCAGTGCTTGGCCTGGTCTTATGGCTGGGTAAGCATGAAAGGCAAAACCTTCCTTTTATAAAGTTGAGCTCAATAATTATATTCTGAAACCAGGGGAATTCCAGTAGGCATCTGATTCTTTGGGCCGCAGTGAAATTACTTCTCTACCTTTTGCTGTGCACTCTGAAAGCTCCCAGCTTGCTTCCCAAACTGCTGCGTTATGTGTTTGCTGACACAGAAGAATAGCACTTCCCTATAGCATACCACCAGATGGTAATTGGATTCTAATAATAGAGCAAAATCCAGAGAACTCCCACTGCTTAGCTAGATTTTAACTGATGTGACAGCAGAGAGTCAGCCCCTCCACTGGGTCCTGTATGGGGACTAAGCTGTGTAGATTTGAGCCTGTGGAGCTCCCTCAGAAACCCCTAGTCAGGGGAGAAGTATTATGGTTATTGTTTGGAGCAGTTCTGGGAGTTCCAGCTTTCTCTTTGACTCACTCTAGATAGAACACTTCTCCTTGTCAGGCAATTGCAGAAATCCATGAGGGAGTTTAAGCTTCTGCGTTTGGAGCTGTTTTAGGCGCCTGTCTTCAGATGTTGGTGGAAGGATCTCCTGGAGCCAAAGTTTCCACTTCAGAGGGAGTCAGCTCTGTCCTTACCACCCATAGCATGCAAGGATTCCCAGAAAGGCTCCTTCCATAAGAGGTGAAATACCTTGGGGTTGATTTGCCCTCAGTGTCTTTACTCCCATTTCTGGTAACTGGGAGAGACAGGACAAGTGGCCTGCCACACATACCCACATCTGAAGCTGTCTGGGGGACATTTTCTCGGAGGAGCTACTTGCCACCAATGAGTCATCAGAAACATGGATTCTCCTGAAGAAAACAGGTCCCCTGATTAAAATAATTTATGCCAACATCATTTCTGACAGCATGCTTGTGGTTCAAGTCACTAGATTAAGTTTCACCTGATAAGGAATCTGATTACAAGAGGACTTAAGATAATCACTGAGTTCTTTATTAAAACAACAGTCCTAAGCACTAAGTCCTAAGCCAAAACTAAATGAGAAAGTATATAATCAGGAAATGAGGATTCCAGACCTTCAGTTTATTTATGATCCTCAAAACCCACTTAGTCCAGGGGCTGGTAAGATTGCTCAGTGGTGTTTGTCTCCAAGATTGATGACTTAAGTTCAATACTCACACCTCCATAAAGGCAGAATGAGAGAACTAATTGCACAGAACCCACTTAGTCCAGGGGCTGGTAAGATTGCTCAGTGGTGTTTGTCTCCAAGATTGATGACTTAAGTTCAATACTCACACCTCCATAAAGGCAGAATGAGAGAACTAATTGCACAGAGTTGTCCTCTGACCTCCATACATGCACACAAGCATGCACAAACACACACACACACACACACACACACACACACACACACACACACTAAATAAATAAATAAATGTAAAACAAGCAAATAAATGTTACCTAGACCAAATCTTTCTTTTTAAAGGTAAGAAAAGTAGTAATTACAAAAGCGATTGGTTTAAAGTAACATATAAATAGAAAATAAAAGAGCAATAATTGGCACGATCAATTCACCCATAATTTTATGCCCAGAGCAGAAAATAGTATTTTCTATCTAAACTGTTGTGCATGGTATAATAGACTGGAAAGAAAAGGGAATTTGTAGAAGAAGTCAGAATTTTCATGTCCTTATGACGTGGACTCTAAGAGTAGGGATAGTTTAACAGCACAGGACTCTTTCTTGATTTGAGGTTTCCACTCCTTTCCAAACAATGCACTTAGGAACCTGGGACCCCATCTTTATTGAGATGCATGCACGCCTTTCTCCTAAAAAAGCAGCTGGACCATTGTAACTTATAGTTCCTGTGGCAGATAGCTACTGATGTCAATTTGGCAATTCAAGGCTGAAATTCTGGGCATATTGTAAGGGAAGAAAAAATTGAGGTAAGCCTGCAGAAGGCTGCCTAATTGATAGGGAAGGTCCAGTACATGGTGGGTGGGATTGGTCCCTGGGCAGGGGGATAAAATGGAGGGAACAGGTTAAGAAGGAAGTTTGCATTCTTCAGTATACTTGGCCAGACATGCTGGTCTGGCAGATAAAGTTTGATAAGTGCTAATTAGCTCTCTATCTTTACCCAGTTGTCTAGAGAATGCTCCATCCATTAAGTGTTGTGTCTTCCCACTTTAATTAAAGTGATTAGGATAATTTGGAGATTTACCTAGAGGCCCGCCTTAACTAATAATTTCAGACAGGTATGCAGGTAGGCCCACCTTCGGTGTCAAGTTGGTATCTGAAACTTAACTGCGCATAGGGGAACTGTGCAAGAATGGATGGGAACCATGTGGTGAAGTGTAACCCATATAGAACCTGATTTGAAACAAGAAAAGAAAATAGACCTATTAGAATAGGAAGCAACTTTGGGAATGCAAGGTAAAATAGTTTCAGGATTATATTAATGAAGAATAAAATTGTTAGCACAAGGGATTTTAAATATCATTTGGATCATGGGGTAGGTAAGCTACATAAATGAATGTATAAGGGAACAGGAGGGATGAAAGATCAGACCAACAACTCTCAGATTTTAATAAAGATTAGAGAAATTTAAAATGTGAAAATAAATGTTAGGGGAGATAAAGGCTAAAATCCAGCATGTACATGTCAGGAATCTCACGAGAGAAGAAAAGTATGTGGGAGAGATCTCTGAGAAAGGTAATTGAGACAGGATCCAAAAGATTTTGCAGTAATAGTCTGCAATTTTTATTGTTTTTCTATCCCCAGCCACTAGACCATCCCTACACTTCACTTTACAAATGGTCACATAACTCGTTTCAATCAATGGGACATGAAAAACCTGATTCTTGCAGAGATTTGGAAAGCATTGCACATTATAATCTGTCATCTTTTATTATGTTATTCTGCAGCTGACCACTGGTCAACATGCAGAAATAGAACCATTAAGTGGAACAGAGCTGATTAAAGAAGAATCAAAAGAAGAGCCTAGATCAAAACTGCCAAGCCACAGATTCACAGGTTACAGACAGGATTTGTTTTTAGAAGTTTACTGATTTACTCAGATACTCCAGCCATGATAGCATCTTATAAAACTATAGTACAATATCAGGTTGTAGACATAAATAGAAGGCACCCATCTTACTTAGGCTTTCCATTTTATTTTGTATTTTATTTACTGTTATAATTGATGGTGATGGTGGCACTGGCATTGGTAGGTTTTGGTTTCATCAAGTTTTATCAAAGGCATAGGTTTGTATATCCATCATCAATATCAAGATACAGGATATTCCATAACCATAAAGGTCTCTTATATTGTCTTTTCCATACATATATCTCATTCCTCCACTGCCCATCTATAACCCCAAGCAAAACAAATCTGTCCTCTACTTTATACTTGTATTTAAAAAGTTGTGAAAGAGCAATCATCAACCTCTCAACCATCTGGACTTCCTTGCCTTTTTTTCCATTCAACTTCCCTGTAAGTTTATTTACATTACTGTATATATGAGTAGATTGTTCCTTTTCTGTGTTGAGGGGTATTCCATCATAGGTATGTACCAGTTTGTTTAACCATCATTTACTAAAACACATCTGAAATGATTACAATTTGAGGCTATTATAAATAAGGCTGTTATGACATCCATGAACTATTTTAGGGAGCTGAAGAGGATGTCCTACATTGCCATCTGGGAAGCAGATTCAAACAGAGCCACAGCTTAGATTCATCTAAGGAAATGAAAAGCAGCAACAACATCAATGTCCAGTGCAGACTTTGCTGGTAGGAACATAATAGTGCTGATGGGCATGTAAAGTACTACAACTGCTTGGTAAATCAGGTTAGTAGTCTCATATAGAACTAAACGTGATTAATACAAGACTCAGAAATTACAGTCTAGGACATACGTCTAAGAGGAAGTGAAACTTTTGATCACATTAGAGAGGTTTTCTAAGCTCTAGATTTCAGTATGTTTATTGTACCACAATAAAGAATTAGTAAAGGTGCAGCAACATGTTAGACTAACAGGTCTGAAAGAAAGGTAAAGAAGATGGAAAGGAGACCCAAGTTGCCAGAGAGACCTATATTTGTTCTTCAAGATGCTTTAGGACATCTTATGTCATGGAAAGAAGGCAGAGAGGAGAGAAATCTCACAATGACTGACACTGAGTTTTCCACCAGTTGACAAGGAGAGGGACCTCAAAATAAGCTTCATTAAAATAAAGCATTATTTCTTTCACATTACAGTTTGTACAGTAGGAGTTACATATTTACAAGAAAAATAATATTTGCCTTACTTGTTTCACTTACGTTCCTTCCTTTTCCTTCAGTCCAACCCTGAAACAGTCACATTTGATTCCTCAAGGAATGACTGTATACTAATTTGCATGGAAAAAGAGTTCAGCTGCTACACCTATGTGATTTAAAATCCCTATAGAAAGGAATCTCGGGCTGGAGAGGTGGCTCAGGGGTTAAGCCTCCGCCTTACAGGCGTGAGAGTCCTGAGTTCGGATCCCAGATCCCACGTATAGACGCCAGGCGGAAGCGGGGGCGGCCTGCGCTTCTGGTCCTGGTAGGGCAGAGCCTGTGAATTCTCGGGCAGAAGGAGGTGGAGGTGTCTGGTGGTTCGCGAATTCGTCCGTGGTTCTACACATACACAGACACACATGTACACACACACACAGACGCGCGCGTGTGCACATACACACGCACATGCATACAGTTGAATAAATAATAATAATAATAAAATTAAAAAAAAAGAAAGGAATCTCTGGGAAGGTCTGTGAGGGATTATGTAGATTAATTGAAGTAGGAAGATCCACCATAAACTGTGGGTGATACCATTCCATGGACTAAATTAAAGAGTAGAAATGGAGCTGAGAACCAGCATTCATTATTCTTTGTTTCCTGACTGTGGATGAACTGTGACCAGGCATATCCTTCTCTTTCCATGATGGATGGCATCCCCTGGAACTGTCAGTCAAAGTAAGTTTATTTATTCCTTAAGTTGCTAGTGTTAGAGATTGTGTCATGGCAAGGAGGCAAGTAACCGATACAACCCACTAGCCACAGCCACTCCTTTCAATTAGAGCAGCATCCAACATGGGTTCATTATAACATCAAGAAGTTCAAGCCAATCTTTCTCTCTTTGGAGTGAGGAGATTTTTATGAATCATAACACTGAAGTTGAACAAAAAGATGTTTACAGGTAAGAATTCAGTAGGAAAGGTAATAGTGATTAGAATTCAAGACTCTTAAATACCTTCTGAAGAGCTGATCATTGCTTCCATCACTGCTTAGTCTGTGGCTCCTCCCTCTGACATAAGACGGTTTCTCACTTTGTGACAAGGTCAGTGTGAGCTGCTTCTTTCTGTGCTCTGAATCAGCAGAGTCTTCCCATTTATGATTATTCTGACTCACATGGTGTTTTTTTAAGTTATTATCTAGATTAAGGTATTATCTAAATTATCTAGATTTGATTAGCTTCTAGACCTGCTGTTAAGGGGTCATCTTGTTAGTTAATTGAAGTGGGAAGAAACATCCTAAAGGAGGGCAGCCCACTTTCCAGAGCCTAGGTTGTAGACTGCATAAAAAGCAGGAAACAGCTGAGAATAATTTCCTGTTCTCTGTGTGTCGATTGTGGATGTGACTAGCTACCTTAGGCTCCTGTTGTCCAGCATTCCCCTGGCATGATGGACTGTACTTCTCAACTGTGAGCAAAAATTAACCTTTCTGCTTTAAATTGCTTTTATCAGAGTATTTTTTATCATAGCAACAGGAAAGTAATGAAGAATATAAGATGCATCCAAGGTTTGCTGTGAAGATGGTCTGAATTCCAGGAGTGCTCTCTCTGTCTGCCATCATCTTCCTGACCTAAATTTTGACATTTTTCTCCCATGGGCCCCTCACTGGTAGACTCTATTTTAAACTACCTAGGAGTTTCTGGTTTATAGCTCTTCGTTATGATAAAGGTTTGATCAGACTCTCTCAAGTAGAAAGCTGAATTTGGTATATTTTCTCACTTAATCTTCATTCCAATTAGTGGTAATGAGCCAGAAAGGAGTCCAGAAATTTACAAATAGAAGTGACCTGGGTAACCAAGTGGGTAATCATGGAATTCTGAGGTTTCAGTGCAATTCATTTAGATTATTTAGAGCTCTTCTTGTCATTGGGGATGGATTTCTTATTAAAACAAAGACTTATTAAAACAAAGTTAAATAGTATCTTTCAATTAATAAAGAACTTCCGTGGTCATAAATTATCTTATATTTTTTTACCCTCATAATGACCCTTTAAACAGATATTATCACTCCAGGATCATAGGTGCAAAGATTAAAACTCACAGCTGTGCTGGCGAGTATTTCCTAGACCTGCCTTGCCACTGTCATCTTTAGTAAGCAAGCATCTGCTCGGCCTGATACAAATAAAAATAACCCAAACATAGAAGCTTAAGACTATACTAACAGTATGATATGATATAATATATAAGGCATAATGTTCTTTTGTAATTTATAATCAGACTATCAGGATACTAAATTTAGATAGGATTTTATAGAACAACTTTCTTGGTTCAGGAAGGTAAAACACTTGTTTGAGTCGTATGGCTTAATAATAGTGTATTTAGAACCCAAATTCTAGTTGCTATACTCCAAAACCCACTAGTGACTTTAGTTTCTGAGAATCTCTCTGATTTTGGAGCAAGTGGTATTGAAACTAGAACAACTGAGCTATATCTACTTGCCATTTTGAAGGACTTTTATTTTGAGACAAGGTCTTGCTTGAACTTGGCATTCTGCCTCTGTCTCCCAAGTAGCTGGATTACATACATGTGCCACTGTGTTCAGCAACTTCTAGTTATAGTTATTAACACTATTCTTTTTTGGCATGTGTATGTGTGTGGGTATGTGTACAGGAGAGCCCTTGAGTGTGTGTGTGTCAGTGGAGGCCCAGGATAACATTAGAAATCATTCTGAATCATTCTGCCTCCTTGTTGTTTTGCTTTGGCATTTCCCAGGTCACTGCCATATCTGCTTGGCACTGGCATTTTTACATGGAATCTGGGGATCCAAACTCAAGTTCTTTTGCTTTTGAGGTAAAGGCATTAATCCCTTGAGCCAGCTTACCAGCCTGTCAGTACTATTCTTTTCCCACTGAATATAGGAATTATGGGTGTCAGGAGGTTTTATTTGAGACAACAAGTCTTTGATTAAACTTGGGAGGCCTAAGCATAAAGTTTAGATTGACAGTAATGTAATCCAGGGCAGGAAGCGAGCCTAAAATGGTTCTGGGGAAGATAGTTCCAATGTGCTTCAAACATGCTGGAAACAGCTGCACCAATTAAAAGGCAATTAAATGTGTAATAAATGGAAATGCTACCAAATAGTTTTGTAAAAAAAGTCCAAATGGGAATTGCTGGGTGCACTCGCGGAGTCAGAAATGTGTGCCAAGATGCAGGTTACCCATTTTTTTATAAAGCTGATGTGATACTCAGCAATACCAGAGAGACATCTTTGAAAGTAATAACTTAGAAATAGTTCTTTTCAGAATTTCTCTCTAGCATGTGAAGATGCTAGGACTTCTGGCTCATTGCAAGGAAGAATAATGAATACAACAGCATACAGGGATGGAGGAGGTAGAGGAAAGTGGAAGAATGGGACAGCAAATCTGCCTGGACTTGCAGCCTGTTAATCTGCCATTGCGTGATAGGAGGATGAGGGAAGATGAGGAGGAGGGGAAAGTGATTGTTCAAGCAGTAAGATGAATTGATAAAGGACTTTATAGGCCGTAACAGCCAATATTCCTTTTGGAGAAGGACCATGCCATCTTTCCTGTCTGATTTAATATCTTCCCACAATCCAGGAAATAAGATACCCTGGTTTATTTCTGATTCATCAAATATTTGTAATTCACTTCTGAATCACAGACCTTTCTTGGATGCCAAATGATAGGGCATGGATAATGAGAGAAACAAAGTTAGTATTGGTATTAGGATTGGAAACATTAGAAGACTTTGACCTTACCTAGGAAGGTAGAGATCCTGGAAAATTTGGGGGAATCAGAGAGTCAGTAGCCAGTCTACCAGAGAATTTTCCAAGCATGTTCAAGTACAGATATGTCTCTGAAAGTGTCCAGAAATTGCCTAGGTAAAGGATCAATAATTAGAAAGAAAAGTGGTCATAGAAGAAGGAAGAAAAGCCAAAACTGGGCAGCAACATGGCATCTTTTAGGAATTTAACCTTGATGACCTTCAGCCACTCATTTTCATTTCTTATTTTAACTTCTACCTTCTAAATACCATGAAAGTTCCTCTTTTGGTTATTTCTCAGCCAGAACCATATAAAGGATGGGGTTTTAGGAAACAATGCAATTGGGGAGGATAAATACCCACCAAGCTGAGTAATGATAATTTACTTTGGAGCTGAGATTCCAGGTTAGTGTACAATGGAGCAGTGGGAAGGGGAGAGAGAAAGAAGAAAAAGAAAGAAGGACACTGGGAATCCCAGTCAGGTTAAGAATTGAAGGAAGGGCTGGAGAGATGGTTCAGGAGTTAAGTTTCTGCCTCACAAGCAAAAAGACCTGAGTATGGAAATAGATACCATGTAAAATGTCAAGTTGGCCTGCACTTCCAACTCTGGAAGGTGGAGCCTGGGAACTATCACAGGGAAGCAGAAAGGAGGTTGGAGTTATATAGGATGATTCCTGAAGAGTCACCTTTGGGTCTCTACAGGCACACCCAGTGCTTGTGGTCATGACAAATAAATTTCAGGAAGAATAGGCCTGACTTTTGCTTCATTGTGGGTAATGAAAACTTGCTCACTGTACGCAATCAATTGCATTGACTTGAAGGTGAGCTCCTGAATGCCACAAGGGCCCTCAGCTGTTAGAGCACTATGTAACCTTGTGTATATAATTAGGGTTACTCTTTGAAAGCACCCTGAGGACCAATATAAAGGGTTGGCTGGAGCCACATGAATTCATTTTTCTCTTCACAGTACAGAGTTTGTTTCTATAGCATTTCAAAATGACAATAAATCACTTGTTGAGAAAGGATTTATTATGCTATAGATAATTCTGTATAAGCTTTCTGAGATAGTAGATATAAAGAACTCTAAAAATAAAGCTACACTTTTTTACCAGTCATTTCTTCCTAAGTGTGGTATTAATTGCTAGCACAGGGTATGGACACCAACTCAGAAGTGGAAATACACTTATTTTTTCATGGGCTTTCTTGATATTGCAGGTAGTAAATAAGAAAGAAAAACCCATATAAATGTAAACTCAAGGTTGTAAGTTCTAATAAGAAACCTTTTACAAAATTCAGTAGATAATCCATGTTGATGTAGGACATCTTACATAGTTCCCTTTGCTGGTGAGATGATTTCTTTCCATTTTGGGTTTCACCAGAGAATAGAGAATTGGGTTTCCAATTCCCTACTTGGCATCAGTGAAGGTCTTGGCAACTGCCACGAGCACCAGCTCCTAAAATTGGCTCCCATTTTGGCTTAGGGCTCTGTTGTAGCACCCTCTTCATCTCTGGATCCTTAAAATTTCCTGACTTTGCTCTGAATCCAACCATCTGTTTAAAACTACACGGTATATTTAACACTGTGCTTTCAGTGTTTTGTATCAGTTTTATTTAGTGTTTTTAGAATTCTAGATTTCTGGAAAATGAAATTATAATGGTCAGGATAGTTACAGTAATTTCTTCTATCCAACACCAAGTTTCAGCATTACCTGACTGGAATTCTGTCTTAGTTGGAGTTGAGGAAAGCAGGTTTGGCAAAGACAGGGTCCTTTAAGTCTTAACATCTAGGAGTCTAGATTGTAGGGGCTTTCTCTTAACATCCTACACCTTGTATACTGTCAGAAATCTTTGATGTAGTGAGAGATAGATTTTCCAACCTGGACTTTCAATTTCTAAGTTTATGGATGGTGAGAAGTCCTAATCATCACCAATTTCTGAATGCATCATATTTTAGTGTTCCATGGTGACTTTGAGCATCTACATTAATGATCTGGTAGGCAATAGAGACTCCTGAGAATCTCTAGATCTAGCAAACTGCCACCACCTGCTTTTCTCGCCAATTCACTGAAGATAACCTGAGACCCATGTGTCAACATGTCCTTTTAGATTAAGAACCAGTTACCATCTGGAATAATGGGGGACAAGTTGAAAACAAGCCTACTTCACACCTAGTTAGAAACATTTAGGTGGAAACTTTGCTATTTTCAATTATTTGGATGTTTCTGTAATGAAGGCAATAAGGATTTAAGAAACAGTGAGAAAGTAGGAATAAAAGTCATTTCTTATACAGTTTCTATGCCAATAGTAAGTGTGAAGAGGAAAGATCTCCTCAAGCAGGTCAAAAGATCAGACACATGATGTATGCTGCTGTAAAACATGCAAATCTCCCTCAGAGGAAGCCAGACAAAATGGTATTTTATTGTTAAATGAGGCTTACAGATGGTCGCTTCTGTTTGTAATTAGAGTAGATGTGGCTCAAAGTAGGACTTGGCATCCCAGTGAGCATCAGGGTTCAAATAGGTGTGTAGGAAGAAAAAAGAGACAGATCTGCTGGTCCAGACTCCCCAAAGACCGCCCTATTGGAAGTCTTAGGCAACAAAGTACATATAAGCAAATTGTGTGAAAATAAAAATGGTAATCCTGGGCATTCCATGTTACTACAAAGGAAACAAGTCTTCATGAAGATCTAGAAAGTCAATTTGAAGCAAGAAGAATTCCTTTACTTTTAGTCATACATACAAGCTCCTTTTTTGTTTAACATTTTGCCTAATTCTTGGCTATGAGTTAGCATAGATTTTTCACTTTTTCTCAGGCTCTGACACCAGCCATCTCCCTATCTTGTCAGTATTGCCATTCTTTTTAAAATTTTATCATCTTTGCTTCTAATGGTATTTGATCAACAGCAATGTTATATGAAATTTTCTGAGCAGAGGAATTTCATGCAGAAACTCTAGATTATTACATTCTTTCTCCTATGAGAGAGGCACTTGTGAGTAGGGACAACAGCAGGTTAAAGAGAATGACTAAAGTATGTTTTTCATGACTACATAAATAGATTATCTTGCTTACTGAGATACCTTTAGGACTTCACTTTTTCAATATCTGCAAAGTAGTAGATAGATGTTCAAGAAATAGCATGAAAAGAAAAGAGAGAGAAAGAGAGAGATAAAGGGAAAGAATAGTTTATTATAAGGAAGTTTGTAAGAATTCATAACAGGGGAGTAAGAAAAAAATGTGAATGGAAGGATGTCCGTGCAAGTGTCTTTTGCAATACCATCAGCATCCTAGCCACCTCAGAGGCAACAGCATGAACAGGCAAACCCTACAGAAAGTTTATGTACTGAACTGTTGTGCTTAATACTGTAGGGAGGAGTAGACAATCAACTTATGGTCTGTGTGTTCACAGGTTCAGTGAACCGATCTGTGAGTGCCCTCAATATGGACTAATGTCAACAACTGTTGAACTCTGATGCTCACTTCCCTTCTCCATTAAGAGATGTTTCCAGTCTATTCTTTCCCAGATGGCAATCAAATTGCTAGTTGATTCTGGTTGAAAATTATAACAGATAAAGAAATATAATTTACATTATTAAAAATTAGTATGATCCTTTTCATCTGGGTCACAGCTTGGACTTGTGCCCCACTGTAAGGTTAGCCAATCGTCCCTAGATCACACCTGTGTGCCCAGGAGCCTCCATCAAGCCACTTACCCATCCTTGGGACCTATTCTACTTTTTCTTTCTTTTTATCTCTCTCTCTATCTCTATATTTCTCTCTCTTTATCTTTCTCTCTCCCATAATCATTAAAGAACTTTAAAACTTTTCAAGAATTTAACAGAATCCAGAGAAAAACCAAGCAATGGGCTAGCAGACCAACATTATACAACTGAGGTCTTCAAAAATCACCCCATCATACAAGAGAGGATCTTTGCTTTCAGCTCTAAGATAAGTAAACTGTTTTTACCTTCCTGTTACTCTCAATTAATAGTCATAATTTAAGATTTCCATATAGCCCAACCAAAACCCACACAACTTTAGGGACTTAACCATTCACCCTCACACTTCTCCAGGGAAGTAAAAGCTAATAATTGCACTACTGTACTAAATTTCAATCCATGTCTACTAAACCCACCTTAATTGATATACTAACAGTTTAATAGCCTCATCAAGGAAACAGCACCAATGAACATCAGACAGACACATCCAACATCAAGGCAAACATTAGCAATAAATGCTCAAGTGTAGTAAAACTTCTAACAGGGATCAGTCAAAAACATATACCAAGAAAGACATTAGGGATAAAACAAAAATGCCCAAGTCACAATGCAAATACTTGAGAAACAAGAAAAACTAAGAAAACAAGCCTCAAACAAAAAGCATCAACCCCATAATGATGGTATCCAACCGAACAAACTCAAAGAAAATAGCTAAGAAAGCCATACCTGTAATAATGATTTTTAAAACCTGATTTTTATTATGATCAAAACAATGAAAGAGGAAATCTGAGATGTGTTAAATAACTGTATCAACCAATATGAACAGGAACACAACAGGCACTTGGATGAGGTGACAAAAACAGTAGAAGAAACAAAACTAGGCATAAAGCAGTTAAAACAATCTCAAGCAGAAATTAAACTCAAACTAAAAGACAAGATATTTTCAACCTAGAACTCAACAGAGAATCTTATCAGCAGAACTGAGGAAGCAGAAAATAGAATATCAGATCTTGAAGACAAAAAGGAAGAACAAACTAGTTCAATCAAAGACGTTGTAAAAGCCAAAAAAATACTTAAGAGGAATATTCAAGAGTTATGGGACACCTTGAAGAAGGCTAACATGTGCATTCATGGAATACTAGACAAGAAACCCAAAACACAACCCCTGGGGAATTTTTTCAAATTATCATAAAGGAAAACTTTCCACATCTAAAGAAAAAGATGGCCATCCAAACACAAGAGGCATATCACACTCCAAACAGATATGACCAAAATACAAACCCACCATAGCAAATAATAGTCAAAACACAAAATATACAAGACAAAGAGAATGTGCTGAAAGCTTCAAGAGAAAAAAAACAGTCACTTTTAAAGGTAGACCTATTAAAATAACAAATGATTTTTCAATGGAAAGAGTAAAAGCTAGAAGAGCTTTGAGAGATGTACTTCAAGTATTCAGTGAACACAAATGTCAACACAGGCTGTGTATTTGAAGTCTTAGCTCTAGCTAAGATAAGACAAGAGAGAGAGATAAGAGGGATTCAAATCAGAAAAGAAAAAGTCAAGATATTTCTATTTGCAGATGAATTGATCCTATACCTGAGAGATCATAAAAACTCCACCAGGAAACTCCTGGAACTAATACATAAATGTGTTTCAACAATATAAACAATACCAAATGCTGGAAAGGATGTGGAGAGAAGGGAACTCTCATACATTGCTGGTGGGAATGCAGGCTTGTACAATACTTTGGAGATAAGATGGTGGTTTCTAAAACAGGTAAGGATTGAAATGCCACATTACCCTGCTATTCCACTACTGGGAATAATCCCCCCAAATGCATGAGTTCACTACAGGGACAGGAGTGCATCCATATTCATTGCAGCACTATTTATAATAGCAAAGTCAAGGAATCAACTCAAATGCCAACAGTTGATGAATGGATAATGAAAATATGATACATTTATACAATGGAATACTACTCAGCCATAAATAAAGAATTGATGAAAATTTCTGTAAAATGGATAGAATTAGAAGAAATTATACTAAGTGAAATATCCCAGGCGCAGACTGTTAGATATCCTGTGTTCTCCCTTATAAGTGGATTCTAGCTCCAAACCAACTTAATGACACATGCAAAGGTAAATCTCAGTAATTCCCACTATAACCACAAATGATTAAAACTAGGAGGGAAGGGGACAGATGACCTCAGAAGAAAGGTGACAAAGAACATGCTTCAATAAAGAAATTGGGACATGGTCATGAACTGCCTTTGCCTATAAGTGGTGAGACATCTGACGCAGCTCACTCTTACTTCCCTTCTTGTTCACATGGAACTGGACTGGTTGATATCCCCAGTCAGAGAGTGGATAGGGGCTGGCAGAAGGTAACCCACTGGCGACTGGGTTTCTGATCCCACTCACTACTGAATCCTACTCATATTCTTCCACCTACCTTTAAGCCTCTTGTTATATATTAAGACCTTCATTTAAATAGTCTTTAAAAATTTTTTTATTATATATATATTTTTTATTTATTTTTTCCACTCATACAAACTTAATAGGTACCCTGGTCCCCTCCCTTTCTCCACCCCTCCCTGGATCGCCTTGCTCCCTCCCCTCTTTTCCCCTTCCTTTCCAGGAGATGACCTCAACACTTAATCAGGATGCAACCAGAAGCAGTGCAGGAAAAGCAAAACTAAAAACAACAACCAACCATAATTCAGAACACTAAAGACCCTACAAGGTTCATCAGGAATCTCTCCATCCTAAAGCTCAGGGAACCTTGCAGAAGAGGGGTGGCAAGACTGTAAGAGCCTAAACATGGGGAGAACCATTGATAGGCAAGGTACTCCACTCAAGTCTGGGCTTCCAGGAAATTGCTACAATGTGATTGGACCTTACCTGTTCCACACAATGGCTGACATGTCAACGAGCCCTGTAAGTCTAGCATAGATCTCAGGGTTGAAGACATCTGGCAGTAGGATCCTTAGAGACAAGGGGTCAAATAGATATACCAGAGTCTTCATATTAGTGGGCGGTCCAAGAAGGAGCCACAAGCTATACCACTGAGTCCTGAACCCTTACAAGTGGAGACAACTCATAGGGAAATTCAGTGCCTGCATAAAAGGATGTTCTGGAGGTTGGGAGGGAATAAACAGGAAGCATCAAGAGAGGAGGGAGGGAAGAGGGAAAAGAGAGGAAATTTGGGAGAGATGGATGGGGAAACAACAGGGGGGAAGGAAGGGAGAAAGGGGAAGGAGGTTGGTATGTACTGAGCTTATATAACTAGGTAAAAAAGAGTAATAAATTTTTTGGGGGGAAAAAAGAAATACGACGAGGAACAACAAAAGTAGTATGAATGTACATAAAGAAATAAACACACATGTATGTAGTTTTGTATTCAGACAAACTGAAATATTCTAAAGCTGGGGAATCTGGAAGAAGAAGTGATTTGAGGAGGTAGAATGAAAAGGAAAGTTAGGAGTTAGGAAACCCAGCACTGAAAAAAAATGTCCAGTCATAAAATTCCCTTAAGCCAGGCTCTTTGAAACATCCACATTATTGAAGATAAAGAGCCTACAGATGTTCTCAGTGGTTGATTAGCTGAATATCTAACTGTCTCCATTATGAAATGTGATACTTTCTTATTCAGAAGTAATAAAGAGCATTGAATCCTGTGGAATTGGCTTCACTGATTTAAACATTTTTCCTTCTATTATGTTATTATAACATTAAAGTCAAAAGTCAAACATGAATGCTAAAGCAAAAGAAAAATTCTTTTACCTTTACCTGTAAACTCTCTGTGCGATAGAGGTAACTTTTATGCTGATCTTCCCTACATTTCTCATTTGATTGCAACCTGATCTCAGCCATTCAACTTGATCCTAACTGGCACTGTGCCCACTGGATGACCCCAATACCATCCCAAACCCTTAGGAAAAACATTAAGTTGGGGAGCTGAACATTTGGCACCATGGCTATCCATAATATTTTTTAATCAGAGTTGGTCATTTTTTCTTTCCTTTTTTTACTTTCTAATATTGACTGATTCACTAGATTCAATTCTAGTGCCTCATGCATACTATACTGAGCTACATTCTCAGCCTTTGTGTGAGCACTTTTGCCAGGGAGACTCTACACGACCATCTACTAACCTAGATAGAAGTTTGATGATAGACCAAAATAACAATTTCTCTGAGGTCCAACTTGATGAACCAACAGTTTATAGTGGTCATTTATACGAGCCAGACTCAGGGTTACCTACAGGAGCAAGGGTGACTCAAAGAGAGCTCTGTCACCAGAAAGCCCACTCCAGCATAGCTGATGACTTCCCCATGGTTGCATAGTTGGAATCCCCCTTCAATGAACCTTCCTTAGCTTGTATATTGTAGCCTGTATATATTCAGGACCTCAAGGCCCTGAAGGCATCCATGAGGACTTGTGTGAGGGCATGAGTGAAGGCATGTGCATTCCAGACCCTCCTACCTTCTCTGTCTCTGAGGGAATATCAACAGTCAACACATGATCTTAATGGTCTCAGACAAAGACGGTGGGTGTTTGCTCAGAGGAAAACACTATACAACAATACAACACCAGCTATGCTTGAGTTCAGTGTAAGTTTATTTACTATTTATTTGTGTGTGTGTGTCAGAGAGAGAGAGAGAGAGAGAGAGAGAGAGAGAGAGAGAGAGAGAATGGGTTTATACCATGTTGCAGTGGTAGAGGTCAGAAGACAACTTCTAGAAGTGTGTTTTCTTCTTTTACCATGTGGGCTTTGAAGAATCTGACCTCAGATTTTCAGATTTGTTTTAGTATTTTTATTTCTTTTTTTTTTACTGTTTATTCAATTGTGCGTGTGTGTGTGTGCGTGTGTGTGTGTGTGTGTGTGTGTGTGTGTGTGTGTGTGTGTGTATGTAGAACCACAGGGGAATTCAGGAACCACCATGGATGCCTCCACCTCCTCCTTGTTTACTCTGCCCCGGGATTCACAGGCTCCGCCCTAACAGGAGAGAAATGCAGGCTGCCCCCCTTCTGCCTGGAGTCTATATGTGGGGTCTAGGATCCAAACTCAAGACCTTCCACCTGCAAGGCAGAGGCTTAACCCCTGAGCCACCTCTCCAGCCCCAGGTTTCCAGATTTGTAAGCAGTGCCTTACCTGCTGAGTGATCTTGTCCTCTCTTTCAGACTTTTATTTATTTGTGCATGTGCGTGTGTGTGTGTGTGTGTGTGTGTGAGAGAGAGAGAGAGAGAGAGAGAGAGAGAGAGAGAGAGAGAGAGAGAGAGAGAGAGAGAGAGAGAAAGAGATAATTTTTGGGGAAAGCAAGGTACCATCCCATGGATCAAAGTCCATCTTTGAATACCTTAGCATATGAACAGATCTTCTTGCCTCAGGATATGGGGATTTTTCCACTTTGCCTCTATCCAAGCCTGGCTTCTGTCTTTAAATCCCTAATAAATTACATTTTGTGCAATCTGGGTTTATCTATTTCTTTGGTCTCTCAAGTTGTTTTGACTGTGGCGGTCAGTTTTCTTACCTTGAGATTTTCTGAGACAAATGATTTGCTTTTCCCAGTTCTTTCACTAAACCATTTTAAGATGTGCCAAGTTATTTTAAGATCACTCCAACCTTAATTTTACAAAATATAAAAAATTCATATTTTTGTTCTGTATCTGTGAAGAGTTCAGCACTCACTGTAATCTCTCTTCTTATAACTCTGTCCCATCACTTCCTGGGCTATTTCAGATAATCTCAGGCCTTTTTTATTTTTATTTTTAATTTTTTTTAGGTTGAAAAAGTAGATTTATTTATTTTATTTTTTTATTTTTTCCACTCATACAAATTTGATAGGTACCCCATTCCCCTCCCTCCACCCCTCCCTGGATCCAGCTGCTCTCTCCCCCCTCCTCTCCTTCCTTTCCCCCCTCCCTCTCTTTCTCCCAGTGCCCCCTCTCCCCATCCCTGGAGCATCCTTTACTGTGGATGTCAAACTTCCCTCTGGATCCCCCTCTCTGATAAAGTGTAAGGACTCAGTAGCATTGCCTAGAGCTCTTTTTTGTGTTCCCTTTAGTATAGGAACACTATGTGGCTATTATTCCCTTGCCTCTAAGGATCCCAGAGCCTGTGATCCATGCTAGACTTTGGGGGGTTAATGACAATGTTGGTCATTGCGCAGGTCATGCAAAGCCCTATTATGATTACTTCGGCCCTAGTGTGTGTGGATTATCTTGCATATCGTTGCTCCTCCCCATTGTTAGGCTCTTACAATCTTACCGCCCCCTCTTCTGCAAATATCCTTGAGCTTTGGGATGGGGAAAGATCAGGCTGGCCTGGTTCCTAGTGATTAATGTAGGGTCTCCGATTCATGGTCTGTTATTCTTTTCTTCTTCTTCTTCTTCTTCTTCTTCTTCTTCTTCTTCTTCTTCTTCTTCTTCTTCTTCTTCTTCTTCTTCTTCTTCTTCTTCTTCTTTTCTTCTTCTTTTTCTTCTTCTTTTCTTCTTCTTCCAGTTTTGCTATCCCTGCACCGCCCTTGGGTCCATCCTGATGGTCATTGGATGTCACCTCTTAGCCAGAGATAAAAGACTATTAAAATAGAGTCTTATTATAAAAGTAGATTCAAAGGTAGATGGAATAAGAGTAGGAGACCGTGGCGAGGCGGGGTGTCAGTCTCCCATTTGCAGGATGGTTACCTTCTATCTGCCAGACTCTATGCCCTCCCTTTCTGTTGAGATCAAACTCCATCAGTTGCAAGCGACCAGGAAGGAAAGTCCGTGAGCCCAACCAGATGTCTCATTACTTACTTGCAGTACTTGATGGTGGCCTGTTTTCTCTGCTGTAGCATGATCCCCTCTCTCCCCGTTACTGGAAGTGCCCTCCTTCCCCTTCCTTCCTGTCCACAATCTTTGCAATTACTGTAGGTATTATAGAACTTTCTCTTTGAGTGTGTCTCTAAGTGGGTTTGGTACTAGGATCCACCTATTAGGGAGTACAACATGCAGCACTTAATTTTCTATGTCTGGGATACTTCACTCAATATATTTTTTTCTAATTCCATCCATTTCCAGCAAATTTCATTAATTTATCATTTTTGATGGCTGAGTAGTATTCCATTGTATAAATGTACCACATTTTCCTTATCCACTCATCAACTGTTGGGCATTTGGGTTGGTTCCATGACTTTATTATTGTAAACAGTGCTGCTATGAACATGGTTGTGCTTGTGCGATCAAGGTGAATTTTCACTGTATGGGGGACTATTCCCAAAAGTGGAATAGCAGGGTCATATGGCATTTCAATCTTTAACTTTTTTAAGAATAGCCAGATGGTTCGCTAGAATGGTTGTATAAGCCTGCATTCCCACCAGCAATGTAGGAGAGTTCCCAAAGTGTCATTTTTCTAGCCATGAATTGGTAATACTCTTAAAGAATGGATAAATTCAGGGCTAATGATTCTCAATTAGTTCACAGGTCTGCTCCTGGCTCTTAGAGGATGATACTTGAGTATGGCAGAGTTTGCTAGCCTCTGCTAGTACTAGCATTACATGCGGTATCTTCATGTGGTAATTAGCATGTGGACACAATTGTAAGTACATGTTATGTACTCATAGATTGGGTGAGTGTGTTCTTTCCCATCCTACTCAGGAAGGAAAACCAGAAATTGTTCTCAAGAGCCAATGTATTCATCTTGCCAGCTGTGAAGAGTACTGTCTGATGATGAATCTCAGCAAACTCCTTCCGCCCTTGTCCTTTATAGCTAATGATTGGAGGATGCTGTGGTTCAAGATGTATCTTATTTACCTTGATGCAGAACATCTCTGAAGGGCAGGTGGCTGACATCTGCTGCAACTGAACTACAACTTCTCCTTTTACTCAATTCCACTTTCCTCATTCTTTTATATAATTACTGATTCCAGACCATTCCTGGGAGAAATGCCCAATCAGCCACCTGAAGCAAATCTCTGTCTCTGCTCACAGTTTGTTTCTAGAGGAATCTTATCCTTAACAAACGTTGACTCACTTGCATGACACCCAGTGCTTCTTTGTTTTCTTTTCCCTTGTGTGTAGAAAACCTCTCCTCTTGGTGTAGATATTTATGATGGGCTGGCTGACCCTCTTCAGGATGAAAGGTTGGCTTCCCCAGCCTCACTTCCCAGTCTCTTTTGAAGAAAATTATAATCCCCAAATTACATCTCCATTTTCTGGGAAGTCCCGTCTAATGACTGAAAAACGCAAAGGTGTAATGATTGGGTTACCTCGTTCCTACCTGGAAAATCTCTGAAGGAGCTAGCCCAGTTCCACAGCTGTGATGAAATTGATCTGTCACTGCTCATTTCCTTCTTCTTTCTGTTTGCTTCCCTTCCCACGATTATGCAAATCTCATACTTACCATCTGCCTCCTGGCAAACCCCACATATAATGTCTTTTTCAAAATATTCAATCATTCACAAGACAATGTTTTCCTTTGGCACTCAGGCTGGCCTGGAACTTATAGTCTGGCTGCCTCTAGCTTGTGAGTGCTGGAATTATAGGCATGCATCAGCATCCTTAACTTCAAGGTGACTTTTATGAATTGTTTACTAAATCATGGCTTCCCAACTCTGGAAGTTTGCAAACATGTCTTCCCAGATTGTGTTATTTTTCTTTTATTAATATTTCTGTAACATCTTGTATTTTATAGAAGTAGTCACCTCTATTATACATTTTCATTATATTCTGCATTTATCCATTCTCCTGCACTCTACTATGTACATTTTATGTTGCCCAACTTGTCCTCCCAGTGGTAGAAAATACTATATGATACATCAGTGATCTGATCTGAATGCTCCTAAGAATTTTCTGTGTGACTTATCATTTTTTTTATTTTTATACTTTTATAAGGATATTGAGTATTCATCTGAGCTTCCATCCCTCCCCACTTCCTTCCCTATTCCCACTCACCCTTCTACCTATTTGCTTGTATGGACCCCAGTGTTCACTCTAGCTTGTCTACTCCTTTCAGGCCTCAGGCCTCTATGGTATTTCAAGTTACCTCTCTTCAGGCCACCCAACTGATATGTGCATTTCCTTTCACTCATCCAGCTTTAGACCCAAAGATTTCTACTGTAAGTTCCCATTCTATGGTATGTGTTCCTATTTCTGGGTATGTGGTAGCTATATAGCTATCTACAGAACACTTTGACGTACTGTATGTGACTTATCTTTCCATGTGTCCATATATGTGTAACAGCCAAATATAACTTTTAGGGTTTTGGAGTATTTTGCATAAAAACAAATCCCTAAGCCACAAGAAAGACATTCTCTTTATTAGGCTATGTAACCTAATTTCAGAAATTCTATATACAATAAATCAAAGTGGTAAGTTGGCATTATGCTGCATATAACTGTCACTTAGGAGTTTATTTAGTCAAATTTAATTAGTCAATTCCCCAGATTCCTGGTCATTCCTGTGCAATGCCATTCAGTTGCTAAGATTTTTCTTCATTTAGTGTGTGTGTGTGTGTGTGTGTGTGTGTGTGTGTGTGTGTGTGTGTGTTTGTCATGGGGCACTGTGTATGCCTATGGATGCCTAAGGGTGACTTTTGGATCATCCAGGATTGTTCTAACTTCTTTTTGCTTTGTTCTGTGGTTTCCCAGACTCCACATTCCAGGGCCAGGAGTGCAGACTACCTCCATTTCTGGGATTTGAACTCAGTTCCTTTTGCTTGCAAGGTAGAGGCTCAACTCCTGAACTATCTCTTCAGCCCAAGTTGCTAAAATTTTAAGACTGATATTTGGAGTGTCAGTCAAGTGTAGACGCTTCTTACAGCCCATCTTCAAATGGTAACATGTAGTTACAATTAACTGGCCTTGTAGTATGTGTCAGGCTTTGCAGAAATTATTTAAACTTTATTATAATCTTGCAAGTTACTTTTGAGTGTAGACTACTGTGCAGATGAAGACACCATGGCTTATACTGAGAAGTGTTCTGGCTGCAGCTTATGTGGAATGGAACGACTCATGGTACCAACTTTTTCCAGTTTTGCATTCAGCACCCTGAAATCAGCTTTGGTGAGAGAATTTACGTGACAGAAATGCTATAAAATCAAGATTTTATTTGTTTGAGAGACTTTTGTTAAATGCTTAATAAGGTGTCACAGCTTATTAAAACACCCCACTGGGTCAGGATTTAAATTCAGATTGTGAGTCTCCTGTGCCCCGTGTTGAGAGAAGCGAGAGGCCCAGTGACACAGCCCATTGCTTTCTAAAGGTTTTGAAGCCCATCCCCCTCCTCAATTAAAATTCTGCTAACTAAAAATAGGAACCAAAATTCAGCTAGGGACTGTCCAGCATTCACTTTATTGTTTAAAAATTGGTGCCAAAGAGCAAAGCAAGTGGTAAAACTGTTAGAGGAAAACCAAAGAGACAAAGATAATTTGATTTCTGTTTCAGTATCCACTGAATAAATGCAGAGGAGGAACTGAATAAACCATTAGTTCCCAGATGCTTTGTAGAGCCCACTGAAGAGCTTCCACTTGGCAGGAAAGAGAAGGACCCCACGGAAGCATTAATCGACACCAACTAATTACAAGAGATGGAGTTTAATCTCTGGGCCAAGTGTCCATCTGCTTCCCTTTCCAATCAGTTAACACAATTAAAAATGAACACAACATAAACTCAGAACAACCTCAATGATGCATTCGGTTTCTGAGACTGGAGTAAGACAAGAAATCAGCTTCAAGGAAAATGTGTGCAGCATGGGACAGATACCCAGCTAAGCCTGGCCTGGCTTGGAGTCAGGTATTGAACAGGTAACCTTCAATGGATGCATCAGTTTTTAATGACACTGGACTTTCCACTGGCTGTGATGACATTTCCATTCTGGAGTAATGTTTAATAACATTGCATAGAAATAAGCTAGCTGCTTTTTGACTCTGAATAGGCAAAGACACAAAATTGACCGACTTTATACTAAGGCTATGTTTCTAAGTAGTATGCAATAACAGGTTAGAAATGAAGATTTGGGACTGGAGAAATGGCTCAAGGGCTAAAGCCTTTGCCTCACAAGCAAAAGGATTTGAGTTTGGATTCCAGATCCCACATAAAAATGCTTAGGAGGAAAATGGTGGTGGCCTGCAGTTCTGGCCCTGAAAAGTGGAACCTGGGAAACCAGAAAACAAAGATCAATAAAGAATGATTCCCAACGTCACCCTTGGGGCCCCACAGGCACATTCAAGAACTCTCTTCTACACACACACACACACACACACACACACACACACACACACAACCTAATCTGTCTGTCATAGTCCAGTGATTTACATTTCCTGGTGCCAAACTCATGTCAGGCCATCTTGCTCTCTGTTTGAGAGTCAGGCTCTATCTATGTATTTCTTATTCAGTTTTCATCTTTGCTGTTCCAATATTGGAGAAAGGGATCATGATTTCCCACCATGCCCTTTGTTCACAAATGCCTGAGAGGATTTGGCCATTATCCATAGGAAACAGATAATGCCTTCGAAGAAATGAATGTTACAAGAAACTGAAACCAGCTTTAGCAAGACAAAAGTCAAATGTTTTCTCTAACATGTGGTTCCTAGGCTTTAACTTAATACAGACAATAGTGTATTTATATGCGACATGAAGGTACAAATGAAGCTATTTAGGGGAACAAAGTACAAAGGGGACTATGGGGAGAATAGGGAGGCCTAACAGGAGTATTGAGGGTGCTATGCTCAGCATAAAAAGATACATGAAAATGTCCTTGTGTAACATGGTGCCATGTATAATGAACTTGCAAAAGAAAAAAGAATCTTAAAGATTCAAGGAACAGAAATGAGTTTCTAACGTGAGTTTAAGAACCCATAGAAAAATCATTTCAATTCCTTGGGTAGATGATGTGAAGGGAAGTTTGCCAAGAGACCATCACAACTGGGCAGTATCCAGCACAGGGGAATACTTTCAAGAGTCTGAGTGTAAAAGCCAATTGTGTTACATTCAGAATTACCTACTGCTTCTGAACTTTTGTACTACTTAGTTTGATTTAAAATTTATTCATTTATTAGTTTTTAAATTTTTCATTCTAAATATTCATTGTTCATAATATTGTGCTATATAAAGACACTTTGATCCAAATACACATTGTATGCTGAACATATTTCTTCTCATTCATTCCTCCCTGTTGCCTTGCAGCTCCTATCTTAGTTCCTTTGGTTCCTCTGGACAATTTCAATTCCCCTTTCATGCCATGTAGACATATATGACTTACAGATCTACATGGAATCTAGAGACCATGAATGAAAGAAAGGATAGTATTTGCCTTTCTGAGACTGGCTTAATTCACTTAGTATGATAATCTACAGTTGAATCTACCTTCTTGCAAATGATATAACTTCATTTTTATGACTGAAAAACTCTGTTGTATGGTAAACACCACATTTCCTTTATCCATCCCTCTGTTCTAGGGTACTTAAGTTGGTTCCACAGTGAATTGTGCTGCACTAAACACTGATATGTAAGTATCTCTGCTGTGTTAACTTGGATCTTTTGGGTAAATGTGTAGAAATGGTTAAACTACGGGCATTACATGAACACTATTCCTGTGGAGACACCACACAACTGTTTTTCTACCCCAGATGATAGGATTTTGGTGACAACCAAAGTAATGATTGCATCAAGGTCCAACTTGATGAACCAATGAGTTTGTTGAGTTACTTAAGGGAGTAGGGGTAGAGTAGAGACAGCCTTAAGGGTGGCTACATCCCCAGAAGCCTACCTCAACATGGGTGAGGCTCACAAAAGCTAAAACTCTGGAGGCTCTGTGCTCTATGTCTTGCTAGGAGATTCTCTTCCAAGCTTCTGGACTGTTCACTGTCTTTTCCAGAGTTCTTGACTACAACTCCAGGGTCTCCTTTAGGCTGTCTGAACTACTCTTGAGTCTTCTTCTCCTATTTGACTGGCAGGAACATCTCCTCATCCATCAGTTGTTCGCTGTTTTTTCTCACACTGGAGGGAGGACCCCCTTCTTAGGAGCTTCCTGAGTCTAAAGAGCTGTTTATATGCTGAGACATCCTCTAGGATGGAGTATTTCAAGCTGTTACATAACATTCTACTTACCTTAGATGAGGACAAAGTCTAAGGTACCCAAAGGAAAAATGCCCTACAATGCTAGGTCACTAAGTAGATCTATCTTTAGTCATTTCAGAAACTTCTATACTAATTTCCATAGTGGTTGGACTGGTTTACATTCCCACCAACAGAGTGCAAGGGTTTCCCCTTTGTTTCTATTTGATTTCTTAATGATTGTCATACTGACTGGGATGAGATGAAATCTCAATTGAGTTTTGATTTGTATTTCTCTGAAGCATAGTGACTTTGAGCATCTTTTTCATGTGGGTTTTAGGCTATCTGTGTTTCATCATTTAAGAACTGTCTATTCATTTTGTTAACCAGGTCATTGATTAGGTTGTTTGATTTCCTTTTTATCAGTTCTTCATGTATTCTAGACATTAATCCTCTGTTTGATGTATAGTTTCACCATGCCTTCCCACTGTTTTGAAGAATCCTGTGCTTATTAGATATATATTTGTCAACTTAATAATTGAAGACTGAGCTTTGAGCATATCTATGAAGAAGTTGAATCAAGTCCTGAACCTGCAGAATATTGATTGATGTGAGAAGACTTAGCCCATGGTGGATGTAACCATTCTCTAGGCAGGTGGATAATATGTAGGGAGCTGGTTCAGTGTTTTGACATACTTCAACATACTTGTGCAGACTGCAGTCTGGCAAGTGAGGTTTGCCCCTTTTTCAGCAATTCCTGTGGATGTGGGTGACCAGTTCCCAAAGCTCCTGGTGTTGGTATGAATTCTCCTGTCAAAATTAATTGTTGTAGGAGTAACTCTGAAATAAGTTTTCAGACACCAATTAGAGCAGTTTGGATTGGAAATCTCTCCGCAAGGACTCCAGCCCCAGTTTAGTTTGTACTGCTGTTTTATACTAGGCTAGAGCAAAAACAGAACTTTTCAGAAGCAAACACAATGCTTAATAATATCAGCAGGCAAATGGAATGCAGACACATGGCCTTGATTCTTATGGGACTCTCGCTGAAGCTAAGATCAGCACGGAAGCAGCAGCGCCATGTAAGTGCTGGTATAGGTGGTGGGAATAGGCTGGTGTCTCTGAAATGTCCTTACTTGACTGCCTTTCAGATTTCAGAAATTTTGCTATCTTAACTTATATTAGTAGTAACTCAACAGTTCACATTTTTCTACCTCAGACTTAGGAACTATAATGGAGAAACATATGCAAGAATAAAGTTGTTTGGTTGTGAAGTTATTGATAACATGCGGACAAAATGTAACTCCCAAATAATGGGAGTTTGCATTGCTAGGAAATGACTCCTTTTATTTTAGTATGATATCATGATATCCAATACATGTTTTCCTTGTTTGGAGTTTATTGGTTCAACACAGTGACTGCTGTGGACAGATATTCCAGGGTTGGTCAAAATTATCTATGATGTAAACATGCTATTATAAATAAATCTTGCCGGGCCTCACCGCGCCGCGATCCAGGTAAGATCGGTCTCCGCGCGCCCCCAGAGCCCCAGGCCGCCAGAGTGGACCCAGCTCCCCCCCCCCCCATCCAGCCAGAGCCGCGTGCGCAGGGCCTGGGAGGAGGAGAGGGCACCCCCTCTGTGCCCGGCCCCGCCCTCGGGTGGCCCGGGTTTAAATAGCGCCCCGCCGATGCCCCATCCCCCCTTCCCCTCCACTCCGCCGTCAGGGACGCACGCACGGTCCAGCTGGGCCTCACCGCGCCGCGACCCAGGTAAGATCCGTCCCCGCCCACCCCCAGAGCCCCAGGCCAAATAATTCAGTTTAGTGAAAAACGCACAGAAATTAAAGATCTTAAGAGTTAAAACGACAGTGCCAAAGTCTAAGTGCAAATCCATGAGAAACAACACTCAAGTAAACAAATCTCCTACTGAAGGAATTAATCCCATAATGTTAGACTCCAACCAGAACAAACCCATGGAAAATGGCCAAGAAAGCCTGACCCAGGATAACGACCTTCAAAATATGATTATTACCATGTTCAATACTATGAAAGAGGAAATCAGGGAGGAATTAAATAATCGAATCAATCGCTTTGAGGAGGAACACAACAGACACATGGAGGAGTTGAGAAAAACAGTGCAAGAATCAAAAACTGGCATAGAGCAGTTAAAGCAGACGCAAGCAGAGTTTAAAACTGAGCTAAAAGACAAGTTATCTTCAACCCAGAACTCCACAGAGAGTCTTATCAGCAGAACTAATGAAGCAGAAAACAGAATTTCAGATCTTGAAGATAAAATGGGAGTATTAACCAGCTCAATGGAAGAGATTGTTAAAGCCAAAATGATGCTTGAGAGAAATATCCAGGAGATATGGGACACCCTGAAGAAGCCCAACATGCGTATTCATGGAATACCAGAGCAAGAATCTCAAAATACCACCCCTGAGGAAATTTTTCAAACGATCATCAAGGAAAACTTTCCTCATCTAAAAAAAGAGAGGTCCATCCATATACAAGAGGCATTCCGCACCCCAAACAGATATGACCAAAACAGAAGCTCGCCATGGCAAATAATAGTCAAAACTCCACATTCAAGATAAAGAACTGGTGCTGAGAGCTTCAAGGGAGAAAAAACAAGTCACTTTTAAAGGTAAACCTATCAAAATAACAAATGACTTCTCAATGGAAACACTAAAAGCAAGAAGAGCTTGGAGAGACATACTTCAAGTATTGAATGAGCAAAAATGTCAACCTAGGCTGATTTACCCTGCAAAACTATCGATAAGTCATGATCGAAGGAGAAAGAAAAATCTTCCAGCACAAAGACAACTTGAAGCGTTACATGTCCACCAAACCAGGCCTTCAAAAAATGCTAGAAATGATACTCAAGCGTGAAGAAAAAAACAGGCATATCCAGGAGAGCAGAAGACAATTATAACACCATTAAAAGCCAAGCAATATACTTATAAAAACTACTAAACATAATAAATGTCTGGAATCAAAAATAGTTTCACCATTATAACACTAAATGTTAATGGAATTAACTCACCAATCAAGAGACACAGATTACAAACTTGGATTAAAAATCACAATCCATCAATCTGCTGCCTGCAGGAAACCCATCTCACCACAAAAGATAGGCACGCTCTAAAAATAAAAGGCTGGTCAACAATTCTACAAGCAAATGGAAGCAGAAAACAGGCAGGGATAGCCATTATGATATCAGACAAAATGGACTTCAAACCAAAGAAAATTATAAGAGACACGGATGGATACTACATTTTAGTCACAGGTACAATTCACCAGGAAGACTTCACAATACTGAACATATATGCACCCAATACGGGACCCTCCACATTCATTAAGAAAACTCTACAGCGTCTAAAGCAAGAAATCAACCCCCAAACGATAATTCTTGGGGACTTCAACATCGCCCTCTCAACATGGGATAGATCAACGGGTCAAAAGCATAATAGAGACACTTTGGACCTTAATCAAACCCTTAAAGAAATGGACCTTACAGATCTCTATCGAACTTTTCACCCACGTACCAAAGAATACACATTTTTCTCAGCAGCACACGGAACTTTCTCCAAAATAGATCACATACTGGGCCACAAAACGAATCTACATATGTTCAAAAAAGTTGAAATTCTAACCTGTGCCCTGTCAGACCACCATGGCCATGGCTGGACATCCACAACACAACAAACAAGGAAATACACTAACTCCTGGAAACGTAACAATATGATGCCGAATGAGAACTGGATTCAGGAAGAAATTAAAAAGGAAATTCAAGATTTCCTGAAAGTGAACGATAATGAAAATACAACTTACCAAAATCTCTGGGACACAATGAAAGCTGTTCTAAGAAGTAAGTTCATAGCTCTTAATGCCTATGTCAAAAAAATGGAAACATCAGAAATAAACAACTTAACAATGCAGCTTAAAGCTTTAGAGAAACTAGAGCAATCTGATCCCAAAAGTAGTAGAAGACAGGAGATTAGCAAACTAAGGGGAGAAATATCTGATTCGAGATTAAGAAAACTATAGAAAAAAATCAACCAGTCAAAAAGCTGGTTCTTTGAAAAAATCAATAAGATTGATACACCCCTAGCTAAATTAACCAAAAGCAGGAGAGAGAAAACCCAAATTAACAAAATTAGAAATGAACATGGAGTTACCACTACTGATACCCAAGAAATCTAGAGAATTATAACATATTTCAAAAACTTATACTCTGTGAAGTTTGACATAACAAAAGAGATGGATGAATTTCTAAGTAAACCCAACTTACCTAAATTGAATCAGGAAGTTGTAAATTAATTAAATAGTCCTATAACATATAAGGAAATTGAAGAAGTAATCTCAAATCTTCCCACCAAAAAATGTCCTGGACCAGATGGATTCAGCACAGAGATCTACCAGACATTTAAGGAGTTAATAACACCAATACTCCTTAAACTGGTCCATCAAATAGCAAAGGAAGGAACACTACCAAATTCCTTCTATGAAGCTAATATCATCTTAATCCCAAAACCTAATAAAGATTCACTTAAAAAAGAAAACTATAGGCCGATCTCTCTGATGAACACAGACGCAAAGATTCTCAACAAAGTCTTAGCGAATCGGATTCAAAAACATATTAAAAGATCATTCATGGGGACCAAGTAGGCTTCATCCCTGGCACACAAGGTTGGTTCAACATACGCAAATCAATAAATGTAATTCATCATGTAAACCAGTCCAAAGTCCAAGACCACATGATACTCTCGATAGATGCAGAAAAAGCTTTTGACAAGATCCAACAACCTTTTATGATCAAAATGCTAGAGACAGTAGGAATGGAAGGAACCTTTATCAATATAATAAAAGCTGTATACAACAAGCCCACAGTAAGGATTATGCTCAATGGGGAACAATTGGAAGCATTCCCACTTTGATCAGGAACTAGACAAGGCTGTCCACTCTCACCACTTCTATTCAATATTGTACTTGAAGTCTTAGCTGAAGCCATAAGACAAGAAAGGGACATAAGAGGGATTCAAATCGGCAAGGAAGAAGTCAAACTATCCCTATTTGCAGATGACATGATCTTATACCTGAGTGATACCAAAAAATCCACCAGGAAGCTCCTGGAACTAATTGAGAAGTTCAGCAGGGTGGCAGGATACAAAATAAACGTGCAAAAATCAGAGGCTTTCCTATATGTCCAGAATGAAAGAAGTGAAAAAGCCTTGAGAGAAACAATCCCATTTACTATAGCCCTAAAAAAATGAAATACATTGGTATGAACCTAACCAAGGAGGTAAAAGACTTTTACAATGAAAACTTTAAAACACTAAAGAAAGAAATAGCAGAAGACACCAGAAGGTGGAAAGACCTCCCTTGCTCCTGGATTGGCAGAATCAACATCGTAAAAACGACCATCCTACCAAAGGCAATATACAGATTCAATGCTATACCAATCAAAATCCCAAAGCAATTCTTCAAAGAAGTTGACCAAACAATCTCAAAGTTCATATGGAGGCACAAAAGACCCAGGATAGCAAAGACAATCCTGAGTAACAAAAACACTGCTGGAGGTATTACCATATCAAATCTAAGTCTATACTACAAATCCATAGTTATAAAGACAGCCTGGTACTGGCTCCAAAATAGACACACAGATCAATGGATAAGGATTGAAGATCCTGATATAAGCCCACAAAATTACAGCCATTTGGTCTTTGACAAAGGGGCCCAAAAAATCCAATGGAAAAAGAACAACATCTTCAACAAATGGTGCTGGCAAAACTGGATCTCCACATGCAGAAGATTAAAGCTGGACCTGTACTTGTCACCATGTGCAAGACTTAATTCCAAATGGATCAAGGAGCTTGATATCAGGCCAGGGACTATAAAAACCATAGTTGAAAGGATAGGGAACTCCCTCGAGCTGATTGGGCTAGGCCAACAGTTCTTAAACAGACATCCAATGGCACAGTCACTGCTACCAACTCTCAACAGTTGGGATCTTGTGAAATTAAAGAGCTTCTGTTCAGATAAAGAGATTGTAACACGAGCTCAAAGGCAACCCACAGAGTGGGAGAAAATCTTCACTAACCACACATCTGATAGAACTCTGCTGTCCAGAGTGCACAAAGAACTTAGAAAACTAAACACCAAGGAAACCAATGGCCCAATTAAAAAATGGGCCCTGGAACTTAAAAGAAACTTTACCAGGGATGAAATTAAAATGTCTAACAAATATCTTAAAAAATGCTCCACTTCCCTAGCCATCAGGGAAATGCAAATCAAAACTTCCCTGAGATATCATCTCACCCCAGTCAAGATGGCAAAAATCCACAATACAAACAACAACAAATGCTGGAGAGGATGTGGAGAGAGGGGAACTCTCCTACATTGCTGGTGGGAATGCAGGCTCATACAGCCACTCAGGCGAGCCGTCTGGAGATTCTTAAAAAAATTAAAGATTGAAATGCCATATGACCCTGCTATTCCACTTTTGGGAATAACCCCCCATACAGCAGAGGTTCACCTCGATAGCATAAGTATGACCATGTTCATAGCAGCACTGTTTACAATAGCAAAGTCATGGAATCAACCCAAATGTCCAACAGTTGACGAGTGGATAAGGAAACTGTGGTACATCTATACAATGGAGTACTACTCAGCCATCAAAAATGATGAATTACTGGAATTTGCCAGGAAATGGATGTCATTAGAAACAATTATATTGAATAAAGTATCCCAGACCCAGAAAATTAAGCGCTGTATGTACTCCCTAATAAGTGGCTCCTAGTACCAAACCCACCCAGCCCACCTAGAGACAGTAATTGCAAGGATTATGAACAGGAGGGATAGGGTAGGAGGACCACACCAGATGCAAGGAGAGAAGGGACCATCTTACAGCAGAGAAAATAGGCCTCCATCAAGGACTCAAATAAGTAATGAGACATATGATTAACTTCACAGACTTTCGTTCCTGATCATTTACTACTGAGGGTGTATGATCTCACCAGAAGAGGAGGGCATATAGTCTGGCAGATAAAAAGTAACCGTTGTGCAAATTGGTGATAGACCCCTCCCTCACTGTGGTTTCCCACTTTTATTACATCTACCTTTGAATGTGCTTTTATCACAAGACTCTAGTTTAACAGCTTTTTGTCTCTGGCCAGGGGGTAACATACAATGCCCACCAGGATGGAGTGAAGGGCATTGCAGGAGCAGCAAAACTGCAAAAGAAAACCAACAAACCACAATCCAGAACTTCAGAGACTCTATATCAACCACCTAGAACTAGGCCAGCTTAATCTCTCCCCATCCTGAAGCTCAGGGAAATTTGCGGAAGAGGGGGCAGTAAGAGTGTAAGAGCAAAAGGATGGGAGGAGCAATGATATGTAAGATACTCCATACAAGTTAGGGCTGAAGCAATCATAATTGGACTTTACATGCCCTGCGCATTGTCCAGCACACTATTGACCCCACAAAGTCCAGCATCTGCTAAAGGCACCAAGATGTTTGGAGGCAAGGGATTGGCAGGCACAGCAGTGTTCCTATACCTAAGGGGAACATGGGAAAGTGTTTAGGGAAAGGCCACTGGGTCCTTGTACGTCATCGGAGAGAAGGGCCAAGAGGAAAATCAGGCATGCACAAGAAAGGACTCTCTGGGAATTGGGGCGGGAGGCACTGGGGGATGGGAAGGGAGGGGGGTGGGGAAGAGGAGCAGGGGGTACGGGGGGAGGAGGAGGGAGGGAGGGAACTGGTGTACCCATTAAGGTTGTATGAGCTGAAATAATAATAAAAATGTATTAAAAATAAAAATAAGTCTTGTTTTATTTTTCATTTATAGTTGATTTGTGCTTAAGGCTCGAACTTTAAAAAGAAATAACTGTGGACTGATCCTATTTGGTGGTGGTGGTGGTGATAGTGGTGATGGTGGTGAGGTTATTCAGTCAACAGAGGCTGACTTAGGATTTTCTTGGCTGGGCAATGGGAGTTAAAAGACTGAGAAGTTAAGAGGATGGGCAGTACAGTTTCCTCTCAGCCGTTTTAACCTACAATGCCTCCATTCTCTTTGTAATTTGTCCTGAAATGAAACAAGGCTAGTAGACAACATGGTAAGATTTTTGTCTTTGCTATAGCCTCTATAACAGAAACATTACAGACTGGGTATAAACCACAGAAATTCATTGCCCCATAATATCGAAGACCAAATGTCTAAGATCAAGGTATATCAGCAGAATGATTCCTTCTGAGGGATGTGAATGAGAATGTATTAGAGGTCTCTCCCCTAGGCTCATAGTTGCCCCCCTTCTCCTTTGCTTCACAATTTTCTTCCACCACCTCTTGGTTCATCTTCTTTGTTGTACAGAGATAGCAGTCATCCTGGGTGAAAGCCCATACCGATGACCTCACTTATCTTGATTACTTCTATAAAGACTTTAATTCCAAATGTCACATTCTGATGTCCTAAGGTTAGGACTGCAGCAAAGTATTTATTTCCTTTTTTTTATTTTTGGAAAAGAACAAAATTGAAGCTATAGCACAGACTGTGTGTGGAGGTTGCTGGTTCATCCCTAGTCCTGCGTCAGATCATTCACCTTGTTCCTTCACACAAGGAGTGGGAGCTGACACATGAGTCAAGCCACTTGACTCTGGTTTCAGTTATGTCCTCAGCTGCCCATATGTCATTGGTCTCCCTTCATCTAGCTCCTTACCATGCTTTTCTGTGTAGAAAGGTGCATTCTTGGGTATATGAGAATTGGAATTCAGAAAATGACTTCTGCTTTTAGTGTAACTTCAGAGGTGTCTTCTTGCAATCACCAATTCATCAAATGTGATTCCTTTTCCTAGGAGAGTCATTTTCAAATGAACAGGTTCAGCTTCAATTTAGTTTTGTGGATACACTGTCTCAGAGGATTACAGCTGTCTGGAAGCCCATGCCTTAGAATCAGCTTTCCTATCCATTCAAATGTTCCATCTGAACAGATTTTCTTTTTTTTTATAAAGAATCTCAAATTCATAACCTTACTCATATCTATTGCTGATAAGCTAAGGACTTTGTTTCTTCAACAAGCCATTTTCAATATTCTCCCTGTTTATTGACTAGACCAAATTCTCATTTAGAATCCATTATTCCTTCAGATATAGTTCGTGAAACTTCCCAGAACTATGACTCTTCCTTAAAGATTAAAGTGGCAGAGCTATGAAGGACAAAAGAGTGTATATTTTATTTTTTCTATTGCCGTTTAACAAGTAAGTATAAATTTGATATCTTTTTTTTTAATTTTTTTTTTATTATTTATTCAACTGTGCGCATGTGTGTGTGTGTGTGTGTGTCTGTGTGTGTAGAACCACGGACGAATTCGCGAACCACCATGGACGCCTCCACCTCCTTCTGCCCCGGGATTCACAGGCTCCGCCCTACCAGGACCAGAAGCGCAGGCCGCCCCTGCTTCCGCCTGGCGTCTATACGTGGGATCTGGGATCGAACTCAGGACCTTCCGCCTGCAAGGCGGAGGCTTAACCCCTGAGCCACCTCTCCAGCCCCTAAATTTGATATCTTAAAAGCTGTATCAAGCCAGGAAAATAATTCAGTGGCAGAACATGCCTAGGATGTGCAAGGACCTAAATTCAATTCCCCATATCACAAAAACGGAGAAACAAAATTTTGTCTCTGGTCTCACAGTTAGTTCTATAGTTCAACTTCGGTGTACTTGTAAGCTCAGGGTATCCAAATGCCAAAATAAAGGTCCTGAGCATCCTAGATTCTGGGAAGAATGTTCTGAGACTTCCAGGATTGGTAGAATTCAATGCCTGCAAACGTAACACTGAAGTCTATGCTTCTTTTCTGGCTGTTAGCTGGGGATTGATCTCTGCTTTGAGATGGGCTCACTTTTCTTACGTTCCTCTCCTTTTTTAGAGTAACATCTGTGCTCATGTTTTAATCTATTGGACTTGCCTTCTGCCAACAGGTGGAGAAAGGACTTTGTTTTTAAAAAACTCATAGACTGAAAGGAGGTCCACCCTGACTTGATTTACAACCCATACTCAAGGTGAGATCATGCGAAGTGGTAGGTCATTTTCTTAGGATCCTGGATGCCACAGTTAGGGTCATGGGCAGGATTACCTAAGAAAGTATTTTTGGGAGATGTTAATTCTATGAATTCATGCATGTTTAATGTGATGCATAATCAATGATCTGAATCTGAGGGAGGTCAAGGGAGTTGCAGGGTCAAAGTTAGGGGCCCCGGGTGGTCTTTTTACCATGTATTTACAGAAAGTGGTAGGAGTGGTTGATGCGTCAAGAGTAAAGTTCAAATTTGTTACTGTATAAGTCTTATGAATAAAGGGTCCAGATGGGTTTGAAAGGACTATTTCTCTTTTGGAGTAGTCAGACAGAATTCCAGTTGTTTTTTTCCCCACCTCACCCACCCCAATCTTCAGCTATTTCTAAAGTTTCTAGACCTGGAATTGCCATTTAATATTTTTCCTTTATGGGTGCCCACTTACACTGTTGTCCCACAAATCTTTCTAATTCTTTTCTGTTTCAGTGTAATTGGTATATAGCGAAATTGGTACTACAGCAAAGGATCGATGGTGGCAATTGTTTCCCAAGAGGTATCATTGATGAAAACTGCTACCTGCAAGAATTTACAATGACCTGTGTCTGATCCTCTCTTCAGGCTGGGAAATTTTGTCTTATTAGGGCATCAAAAGCAGACCTCTGGAGGTTCAGTGGTCCAACATTTACCTAGCTTGTGCAAGCTTGGGTTCCTGTCCTAGGAGTGCAAAATAAAAACAAACAAACAGACAACAATAACTAATTAAAATAAAAATAAAGGCAGTACCTAAACTCCTGAGATTTTTAGCCTCTTAACTTAACCTCCGTAATTTATTAGTCTGTCTTTCCTCAACAATTGCATAGAACAGTCATAAAATTTGCGAGGTTCACTACAAAAATCGAATGGGAAAGTCTCATTCAAAAATGATGGAGGCCAGGGAGATGGCTCAGAGGATAAAGCACTTGCTGTGCAAGTATACAGACTGGAGTTCAGACCACCAGAACTTGTAATCACAAAGAGAGACCCGTGTAATCTGACTAGAAAGTCTAGATAATCTGTGAGCTTTGCGTTCAACTGAGAGACCCTGTTTCAGTAAAGAAAGTGGCAAATGATCATGAAATTTTTTGATCTTGAGATATGGTCTCTTCTTTAGGTGGTACTATATGCAGGGTCAAGATCAAAGCTTTCATGATGGAGTATAGAGTAGCCAGGGACTTTCTGATGCCTGATTAGAGTAAGTCTGCGTGTGTCATGAAGCAACTTCATGTTCCCATGTATACTCACACATCCATACACATGCAAACACACACACACACACACACACACACACACACACACACACACACACACCTGCACATGCATGTGCACACATGGCCCATGTACACTCATATACACTCATATACACTCATACACCATAAACACATAAACACACACACACACACACACACACACACACACACACGCACACACACACACGTGCGCGCGCGCGCGCGCGAGCGCGCACTTATGCAAAACAAAACAAGACAAAAACTGACGAGTTTAAGCTGGCTACTGCAGGGCAGGAAAGCAAGAATAGGTCTTGTGCCAACCACCACAAATGCTCATGATGCTTGCCTTCTAGTGTAGGACTTCCCCTTTTCCCTGTTCTCGCTTTTCTTCACAATTACCTATTAAATCCTCAAAGATCGCTTTTGAATGACAACCAAGGATTTCAGATGTACTGAAATGATCTGGAGCTCTCAAATGTTTGCTAAACTCATAAGCATTGCATTCAAAGGAGGTATTTTACTTAATACATGCTATAAAAACGATAAGAGAAATATGTGTATTTTAAGTAGAGGACAGCAACTCAGTACAGTACAGTACAGTACAGAACAGTATAGGAAAATTTATCTTTGAAATATGAAATATAAATGGGCCAGAATCATGGAAGCAGCATATTACAGAGAGAGAATGGATCCTTTTAGGAGCTGTAGAAAGAAAAGAAGACAGAATAAAAGCTGCAAAAATAACCCCCATCTGACAAACTCAAAAGCTTTTTGGTTTTGGAGACCTGCCTCTACTACATGTACCAAAAGCACTTAGAATAGGGGTTATCATGGGGTGGGACTGAGATGCAGAGCAGAACAGAGGTGGGATGGGGTTCAGTCTTTAAATCAACAATGATCTAATGAGCTTGGAAAATTAGCAGGACTGCATGCCCTTTTCCCACCCTGACCTGACAGGACAGTGAAAATTATGAAATGGCTGGCAGATAAATAGGGTTGCCTCCGCCATCTGTCTTCCAAATGATCCTGTAGGTACAGCTATTATTTCAGTCAGACACTGGCAGGCGGGCAATTGTTCACAGGCTCCGTGAAGAATAGTGGCTGTCAAGTGTTTGGTGAGTGTTACGACTTTCCACAGCTCAGCTTTCAGCTTGTTGTAGACATTAACACGGAGCCTGTCCAGGATCTGAGATAGCCAGAAATATTTAATGGTCATTCCACCTCACTTGACCACTATGCCTCTTCCCATGTTTTTTTTTTTTTTTTTTTTTTTTTGGGGGCTGTCTTTGCAATCCTCCCATCTTACCCCCTTCCCTCCATCCCACGCCCTGTGTCTCAGGCTTTCCCTCCTTGCCCACGTATCTTTTCTTTCTGTATCTGTTTTCCTTTGCTTCTCAGAAAAGTGCACATGCATCATGGTGGGCAAGTCACTGTTGTCCCTACGGGGGCTGGAGAAGGAGGAAATGAAGTTGTTGGTAGGACATGTAGAGAATGGAGACCAGAGTGAAATCAGCTACAACTTCATCCCAAGGGAGACTCTGGAGTCCCGGTGGTCTTACCCTAAAAAAATAGAGACCCAAAGTGGAATTAAAACAGGAAAGAGAACAAAGAGATGCCCTCCAAAGACATTGCACACTAAATGTTGTGTTAATCTGGGCTAATAAATTGCTTGTTAGATAAGAGAAAAAAACCAGCTTGAAGACAGAATCTCATTAAAATCCCTCAAAGGTAGGTGTGAACTTGAACACATTAAATAGCTTCCAATCATTTAATATGCTTATTTTTGTCACTAGTTTAATTTTCACCCTTTTATGGGCCAATTTGAGTGACATGATTCTGACTACACCTGGTTGATAAGCTGTATCTGAAGCACCTCACACAGCTCTCTTTTATACTCTTCAGAACTCCAGTTGTGCATAGTGAAGATGGAATAGTGCCTCCCTGCCCATCTGAGTTATCTGGGGCAGGAGGTGTTATTGAAAGGAAGGTGCCTTGAGATTCCAGATCATAGAGATACTGCTTAATGATTGCTACTGAAGCCTGGTGCATATGAGAAAGTATGTAGAACATACTGTTCTTTCCCTTGGTTTTAGTCTTTATTCTTTCTCTTCAACTCTTGCCTATCTTCCTTACCCTTCTACCCCATCAGCATTCTGCTCATAAGCGTAGCCTAAAAGCAAAACAAATTGAGTCACATCAAAAACAAAACAAAATACCTTTCACCAAACTGCTACAGCTGCAGAAGCTGTGATGGTTTTAAATTACTGTATCTCATTAGACTATGCAATTCCAATTTCCTCACTTTGACTTTGCCAGGAAAGAGACTCTTAGCATTGTGTTAAGTATTATCGAAGTGTTAAGTATTGTAAGTATTATTGATTCACAATCAAATAATCAAATATGGTCTCTTCTTTGGGTGGTATATGAGGGGGTCAAGGTCAAAGCTTTCATGATGAAATAGAGTACCCAGTGACTTTCTGTCTGATGCTTGGTTAGGATTAGCCAGTATGTATCATGAAGCAAGCAGTTGAGATGACAGGAATCCCATTACTTATGATGATCCTGGGAGGAAAGATATGGACCTTGGCCATTCTGAATAAACCTGGATGCACAGCCTTATATCCATTTCTTGTAAAGTACTAAGAGCACCTGGTCGGCGCAACCAGGGTACTATCTCCTCTGAAAGTCTAAGCTACAGATCACATCACGCCATCTGTTATTTAACACAAGTTTCCTCAAAATTTTGTTTCTTTTTATGTGCCCTTGAGGTTGGGGGGTCTGGAATTATCTCCATTCCTAGAAGGGATCTAGGTCTTTTATGCTGTTGATCCTGACCAAGGTTAGCAAAGGGGAGCTATCAATTTTCTCTGGTTTTGGAGAGATGCAAGTTTTTTCTTAACCCTGCCTTGGTGGGCAATCCCTCCCCAAAGCTTGCCTATGTCTTTTGGAGGTTAAGGATTGTCATAATTGGGCACAGATGTCAACTTGGCAGTTGAGGGTTTGAGCTCTGAGTACATTTGTGGAGAATTAGTGATTGAGTTGGGCCCAGAGCAGACCTGCAGGAGATTGTCTAGCTGACGGGGAAGATCTAGCCTATGGTGGGTGGGATTAGGCCCCGGAATAAAATACAGACAATTGGTAGAGAAAGTTGGCATCCTTGTGTATACTTGGCCAGATATGCTATTCGGCAAGTAAGGATCATCCCTCTCTCAGCAATTATGCAGAGATGATGTGGCCAGTTCCCTCAGCCCTGTTGTTGATACATGCTCTCGCATTAAGCTGGACTGAGACTGTAACTGGACTGTCATAAGGAAATAAATCCCTGTTCCCTTAAGTTGTTTGATGGTCATTTATCAGCAACCGTACAGGCTGACTGCAACAAAGATCAAGGTACTTTTCTATTGCTTCTGTAAGGAAGTGCCAAAGACTTGGTGGATTAAATCAGTACAAATTTATTATTTTACACTTTCAGAGGCCAGCAGAGGTCCTAAAATCAAAGTGTTTCTTTGGGAAGAGATCTCTAGGAGGGAGCTTACATTTGTTTTTTTCTAGTTACTTAAAGGCCAACTTCCTTGGCTTATGACATTTTCCTTCATCTTGGAAGCCAGAAGTTGCTCTCCCTCTCATTTTGAAGACAGAAATGGTCTCTCTCTCTCTCTCTCTCTCTCTCTCTCTCTCTTTCTCACTCTTTCTCTCTCTCTTTTCCTGGTCATCACCATGTCACCTTTCCTGATTTGAATCCTCCTACCTCCATCTCATGAAGGCCTTTGTGATTGCATCAGGTTCACCCAGACACACCAGGATAATCTATCTCAAGAACCTGAGTCTTAGTTTAAAAATCTTTTGCCACTTAAGTACTATGTTATATGATCCATGGGTTAGCATGCGTATATCTCTGCAGGGGGCAATTTTCAACCCACAACAAAGGGTTCTCCCAAACTAGACTCTTCACACGCCGGGTAACTTGTTCAAAGGTCATAGGCATCAGCAGTGTTTTTTTTATATTTGCTTTTAGTCATTCTATACAGAACAAGTATACAGCATGCCACTTAATCTTTACAATCATCCTATGAAATGATGATTTTTCTGTTATTTAGTAAAAAAGTAATGAGAAAACGCCACTTTCTATTGTTGAACAAGAACACTAAAGTTTGCACCAATGGTTTGTCTATAATCTGTACACACTTATGCTCAAGGATACATACATGTCTACACATATGCTTATCTACAGAGTTCAAATTTAAGAGAAAAATATCAAAGCACTAATATTTACATAGAGTTGCAAAAGAATTTTAATGACAAAATACTCAAAGTTATCTTTCCTTGAGCATGCACTTATTGAGTACATAATAACATTAGATATATAGGAATGAGATTAGTCTCATTCCTCCTGGAGCCATCTATCTATGAAGATATAAATCATATCCATGTCTATAGCAGGGTGGTCCAGAAAACAAAGAAACTCAAGGAGAGCACACGGGATGCATTTACTTCAGTCTGATAAATATCAGGAGGAATTTGGGGGTAAAGAAGAGGTGCTGAGCAAAGCCCAGGATCTGTACCCATCCATAGAGGTTAACATTGTAGGTCCCAGTGTTCTTTAACACCAAAGGCAGAGGAAGTGGCAACCTCTTGTAGTACAGCTACATCTGAGCTATGAGGTATGTAAGTGAAGAGAGAGTTGGGAGGCAGTTGAGGCTGGATCCTGAGGACTGCATGCCAAATGGGATTTCAGACATTGTGTGATAAGGATGCCTTGAAAGTTTTTGAACAGAACAGTGACATACATACATTGGGGCTCTTAAACTGGACACCAAAGGACCAAAACTTGTCCACTAGTGTGTTTCATGTGACTAAAATGGGGCTGCTTCATATGAAATGTCTATTCTTTAAAAAGTTGGACTGCCTGGCAACACTTGCCTGTTTCCCTTGCTACTGTGATGGTAGAAGGAGAGTGGCAGACACAAGAAAAGGAGACTACTGCAAATGGAAATAGGTCCATGAAGATTTATTTATGCAAGACAGAAGAAGGAGAGAGAGAGAGAGAGAGAGAGAGAGAGAGAGGAGAGAGAGAGAGAGAGAGAGAGAGAGAGAGAGAGAGAGAGAGAGAGAGATGCTATGGTGGACATGGCATCTGAAAGCAATTCACAAGTCAGTTACATCATGTAAGCACCAGGGATTGAACTCAGATCTAGGCTGCCAGGTTTTCAGTTGCCTTTACTTAACCATCTCACTGGCTTGGAGCTTAATCATTTTATAGTCTGATATGGACATAAAGGACTCCGGAAGAAGAGTTCTCCTTGGGCAGTGGAAATGTAGAGATGAAAAGAAAACCCCCCAAAACTTAGACAAGGAGGTGGTAGAAGTGAACTTATTTTGAATAGGATTACCCTGGTTTTAGTGAAGCAGGAAATTGAATCACTGGCAAAAGAAAGGGATCTGCAGATAAAAACCTGGGGGAGAATGGTAATGTTCTGGGATAGGTGCTAAGGCAGGTAGACTGTAAATCTTATGATATGTCTGGCAAAATCCAGACAGAAGAGGACACCACTGATGATATGAGCAGGAAAAACAGTGATTAAAGATGAGAAGCCATGCAGAGACAACGCTCCCAGATTAGGATCACAAAACAGTGACAATAAACTGGAAACTGGCATGGATGAGTGAAACGATAGAATAGTACCATGCATACATATAATTCTACAGCTAGAAATCTTGTATTCACTCTTCCTTCCTAGAGTCCTAGAGAAAGTGCTGAGGAGTCCAGGAAAATGAATGGTGGTAGAAGTTGGGTGGAAGGAGCAGAAGTTCTGGTCCAAATAAAATACCAGAAAGGATCCTGATAATCTTGGGTTAATTTTTTTTTATTTATTCAATTGTGTGTGTGTGTGTGTGTGTGTGTGTGTGTGTATGTGTGTGTGTGATTGTGTGTAGAACCACGGGCGAATTCAAGAACCACCATAGAAGCCTCCACCTTCTTCCTTGTTTACTCTGCCCGGGGATTCACAGACTCCACCCTACCAGGACCAGAAGCGCAGGCTGCCCCCGCTTCCGCTCGGCGTCTATATGTGGGGTCTAGGATCCGAACTCAGGACCTTCTGCCTACAAGGCAGAGGCTTAACCCCCGAGCCACCTCTCCAGCCCCAACCTTGGGTTACTTTAATGATTTGTTTTGGGGGCTTTGGCAACGTCTGACAACTCCAGTCAGAGGCCAGAGAAATTGCTTGTGGTATGGCTGATCAGAAGGGAGAGCTGAGGGGCAGTGTTTGTTATGGTGGATTCAACACCTACAGTGAGAAAAGCTCAAGGGTCAAAGACTCAGAGCACAGACCTGGGACTGGGCCCAGTGACGGTGGAAGGTATAAGCTGCCCAAATCCTGACCAGTGCTGGCAAATTTGCTTTCTAAGATGAGGATTCGGTACATACTCTTGTTGAATAGTGTTTGATTATCAAATGCAATCAAGCTGTTTTTGAATGCTTCTCAAAAATTTGCATTTCACTATGCTATGAGTGAAACTGAATGTCTTCATATGTTTAGCTGCTTGGATTTTTGTTTTTCTCCAAGCTCTATTCATGCCTTCTGCCTGGGGATTTTAATCAGAGAGAAGGTCATTCATTTAATAAGAGAGTACAAAATGTCTTCTAAATCTTAGGATTCAGATGCAATTGGACTCCTGGTTTCTTGGAGTGTACTGTATTATGCACAGAACAATAAGGGAAACACATGTGCAAGCACACGTTTCTGTAAATTCCAAGAAAGAAAGAGGTCCTGCAAATGGGAGTGAGGGCAGGCTCAGAGAAGGTCTTTCTGAGATATGCTTATGAGGATATATGAGAAATGGTCAGCATATGGTAAGTTGGATAAAGAAATATTCTGAAGAGCAAAACAGTGTCTGTAAAAGTTTTCAAGTGCCTGGGTTGCTTGAAGTGACCATGGCAAAGTCAGTTTCAGTAAGTAACAAGGCAGATCTAACTTCTGGTCCTGAATTCAGGAAGAAGCAGCTACCACATGCCTAAGCAGACTTGGGAACTGTGTTTAAATCCCTCCCTCTTCCATTCCTTTCCCCTTCCTTACCCTCAAAGAACAGGAGTTGCAGTGTGCTCACACTCACTCCTGGCACAGCTAGGATGGCAGGTGCACGAGGGAGCCTGGGGGAGGAGACCGATTCCCCCACTGTGGAGGATTATGGGCAACCCACAGGAATGGAGTAAGGGGCCCCAGCTGAGCATTGGGCTTCAGGGGAGGAACTTACATCTTTTCCAGTCTTTTCTCCTGTGCTTTCAAAGGGAAAGGCCAGATAGGTGCCTTCTGGAAATGGAGCTGGCTTTAGCTCCCTCTCCCAATTAGGATAAAGGACTACCAGGGGCTTGGCATGCACTGCGTTCAGGGTGACAGTCCCTTGATCTTGGTGATGTTTTGAATTTTTTCCCCCTGGAGACAGTCTCTAAGCCTAGCTGTCTCTGTCTCTGAGTGATCTGGTGCTATTGTCTTTGTTCCACACTTGACAGTGGCAGGTAGAGCCATGGAGTGGGGTTGTTGCCTTTTGAATATAGTTTGTGAGACCACCTACTGTTACTGGAGTGGGCCTTTATGGAAAAGGTGAGCATTGTGTGGGGACAATGGAAGACCAAGGTTTGGATGAGTACCTCCAGAGTACCTTGTACATCCCACAACCTATCTCACATTCCCCACAGCTCGCTTCACTCACCAGACCAAGAAGCACGGATGCGACTCATTTCCTTGGAGTGTGAAAAACCAGATACAGAAAGACATAGTTTGCCCAGTGACAACTTGTTACTGATGAACCAAGAGGCTTCCTGCTAAGGAGTCTGTCTGTTCAGCTTGCTTAAAAAAAATCTGTGTGGTTAAAAGTTTGGAAAAAGGTAGCTTATTATAGTACATGATTTAGACAGGTAGAGTTTGGGATTTCAGTTGGTGAAGACCTGATGCTGTAATAAGCCTGACTTTTCTTCCTGGAAAATCCTTTACAAATGGCCTGGCAACAATTCAGTCCTTACTTGGGGATTGCTTGTAACAGCATCATGGTCTCCTCGGTGGAACAGTATGCTGACATCATGGTTTTCCCCCAAACCTTCTTTTAGGTGAATGCATTAAGATGCTTCCAGGAAGTGTCGCCATCAATGTACACTTCAGTGAGATCTAGTTACTTCCTTTCTTTCTCTTAGGGCTCTTTTCACTGTAGGCCAAGGTTCAATTTACAGAGCAAATGGCTGTCTTTAAATTGCATTGGGGACTGGTTTAGTTTTGAGGAGTCCTGCAGAACAACTAGGGATTTCTTTGGTAAGGCGTTATGAATTACTGCCCAAAGGATGTATCAAATCATCTCCCAGACCACACACTGCTCACTTTCTCTCCCCTACTCCATGACCTGGAAGTGGAGGTGAATTTCTCTCTCCTTTTAATTTAGTCTTTTTGGACATTCCAGAAAGTGGCCCCACTACGCACTTATACTAGATGCTTCTTACCTCAAAGTTGCCTGCTTTTACAAGGTGCCAAGGAATCTGTTTCTGGCTCACAAAAAAGGACAGAGAGGTTTGGTTAACCTCAGTCCCATAAATCGTCAGCAGGAAAGAATTTAAGGAAGATGTGCCAATTCTGCCAGCCAGAACCACAATTTGTAGTGTTTTAGTCATAGGAAATAAGCCACTGTGAAATGATACACACGTGTTCAGATGAGGCAGGCACAAGGCTATCCATTCATTATTTCATTCAGTTCCTAAAATAGTAATCACCTCCATTTATTTATGTATCAAGTATGTATGCATGTGTTTTGCCTGTATGTGTATGTGTTTATGTTTGTGTGTGTTTACATGTGTATCAGAGGACACTTGAGTATGTGTGCTTGTGAACACCCAAGAGTGACACTGAGAATCATCCTGGATTGCTCTACCTCCTTATTACTTTGCTCTGGGATTTCCCAGGCTCCACCTTCCAGCACTAGAATTGCAGGTGGCTATCATACACCTGTCTGCCATCTCTTTAGGTGAGATTTGGGAGTCTGAACTCAGGTCCTTTTGGTTTTGAGGCAAAGGCTTTGACTATTGATCCATCTCCCCCAGCCTTCACTCCCATTTTAAAGGGGAGAAAACAGAGACTCAGAAGCACCATACGAAGCTGGAGCTGGATTACAAAGTTGAACAGATGAGCATGGAAGAGGTAATCCTTTCACTTGCTTAATTACCACAAGGCGGCGCCCTGCACTCATTCCCTGCTTTAAACTGAAGCATTTTATTTGTATGGAGATGGCTGGTAAGGTGGACACAATTTGAACATTTCATCTCCACCCAAATTTTGTTTGTTCTATTTTTGGCAGTTAAGGGAACACATGGTAGACAAACTTTCTACTATGGGGCCTCAACATTTTCTGTCTAAATTCCAAGGCTCCTTCAACATTGAAAAGCTCCAGATTAAAGTGTTTTTGTGTTTCAGCAGTTGTTAACTGCAGGTCCATAAAGCAAACCACTCAGAAGGAAGTCACTGTTCTGTGGATATGCACGCTCTTATTAAGTAGGAATTGTGTCTTTCTACCTACTACAAAACAGCAAAAGAAAGGGTTGCTTTAAAGGAAAACTCAAAGCTTGATATTTCCCTCACTAAAGTACAGTGTTATTATTAAGTGGATCATTAAGTGCACATGGGCAGAATGTACGGCAGAAATTTTCTTCAAAATTGTGGATAAGGAATCTGTTTGGACCACTTTTGGGTATAAGTATTACATCTACCCTTGAATGTGCTTTTATAATAAGACTCCAGTTTAACAGCATTTTGTCTCTGGCCAGGGGGTGACATACAGTGCCCAGCAGGATGGAGTGAAGGGCATTGCAGGAGCAACAAAACTGCATAAGAAAATCAACAAACCACTATCCAGAACTTCAGAGACTCTATATCAACCACCTAGAACTAGGCCAGACTAATCTCTCCCCATCCTGAAGCTCAGGGACATTTGCGGAAGAGGGGGCGGTAAGAGTGTAAGAGCAAAAGGATGGGAGGAACAATGATTTGCAAGATACTCCACACAAGTTAGAGCCGAAGCAATCATAATTGGACATTGCATGTCCGGTGCAATGTCCAACACACTATTGACCTCACAAAGTCTAGCATCGGCTAAAGGCACCAAGATCCTTGGAGGCAAGGGATTGACAGCTACAGTAGTGTTCCTATGCTTAAGGGGAACACAGGGAAGGGTTCAGCGAAAGGCCACTGGGTCCTTGTACGTAATCGGAGAGGAGGGCCCAGAGGAGAGTCAGGCATGCACAAGAAAGGACTCTGGGAATTGGGGCGGGAGGCACAGGGGGATGGGGAGGGAGGGGGTTCGGGGGGGAGGAAGAGGGAGGGAGGGAACTGGTGTACCTATTAAGTTTGTATGAACTGAAATAAAAATAAAAAATGTATTATAAAAAAAAAGAAAAAAAAAAGAAATCTGTTTGGAGCTCAGGGCGAAGTCTGGAAAACTTGATATCCTCACTCCTGTGCCATCAGACAAATAATCAGGTGGCAAAAAAATCAAGTGGGAAAATGTGCCATGTATAATGCCAGGTGGTACCTTGGGAGTGCAGGACTACAATTCCTGTTTATAACTCTTAGTTTTCACTGTCAAAACTTGACACCAGGGAGTTGGGATGCTGAACACAACAGAAAAGTATTCTCTAGTTAAGGCAGCCTTTGGGCAAGCTTATGGGAGACTGTCTTGAGTACCTAACCCATGCAGGAAGGTCCAGCTCTAATGGATGGGACCATCCCCTCCACAGGTGAATGAAGACAGAGAGGGTTAGTAGAGCGTGTATGCTTGACCTTGCCCTCTGTTCTGGCCGAGAATGTGATTATTTCCTTTGACTCCTGATCCTGGTAACTCGTTTGCCATGCTGGACTATAATTCCATGATGGAATTTTGAGCTGAATAAAATCTCTTGCACCCCAAAGTGTTTGGCCAGGTATTTATTGCAGAAATGGGTTATGAAACTGCAACCCTGTCCATCTGCTGACACAGCTAAGCCTGGATGTGTGATGAGACCAGGCTCCATTCAAACAGATAAGCTTGAGCAGACTGACAATATAAAAGGCAGGTGAAAAAGGTCTATTCATAAAGTAACCTTCATTCTACCCAAGGGAATCATTAACTTTTAAGATGCCTAAAAGATGAAACTTGAGGATGATAATCTTATCAATGACTTAACCTGGGAACTGCTGGAGCTATTTATGCTCCCTTCCCAGGGCATTTTGAATTTTGCCAATGACTTGTAACATCTTCTCCAGTCTACCTATATCTGAATTAAATGACCACTGGGGTTTTCCAACAGCTCAACATAGCTTTCTCATGTGGCCAGGAGAGTACAAGTATGAGAGCTTGGATACACACATGTATCTAGAGAGACACTATCCATGCTAGTAAGAAACATGCAGAAAAAGCGTCAGTAGGAAATCTACTCGGACATTTGAATTTTGTTTGGAAATATTCTCCACCACCCTTTGTTTTCTTTTTGTATCTCCCCTTCCCCAACTGCTTATTTATACAAATATTGACAGTATAACAATTATTTTTGGGAGACTGATAGGGAAGAAGGATTGTAATGGAAAGAAGAGGAAAGATGGAACTTGGGGTTAAGGCATGAAATTATCCTCAATTCACTGCATTCCTGTATGAAACAATACAAGAATAATTTAAAAGCAATTATTTTTCTTAAGCATGTTCATCGATTTTTAAAAAAATACTTCTCATATTAATCATTCTAAAATTTGAGTTGGTGATGGTATAATTGCTAATAAATAGAAAATATTTTTGTAAGATTACCATTTATGGAAGTCAATGTAGACATATAATTGAGTTCACAAGAGTAGCTGCATCTAAACACATACTTCAGTTTAGGTCTTTTTTTTTTTTTTTTTTAATCAAACTCTGCTTCCACAGGTTCCCCACAGAGGTGCACAGACTTCTTTCTTGTGGCAGACCTCCTTGGCAATACTTAAAAGTCTCCTGCTGGAATGGCTATCAATGACCTCACCTAGAAATGGGTACCGCCACAATAAAAACCGTTCTGTCAAGAAGCATTTAGTGGTGCAAAGTATGGGGGTAATCAATTGTTATTTGATTGACAGGAACACATGCTAGTATTGTGAAACAAGTTAAATACCTGTGTTAAGGGAGATCAGAGGCCCTAAGTGGGAACAAACCTTTATAGTGCTAATTGTAAATACTTGATGGCAAACTACTTTCTAATCACTTACTATTACCTTAGATTAGAGAAACATTCAGCACTCACTCAACCAAGAAATATCCTCTTGCAATGGAAGAGGAGTAATGTTGAGAGCCATAACTGACCAAAGTGAAAAGTAAAAGAGACTAGACAGTTAGACCCCAAACAGGACAGCTAAACCAAGGTTTCAGAGAATCCTGTGGAATAGGGGGTGATAAGCATGTAAGAGCCTAAGGATAGTGAAAAGCACTGTCAGAAATGAACCTCGGTCCATTTCAATGCTGCCATACCCAAGGACACAATGCAGTGATGTCTACTTCTACTAGTCGTCCCTAATAGCTGTCCTATCAATATTTCACCATGGCCTAGGGCTCATCCTGAGACATTTTTGGGACTGGTGCAGGATAGAAGAGGGAGAGTTTCTTTACCTGATGGTTTTTCCACTGATGGGTTGTTCATGTTCCAGAGAGTGCCTGGGTACTTGGCAATACAGATATCCCGGATGAGGCTTAATGCACCACAGATGCAGAGAGACATGGGAATGCGAATGGTATGCTCTGGGAAGGAGGATCTGTGGGTTGGGGTAGGAGGGGATGACTGGACTGACTATCAGGAGATGAAAAGAGCCAAATTAATTGCATTTGCGTATGAAAACCTCAAAAAATACAAAATGAAAAAAAAAATCCTCCTGCTTTATCGAGTTCACAGCAGCTCAGAGATGGCTGATCTGCAGCAGCAGTCACTAGGCCGCTCCTCTGGAAAGCAAATGCAGGGAACCAGCATGTTACATCTACTTTTCAATAAAAGCAAACAGGCATAGAATGGTCTGATTTCATTTCTAGTTTAACAGGGTGTGAAACTCACGTGCTGAATGATGGAATATACTTATAATAAATGCTACAGTTGAGCATATGCCTAGTATCAATACAAACATAATATATTCATCACCTAATTACTTTATTCATGAAAAAAAACTTAACTCTTGCTAAAAGCATGCCTGTTGTCTGAACTGAGACTAGCTCTTCTGTCCTCTTCACATTTTGAGTTTTCCTGTGACTTCATCACGCTTGGTCCAGCTTCCAGGTCTTCTAGGCACTGCAAGATTTTCTTATTAGCAGAACAATGTGAGGGTGTGGAGCTATTTTGTAGTTTTTATAGACTTCACAAATAACTGAGAGAAACAAACTTCCACCACAGAGTTAAAATATTTAATGATGAAATCAGAGTTTGCTGTAACAGCTAATCAATAGAGCAGGTGTTTACTTGTCTCTGGAGGACACAAAAGTTAAGTTTGACATCTTAGAGAACTTCTGGAGAATTGGTAACTGTACAATATACATTAGAAGTGTTACAGATCTGAAAATCAAGAGTGAAACCTACCTTTAGTAATATCCCTTGTTCAGGGCACTCTGTAAATTTTTTTTTACATAAATGCATAACCTTTGCTAGTCACGATAGTATTAAGACAGCGCTCACTATAATTTTAAGTTAACACATAATCTTAATTTTATCAGAGCTTGAAAAAAAGTTAACTACTGATCTTGCTACAGTTTACAAATACATTCTTTAAAATGGAACATCAACCTGAAGAACCACATACTTCCTGTACACAGATGTCTAATAGTTCTAGTGAAGAATACTATAGCTACATTCAAGGAAGAAGTAGTAACACTGTAAAGTTTCTTTATGCATTGTCAGTACAATTTGCAAAGTCCTTCAGAAAAAGATAGTATCTCCAAAATTTACAGTGAAGTGTAATACACAAATAAAATTAAATGTCCTCTAGCAAGCTCAATCCAGTGAGTTGGTCCCAAATGATAGGATTCATTTTAGCAACTTTCTCTAGTTTAGACGGTATTAATATTTTGTGCTGCAGCACCTTCTACACAATGAGAGCAAAGAATTTCATGTGCGTTACCAAGGGCTTCTCTGAGAGCGAATGGACGGTAGAGGAGGAGCAATTGATGGCCTTTATGTTAGGTGAGGCCAGATAGGTTATGTGCATAGCTATGGCCTATCTGAAAAAACAGAAAAAGCTTGGGAAACTCCAGATGGGCTTTCTTCTAACTCAGACTGTTTCCAGTAGGACTTAGCCCTAAGGTGATCAACAGAAAGTAAGATGTTGATGAAACGTAACTCTCAGATTTCACAGTGTGCTGATGACCTCGCCCTCTGCTCCTGCAGAAGTAGTGTCCTGAGCTCTGCTGGTAGACACTTAGCAACCATTCTTATTCTTGAGTTTGGCCAGTTGTCACTGGGGAGTCACACAATTGTTTATACCACCTATTGCTGAAACCAGAATCCAATTTGGAAGATGAATATCTATATCTTTATTCACTGTCAGCACAATTTGCAAAATCCTTCAGAGAAAGACAATATTTCCAAATTTATAGTGAAGCATAATACACAATTAAGACAAACAAATTAAATGTCCTAATTAAATAGATATATAGATCTCCCTCTCTCTTTCTTTCTCTCTCTCTCTATACATGCTTTTCTGAACTACGACCTTCAGACAAAACCAATTTGGAGTGATAGTGAAGGGCTTTCCTCAAAATAGAATCTAATAGTATTCGGATAATTCTTGGCTTTTTAAAAATGTTAAGACACCAAAAGTATGATGACTAGTACATCTTAAGAGTATGCTATATAAAATTTGTAGTATTTTTTGAAATTGTGTCATCTAAGAGGATTCAGAACTTCGTCTCTAGGAAATCCTATCTTCCTTTTGACAAGTATTGCCCATGGTTTCTAATTTTCCAGTAGACAAATTTCCTCCTTCCCTGAGGATGCTTTATTAAAAGAATGTAAGATATTTAGATTAACAGTAGTAATGTAAAAGTCATCTTATGATGCTGTGTATGAGGTTACATTGCACATGAACTTAGTTGGCTCAATGGACAGGAAGGAACTGAAAGAGGGGTCCTGAGGATTCAGGCAGCAGAAAGCTCCATGTGCTGCAGTGAGAGGTGCTCAATGTTCAATGCACTGCAGTGAGAGGTGCTCCATGCACTGCAATGAGAGGTGTTTTATATACTGTAGTGATAGGTGATCCATATGGTGCAGCGAGAAGCACTCCATGCATTGCAGTGCTGTGGTGAGAACTGGAAAGCATCTGGCATGTGTGACTTGCCTCTTATTTTAATGAGGAACAAGCATAAATAGTTTTTATGGATAACATTTAACCCTCTAGGAAACAAACCTATTATTATCTCGAGCAACACTCAATCCAAAGGTGATAGTCAATTCTACTCAACCTGACAGCAATGTAAAGGCTTTATAGCCATATTGCCTCGAGGTGGGTCAGGCAAGCTATAATTGACAAGTAAACAATTTGTCAAGAAACATACATTAAATTACATGAAATAAATGGACAGTCATATCCAAACCTTTGTAATCTAGTTACCAAGAAATCAAAGGTCCTTGTCCAAAGTGATTGTGAGGATATCTTTAAAATGGGTATAGCTTTTAAAAAGAAAATAAAAAACAAATGTAGCATCTTTTCACAATATAATTTACATAGACCTTTCTCTACACAGAACAATTTTTTGTAAAAAAAAAAAAAATAAACTCTTTCCCTATACTAGTTACTATAATTTGGGACAGTGACAAAAGAGAGACTCAATGAAGATGTGAAGGACTGAAATTAGGCTTTCCTTTCATCTTTGCTCTCAAGTCTTTATCCTTCATATGAAAATTCCAACTAATCAGACTGGAAAGAAGTAGCAGAAGTATTTAAGCTGCAGCCCAGAAAGGAGATTCTCCTCGTGATTCTGAATTTTTTTCCTTTTTTTGAAAGCTGGTGCTGGTTCATGAAGATTAATATGCATAAAACAAAAATCTCATCCTGCTGTTTCCCCTGATAAATCCAAGTGCTTTCCATAATGCAGGCTTAAATCTCAGGATACAGAATTTAATTTTACTCTTCAAATTAAAAATGTAGCAGGAGAGTGAGTGAAGCCAGTGCTTGACTTTTCTTTTTTGAATTTTAGGACAACATCTGATGTTATCACATTGAACTGCTTTGTTGTTTAGTATTAGGCAGAGAGGGAGGGAAGGATTAAAAAAAAGGGAGGGAAAGAAGAAGGGAGGAAATGATGGAGGAAGGGAGAGGGAGAGAGGAAGAGAGAGACAGAGAGAAATACATGTTGCTAATTAGACCCAGTTTATCATTTGGTCCAAATTTCATATTCAAACTACAAAAAAATAGTTCTCCATAAAGAGGAAAACACTTTCAAACACACACACACACACACACACACACACACACACACACACACACACAAATTAAAATGAAACCGATGCTCTAATGCTATTTAGCAGTTCTTAGCAAGATAATTAGGGAAATGTATAACCACAACATCTTTTCATTCATATGGAAATGAAAAACCAAAATGTCCTTCAATGTCCACATATTGAAAAAAAGAAGTAAGTGGAGGTCCAGAATTCTTGTAAAAACTGCTGAACAAACTCTTCCATTTCTCTTAAGAGGTCACCAGGTTGAGCTCAACATTTGTGCTTCATGGCAAGCTAAAGGGAGAGAGAGAGAAACAAGAAAAAGAGAGATCTTGTTAACAGGGAGATCATTTTTGCTGATCTTACCCCATCCAGGATGAGAAGCAGCATCTTCTTCTATTCTTGGTACACATCACCACTGATGCACTAGCAGCTCCTAGTATGTGGGCAACACTTTCCCTGCTGGTTCACTGGGCAATGTGTGTGACTTCCTCATGATAACTTTGTGGGGAATGTGTCCAGTGGTGGAGAGTGCTCATCCTGCTGCAGGAACAACTGAAACAAAATCAATGTGGTGACAGAGCAGTGGCTCACCCCAGGAACAAAAGAGGTTCCCAGATTACTAGTTACATAGAAAAAACAGTGTTCCTGAAATGTAAACATTTACTGATTTCTTATGAAGTGTGAAAACTTAGCAAACACATATATATATATATATATATATATATATAAAGAGAGAAAGAAAAAAAAGATTATCTGAAATCATCTATTCAATAAACAGCCTTGAGTTTTCAACCAAGTCCAAAGATCTTCACAGTCAAATTGTGTGAGTGATTGGACAATAGCATAACAAATCTAGATGCTGATTTACTGCTATTCTCCCACAGGTATCTGAAATGTTAGCTCTATAAACAGAACCACCAAATACTACTATATCATTAGGTGGCTTCTCCAGCCTGGCTGGAGCTCATCATGATACATTTAAAGAAATTATATGCAGGTACAGAACATAAATCAAAGTTATCCTGCTTTATTATCTATTTCTTTTCCCAAGAAACTCTAGAAGGCACAGCTTATCAATCTTCATGTGTCCTGATTCTGATACTAGGGTTCTGATACTAGAAAGCTCTGTGGTCTTCAAAATAACCAGAATTAGTAGAGGGATCCTATGAATTCTATCTATTGGTGTTCTGCACCATCCTGGACTATGTCAATGATCTATTTGTCTGGTGAAACCAAAGGTAATTCACAGTATTTTCTTGGTGGCCACAAGAGAGAAGTTACAACTCTGGAGTTTTCACCAGGAAAAATAGTATCAACATTCCTGGACGTGATAGAGATAAGAATGTATATTCATAGTCCTAGTAAATCTTTGAGGGGAATACCTTAAGTGAAGTTCTCCTGGTACTCATGTCCAGTACCAGGGATGACTTCCACAGACCTTCAGCTGGACGGACACCTGATACTCAGTCAACTGCCTGACACAGAGTTTTTGTCCTTTTGAGTATGCCCAGAATGTCCTGCTGAAATGTCCAAGGTCTCTGGTCAGGAATTGTCGAGGTGCCTCATAACTCCTGTCTTAAAAAGTTTACAATCAAGGACAGAGGAAAATCACAAAGCCGGGGATTCTGAGTCAGATATGTCCCTTTCAGGCACATTCTGAGCCCGTTTACTTCAGGGCCTACCCTCTTCTGGCTCTGCTTCTAGTTTTCATTTATTATTTAGCAAGGAGACCCACCAGATAAACACAGAACTGTTAAGTATTGTGCATAATGAATACCAACCATAAATATTTGATCAAGGCTTCTGTCTTGGTATTCGTTGAGCTATTATATTAACTTTCCACTAACAGCCTTCTGCCGATTCACATACAGCTATTAATCATCAGGAGTGACTGTACTGTTGCTGAAACTAGACCCCATTTCCCACAGAAATACATCTGGAAAGGCCATGACCAGACCATCTATGCTTTGTGGAAATATGATTAGGTCAAACGGTTTGTTCCTCAAGCAAATATTTATGTCTCCCCACAAGTGATATGCTGAAACCCGACTCCCAACAAGACTTTGGGATGTGAACAGATGATGAAGGCAGAGGCCTTGAAATGGGATTAGAGAGACCTTTCCCCTGTCATCATGATAGGACACTCTGAGAAGTCACCATCTATGAGACAAGAAACGGACCCTCATCAGTCCTGGAATCTGGCAGCTTTATCTTGGACTCCCTAACCACCAAACTGTGAGAAATTATTTTTTGTTGTATAGAAGTTGTCAAGGAGAGAGGGGATCATGCTACAGCAGAGATAATAGGCCACCATCAAGGCTGCAAGTAAGTAATGAGACATCTGGTTAAGCTCACAGACTTTCCTTCCTGGTCACTTGCAACTGATGGGGTATGATCTTACCAGAAAGGGAGGGCATATAGTCTGGCAGATACAAGGTAACCATTTTGAAAATGGGAGACTGACACCTCCCCCGTCACTGTGGTCTCGTACTCGTATTCCATCTACCTTTGAATCTACTCTTATAATAAGACTCTATTTTAACAGCTTTTTATCTTTGGCCAGGGGGTGACATCCAATACCCATCAGGATGGAGCCAAGGGCATTGCAAGAACAACAAAACTGAAAAAAAAATCAAGAAACTGTAATTCAGAACATCAGAGACTCTATATCAACCACCTGGAATCAGGCCTGCCTAATCTCTCCCCATCCTGAAGCTCAGAGAAATTTGCGGGAGAGGGGATGGTAAGATTGTAAGAGCCCAAAGATGGGGAGGAGTAATATATACAAGATACTCCACACAAGTTAGGGCTGAAGCAATCAGCCTGCGCAATGACCAACATATCATTCATCCCTCAAAGTCTAACATGGATTAAAGGCACTAGGATCCTTAGAAGCAAGAGATTAACAGCCACAATAGTGTTCCTATACTTAAGGGGAACACAAGAAAGAGTTCTAGGAAATGCCACTGAGTCCTTACACCTCATCAGAGAGGAGGACCCAGAGGAAAGTTTGACATACACATTAAAGGATGCTCCAAGGGATGGGGGGAGATGGCACTGGGAGAAAGGGAGGGAGGGGGGAAAGGAAGGGGAAAAGGGGAGAGTGAGCAGGGAGGTTCAGGGAGGGTGGAAGGAGGGAGGGGACGGGGTACCTATTAAGTTTGTATGAGCGGAAAAAAAATACATTATTTAAAAAAAATTGTTTGTTTTTAACAGTAACCAGAACAGATTAATGTAGATTTTTTGGTAGGAAGAGGTATCACTCAAGTTTTAAAAATTTACCTTTATAATTAAGAAACAGTGCTAAATAAGATTGAGATACCTGATCCTATAAATTTGTTGTGTGACCCCGAGTTAAGTATTCCACACACCTTACCACAACTTCTTCATGTGCCTCTAAAAATGCCTCCAACTTAGTGGATTCATTCAGGTGTTGGAGTTCCTACAGTTTATAGTTGCACAGAAAGCATCTTTCAATACCATGCAACCTGATCCATTTAAGAATGGTAATTAGCATCGTTACTGATGTTTCAGAGATACTTTATGAGGCCTAACACCCTTCTCTTCTGGCCTGCACTGCAGAGGGAGCACCTGGTTACAGACGGGGAGGAGACTGCCTGTTCCTTTCCAGAGAGAGTTATGCTGCTTGCCCTTTCATTCCCCGCGAATGTGGGCTTGTGTGGAACAGGGCAAATCAATGCTCTTTTCTGCGGGAAATGTCATCTGAGGATGCTGAGGTGTGGGCAGTGCGCTTGCCTGCTGACTCACTGCGCATGGCAGACTGTCAAAGCACGGAGCAGGCTGCACTCCTGTCCTTTTTTTCGGGGTGGGGGGGTGAGGGGGTAGGGAAAGAGAGTTGAGCAGTTTCTGCCGTGAGTAGCAATTTCCTAAGGGCTGGGGCCAGGCCAAGGCCACAGCGCAGGAAGAAACCACACTTCCTCAAGCCAGGCTAATGGGAATTGGAGTGAGGAAAGCTAGGAGCAGAGAGGAGGATTCTTTTCCCACATGCTCCATAGAGGACAAGTACCGCAAAGCTTAAGGACAGGACTGAGCAAAGGGGATTCATTCATTCTCATGCTTAGGTCACTGCTGGGTTCTGGAAAAAATCAGAACACCAAAGACCCCTGTTTTATTGCACTCTGGAAAGACAAGACATAACTTTCCATCTGCGGTTGGTTGTTCTTCAAACAAAAACTCATTTTTGACGAACTGTCACCTGGAGTTAGTTTGCTCAGGATTTGCCACATGTTCCCTGCTTCGCTTGTAACAGCTCACTCAGTGCAAGTCAACAAGCCCCCGCATGTCTGTGGGGTGGAAAGCATGGGTTCAGTGTCTGAACTCTCCCCTCACCAGCAGGCCTGGTTGGGGTTCGGCCGGTGAAATGACCTATACCAGTGGGCCAAGTCAGTAGTCCTTGTTCCTGGGAAAACAGCCACATCTTATCCAAAGAGGTCAATCTGCTCGGCGGGAGTACTGCCAATGCTGGTGATTCACAAGCACATATCGTAGTTTCAGAAAGCTGCAAGCCTAGCTCCGACACTGTCTTTCACTCCATCTCTCACGCACACTAACAGACTCAATGGCTTCTCCTCTCCCCTGCAAATACTCATCAGAAGAGAAACCAACTCAAATGCAAACTGCCCCTGGCCTCAACCCTCTCCACTCGCAGACCACTGCCTGGCACAGACTCTCCATGGGTCAAAGCCAGAGACACCCGAGTCCTTGGTGGCCACATCACTTTCTGGTTGGACAGGTCCTATTTCAAGGGCTACTTTCTGTTTAGATGTTACCAGCTTTGGCAGGAGGATCTTTCCTTTTGAGTTTGGATCACACTATCTTGACTTATATTCCTTATCTATTGCTGTTGAAAGTTCTTCAGTCATTCCTCACAATTTTTCAACCCCATCAAACAGCCTCAGTTTGGGACTGAATGGGGCACATTCTGTTTATGGAAATAATTATACATGATTCAGATTTCATGTATCATACACTGTGCTTATAATTTCAAACACATTCAATTATCTCAGCACCCTGGGAGACAGGTGTTGTTATTAATTGCCTCTACTTCACTGATGAGGAAATTAGGAGCTAGAGAAATTTTGCACTTTGCCAAGGTCACCTGGATGGCAAAGGTCATAGCTAGAGCCAAACACAAGCTGTTAACTACTATCCCATATTGTTTTCCAGTCACCCAGAATACTTGGCTACAGTGTTAGGGGAAGTAACTGCAGGGCCAAGAACTTGGGTGTTTGTGCAACCCTTCTGAAACACGCCGGTGTGGATGACATCCAGGTATTGTTTACGCCACCTTAGGAAGAATGATTTCCCAGCTTCCTTGGAAACCTGGTGTATGGTTTATTCATTAATATAAACTCTTCTTTTAGCAGAATTTTATCAGTTGATTGCTTTGTTCTGTGTGGGAAGCATGAAAGATATCTGCCTGAACTACTACTCTTCTCAGATTTGAAGACAGTTGCAAAAGTATTCTCTTTGGTTTTCTCTTCCCCAACCTTCTCTTCCCCAATCTTTCCCCAGATTTCCACTGCCCATTTCCATTTAAATCATTTAAGTCACTGTTGCTATAAGTGAATCTGGGACTGGAATTCTAGTATTTCCACCTCATCTGATCTCATTAGCTCTATACACAAGAGAAGGAAGGGAAGGGCTTAAGGAAACAGAATCTGAGTTCACACCCTCTGCCACGTCTCAGAAGTATGAGGTAATAGCTTCTTGTAGGGCTCTGACATTCTCAGACAGGCCTGATCACTTCTCCAAGAAACATCACATGGGCCCCATAGACAGCAGTGAAGCAAGAGCCTGTTGGGATAGAGAATCACTGAAACGCACAGATAGGTCTTTGCAGAGGAAATCAGGGAAGAAAGAGAAGCATCCACTAGAGCAGATTCCCAAGTCTCTTGTAAGAGCCCTGGAGAAGCCGCCTCAACTGGCTGGGAGAATTTTTCTTGTTGTTTTTTATGGTTGTCCATTCTTGTTTCCTCAGCAGAAGTGGTGTATTCTCTTGAAGCTAATTGGTTTGCTTTCTCTTCAAAGATCATCTGAAAAGCAGATCTGAAGGCTGAGGTCATGAGCCTGGTGGGCTCATCATCCGCAGAAATGTTTCTGGACATGTAAATTCCAGTTCTCAACTAGAAAAATAATTGTTGATTGAAGCACATCTATCATCAAAAAATGTTTCTGATCACCTGACTACTGGACCTCTTCTTTCCTTTGTTTATGACCTCCTTAGGTAGTGTCTGCCAAGAAGTTTTCCCTTAACCCACTAAGAGGCTGTTCTTGGAAAGCGTAAGAACATACATGGTAAGTGCCCAGTCATGTGAGAGGCACCATTCTTTGAGTTCAGACTCAGGAGAAAATCCTATAGGAATATCTTTGTCAGTCTGGTCAAGCTTAGAGTTCTACCACCAATTCTCTCTCAGAGGGGAAAGCATCTGAGGATAGAGCTTGATTGTACTCGGAAAAGAGATAAAGACATAGGGTAATAAATGCAGAGCAAGAAAGGGACAAATAGAAAAAGATGCCCAGGTGGCTTCAAGTCCCTCATGATTCTTTCAAGCTGAGGCCAACAGCAGGGCTATACCCTGAGACCTGATCACATTCTCCCCTCATCCTGTGTCTTGAAACTTGATCCCTGAACTTTTGGACAGGAACTAAACATTGCCTGTAAATCCTGAAAAGTCAGGGAGAGAGAGGGATGAGAATATCAGAAAGAACATTGTGACCACACAAACCAAGTGCAAGAAGACTGTCATGACTCTACTGTAGTGTGAGCAGCCAGTGGGAACTATTCAGAGAAAAAAAGCTGCCCGATTTTGTACCTCCCATCACAGGAAACACTGACATTAAGTTTTTTTTTTTTGTTACCGTAACTCCTCGATAATCACCAGAAGACCCCTACGCTGTATTGGCTCACCTTGTGTGCAGTTTCTGCAAACTGCTGAGCACTGTTCTTCAAGTCTTCTGTTTTCTCCTCTGCTCGGCCTAACCTCTCACCACGCTCATTCAAGGCCTGGCTGGCCTTCTGTACTGCACTGGTCACACTGTCCGCAGCTGAATGGAGGATGCTGTTTCCTGGGAGAAGAGCAAAAGCGTTAACAGCTGGCTTAGTTAATCCACTGCGTGCAGATCACCACGCTACAGAAAGGCTTCTGGCTCCTGGAAAGCAAGTTTACATCCCTCTCCTGATTTATTCACTGTAGGAAAAACACCACAGGCCAAACATGGAACCTGGGCAAAACCTGATGCTTCTCTCTTTGCCAGTTCTTTCTGGTAGCACTCTGGTTAGTAAGGCTTAGGAAGATGGACCCGCTTGGGTTGAGGCTGCTTACAAAGGTAAATGGGGAACTCAGACAAGTTCACAGAATGAAGTAAATACATGACACTCTTAAATGTATTTACATTTATTGTTTGTTTATTTATATTCTGAGACAAAAGTCTTACTCTGTAGCCTAGTCCAGCCTACAACTCCATCTAACTGCCTCCTCTGTCTCCGAATTAGTGACATTATATGAATGAACCTCATGCTTGGCAAAATGGGTGTTTGCGTGTGTGTGTGTGTGTGTGTGTGTGTGTGTGTATGTGTGTGTGTGTGAGTGAGTGAGATTTTCTGAGGAATGAATCTAGGGCATTGCGCATGCTAACAAAGCATTCTACACTGGTCACATGTCTGAACCCTCATTTTCTTTTGATCTGATGTTTAGGTGAATAATCACAAGCAAACTGAGGTCACAGCATTTCCAGATGCAACGTTATATATACTTTTCAGTTCTTCCCTTTCATTTTGTATCCTTATCCAGCAAGTCAGCTACACCTCTACGGTCTGGTATCTAAGAGCAATGAGTCAGCTATGAACTTTGAATTTGTGCCAGGCTTGTCTAGTCTGGCTTCCTTGAGTGATCTATAGCATGTGAACTGTGTAACCAGTAGGTTAGAAAACCACCATAGAACCACCACTTTTTTTTTTCTTTTTCAAAAAGGCTCATCTTTTTTTTTAAATACATGTTTTATTATTATTTTAGCTCATACAAACTTAATAGGTACACCAGTTCCCTCCCTCCCTCCTCCTCCCCCCGAACTCCCTGCTCCCCCTCCCCTCCTCGTCCCTCCCCATTCCCCAGTGCCTCCCGCCCCAATTCCCAGAAAGTCCTTTCTTATGCATGCCTGATTCTCCTCTGGGCCCCCCTCTCCGATGACGTACAAGGACCCAGTGGCCTTTCCCTGAACCCTTTCCCGTGTTCCCCTTAAGCATAGGAACACTACTGTGGCTGTCAATCCCTTGCCTCCAAGGATCTTGGTGCCTTTAGCAGATGCTAGACTTTGTGAGGTCAATAGTGTGTTGGACATTGTGCAGGGCATGTAAAGTCCAATTATGATTGCTTCGGCCCTAACTTGTGTGGAGTATCTTGCAAATCATTGCTCCTCCCATCCTTTTGCTCTTACACTCTTACCGCCCCCTCTTCCGCAAATGTCCCTGAGCTTCAGGATGGGGAGAGATTAGTCTGGCCTAGTTCTAGGTGGTTGATATAGAGTCTCTGAAGTTCTGGATTGTGGTTTGTTGATTTTCTTTTGCAGTTTTGCTGCTCTTGCAATGCCCTTCACTCCATCCTGCTGGGCACTGTATGTCACCCCCTGGCCAGAGACAAAAAGCTGTTAAACTGGAGTCTTGTTATAAGAGCACATTCAAGGGTAGATGTAATAAAAGTAGGAAACCTCAGTGAGGGAGGGGTCAATCACCCATTTGCAAACTGGTTATTTTTTTATCTGCCAGACTATATGCCCTCCCCTTCTGGTGAGATCATACCCCCTTAGTTGTAAATGATCAGGAAGGAAGGTCTGTGAACTTAACCAGGTGTCACATTACTTATTTGCAGTCCTTGATGGAGCTTATTTTCTCTACTGTAACATGGTCACTTCTCTCCTTGTTTCTGGTGTGGCCCTCCAACCTCATCCCTCCTGTTCATAATCCTTGCAATTACTGTAGGTAATACATAGATTTACCTATGAGTGTCTCTAGGTGGGCTGGGTGGGTTTGGTACTAGGAGCCACCTATTAGGGAGTACATAAGGCACTTAATTTTCTGGGTCTAGGATACTTCACTTAATATAATTGTTTCTAATGACATCCATTTCCCAGCAAATTCCAGTAATTCATCATTTTTGATGGCTGAGTAGTACTCCATTGTATAGATGTACCACGGTTTCCTTATCCACTCGTCAACTGTTGGACATTTGGGTTGATTCCATGACTTTGCTATTATAAACAGTGCTGCTATGAACATGGTCGCACTTGTGCTATCGAGGCGAACCTCTGCTGTATGGGGGGGTTATTCCCAAAAGTGGAATAGCAGGGTCATATGGCATTTCAATCTTTAATTTCTTTAAGAATCTCCAGACGGCTTGCCAGAGTGGTTGTATGAGCCTTCATTCCCACCAGCAATGTAGAAGAGTTCCCTTCTCTCCACATCCTCTCCAGCATTTGTTGTTGTTTGTATTGTGGATTTTTGCCATCCTGACCGGGGTGAGATGATATCTCAGGGAAGTTTTGATTTAGATTTCCCTGATGGCTAAGGAAGTGGAACATTTTTTAAGATATTTGTTAGACATTTTAATTTCATCCCTGATAAAGTTTCTTTTAAAGTTCCAGGGCCCATTTTTTAATTGAGCCATTGGTTTCCTTGGTGTTTAGTTTTCAAAGTTCTTTGTGCACTCTGGACAGTAGAGCTCTATCAGATATGTGGTTAGTGAAGATTTTTTCCCATTCTGTGGGTTGCCTTTGAGCTTGTGTTACAATCTCTTTATCTGAACAGAAGCTCTTTAATTTCACAAGGTCCCAACTGTTGAGAGTTGGTAGCAGTGACTGTGCCATTGGATGTCTGTTTAGGAAATGTTGGCCTAGCCCAATCAGCTCGAGGGAGTTCCCTATCCTTTCAACTATGGTTTTTATAGTATCTGGCCTGATATCAAGGTCCTTGATCCATTTGGAATTAAGTCTTGTACATGGTGACAAGTACGAGTCCAGCTTTAATCTTCTTCATGTGGAGATCCAGTTTTGCCAGCACCATTTGTTGAAGATGCTGTTCTTTTTCCATTGGATTCTTTGGGCCCCTTTGTCAAAGACCAAATGGCTGTAATTTTGTGGGCTTATATCTGGGTCTTCAATCCTTATCCATTGATCTGTGTGTCTATTTTGGAGCCAGTACCAGGCTGTTTTTATAATTATGGATTTGTAATATAGACTTATGTTTGGTATGGTAATACCTCCAGCAGTGTTTTTGTTACTCAGCGTTGTCTTTGCTATTCTGGGTCTTTTGTGCCTCCATATGAACTTTAAGATTGTTTGGTCAATTTCTTTGAAGAATTGCTTTGGGATTTTAATTGGTATAGCATTGAATTTGTATATTGCCTTTGGTAGGATGGTCATTTTTACGATGTTGATTCTGCCAATCCAGGAACAAGGGAGGTCTTTCCACCTTCTGGTGTCTTCTGCAATTTCTTTCTTTAGGGTTTTAAAGTTTTCATTGTAAAGGTCTTTTACCTCCTTGGTTAGGTTTATACCAAGGTATTTCATTTTTTTAGGGGCTATAGTAAATGGGATTGTTTCTCTCAGGGCTTTTTCACTTCTTTCATTCTGGGCATATAGGAAGGCCTCTGATTTTTGAACATTTATTTTGTGTCCTGCCACCCTGCTGAACTTCTCAATTAGTTCCAGGAGCTTCCTGGTGGAGTTTTTGGGATCCCTCAGGTATAAGATCATGTCATCTGCAAATAGGGATAGCTTGACTTCTTCCTTGCTGATTTGAATCCCTCTTATGTCCCTTTCTTGTCTTATAGCTTCAACTAAGACTTCAAGTACAATACTGAATAGAAGTGGTGAGAGTGGACAGCCTTGTCTAGTTCCTGATTGAAGTGGGAATGCTTCCAATTGTTCCCCATTGAGCATAATCCTTGCCGTGGGCTTGTTGTACACAGCTTTTATTATATTGATAAAGGTTCCTTCCATTCCTACTGTCTCTAGCGTTTTGATCATAAAAGGCTGTTGGATCTTGTCAAAGGCTTTTTCTGCATCTATAGAGAGTATCATGTGGTCTTGGACTTTGGACTGGTTTACATGATGAATTACATTTATTGATTTGCGTATGTTGAACCAACCTTGTGTGCTGGGGATGAAGCCTACTTGGTCCCCGTGAATAATCTTTTTAATGTGTTTTTGAATCCGATTTGCTAAGACTTTGTTGAGAATCTTTGCGTCTGTAGAACCACCACTTTTAAAAGAAACTTGGCCCATGAAGTCCTTCTACCAAACAAAGCAGAAACTATCATATTTTAAAAGGTCATGCTTTCTTGACATTATGCTTGCCAATACTGGGCAGAAAAATCCCATGGTGAAGAACTTGCAGATCATAAATCATTGAGTACAAAAGAACTGCAAAATGAGAACCACATGAAATTTATAGTTGTATTTTATTAACATTGAGAAGAATTTATTTGATGGCAGATTATGTAATAGCTTTATGTCTTTGAAAAAGTTGTTTTTGTCATTTTAACTTTATACCTTTTTGTACTTAAGGGAACAAGGGATTTATTCTCTCTTAGGATTACTGGTTACAGTTCATAGTCCAGCATGCACCAACACCAGGGCTGAGGGAACTGGCTACACCATATCTACGTAATGGCTAAGAGAGAGACGATCCTTACTTGCCAGTCCAACATGTCTGGCTAAAGTGTTCACAAGGATGCCAACTTTCTCAACCAGCTGTCTATATTTTATTCCAGGGCCCAGTCCTACCCACCATGGGCTGGGCCTTCCTCATCAGCTAGACAATCTCCTGGAAGTTTGCTCTGAGCTTAACTCAACCACTAATTCTCTACAAATGTGCCTAGAGCTCAAACCTTCAACAGTCAAGTTGACACCTGTGCCTAACTATGACACCTAAAATGGATACAGCTAGATGCATAACGTTCAATGGAAATATAATTTCTATTAGTCTTACCTACAAAGGCTTCCTAGTATCTCTTTGTGGAAACAGTCTGTGCAAAGAAAGTGCCTGGTCCAGAGGAAGCACTTATGAAATTGTTTTCCATTTTTAGTCTTTTGGAGTGGGATTTAAGGCTTCAGTGCACTCTAAGGGAAGGGGATAATGACACACACATACAGACACACATTATGGCTAGTAGCACATGAACATCTTCTATCTAATTGTCTATTTATCTACCTGTCTACCTGTAATCTTTCTGTATCGTGTGTGTATATATGTACATATATACTCCTGGAACACAAGGGTTGGAAGAAAAGGTCTAGGATTTCAGGATATCTTCAGGAGGAGAAATCTTGCTCTCCTTTTGTTATCATATTATATTCATTACTATAAGGATAGCCTATTATCACTGCATAAAATTTATACAGGATTTTGAAATTATAAAATCTCTTTGTAATCACCTTATTTGATTGTCCACTGACAAAATGGACTGGATAATTGAAGAGGTAAAAAGGCAAGTGGTAAGTTATAGCACCAGAAGCAATATGGCATTTTATTGCTGGAACTTGGCTCGCCAATGACTTTTTTTTCTTCTAAACTTTCTTTGCAGATATGGTATTTCAATTGCTATGACAGAATTGTGGGTAAAGGTGCATACAGATAAGTTTTGACAGGTTATTTCCCAAAAGTAATGCCAGAGTGTTTCTGTCTTCAAAGTATTCTACTTGGCAAATGAAGAGTTATTGCCCATGTCACATTGTAAGTCAAGTGATACAAAGAAGGAAAAGGGTAATGGGATGAAACAGGAAGGTGGATAAGAGACTGGATGGAGCAGGGGAGTGGGACAAGCGACTTCCTGATTTCTTGCTTTCCTACATATATCTAATTTAATCACAAGAGGACTGGGGAGAAATGAGGCACGGAAAATGTAACTTCTTATGAGATGGTTAATCTTATTTGTCAATTTGAAAGCATTCAGAATCACTGAGGAAACACATCTTTGGTCATTCATGTGAGAATATCTCCAGAAGTTGAACTAAGAGAGAAGACTCACCATGACTGTGGTGATATCATTCCATGGGGTAGATTCAAGGACTGAATAAAAGAAGAAAGCAAGTATTCATTTCTCTTTGCTCCCTCTCTGTGGCTACAGTGTGATGAACCTAACTATTGGGGGGAGTGTGGAAGCATTTGGATTTGGGGATTAGAGAACCCCTGGAATATTGTAATTGAAGTTACTGAGGTCATTCTAGTGGGATTATGGAAATTGTAGAAGGAAAATATAGAAAGGAAAATTTTATTTACCTATAAAGAAAGGAAATAAGGAGCTCTTTATTTATAAATCATCAGCAGGCAGCTACCCACAAGACAAGGAAGTGCAGATGTCATCCTCCCTAACAGGTCTCCCTTAGTTTAAATATAAAGGTCAGATTTAAGATATATGGCATCTGCAAGAAGCAGATATGTGGACACAGAAATGATTGTAAAACTTAACTTCTGTGTTATCTTTCTTCTGTAATAAAATCACTTCAGCTCTGTCACCAACATGTCTGGACATCTGCTTGGTAGCTTGTATATTTGCACGTCTGTCCATGGGGTTGCAAACCCATTTCCTTGCCTTTGTTCTCATTTTATGCCATTATTTTTTTGTCCTTAAATACTTTGTGAAATCATAGCTCAGGGCTTCACACTTAATGGACTCCATTTCTGTGGGAATCCTAGTATACAGTTTTTTTTTTTTCTTAAATAAACTTCCTTCTTTGTTAAACTTTTAACTAGTAGTCAGTGGTGAATCTCTGAGCGACCCTGAACCCACAAAAAAGATCATATATTGACAGAAAAGCAAATAGTAAAGACTATACTTACAAGGCTTCAGAGGGGAAAGGGACTCTATCAGAAATTAGACCAAAGGTCATTCAAGTTATATTCTGACAAAAGAAACCTTTCCTATTTTAATGCCCATGTTCTGATAGTGTGAAGGAGGCTGAATTCAAATGTTGTTTGGTGGATGGAATTTAAAGACAGTATATAGCATTAGGCTATGGCAAAGTTTTTAATTGTTCACTCCTTTTTTGAAGTTTATGGTTTTTCAAGTTTATGATTTTATTGAAGTTTATGGTTTGTTTTTTTTGGAAGCATAAGTATAGTTTATTTTAGCCAGCTGTACAGACAGTGCTGATGGCCATTGAAGACAGTTGTTAGTTCCATTCTTCAATGTTATGATTCTTTTTTTTATTTCCACTCATACAAACTTAACAGGTACACCAGTCCCTTCCCTCCCTCCACCCCCCACGCCCCTGTACCCCCCTCCTCTCCCCTTTCTCTCCCCATCCCCCAGTGCCTCCCCCTCCCATCCCCGGAGCATCCTTTAATGAGCATGCCAAACTCTTCTCTGGGTCCTCCTCTCCGATGAGGTGCAAGGACCCAGTGGCATTTCCCAAAAAAGTTTCCTGTGTTCCCTTTAAGCATAGGAACACTACTGTGGCTGCCAATCCCTTGCCGCCAAGTATCTTAGTGCCTTTAGCAAATGCTAGACTTTGTGAGGTCAGTAGTGTGTTGGACATTGCGCAGGGCATGCAAAGTCCAAATATGATTGCTTTGGCCCTAACTTGTGTGGAGTATCTTGCATATCATTATTCCTCCCATCCTTGCGCTCTTACAATCTTACCGTTATGGTTTGTGATGGGAATTAAAACACAAAGATATAAAAATGCAATTGGTGAGGAGGGGCTAACGTACATTTAAAACTGTAAAAACATTGCAAAATATAATTGTTGAAGGTATTAGTGTAATTATGAAAAAAACACACTTTTTGGGGGGGGGAGGAAAAAGGTCCCCCCCCACACATTTTATTTTTTCCCTAATCATATGAGCTCGGTAAGTACCCCGTCCTCTCCTTTCCCCTAGCTCCACCACCCCCCATTGCACTCTCCTCTCCTTTACCCTCCCTTTTTCCCCCCTTTCTCCCCTTCTCCCTGTGCCTCCCCCTTCTTCCCTCCCATCCCCTGGAGCATCCGTTTATGTGAGTACCAAACTTCCTTCTGAGTCATCCACTCTAGTGAGGGTTCAGGACTCAGTGGCATAGCCCAGGGCCCCTTCTTGGGATCTCATTTAGCATGGCAACTCTATTAGGGCTGTTTAATCCCTTGACTTTAAGAATCTACTGCCTGAAGCCTTCTTCCTTGTGATTCATGCTAGACTTGAGGGTCATTGACATGTCAGCCATTGGAAACCTCACACTTTTCATTGGAACAATAGGAGAAGTTCCCTAAAGGCAGGATATCACCTATAGAAGACTCCAGCTTAGAAAACATGCAGTCATGCATATTCATCTGAAAGGAGAAAGACTGAATGGAGAATGGCACTGAAAGGGCTTCCTGATAGAAAATATCAACATAAGGAAATGTTTTTCCAGGCTCAGCTGCCAATGTGCACAGAGATCTCTACATCCGTGATGTCTGTGATGTAAGGGTCCAGATTCCACCTCAAGCTAATAATGGAACTTGGCATTGTCATTCACATGGTGCTGGTTCTGCAGGCATGAAAAATGAAAGAATTATAGGGTCAAAGATGGTGTCCCAAGATTTCAGAAAGCCACAGGTTAGGTAATGTATGCCAGGATTGCATTCTCTGAAAGGGGTCATTATGTGAAGCTGTGCAGGATAAGCCTAAATTGCACTGAAGACCATAAGGTATTATAGATGCTAAGACTGTATAATGCCTGCCTCGGAAAGTAGTAAGTATGAGGCAGAACAAGACAGGAGAGAAACATGCACACTGCATGCAGCAGACCCAGAAAGGTGAGGTTACTCAAGATTGTTGGAACCCGGATGATACCAAGAATCCCAGAAAGCAGACACACAGTGTCAGAATCTGGTTTTCCCTTCTGGTTTTCAGTATTGCTTTGGCTGGACCTTTCTTTGCTATATTCTTATTCCTCGCTTTTTGAATAGGAACACGGCTGGGGAGATGGCTCAAGGGTTAAAGACTTTGCCTCACAAGCAAAAGCCCCTGTGATCTGATCCTCAGATCCCACATAAAAATGGTGGTGGCCTGTACTTCTGATTCAGGAAGGTGGATCTGGGAAACCCCAGAGCAAAGCAATATGGAGGTAGAGCAATCCAGGATGATTCTCCAAGTCATCTATGGGCCTCCACATGTACACTCACTCAAGTGCCCTGTTGTATACACACACACACACACACACACACACACACACACAACACATGCACACACACACAAATGCAAAACCATAAAAATAAAAATAGAATAGGAATGCTCTTTGTATCCCATCCTATATTAAAAGTGTATGTGACTAGGACTTGATTTTTAGGTTTATAATGGTTTACAGTCTCAGAGTCTCAGAAGAGACTTTGGATTATGAACAGCATAGCAGCTGTTAAAACTATGGAGACTTTTGAAGATGGACTGAATTCAGAATACATTTTGAATTATGAGATGGCCATAAGTCTGCTGGGGTAAATGGTGGGATGTTAAATTTGAAAGTGATGCATATAACTGCCAGGTTGACAAGTGGTAGACTTATGATGATTAATCTTGATGGCCAATGTATTGATAGGATTTAGTGATTCAAAACACACCTCTGCATATATCTGAGGGTGTTTACAGAAAGGTCTTAAATATGTGTGGAAGACCTGATCTGGATGTGACTCTGGGTTGAATAAAAAGAATATGAGTGAAACATCAGCATTCATCTCTGCTCCTGACTGCAGATGCAATGTGACCAGCTGCTTCATGTTCCCACTAACATAGCTCCCAGAGCTATTCTATGGCCATTTCTTTTTTTTTTCAATGAGAGACTGTGCCCTCAAATACTAAGTCAAACCAAACCCTTTATAATTTAGGGTCTGTTTGGCAGGTATTTTGTCATGACAATTAAAGAAGTAACTAATATATCATGTCTAAGAATAATTGTACCAACTCAAAAAAGACCTTAGAATTAGCTACCATAAAATTAAAACTGACATACAACAAAACTTTTTTTCAATTTGAATTGACCCATATGACCTACATTATATACTTCTGTATTTTTTAATAAACCTGTGGTATGTAAGCCTTGCTGCTTCCTGTCTTGATTTTCTTGAAGTTAATTTTGTAAATGAAGTTATGCAATACCATGTCCAATTTCATATGATGTTGTTTAACCAGAAATTGTTATTAAAAAGGCAAGCAAATGGTTAACTAAAAGTGAGCCAAATGCTGTCTTCACTGTTCAAGGTTGACATTGCTGACAGGAAATCCACCTTCACTTATTTTAGGTATAAGAATGAACTTGAACAAACTTCATACTCTTAGTTGAAGCTACCTCCCTCTCCCAGTTCTATCTACATTTTAAGGCCCAGAGAAGTCCTATTGCCTTTATCCAGCTCTAGATCAGTTCCAGTCTCCTTTCCAGAAACATTGTGAGGTTGTTCTAGGTGCTTAGCCCTGTGTAACTCCCCTCTTACTTCACTGCGTCACCTGCAGATGCAATGACTTCCATTGAGATCTCTATTCTCCTGAGCATACCCCTACTGTCTGTTGACAATTTTCCAGATCTTCCTTCATTTTTCTCTTCTGACTTAGATTTTCTGTTTGCTCAACTTTCTTCTCTCTGGGACCCCTGCTTAGATGATATAGTCCAGGGTTCTGGGTTTCAGACTCTTCATGGGATAATCTTCACAAGGTATTATTGCTGGATTAAGACCTACATCCTTTTCTATTACACTGAATGACCCAAAATCACCTCAAATTTAATATGTTGAAGTCTGACCCCATAATCTTTCCTGCTTTTTCTTTAGGATCCCTGTTTCAGTGAATGACTCCAGTATTTTCCCAACTAATTAATTTAGGTAGAAATCTCAGTGTCTAGTCTACTAGATTCCTCCCTCACTTTTACCCTGACACAAGTAAATGTTTTCTATGTAGTTCTCTACACTGTTCCCTCATTATCATCTTCATCCTCCTTACAAATGTCTAGCATTTGCTCATATTACTTATAATTATTGGAAAGAAAATTGCCAGTCAAAGGACCTAGACTATTTAAAGACTTTTATTGTCTACTAAAAATTGCTTGAAAGATTTATTCAGCATTCAAAATGACTTGCAGCCTGAGTATATTGCTAGGTGTTGTTGCCTTGATGTATTTGGTACAATCTGATTTTCAGTTTTTTTTTTACACCTTTAAAATGTGGGTTATACAACCCAGCTCAATGGCTACTGTGGAGATGAAGATGAATACAAAGTGTCCATAAGTGCTCAATGGAAATCTGGCCCTCTACCTACTCTTCAAGGAAGACTACATTTGCTTCTAGGAAACTTTGGTAAAATGGTTCAATTCATTGCACTTCTCTTTCCTTCTCTTTTCTCCGAACATCAGACCCAATGTTTTGTTGCTCCCAGAATATACTTCTTAGGTGTCTGTGTAGTACAGCGTCTTGCTCAGAGAGGAAGCTGAACAAATATTCATTAAATCAAGACATGTTTTGTAAATGGAATGCTGTACTCAGAAGTTGGGGGGGTCCTATCACGTTGTGCTGTTAAATCTAAAAATACAGCAATTTCCTGAGTCAGATAGAATAGTAATTCTCTCTAAATGGACAGGTAAGCATAATAACACCCAAATTTATTTGAGCTGTCCAAGAAGAAGTTATCAGCCATAGCAAATAAAGTCAACTGCCTTTTGAATTACTGTCTCTGGAGAGCTGAGTGAAGGCCAATCTGGTTTTTCTAATGCTGCCATCAGTTCACTCAGTGTGTTCTTTAAAAAATTTATATGCTGGCATCTTTTATGTTAAGAGACTTAGAAGACTTTATTGAGGGAGAAACTGGAGATAAAGCTACAACATTTTATTCAGTCGCTATTAGAACACAATTGAAAGAAAGAGAAATTTCTTTTTTTGGATGAAGAGGAAAACAAGGGAAAATGCATATTGAAAAAAAGTGTCAGTTTTTGACAATTTTCAGATTTTTCACAAGTTTGCAGAATATATCAACTACTCAGATATCAACATAACTTCATTTGATGATCCCAAACCATAGGCTTTGATTTAGTAATCAAAACATTTAATTCTATAGCTGGTAAATAGGTAAAATACATACATTGATATTTCAAATGTAAATTGCTCATCCTGTTTAGAAAATAATAGATAAATCTAAAAATAAATGATAGATAAATATATGCTGATCTTTATTTAGGGATAAGTAAACATGCTCATTCAAATGAAGCGAAAATTATAACATAAACTTTTTAATAGTTTTGCTTGGACTATTTCTACTCCATAATCAATCTAACCACTTAGGAATGACTATGCAATAAAGTCCCACTCTCCTAAACTAACTCGGAAGAAAATCAATTTGAATTATGTGAATATATATGATTATATTAAGCATTTCTGCAAAAAAGAGTTGTTAATCATGCTGGGGCCAGATGCAATATAGTATCAGCCAGTCACAGAATAGCTTCCTCTCATGACTGTGCTACCTGCCTCCAAAAAAGATATCCTCACCTTTAACTTATAGTTCAGGAAATGTTACTCAGATTAGTGAAGAAACTTAACCAGGATCACCTGTCATTGACTGTAAGACTCCTGAGCAGTCATGCCAGCATTCCTCAAAGTGGCTAGGTGGGTTACGACAACAACAAAAAAGCACTCCAGGAGGAACACAATTCTATGTCTCAATGACATTATAAAAAAACAATATAATCTGGTTTGTGTTCTGAAAAATTTTGGATAACTGTAAATAAGCTAACTTAAAGGTAAGGAGGTAAGAAAGGTATGGTATGCAGTTTCATAAGGACAGTTACTTGTACAGTCCTTTTGCACAGAGAGTCAAGATTTAAATAAAAAAAGAGATGCAGCCAACTATATTGACTCAAGTTAAGAGAAAAAAAAATCTAGGCTGTCTTCATCAATTTGGTAACAGGCAGACAAGTCATGTAATTACATTAAAAAAGGCTTGCTTTATAGAGGCATTGAAACAGATACAGCACACTGAATGGCAGGTCCAGAATTATCTTTTGTTTTAACTTGGTGGCTAATTTCAGGGACCATGAAACTTGCTTGTTGCCTGGAGCTGACTGACTAAGAAAAATGGACTGAATTCTCAGGAATACTTTGTAACACCATAAACTCCAAAGTCTACTTGAAGAGACCTTGGAGCTATCTATTGGTGGAGTTACAAAGGAAGAAAACTGTCCTTATTCACCTTGCTTATTCTATAGGCAACTATGACCTCACCCTGGGATCATGCAACCTTCTTTGTTTCAGTGCTGTGCTGACTCACCCACAGTATGACACTATGGGCCAGAGAAGCCCTTCTTGACCTAGTCCAAGCTACTTACAACTTCTCTTTACATTTTCCAGCCTTTGTCTCTTGTCTCACTGTTTCTTCCAAAGTTTAGGAAATCATTAAAATTTTACTAGCTTGCTACTGCAGATAGAGTAAAACATATAACAAACGAATTTGGAAGAGAAATCAATGAGAATCAAAGGCTTCATGAGGAATTCTGTGTCTATCTCTGTCCTCAAGAGTGTCCCAATGTGAACTGCAGCACATTCAAGGATTGGCAGCCTCAGTCAATACTTCAATGCAATGCTAATCCTCTGATTTTGGTGTTGAACAATATTTTATGCTAGGAGAAAGCAAAGTCCTTTAGAAAGTAGTAATTCCATGTGTTAGGGCAAGAAAAACTCAGATGGACCTGATAAATCTTATTGCCAGAGAGCAGAAACACTTTTGAATGGTAAGAGATAATGGTTAAAAAAATAGCTAAAGTGGATCCCATTGGGTAAGCTGTGATATTTAAAATGCCAATAGTAATAAATTACAACAGTTAGATAATAACTATAGTAATTTTACAGAATACTTTCTATAATTTGTTAATGCTAAAGAAAAGAAAGGCTTCATACAATATATGTAAAAATGTTTCAATACAAAAGAAAATTGGATGTTTTGTTTATTTGATTGTTTCTAATTAGTGAGGATTATTAAGCTACTTCTTGGTAATTTTATTAATTTAAGTATTACATGCAAAGATTTGTATTTATCTTCATATGAATAGCAATGGGCAAATGTAGGAAAAGGAGAAAGATAAATAATTTCAGAAAGAGTAAAAAGTATTACAGAAAGGTTGATGGGTACCAATGGTCAAATATAATCACTAATTAGAAACATTCCAAAATCACAACTGTGCTTTCTTCTTTAGAAACTTAGCTGTTTGGAAAAGACTTCATTGCCTCAAGAAGGAAGCATTTAGAAAACCTGAAAATTTGCTTCAATTAATTGTGGTACATCAGATAGATGGGCTATTGGAGAACGATGCGGAGCAGGTCAAGTAGAGCAAAATACAAGATCAAGGAGAAAATCTTCAGACTTGATGTCAGGCACAGACACAGCAACCAGGGTAAAACTACAAGTCCCTTCATAGAAAGACAGCCAAAGACACATGCAAGGATTCACATTTGAATCATATCAGGAAAAGAAACCAGGATCAGCACCTACCCACTCTCAAAACAACTATTTCCTGCAGACTCATAAAATATGAAAATGAGCACTTTGATTCACTTTGGAAGATTTCTGAAAAAGTTAAAAAATAAATGAATAAAGAAGACACAAACCCATAATATTATTAGCTATAACAGGTCTAAATGTAATATTCATCCAAGGACTGTAATTTTTGTATGTTTTATCTGTTTAAAGTATCTTAATTAATCAGATATTCAATTAGTCCTATTAAATTATGATTGCAACTTGCTTAATTAATTAAGTTTCATAAACAATGTTTAAAACTTTCAGAAAATTGATCTTCCAAGTTGTGTTTAATAGAAACATTTTGTAAGTTGAACATCAAAGAAAGTGAAAATAAAAGTGTCTCTTCCCCATGCAGAAAGCCTTACCAGTCTTGAAAGGAATATAATCAATATTTTTATACAGAACATCCTTTATCTCGGCTCTGAGGCTTTGTATGACTATTCAACCTGTGGTGACCTTCTTTTACCACCCCAGCAGTACCTAATCATCAGGTGTCACTCCATCTTTGCAAGTTTCCCTGCTGGTTTGTTTGTGCATTCACTGAAATCTTTTTGGAGTCATCTGTTATGTGCAACAGGTATTGCAGTAGGTTAAGAACAAGGTTATAGGCAAAAAAAGATATTCTGTCACATACACCATCCCCGCTCAATGCCAAGGAAGGAGTATGATAGATATATGTGTAGACAAATACATTATAATTAAAATCATATTATTATTACACAATCAAAAATTTTCCAGGAAGCTAAAAAGTTGACAAATTAAAAAATTATCAGAGACCTAACAAACAATTTAAAAATGGCCATCAGTTAGCTAACAATTTGCTATAGATGCCTATTCAAGGAATGGGACACTGACTTAGGGACAGTTGGGAACACTTTTCTAAAGAGGAAATGTGGAAGCTGTGATGTGGAAGATATAAGGTGGGACAGGATAAAGGATAAAAACTTTGCTTGAAAGGATAAAAACTCATATTCTAGGAATGGAAGAAGACTGGTGTGAATGCAGAATGGAGCTGCAGTTTTAAAAGAAATGAGGAAGACAACAGTGCAAATGATATCAGGGCTTATAGACAGATTTTATATAAAACAGGAAGGCATCTTAAAGGAGTGGTAACCTGAAATGAGTTTTCTGAAATTATTACTCTGCAGTTTGGGAAAGGAGCAAAAGAGGAAAGAGAAAGAATCAGGAAGCTACGGCATCAATTCAAGTAAGAGACAATGGTGGGTGGAATTAGGATGATATCATCAGAGACACTTATCCTGGGGAGATTTAAGATATGTACTATGGACTGGATATGGGGAACGAGGGGAAAGGAAGAAAGAGTTCTGACTTGAGAGATGGCTAGATTACTATTTATAAGATAAAAAATGTCAGAAAGAAAACAATGTCTTAAGTATTATGTTTAAGTTGCCTTTGAGATATCCAAGAAGGCTTTAAAAAAAAAAAGCAAATAAAAATTCCTGCTGTGAAATTTCGTAGAAAAGTTTGGAGTACAAAAAAAAGTTGCTAAGTCTTCATGATTGGAAAAAAATGGGGATGGATAAATTTACTTAGAGATCAACACAAAAAAGAATAGGGGATGTGTTCACAAATACTGCCTTTAAAAACTTTTAACTTTAAAGAAAGGGAAACAAAGTCACCCTTGGTTCTCCACAAGGTCATACAGGTGCCTTCTTTTATACATTTAAACACACACACACACACACACACACACACACACACACACACACAATTAAAAATTAAAGTAAGGGCAAAGGTAAAAGTGCCTGCTGAGGAAATGGAGGAAAAATCAGCGGCGAAGCAGAAGAAAACAGAGGAGTTCTGCACAGTGGAAAGTGAATCAGGGTAATATGCCAGTGAGTGCCAGGACAGTTCAGGGTGCTATGCAGACTGAGTACCCACATGTAAAAGAATGAAATTGGATCTCTGTGTCACTCATATACAGTACTCAGAACAGGTCAAAGGCTGAAAATAAGAGCAAAGCCGTAAATCTCTTAGGAGGAAACAGGTGCAACTCTTTATGAACTTATTTAGGTGATGGTTTCTTAGAGGAGATACCTAAAACCCAATCGACATAAAAAAGGAGGCAAAATAGGCATCATCAAATACCTTTGTGTGTCAGTTAGTGGCAAACTGACCCCTTGGAACTGAGCCTTGGGCATACCTTGAAGAGTTATCTAGTTAAGGCAATCCTGTGGGATATTGCCTAATTGCATAATTAATGTAGGAAGACCCAGTCCACAGTGGGTGAACCATTCCCTGGACAGGCGGATGAGACGGAGAGAAAATTTGCTGATTATAGCAGACTGGCACACTGGAATGTATGCTTTGGTTCTTGCTCTTCTCATAATGTAATGTGAGTAGTTTCTACCACTCCAGTTGGTAACTCTCCTGCTTGCATCATCAATCACTACTCAGAATCATGAGTATAAATAAATCTCTCCTTCTCTTAAATCGTTTGGCTCATGTATTGTTGTATGGAGTTTTCCTCCAAACAAAAGGCTGCCATTTTGTCCTAGATTATTAAGATTGCACCTGTCAGCTGTTGATGCTTCCTCAAAGACTGGGAGGAGCTAGAATATATATGCCCACCCATGTGTCCACATATGCCTGCACATGTGAGGGCTAGGAAAAGCTAGAATGTCAGTGTGACTGTGCACATGCTGCCCCCATGCCCTCATCAGTGAAGATGAGAGGGGCCCCAGAGTATATAAGCTGAGGAAGATTACTTGAAGGGATCTCATCTCTGTAGCCATGGGGAAGCTGTCTGTCATGCTGTAGTGAGCTACCTCTGAATCGTCCCTGCTCCTGTCAGTAACTCTCACCTCTACTCTTGCAAGTAAGCCCAATAAACTCCTTGGTTCCTCAAGGTGGACCTTGGCTTACTTGTTACTTTGATTTGCCGTGGAACTCTTTATCTAAGGTGGAAAGACAGTTGTGTGGCAACTCCGCAGAAAAAGTGTTCACATACATGTATTCATAAGAACCATGTAAATATGAAATTGAGATAGGTGTGTATATGTGGTTGTGTGTGTACAATGGAAATATGAAACTGAGAACGTGTGTGTATGGGATCATGTGGGTGTGAATGCCTGTGTTCTTTGTGCATGTGGAGGTCAGATCTAAATGTTAGGTATCTTCCTCAACTGCTGTCCCATCTCAGTAAATAACATTGCCTGAGTTTGATTTAAAAACCACAAAATCTCAAGGGGCAAAAAGAAGACATTTCAAAGGAAAGTGTATATATACAATTACCCACAACTCTTATGGCCAATTAACATCTCTAAATGACTAAATAATGATAAAGAAAACACTGAACTTCAAATGTTTTATTACTGTACAGCTGAGTCCTGAAATTGGTAAGACAGCTAGGATCAAGCTATGCCTAAGAAACCTCCTAACTTGAAAGAACAATGAGACAGATGGACCTCCACAGATAACAGGCAAATTAATGCTTGGGTTTAGTTGAACAAAGCAGGAAAATCTACTATAAGAACCCAAGTCACTTCACTATTGCATTGGGCCATTATTGCAGTATTTAATTTCTACTTTTTAGAAGATAATAATTAGAATTAAAGCAGTGCATTGGCTTCTTTCCTCATTGCTGTTACCCGGCAAAAGCAACCTAAAGGAGAGTTGTTTTGGCTCAGGGCTTAAGGGTTTACAGTGCTCATGGTGGGGAACAGCATGGGGTGGGAGTGTGAGGCAGGTGGTCACACTGGGTCTACTGTCAGGAAGAAGAGGAGAGATGACTTTTGGTATTTGGTTCATTTCTTCTTTTTCCCTTTTCATTCAAGCTAGGACTCCAGTTTTCATTCAAGTTAGGACTCCAGGCCATGCGATGCTGTCATTCACACTCGGTAGGTATTTCCTCCTAGTTAAACTTCACTAAAAGCATCCTCACCGACACATGCAGAAACGGCTCTCCTAGGTGATTCTAAATATGGTCAAGTTGACAATAGAGATTGATCATCACAATCTGCAACTCTGACATACTTCTTTGTATATTGACAACTGAAAATTTCAAAGGTTTGGTCAGGTGTGCCTTAGAGATTATCATTAAAAGGCAGCAGAATTCAGTACACAGTACTATGAACTACAGCTTTTCTAACTCTTATGCTAGCCCTCACATGAACTGAGAATGAATTTTTTATTTTAATTGGTGAATATAAAACTGAGGCTATCATAGATTGAGCCATGACCATGTTAACAAATGTCTGGTTCAATTTCTGTCAAGGATGAAATTTGTGTTAGACAATTTAACTATTTCTCTGGCATTATATTTAATAATTTTGAGGTTTTTCAAACCTATTGTATTTCATGACTGTTTATTAGTCATTGTATAGCCTTAATTCATTTTGCTAGATTTCTAATGAATTCGTGTGACACATTTTTATTTCCTAAGTAGAATGTTTTGGAAACTGCCAACTGGTCATGGAAATCCTCTGCAAATATCATCAGTGGAATCACATTACAATCAGTTAACATAGAGGGGTTAATTGATACTTTATATTCAAACATTAATATTTCAATTCATATAAGTGAGATTTTGTTTAAAGAAAGCTCAACAAGTTATTGTAGACTTCCATGTGTATTTTCAAAATTACAAATGCAACCTATTTCTATTTGATAATCATTTGTTAGCAGCTATGATTTGCTAAATGCCATCATGTTCCATAAACTATGCTAACTGCTTTTCATTCATTATGCTACTAGTCCTAATGGAACTGTTTAAAATGGATGCCATGATCTCTTAAAACTGAAACTCACCTAGGGGCTGGAGAGGTGGCTCAGGGGTTAAGCCTCTGCCTTGCAGGCAGAAGGTCCTGAATTCGGATTCTAGACCCCACGTATAGACGCCTGGCAGAAGCGGGGGCAGCCTGTGTTTCTGGTCCTGGTAGGGCGGAACCTGTGAATCCCGGGGTAGAGTAAACAAGGAGGAGGTGGAGGCAGTCCGTGGTGGTTCCTGAATTCGTCCGTGGTTCTACACACACACACATACATGCACACACATACATACACATATGCGCACACACGCACAATTGAATAAATAATTTAAAAAATTTAAAAAAAAACCCTGAAACTCACCTAAATTATACCACTAGGCAATGATAAGATCTTCATTTCATCAAGTATGGTTGACTGAAATACCATTATTCCTCTTTTGTGTGTGTGTTTGTGTGTGTGTGTGTGTGTGTGTGTGTGTGTGTGTGTGTGTGTGTATTTCTGCGTGTATGTGTGCCTGTGTTAAGTGTTTCTAGAATTTCTCAAAATACCACTGAGAGATGGAATCTAAAGGCCAACTTGATGTTGCTATCTTTTTTCATCAGCTTGATTACCTAAGGCACAGTTTGTCTGATCTGGTTCTGATCTCTCAGGGTGAACAAGGTGTTCTGTGCATGCTCCTATAATCTAAGCCACAATTTTTCTAATCTAGTTCTGATACTCCATGCCGAACAAGGTGTCCTGTGCATGGGCCCCTGACCTAAGCCAAAATTACAACCTGGTTCTGATTTCCCAGGCTGATGAGGCATGCTCCCCTGGTACCATCTTCATTTCTGTAAAGGATCATTTAGCTTAATGCCCCATACTGTTGGTCTTCCTCTCATACCACTTTATCAAACTACCAGCTCTCTCCTGGGCACAGGAGTCACTTTTCACTTCTTGGCATTTCCAGGCACAATGCTTATCCTTTAGTAGGTGTTCATAGATATTTGGTGAATGGGTAGTAAACTGATGAAGAATAGAGGACATTTGAGTTTATAAAAAGGTAGTGAAGTTAGTATTTATGCCTCAATCCTATTTTCTTCCTTATTTCAATTCATCTTGGATTAGGATGGCTTAGTTACCACACAGAAGAGCTCATCTTTGGATATCGTGAACAAAATTGTAAGTAGATAGATTTTCCCCTTAAATTGTTAGGGACTTCTTTTATTCTGTCAAAGACATAAGTGTGTATTAAATACACCAAGGTCAAAAGGTCAGGGTACTTGAATGAAAAAACATTTGTACTGGAAAAAAAATAAGTATTATGATGCTAGTGGGACACGATATCACACCAGAGTGAGTAAAAACCAAATCAGACTTTGCTTTTCCTGCATTTCTTCCATTTAGAAAATGAAGGAAAGAATTTTTTTTACACCTCCCCCGTTTAAATATCGTACTTGACACAGGAAAGAATTAAGCAGCTAAAACTCAATTTAGAAGAATGAACTTTTAGCACATCCCTTCCTTACCCCACATAAAGGTTAAAAAAATCACTTATTTAAATGGAAATGATTTCTGACAAATTGGAGACACTTTACATGTTATGCATGAAGTTTTCCAAGAGACATTATAGTCCTTGTTGGAAAAATCTTTATATAAAGAATGATCTTCCTACTTGTAAACAATGTAATGTGCATACTTTCATACCATGTAAGTAATACAGACACTAGTACTCCTTGAAACTAAGTAGAGAGACACAGAGTGCTGAGGAAAAGATGATAATGGGGAATGAGAGGAAGTTGAGGTGACCAGATTACTGAAGTATTTCTGTAAAAATTGACAAGGACCAGACTAGAGATGAGAGGGACTTACTAAAAGCAGCTTGTTTATAATGTTTCATGAATTACTGAAAGGAGAAAAGCAGTCTTTCTGTCAGATCAAACTCATCTTCTGATTTGAACGTAAAAATTAAAACAAATTATTCCCAAGAGTTCTCCTCCATGACAGACAGGAAGGAATTGGCAGAAAATCATGCCTTGGTTTCTATAATGTTTGATATTAAATATGTATTAAATATGGTAAGGGTCTTCTGGCAGAACAATGGGTAATATGCCCAGTGGATTGTAAGTAGGAGCAATGAGAGTTTTTCCTGAGTTGAGGTTATGAGAAGCATCTCTGGTTGTCTCCAGCTTTCTTTTCCTCTGTGGAATGTGATTCTGGAAGATGTGCTGAGATGGAGGGGCAAAGACACAAGTAAACTGGGTTGTTGTCTCATAATTTAAACGTTGCTCTAGAGAAACACTGACTAAACCTTTCTACTAAAACTTTTGTTACTTCTTGGGATAAAGAGACAGAAGAGTGGAAGGATGCAAAAAGGTCGAAAAAAGTAAAAAGAAGATGAATGGGAAAAGATGTTCTTTTCTTAATTCTAAAACTTTCAGGGGAAAAATCTTGCTTCAAGATCTTACATGAGTCTAATTAAGCATTTGCACAGGATGGAGCTATAATTAAAGCCTTACCTTATATGGCTTACTAACTTGCAGCTGCAAGCAAGAATGTTTTAACATATCATCATATTGGCATTAGTCTGACAAAATGTAGTAATCATTTCCTTTTGTGGGCAAAGAAACATCAAGAACATGCATATTTTAATTTGCATGTGAGTGATCCAGACATAATTATTAGAGGTTACAGGATATATAGGGCAGTTTTTTTTTTTACTTCTGTTCCCCTTTTAGGCAATTGAATGCTTTGCTTATTTGAATACATGTAACTTGAAACAAATGATCTAACACAAGGGGTGGAAGCAGCAGGGAAGAGGAAAGAAAATAAGACAAATTTACAAGCTGTATAACAAGTGACAATTTTATATTTTCAGAGACTAACAAGTGGTCTCAGGATGGCACATACTTCTGTGTCTTTAAAATGGTCATCAACATATTTGTTGTGGCCCATAGCTGTGGAATAAAAAATATATAAGCTTTTAAAAATATAGTTGGTATAGGAGCGTATAGGAGGTGACCTTTGATACCAACCAGGATGCAGCCAAGGGCGGTGCAGGAAAAGCAAAACTGAAAACAACAAACCATAATTCAGAACACCAAAGACCTTACATCATTCACCTGGAACCAGACCAGACAAAGCTCTCCCCATTCTAAAGCTCAGGGAACCTCATAGAAGAGGGGGCAGCAAGATTGTAAGAGCCTAAAGATAGGGAGGACCAACTATATGCAAGATGCTCCACACAAGTTAGGGCTGCAGCAGCCAGAATTGGACTTTGCCTGACCTGCACAATAGCTGACATGTCAATGAACCCCCAAAGTCTAGCATAGGTCACAGGGGAGAAGTCTCCAGGCAGTAAGATCCCTAGGGGCAAGGGATTAAACATTCATAATAGAGTTCCCATACTAATGGGGAGCCCAAGCAGGGGTTCTGGGCTATGCCACTGAGTCCTGAACCCTTACTAGGATGGAAGACTCAGAAGGAGTCTTCTGTTCACAGAAAGGGATGCTCCAGGGGATGGGAGGGAGGAAGGGGAAGGCACTGGGAGAGGGGGAGGGAGGGAGGGTAGTGAAAGAAAGGGGGCATGGGGGAGAGTGCAATGGAGGACGACTGGGGAGGGGAGGAGGAAGGGAGAGGATGGGTATCTATTGAGCTTGTATGATTAGGAAAAAAATAAAATGTGGGAGAAAAAATAAAAAAAGAAACTATTAAAAATTTATTCAGTATAATTAAGGGCTGTTCAATATCATATTAAGTATCTACTTTGTTGGCAAACTTTGTTGAGCTAATCTGACCAAGAATAGTTACACCTTAGACAGCCTGACTATTTTTCTTCATTTAATTCATGAAATTAATTATTTTGGATATCTCTGACAAACTTATATCATGGTTTTTGCTATAAGGTGAATTTTAAAAAGTCAAACAGGAGCTAGTGAGATGGCTCAGGGCGTGAAGATGCCTGCCACCAAGTCTGATGCTCTGAGTCTGATTCCCAGAACCCAGAGGTGGCAGGTGAGAACCAACTACTGTAAGTTGTCCTCTGCTCTTCACACTCACAGCACGGCACATGGTGGCGTGTATCCCCTACATAAATAAATGTATTTTTTAAAAGTCAAACTTAAAAATAACAAAATATTCAAATCGGCACTAGGGAGCTATCTTAACAGGTAAAATGCTTGCCACACAAGCAAAAGAACTAATATTCAGATCACCAGATCCCACATAAAATGCCAGGGAAGTGTAGAGGCTTTGCTATAATTCAAGACCCTAAAGACAGAGCAGGGAATCCTCAGAGCAAGCTAGCCAGCCAGACTAACCTGTTTAGGAGAAATCTAGGTTCAATTAGACCCAGCCTCAAAAGAATAAGGTAGAAGAGCAATTGAGGATGATTCTTGATATCAAACTTATATCATACATATGTGCACATGTCACACATACATACACACACAAAAAAAATGAAAAAAGAAAAAAACTTTAAAACAGAAAAGCAAAAGCTTAAATCATCAAAGTTCAACAGGTCTTGAAAATGGAGGCTGAAAACAATACTAAGATCTCCCCTTTCAACTGGGAACCTGGCCAGGCAAATCCCCAGGGAGCTGAGCTCTGTGATTATAAGTGAAAGTTGCATTGTCTGTCTCTGTCTGTCCTCCTTTTGCTCTGGTCTCTAATTTTAGCCATATTGGTCTTGACGCCATCCCTTAATAAAAAGATCAGCAGCCAGCAGTCCTAAATGTGATGTTTCCCACACTCAAAAAGAAAAAATGAGCAATTCCTTTCCTTTTTTTTTTGGAAGGCTAATATATTTCATGTATAATCACAAAAAAAAATCATGAAGACCTATCAACACTAAAACTTCATAATTCTACTGTTCATGTTTTCTAAACATAGTAAGTTTCATTATTAGACATATCCCAAAATTACTGTTTTAGGTAAACAGTTATGAATGTCTTTAGGTTAGGATTCAGTCTGTTCTGTAAAAGGCCAACTACTAGTCAGTATTTGGGTTTTTTCAAGCCACGGTGTTTCTAATACAACTGCTATTGTAGTAAGAAAGAATGGGTGGTATGTAATGAGTGGGTATGGCCATCACCCAATAATGTTGTTTATTTTTGGTGGAGAAAGTCTCCTTGGAATATTAATTTCATTGCATACCTCAATTACACACACAATTCACATTCAAAATACACAGTCATACACACACTGAAATGATACCAATAATATATGCTCCAAGTTTTAGAAATTATTTGCATCCAAATAGCTTGCTCAGAATGTGTAGCTATTTCTGTGATAATATTACTATTACTTCTTTCTTCATTTAGAGAGGTGGGATTGGAGGTTGAGACTCTGGGAATGGTATGGACCTCAAAAGCACTGTGTTTTAAATTTTTTTAAAATTTTCTCCCACATTTTATTTTTTCCTAATCATACAAGCTCAGTAGGTATCCCCATCTTCTTCCCTCTTCCCCTCCAGACTCATCCCCCAATGTACTCTCCCCCCTTCCTTTTTCTTTCACCCTCCCCCTTCGTCTCCCTCTCCCAGTGCCTCCCCCTTCCTCCCTCTCATCCCCCAGAGCATCCTTTTGTATGAATGCCAAACCTCCCTCTGAATCCTCCACCCTAGTGAGGGGAAGTTCAGGACTCAGTGGCATAGCCTGGAGCCCATTCTTGGGCTTCCTGTTCGTATGGGAACTCTATTATGACTGTTAATTCCTTGTCTCTAAGGATCCTATTGCCTGGAGCCTTCTCCCCTGTGATCCATGCTAGACTTTGGGGGATCGTTGACATGTCAGCCATTGTGCAGATCAGGCAAAGTCCAATTCTGGCTGCTGCATCCCTAACTTCTGTGGAGTATCTTGCATATCGTTGGTCCTCCCCATCTTTAGGCTTTTACAATCTTGCTGCCCCCTCTTTTGCAAGGTTTCCTGAGCTTTAGGATGGGGAGAGCTTTGGCTGGTCTGGTTCCAGGTGATTAATGTAGGGTCTTTGGTATTCTGAATTATGGTTTGTTGTTGTTTTCAATTTTGCTTTTCCTGCACTGCCCTTAGCTGCATCCTGATTAGCATCAAAGGTCACCTCCTGAGGAGTAGGGAGCCCCAGTCCGGGGTCCAGGGCAGAAAGCCAATAAAATTTTATTTATAAAAATAGTCTCGATTTGGTAAGAAGACCACTGCTCCAGGGACATCACTTGTAAATAATCACCGGCTGTTACTGGAATATAAATTATGTTCATATGAGGGAGCTAGAGAGAGGGCTCAGGGGTTAAGCCTCCGCCTTGCAGGCAGAAGGTCCTGAGTTCGGATCCCAGATCCCACGTATAGACGCCGGGTGGAAGCGGGGGCGGCCTGTGCTTCTGGTCCTGGTAGGGTGGAGCCTGTGAATCCCGGGGCAGAAGGAGGTGGAGGCGGCCATGGTGGTTCCTGAATTCGTCCGTGGTTCTACACACACACACACACACACACACACACACACACACACACACACACAGACGCGCACGCGCACATACATACGCACATGCGCACAGTTGAATAAATAATAAAAAAATTATGTTCATATGAATGCCATATTATGTTGATGGTTTTAAGAAAGAACCATGAAATAAAGTGATAAAGAACAAATTCAATAAAAGTTAAAAACAATTCACTCAATCCACTTAACAGTTTTGTGAGGTTGGTATTATATTATGCTTACTTTAGAAATAGGGAACATAGGGCTGGAGAGGTGGCTCAGGGGTTAAGCCTCTGCCTTGCAGGCAGAAGGTCCTGAGTTCGGATCCCAAATCCCATGTATAGATGCCAGGCGGAAGAGGGGGCGGCCTGCGCTTCTGGTCCTGGTAGGGCGGAGCCTGTGAATCCCGGGACAGAAGGAGGTGGAGGCGCCCATGGTGGTTCGCGAATTCGTCTGTGGTTCTACACACACACACACACACACACACACACAGACACACACACATACACAGACACACACGCGCACAGCTGAATAAATAATAATAATAAAAAAATTTAAAAAAAAAAGGAAACATAAAGGTCAGACAAAGAATTTGTCTGAAATTATAGAACTAGTAGATGAAAAAGTAAGATTTGAACTTGAGTTTCCTTGTTACTGGATCTGTGTCCTTAATCACTACTCTTTAGAGAAAACAAATTGTTGCTCAGCCCTGGGAATTCCATCTGGTTTGTTTTTGCTGATCTGTAAATATTTACTGATTGCCTTCTATGGGACAGAAAGCATGCCTAGTGTTTTATATTATATTATTTAATCCTACCTAGCACTCAGTATGCAATGAACTTTTATCCTGTTTATACAAACAAGAACTGTGGTTTATGAAGCTTGCGAGTTGCTTTAGGACATGCACATAATTAGTAGTGGAACCATCCATGCTGCTCCTATTGGAATTGTCACTCATTTGAAAATGAGGTGATCACTTTCTGCACTATTTGTAGGAGATTCACTCTCCAGAAGAAGAAACCACATTCTTGGATTGCAAGCATGTCTCTCTTGACACAGGACACACCTATACATATGTGTCAGAGACCTCTAGAGCCTTTACTTACCCAAATGGGATCTGGTTCACAGGCTACATCGAATTCAGTTTCTGTAGCCCTACCCCATTAACTTACTGATCGATACCTGTGAAGATAGCTTTGATATATGAGCCGTCAATTCTTCTTTTTTTTTCTTGCACATGCATCATATCAGTGTGTGGTCATCAAAGTCCTAGAACATATCAGGCATTTGTTCCACTTTTGCAAGCAAGATGCTTGTTTCATCCTGCAGGCTTCAGGTCTGCAGGCTGACTCCAACCATGGGAATGCTCTCTTGGAATCTACTTTGACATACACTATTTGTCAGATCTTGCTCTTGTAGAGGAGTCTGTAGATAGCAATGACTAAACTTTGCATCCTCTTCCAGCCCCTTGAGCTCACTCTGCTTTATATTGAGTATACAATATAGAATGTCTTTAAGCAGAGTCTGGTGGTATGAGTTAACAACTGTTGCTTGTCTGAAAATATCTTTGTGTTTATTTCATAGTCTTGCTGGGTAAGTAACAGGTGTTTCTGGTGTCTCTGAAAGCATTAATGCTTTCAGAATTCGATGTAGCCTGTGAACCAGATCCCATTTGGGTAAGTAAAGGCTCTAGAAGTCTCTGACACATATGTATAGGTGTGTCCTGTGTCAAGAGAGACATGCTTGCAATCCAAGAATGTGTTTCTTCTTCTGGAGAGTGAATCTCCTGCAAATAGTGCAGAAAGTGATCACCTCAGACACTTTTGGTGTCTCTTGTTGCTGATCGCATTAGTTTGTCCATTCATTGTAGGAATGGTATTTTATTTTTACTATCTGATTGTGATTTTTCCCTTTTTTTCTAATTATTTTGCTGTTTCATTGTCTTTTCTGGGTAAAGTTTTGTGGTCAAGAATAGTGTTTCGTAGTATCCTTAATCAGAGTATTCACTTTTCAATGCTTTAGTAATTACCTTTAAAATTCTGATTTTCTATATTTTCTAATCTGTTCTTCAACTTCCGGAGATGAGTGAAGCTTCTCATCGTCTTCCCTGTATACCTGATTCCTTTATGCTCTTCTGTTCCCTCCACTACATTATGGAGACATTTCTCATAGCTTTTCTAACTATACAGGTCTTTGTACCCAGTCTAATGCTTATTCTATCAAATGAATGTATTTCAAGACCATGTTCTCAAAATTCATTTTTCTGTTACCTTGTTTTTTCATTTTGCTTTGTAATATCTTGCTTTATTCCCTTACTTGTTTTAATTTTCAGTTTGAATATCATTTATGACTTAATTTTGTTTTCTATCTCTTTTTTTTCTTCTTCCCCTTTTCATCTTAGGTATTTCAAAGTTGCTTTCAGATTCCTCATTTTTCATTAATTCAACCGTTGGTCATCTCAAGTGCTGTAGAATGCAATGCACTTTCTGTTGGGTGGGAAAGCTCAAGCTCTTCTCTCCTCAGTGTCCTGTCTCTTTGTGAACCACTGTTGTCATTCTCTGGACTTAACGTGATGGCTTCAGGGTTTTGGTCCCACATTTTGGACACAACAAAGTGGTTGACTGATTCAAGGTCTTATGTGGGAGGCTATATGTGTGTGCATCTCTGGTCTTCCACTACCACACATTCCTAGCAACCTGCTGCTGGGGAGCAGATGGTCACAGTGTATTTACAGATTCCATTCTTAGGTGGAAAGGCCTGGTTCCAAACAAGGAATCTGGCTCTCATCCCTTTCTTTGCATGGGGTGCTTTGAGACTCTGTTGTAGCACAAAATTCCAACTTCCTCTTTTCTGACAGGAGAACTGCAGGCAGAAAACTTTGTTCTTATTAACAGCATTGTGATTCTGTTATTTTCTTATTAATTTTCCTTTATTTTTGCATATGATGATGTTTAAGGAACCCAAGATATGAATTTATAATGTTATGCTCCTCAAACATTCAGCTTCTAAAACATTCATTTTTACCACTGCAGTTATCCAAGTTTCTATATTGTTCAGCAGCAATAACAAGTTTCTCTGTTTTCTCTAGTAAAGAGAAAGCTGCTTGTGTCTTACTGATGATTTCTCTTATGCACTTTCTCTCTAATTGGAAATAGATGACCTGGAATGACAGGTTAAAATTTTATTGTAATAGCCAAAAAAGTTGAGAAACTCAGACTTCCTCCCTATTGTCATTTGTATTCCAGCTTAAAACTGCAATATTACACTATCTTGATGAGAGAAATCCAACTATTCATTCTTGCATTTATTTAGTTTTTAAAGGATGAAGCCAAGAAACATAAGACTATTCAAAAGAGGTGCCAAATAGAGGAGTTAGGCTTCAGAAATTCTCAGAGAGACACACACAGAGAGAGAGAGAGAGAGAGAGAGAGAGAGAGAGAGAGAGAGACAGTGACAGAGACAGAGAGACAGAGAGACAGACAGACAGACACACACACACACACATACACACACAGAGACAGTGACAGAGACAGAGAGACAGACAGACAAACACACATACACAGAGAGAGAGAGAGAGAAAGAGAGAGAGAGAGAGACTATGCATGTTGCAGTCAGAGGACAACTTTAAGTTCTCATCTTTTACCTTGTGGGCTCTGGCAAGGAAACTCAGGTCCCTAGGTAGGTTTGTATGCTGGCCGTTTACCTATTGAGCTATCTTTCTGACCTGGAAATTTTATCAACTTCACTGAAAAATACTTTATTATATTCATTTTTATCCATTATCAGCCAAAAGGTTTATATCTATTCTACTTCTGAAGACTGTTTTACCTAGTACTCTGTGATAATTAGATACAGGTATCAACTTGACACTTGCAGGCTAAGTTTTGGGCACACCTGTGAAGAATTCAAAGTTAAAGTAAGCCCTAAACAAAGTTGCAAGGGATTGTCTAATTGATGGGGAACATCCAGTCTAAGGTGGGTCAGATTATTCCCAGAGCAGGTAGATGAAATGAGGGAAGCTGGTAAGACTAGTGAATTCCATAAACATAAGCCCACTGCCATACTTCTTTAGCTAGTTCAGTGAGTTGTCATTCTTCAGCATACTTGGATATACATATTGTGTGGCGAGTAAGGTTTGCCCCTTTCTCATCACTAAATATGGCGTGGCCAGTTCCCTCCACTCCTGGTGTTGCTATGAACTCTTCTGCCAAACTGGATTAAGAACTGTAACCAGATCACAGTAAGCCAAAATAAAGCCTACTTGCTCTCATCATACATTTGATCATGAATTTATTGGCAACATGGATGCAAACTGCAACAGATTGTCCTAATTGTCCGTGCATGTTGCTGAACTATATATATTTATTATGCATTGGTGTTGAAGAAGTTTATTGCAGTTAATATAACACAAGCATCCCTAAAAATTTGTGCTTGTAATGAATTTCAATAAGTTTTTGAATTATTTTAAAATATGTGGTTCTAGAAGAAAATACAGCATGAGACCCTAAGAAATGGCAGCATTAACACAGCAAACTTAACCAACGAAGCACTGAACTGGAAAATGACGTAGTGATGAAGTGGAATGCTCTATGATTTAAACTTCACAAAATAAACCATCATCATCCTAATTGCCAATGAAAGGAGAAGAAAATGTAATTTTCTTGGAGGAACACTTGAATATTTTAGACAAAAGCATGGATTCATGACAGGTGAATTGAAGAGGTCTCTTCCTGCCCCACTTTTCCATCTTTGTAATGGAGAAGATAGAACAACAGATCTAAGAATAGACCTTAAGCTGAGAATAACCCTTAGGGACAGACTCGGGTTCATATCTTGATTGTGCTTTGCTTTTCGTGACACTGTAAGCTAATGAAGCTATCTTTTGGAGGCTTGGTTTCTTTGCCCACAAAACAGGAATAACAGTAGCTATTATTAAAATTAGTGACATAAAAAATAAAAGTGGAACATAATAGACTGTCAAAGTTATCACCACTCATTGGCTAGCCTGGAAGATGAAAAATGCAGATATAAATGTAACATATGCCTTCACTTCTATGTCTGGTGTGAAGGGTGCTATCAAAGCTCTGTTTCTCTCTCTGTGTTCTGTCCCTGGTATCTATGGGTTTCTTCAACAGATGGAAAAGCGGGACAACACGAGGAGACAGGATTAAAACAGTATTAATTACAACAACAATACAATTAATTACAACATCAATTCCCATGATGTGTGGCAATCTATGTCTCCCAAGGCACTATGCTAAATGTCTAAGACCTGACCTTGTCTGACCCTTACAACTCCATAGGGTAAACACTAGATTTCTCCTCAAGAAGAAGTCAAACTTACAGGGACACACTGGAAATTCAAACCTGGTCCTTAAATCAAAGTCTTTTTTTATTTTTAATCATGTCATATTATATCATATCAAAAGATAAGAAAACTTATGATGCAATGCATACTAGATGTCTACTTCTAGTTCTAGGCAAAGAACTCCTAAAATTCTTGGGATTTTCTAAGGGACAGGGAAGAGAAGTGTTACTTCTGTTATTCATGAGTCCCTTTCATCACACTGGAGTTTATCATCATGAAGTTTACCTTGCTTGATTTTGATAACCAGCTACCATTCTCCAAGACTACCCAAATTTGTCTAATTCTAGAATTAAAAATAAAGGTGATTGTAATGGTTAGTAGTAGAAGCAGGATTCCAAGTACACCTGAGCAGGATTCTCTACATTAAAATTGACCTTTGGTTTTGCCTGTAGAAGACTATTTTGATTGCAAAATTGACATGGGAAGAAAGACAAGCCCATTGTGGTTGGGATTATCGTTTTAGATAGATGGATTTGGACTGGAAAAAGATGGAGATAGCTAGCTGAGCACAGGCAATAAGCACGCATGCATGTACTGATCCTTGTTATCTATTCTTGCTGTGCATGTGATGTGACCAGCTGATTTAAGTTTCTGCTGGTATAACTTTCCTGCATTGGCAGAGCATATAACCTATGTGGTATGTTGTTGTATGTTAGCATGTTACTGACAAATTAATAACAAAATGGGAACAAGGGATTTTATTTTGGTGTGATTCTTGGTTACAATTCCCTGTCCAGTTAGGCAGGAGAGATCACACAAATACCAAGAGTTGAGGAAACTGGTAACACCACATCCATAGGACCACCAAAGAGAGACAATCCTCATTTGACAGACCAGCATGTCTAGTCAAGTATACAGAAGAATGCCAACCTTCTTCAGTTCTATTTTATCCTCCTGCTCAGGGACTTATTTCCTTCATCATAGACTGGGTTTTCCATATCAATTAAACAGTCTCCTCCAGACTTGTTCAGGGCTTAACTCAATTACTCATACTTTACAAACCTGCTCAGAGCTGAGCCTTGAATTGTCAAGTAGATAACTTTATTGAACTATGACACTTGGAATTTCCCCTTCCTTCACAAGTTTCATGGGTCAGATGTTTTGTTGCAACAGCATGTAATAAAATAAAAAAAACAAATGTTGTAATTTTGTCTTTTGACAGTGTGTGATAAGACTTGTAGAATTGTTTAGGTAAATGGCTTGGTAGGTAGGAGAATGGCTTTCCCAAACCTGTCCTTGTTCAGGCCCTGAAAGCTTGAGTTACAAAAGGAATAGTACAGATGTGATTAAGTTAAAGATCTTTAGATTGGAAGATATACTTCCTATTTGAGGAGATCAACATAAACAAAGTCCTTTGAAGAGGGAGGAAAGAATGTCAAAGGCTAGGAGAGAGATTTGCACCGGACTTAAAAAATAAAGGAAGGTAACTGGTGTACCTACTAAGTTTGTATGAGTGGAAATAATAATAAAAATGTTATGAAAAATAAAGGAAGGTATTATTAGCTGAGGAAGACAAAAGCTTTCAGAAGGTACAAAAACCTTAGAAACAAATTCTACTGAGGGCATTTAGCAGGACTTCACCTTTTCTGATTTTAGAATTCTGACCTCCAGATCTCCAAGATAATTTATTTGCATTAATTTTAGACCATTATGTTTATGGTGACTTATTATAGCAGCTACAGTGGTCCAGATGGTGATGTATGTGAGAAAACTTAAAATTCAGGCCAACTCTGAAAGAATTGTTTGCTGTTATTATTATTATTATTAGTGTGTGTGTGTGTGTGTGTGTGTGTGTGTGTGTGTGTGTGTGAGAGAGAGAGAGAGAGAGAGAGAGAGAGAGAGAGAGGGAGGGCACTGTGTATCTCTGTGGAGGCTCAAGAGAGACTTCGGAAATTATCCTGTATTATTTCTACTTCTTTTTTGTTTTGCTCTGGAATTTCCCGGGCTCCACCCACCCAGACCAAAAGTATAGGCCTTTGTAATTTTTACGTGATACCTGGGATTGGAACTCAGACCCTTCTGCTTGCGAGGCAGAGACTTAACCCCTGAGCCAGAGCCTTGAAACATACACGATAAACTTTATTTCTTTAAAAGTCAATGTCTTAAAGAAAAATACCACAAAGGTTCCTTACTATTGAGAAAAGTACTTTTCCCTCTTTACCTGCACCCCCTCCCGTATCAAAACATTTCTAGACACCAACCATCAGGACATGCTTTGGCTTTGATCATGCATGTAGGAATCTGCTCTGACCTTGTGAGAAACATTTCTTCCCCCAAAGGTCTCAATTCTTTTTTTTTTAATTTTTTTATTATTTATTATTTATCCAATTGTGTGTCTATGCACGAGTGCACGTGTGTGTATGTATGTATGTGTATGTATGTGTGTGTGTGTAGAACCATGGACGAATTCGGGAACCACCATGGACAGCCTCCAACTCCTCCTTGTTTACTCTGCCCCGGGATTCACAGGCTCCACCCTACCAGGATTAGAAACGCAGGCCGCCCCCGCTTCCACCCGGCGTCTATACGTGGGATCTAGGATCCGAACTCAGGATCTTCTGCCTGCAAGGCAGAAGCTTAACGCCTGAGCCACCTCTCCAGCCCCAGGTCTCAATTCTTGTAACAAGAAGAAAGGAGAAGGTCAATAAAATCAACAACAGTTAAAAAAGCAAGTCTTGGGCTGGAGAGGTGGCTCAGGGGTTAAGCCTCCGCCTTGCAGGCAGAAGGTCCTGAGTTCGGATCCCAGATCCCACGTATAGATGCCAGGCGAAAGCGGGGGTGGCCTACACTTCTGGTTCTGGTAGGACGGAGCCTGTGAATCCGGGGGCAGAAGGAGGTGGAGGCGTCCATGGTGGTTAGCGAATTCGTCCGTGGTTCTACACATACACAGACACGCACACGTGCGCACACATACACACGCACATGCACACAGTTGAATAAATAATAATAATAATAATAAAAAAGCAAGTCTTGGAGTCAGAGTATAGCACAGGCAGAGGGGTCACATGTAATCACACAGAGGAATAGTTCTTGGGAGATTAGCTTTTGTACACTCCTGCCTGTGAATCCAGAAGGCTCCTGTAAGTCCCCTGATAAGGTACATGAAGTGTTTCTGATTAGAATGTTCTACCTGTGCTTTCCATTTACATTCAGCCTAGAAGAGGACTTGCCACACCATAAGCATATCTACTTGAATTCCAGAAAAAAACAAATGAGTAGTTTTTAAAAGTTATAATTTCAGTAATTTTTACTGTTATTATAAAGATGCTCCATCTATTTTGCCTTGTCTTTTTATTAGAAAACCCTGGCAACCTTAATGTTTTTGCTTTCTTTAATGAGCCTGATAATTGGCTAGGAAAGCAGTGAAGATATGGCTTTACAAATACAAGAATGTTTCCAACTTTAGATTTCTATCAATGTCCAAATGTCAATTGCCTATCCAGCAAAACTCTGTGAGATTTAACCTTACTTTCATGGTCAGAAACAAAACTGATATGTGTGTTTTTTTGGGGGGGGCAATTAGAATCTCATGTTATTTTCTGCAGTTTCTAAGGTTCTAAACTCCAGTTTCTTATCTTGATTTCAGGTAGGGAATAGGACTTCAGCCTCCAACCTCCAAGGCAATCTTTTTACCTGCTGCTTACTTAGTAGGGATGACTTTGCCCAATTAGTAACCAGTTATTGTTTTTGAAAATTTATAGATTTTTTTCAGTAATTTTTACTTCTAATTTCTATTTGACAGCAGGCCTTAATGCCAACTGATAGCGGAATTTTTATTGACCTATGTGAAATAATAAAAATGAGGAGAATGAACTATGCTTTTTCATAAAGATAAATGTTTCTAATTTTTTCACTGTTTTTAAGAATAGATGATTTATTATCCAGTTGTCTTTTAGTGTTAAACTATTAATGAATTATGGTAATATTGGATGTGAATTTAATTTAGAAATTGGCTAAAAATTTGTTTCTTCCAAATTTATTCAAATTGTATTTGCCTCTAAGAATAAAAATTTGGGCATTATGGAGATAGTGATATCTGATAAAATATTACTCATTTCACAATATTAGACAACACTATCTCTAATTAATGCATCTTCATTTTGGTAGTGGAAGTAGAAGTGGTAGCAGAACTAAAACATGTTTGTGGCAAAAATATATTAATTCTCCTTTAAGTTCAGAAAACATGAATTATCTGCCCTGAACTCTGGCTTAGTGCCACTCACTATATTTTGAACATCATTATTTTGGTAAATCAGCAGTACATCTGCACCCCACAATGTCAACATAAAATCTAACTCATTCAGGATTCAGAAAAATATGGCAGGCAGCTCAGCATCCCAGCCTTCTGAAATATCTGTGATATTGCTCAGATCTTTCTTACTTGGAACGAAAAAATTACTATATTTTGCAGTTTTTATGGCAAACATGGATTGGAAAAACTCAAGGATATTTTCTTCTCTCCTCAGGAGAGGTTTTTGGTAAACATTCCAGAATAAATGATATAGTGCTATAAATATGTACATTATAACACCCCAAATTTTTATTAATATACATTAATTATATAAAATGGATTTCATTTAGTTTTTCCATATGCCTAACATAATTTAGTATTTTTAAAAATTTAACATTCATGTTTATGCTGGTATTTTTCAGTTCAAAACTGGCATCCATTTGTTTTGATATAATGAAGTTTAATACTCATGCCACCCTTTCAAGGTACACATTACTGCTCACAATACAGAAAGGCACAGAGAGGCTGAGTATAATGTAATCAACATGGAGAAAGCTTCAGTACTAATGAGACCACCAAAGGCAAGAATAAATGAATCTAGTATACCACATTAAATTTGCCAAATGAGTCTAAAAATAAGAATAATAATCCCATAAGTTATTATGGGGTCAACAAAATCTATTTATAATCTTTGTCCAGAAAAAAAGATACTACACATGATTTGTTTTGGATGGAGATGTTAATGGAGAGATATAACTCACAAGCATTTAAAACATGGAATTCTTCCTGAATCAGGATAACTGGCCAAGCCCCATCAGCTGTTTCACAAAAAGACATGTGAGTACAGTTTACAATCAACAAGCAACAAAAAAAGAGCAATACCACAAACATGACCCAATTTTCTCATAATTTCTAGTGATTGTATCCTATGCAGAATTCATTATAACCGAAGGAAGGTTTTCTTAGTTACTTCAATTTTCTCACTTAAAAGTACTTGCCTTATATTCACCTTGTGGGAAGAAGAAATTGTGTGGCTGAATTAGAGGAGACATGAAAACACACACATGTGAACATAATGACTAAATGTTCTAAATTTAAAAAGTAAATATATAAAAAATTTCATGTCTTAATGGAAATAAAAAATCAGAAAAATAAAATAAAAGTGTATAAAGTTAAAAAAGAATAAAATCATGTTTTGCAGAAAAATGGATGGAATAGGAGATAATTATCTTTGGTGAATTAAGCTAATTGTACAAAGACAAAAAAAAATTCATGTCCAGAAGCATCTCCCAGATTCTCCCAGAATGGCATGTGACTAACCGTGCTCGGCCAACATCAGATGGTTATGATGATGGATCCTGGAGTGATAGCAAACTTGTGCAGTGATCACAAAAACGAGATCCCAGTAACAATAAAACTTGCCTTCTCCTAGGATTTTCTAACTGGACATTATCATGTTAGTAATATATTTAAAATTTTATTCTTAATTTCTATCTCTCCAAAAAGTTTCTGTAAGGCACTTTTTCATCCTTTAGTACTAGGGATTAAATTCAGAGCATTACACAAGTTAGGCAAGCGTTCTACTACTGAGCTACACCCCTAGTCCTACAGCATATGTGTTATCTGGGCAAAGCTATACAGGTTATAGTGAAGAAGATAGATTTTAAAGAAAGGAATAAATATGTGCATATGATAACAGAATTAGATGTCATTTATATTCTTTCAAGCACAATATTAATTCAATTTTCAAAAAGAATTTGTTGAATTGAACAAGCCACTCTTTTGCTGAGTCAATACAAGGAAATATAAGGAAAAGAAGATCTATACCTATTAAAGGACCTTGCAAGTTTGGGTCTCAATTTAATGGATGGGGGATATGTATCAGATTTTGAATCAATGCACCAGTTTCATTCCTTAATAGCTATAAGATTTGGGATAAGTTCTCCATGAATCATTTTCTCCATTTGTACCAGCAGGGAGGATAACTAAAGTTTGTTACTTTTTCAAGGACAACAAAAATACTTACCAGAGGAGCTATGAAATGGAGTCTTCTGGATTTAAAAAGCCAGAAGAGACATTCCATTACTGTCACAACAGTGGATCATGTGAGAAGTCTGCTCTATCTATGCATAGGTATCAAGCAGCAATAATGTGTGACCTTAAAACGAGTTAACTCTTTCTGTGAAATGTCAGGGGGATAGAGAGAGCAGGTGAAAAAGAAGGAGGAGGAGGAAGAGAAAGACAGAGAGAAAAGAAAATAAAGTGCAGAAAGAGAGAAAGAGTGAGATAAAGAGAAAATGTGCAGGGTAAGTACGTTTCCAGTAAATAATTCATCTTAATGTGCATGATTGGAGCATGTGCCGAGATGAGTTTTATGCCCCATAAAGCCTTTATCCACAGTAGAAGATATTAAAGGAAGAAATGAGCAATTGTGGCAAATATTATAAGTGACCCTAAAGCACCATGATAATAAATTAGCAAACTGGAACTTAAGATTACTTCTAACAATCACTTGTGGTTTTTTTCCCCATAAGAACGTTTTAAGGACAATGATTATCATAGTACCTGTGCCTGGGGCACTGAGAAGGTGACATATTCTATTCCCATACCTCACAGAAGGATGACCTTGCTTTGTTTATGGGAAAAAAGCGTACAAGACAAAGTCACACCATGACTCAGTCTTCAGATTCTGTCCACTCAGGGGAACAGAGTAGAGTCATGCAGGTTTCCTTGTGGCATACCAATCAGCAGGGCAGATGAGGGCAACCCAGGAGGAAGGAAACATCAGAGACACCTGTGTTCTTGGAATTCTAACGGGCTCAGAAGAGCCAAGCACAGAACGTCAGTTCTTCTGAAATTTCCCTTTCTATTGATGAAAGTACATGATACTTCAGAATAGGCCATTTTAAGAAAAAAAAATCCATCACTTTCCAAATTCTGAATGTAGCTAACGGAGAAATGAAATTCTCTGGATTAGCTGTTAGATTAAGGGAGAGCTTATTTCATCCTGTCCATGTCTATCAACTGCTAGCTAGTCTTTAAAATTAACCTTGGCCACTACTTTGTCATTGTGCAATGTTTCATATCTGTTTATATCTAATGTCCACCTGAAAGGTTAACTAAATCAGGGGAGATTCCCACTTTGTGGCTAGATCTCCATAGAAGGCTCAGTATCTGCAATGTTTTGTGTTTGTTTACAGCTGATGTTCCCCAGAAAGGTTAACTAAGCTAGGAAATGTGCCCACTTTGTGATCAGATCTCCTCAGGTGGCTCAGTGCCTGACATGTGGGCAGTGCAGAGGAAACACTGTGGAATCAGTGAAAATATATGCACTTGAAGACTCACTGGCATACAGACAAGCAAAAAGTCAAAAGACAATCAAATGAGTCAGTCAGGGCATTGAGAATTGGAGTTCAAGAGAAACATTAGGTTATGTATGCTTCGGTTTATGTTTGCCTTGAAGAATAAATCATTTTTTTCTGTAAATAACTTATATCATTTACTGAAAAGAAAGTGGTGTTGACATATATCTACTATAAGATTCCAACACAGATGTTGCCAATATCAGTAGTTCACAGCACATGCTAAACACTCTTGATCTGAACATCTGCCATTCTAAATGACTTTGAACACTGATCCTGTATCCATCTGATCTCGTGAGGGATTGTAGTAAAAATAGGTGCAAACATATGTATACTCTAAGTTCCAGGGGGAAATACTTTTCCAAGCTTCTCATCTGTGATAAACTTTGTTTTATGCACAAAGTTATTAAAATATTATAAAAATTACCTTCAGATTGTGCATAAGGTACATATAAAACATAAATGAACTTTGTGTTTAGACTTGGGCCCCCTCCCAAAGATATCGCGTGTGTTTATGCATAGTTCCAAATACGGAAACTGAAGTCAAAAGTACTTCTGGTAAGAAACATTTCAGATAAGTGATAATCAACTTTTATAAGGCATAGAAATATAGACCATCAGTAATCACTGGAAAAGGCTAAGCAATTTGGGAACCATGTGTAAACTGTTCGCATTTTACTAAGAACAATGAATTAAGTAAAACTCCTAAGGAGTTTGAATGCATATGACATGTCCGTAATCTAATGGATGCTATATTTGGAGAAGGCCATGCATCTTAAGGATGAATTAGTTGAAATTTTATCTTCAGAGAATGCAAACACCCAGAACTGTAAATCAGTCTAATGACAGTGGTAGGGGAATAAACTGACAATGGATAGGTTCAGATATCCCAATACTAACCATAAACACCCAAGAGTAAACTTCGATCTAAACACCTCTCATTTTATCTTTAGATAGGCAAGGATCTCAACACCCAGGCAGAGTACAGCCTAGTACAGTGGAAGAGCAATGATAATGACAATGGCCAACCAGAATGTAAAGTACCAGCAACCTTGCAATGCTAACCCAAAATTGAGCCAATAAAGCCTCTCCCCATCCCAAGGCTGAGGGAAACTTTTGGAAGAGGGGGCGGTAAGATTGTAAGATAGGGAGATCCACTGCTGGACAAGACATTCCACTCAAGACACAGCTGCTGCAACCAGCTCACTTGCAATAAGGCCTGTCCTTACCAGACCTGCACAATGACTGACATGCCAACAAGCCTCCATAGACAAGCAAGGATCCCAGGAGAAATAATTAAATGCAGTGGGAACCTTAGAGGCTAAGGTTAGACAGGTGAGGGGAAATGCCCCTGTCAGTGGTTCTGCCCAAGGAGGGGCTACTTGATCTGCCACAGAAACCTGACACCCCACTGAAGCAAATGATCCAGAGGGAACCTTGGACCCTATAACAGCAGACAGGAGGGTGGGAGCGAAGGGGATGGATTGATGAAGGAAGGGGAAGAGAGAGGGAGGAGAAGGAAAAGGCAGAGATAATTACTCAGTATCACTGTAAAACTAGAAAAAATAAATATAAAAAGAAAGAAAGTTTGTCTTTCCTCAATAGCCCGAGTCAAGTATAAGTAGGTCATCATGGTTATAATTTTACAATATCATGTCTAAAATAAACACAGAAGATAAAAGTTACCATATTACAAGTAAATTCAGTCAATGTGAACTTACTATGATAAAACAGTCTTAGTTTTACCAAAATGCACATCAACAACTTAACATTAGGAATACAGATTCTTATCTCAATATTACATCTTTGGGATTTGTAAGACATACAGAAACCATCTGAAGGAGTGGGTAAGTGATGGAGAGACACATTGGTCATGACTTGTGGGGAAACGTGACCTCAGTGAAAAAAGTAAATGGAGAACACATTAGAAGGAGTTCCTGTGATATCGGGTCTACTTCCGACATGTCTATTCTCAGCACAGGACAAGGAGAAGTGGAATGCTCAAGAGTACAGAGGTCCTAGTCATATAAGCTAGTGAACATACTGACAACCATGAAGAAAATGTTTCACAGAAGGAACTGAGTAGAAAACAACATGTAAAACATGGAAAACAACCTTCATGTCATGGTTCAGAAGTGGGTCCACCTGTCCCTCCCCCCACAGGCTCATGTGTTTGGAATCTTAGCTATTATTAATATTTGGGAAGGTTGTGGTGCTTTTAGGAGGAAGTGGAGTCTTGCTAGAGAAAGGCATGTCCCAGTAGATGGGCTTTGAAGTGTGGTGACTTGGCCCTACTTTGTCAGTTTGCTCTTGTTCCCTCTGCCTTCATGATGGCTATGGTAACATGAACCTCTTCTTGCTTCTGCCTCCAGCCATGCCTTCTGCTATGTGATTTCTGCCTTGGTAGACTATATCCCCTCTAGAACCATTGGCCTTATAAATCTCCCTTTCTCCCCTTAGTTATGTAGGAGTATTGTCTCATAGCAACAAAAAGAAGCAAGTACAATCCACAGCTCTCAGTGTTTCTAAGTTTAGTGTATTTCTATCTTTAACCTCATTGGCCAAAGTCGAACTTTTCCAAAGTTCAGCTGGAGATAACTGGTGGTAAAGACACAATAGAGAACAATATCTCATTATATTTTCCAAATAGGTCAGTGCTTGAAATTTCCTATAACACTTATCCTCCACTTTTTTTTAACCTTGAAAGTGGTCACCTTGAAGAAAACACTCATTGCTCATCATCCTTTATATTCTCTAGAACTAAACATTGAGGCCGTAGACTGTCTTGATGATTAAGAAAGACATTCCAGAGTTTGTATGATGTCAGTAACCTCATGGGCAATAACGAAGAGCTGGACAGCCCATTCTCAATGCAACATTTAGCGGACTAATGACAAAGTGATGGCATGCACACCAGCTATTAGCATAGAGCGGCACATGCTACTTCATAGTTACAAAAAGGCATCTACAGTCTCAGAAGAATGCAATGTCTTTACTAGGAGCTACTCTCAGAATTTGACTATGGTACAGTTGGGGTGTGTGTGTGTGTGTGTGTGTGTGTGTGTGTGTGTGTGTGTGTGTGTGTGTATTAAATTCAAAATGAGCAAAACAAGGCAGCTCAAAGATCAATGATATAAAATATCTTCCCTGACTCATAGTGACTGGGGACTTATAGTTTTAGTTCTGAAGTACTTGTATTCCCTAAAAGAACTTGGCACCTGCAAAGACTGTGGAAGTACCCTATACATGTTTCTCATTGTAGATTCAGGGCTGTTGATATCTCATAAGCCTGTCTTGCAGTACTCATCTTAAACCATTTCTGTGTGCTGCTACTGACGGAACAAAATTGGCTGTGCTTTTGTAAAATGATTTCTATAAATTCCATGTGCTTGAACATTTGTTCAAACTGGTAGCACAGTTTAGGGAGGTTGTGGAACCTTATTGTTTGCTGGGGGACTTAGGGTCACAACAGCAAGCTTCAAGCCTATGGATCATCTGTCTTTGGGCCTGATCTCTTTAATCCCTTCCTCCCTTAATAGTTGATTACAGTAACAAGAAAAGCAACTAACACTGAAAAGGACAGATCTTTTGGAATTTTTAAATTGCAATTTGTGAAGCATCTTGAGAAAAAAATGTCTGGAAAAGTGGTCTGCAATTCAGTTATAAAACCTGCACTAAAGAAATCAAACTGAAAATGTTTCTTTGAATAAGATAGTATAGATAACTTTAGCTAGGTGAATAAATCTAAAAAGACCAGCTTTTGCTTAAGAGTGACAACATGTCACTGTGTCTAGATTTAGCATGTAGTAAATTCCCTGGTGCTCTCAGTTCTGAGCATTTTGCTCCTTTTGTTTTAAAAATATGCTGTTCAACACTTCACTTCTCATATAAAAGAGAGTATAAGGAAATTGGATGGTAAAAGTTATATAAATAAATACCCACTTACCACCCATAATTTTGGATTGGCAGTTAATAAACTCCGGCTTCCTGTCTGTGAGGTACCTCTGGCAGGTGTGGTGTAGGATCTGGAAGAAGGTACATTTTTCTGAGGCTGTGCTGGCTACCCACTGGTCAAAAGCATTTTCAAACAACAAATCAAACTCTGCAGAATCCTGGAAAAGACAGTGGAACAGTTTCTGATCACTCTGTGACATCTGCTGCTTCCAGCTGTGCTCTGTCTAAAGACATATAAAGGTTAAAACAAACATTTGGGCACCAACCATTGAACTCATCCATAAGATGCATTAGGATCAAGTGTATGAACAGTCTGTGTTTTTCTGTTGAGCAAATCCAAATTTTACAGTATTTATCTAGGTCTCTATAAGGCCAGTATTGCAAAGGCCACGATGGTTTAACTGCACGTTGACTTATATCAGTCTTGACTGTGTAGCATCTTTCCCATTACTACGAAGCAGTCCCTGGTTCTCAGCATTGACCCTGGTGAATGATGTTATTTCTATGCTGGTAGGAAAAGATTCCCCTTGTTGTTCAATAATAATGATTTATTTTTCTCTCTACCTCTATCTGCTAATCTTGATTATTACTGAAATTTTGGGGTGATATGTATTATGTGTACAGAAATGGGAATGAATAGCTAACTATGCCACAGACTCTTATCAAACCGAATGGAATTCCGAATGGATTTTTTTTAACTTCCTTCTTTTAAATTTTATTTTCGTTATTGTGTGTGTGTGTGTGTATGTATCAGAGGGCACTGTGTCCCCTTGTGAGGCCCCTTGTGAGGCCCCTTGTGAGGCCCAAGGGTACCTCCTTTTTGCTTTGCTCTGGGATTTCCCAGGCTCCGCCCACCAGGGCCGGAAGTATAGGGTACAGATATTTCTGACTGGCATTTTTACATGGTTCTGGGGATCAGAACTCAGGCCCTTCTGCTTATGAGGCAGAGTCTTAATCTCCGAGCCATTTCACCAGCCCAATATATAGTTTTTAAAGTGCTGTTGATTTTCTGGTGTTAGGAGAAAGTTCAATCTGGGTTAGTCTGAAGTTTTCACTCTGATAGCCATGGGCATGATTCTTTGAACATGCTGATAAACATTACTGGAGGCAACCTTTTTTTTAATATCTTCATCCCCACTAGTTTCTTCTTTAAGCATAATAAAAGATAGTTTCCATAGAATAGGAATAGAGACCAGGGAGTTTTGGCTACAAATGTAAAATACAGGGATGGACTCTATAAGAATGATTCAATCCACCATCATTACCATTACCAGCAACACTAACATTGCTGTTACCATCACTACCATCATCATCATATCACCACCACCATCATCAACATCACAACTAGCAGAAACAGCACCAAAGTCAATCATAGAGACATCGTATGAAGAGAATTACTTTGCTTAGCATTAAATATTCACTCACCCGATTAGGATCAATGCCATTAACCTGGCGAAGCTGCTCGAGCATCCACTGGGATCTCCGAACAAATGATGTGGAGCCCTCGAACTGTTTGACCTTTGTGATAGATGCCTGTGTTGGCTTCTTGTTTGTCACTGCAAAGAAAAGACCAGTCACATTAGTGATGAGCAGATTTAGTGATCTCCTTATTCACTGTTGCTTCTATGTGACACCTACTGTGCATATGCACTGGAGAGAAAGAGAGAGAGAGAGAGAGAGAGAGAGAGAGAGAGAGAGAGAGAGAGAGAGAGAGTCATTGGTGGGAGGAGAATGAGTTGAAATAGATCTAATCTCCCCCTTTGAAAGCAGTTTATAATGTAACTGCAAAAGATGCTTTTACATATGTTCATCCACCAATTGAAAGGGGTTTAACTGAGCAATACCAAGCACCTTTAATGGAAACTCCAAGTGTACAATTAAAGCTTGCATGAAAAGAGCTCACAGAGTGGGCAGACATCAGGTGGGGTTAATTAGGAAGCCTGAATTTTTTTTTTTTAGCATTTTCCAACTCTACTCATTAGTATGTTCCATTCTTTTGTTTTTTAACATCGCATACATGAATATAGTGAATTCATAATATTTTCAGTTTTCACCCTTTAGTTCCAAGTCCTGCCCTCACATCTGTCTCCTCTTATAATCCTTCATCTCTCCTGCCAGATTCCCTCCTATTTTCAAATTTATTCACTTGTGTGGTCCATTGTGTTTCATCTAACTTGTCTTTGGTGATATATACAGGAAACCTGAATTTTATGAAACATTAAGGTTTCTGGTTTCCTGAGGAGCTGTGATGATAATTTATAGTTTTACAGTCCAATGTAAACATCTGAAATTTCAACGATAAGTACAAATCCCTTCTGTGGCTTGAATTGAATATGAAATGTCTGTCAGACTCATGTGTTTGAATACTTGGTCCTAGCTGGTAGCACTGTTTAAGAAGGTTATGGAATCTTTAGGAGCTGAAGCCTTGCTGAAGGAAGTACTTCACTGAAGAAGGGCCTTGAGGTTTGATAATTTGGCCTCACTTCTTGTTCTCTCTCTCTTTCTCTCCTTAGTGTGAGTATGGACAGATAGCCTCCTGCTCCCGTCTCCATACCTTCTCTTTCCACCACCGTGTGTTCCTCAAACAGTGGATTCTATCTCCTCTGGAACTGGAAGCCAAAATAATAAAGCTCTTCTCCCTTAAGTTGCATGGATAAGAGTATTTTACAATAGAAATGGAAGCATAACCAGGACAGTGTTCCATTCCAAGAAAGGAAGAGAAAGAAAGAAAGGAGGAAAGAAAGAAAGGAGGAAAGGAGGAAAGAAAGGAGGAAAGGAAGAAAGGAAGGAAGAAAGGAGGAAAGAAAGAAGGAAAGAAAGAAGAAAGAAGAAAGAGAGGAAGAAAGAAAAAGAAGAAAGAAAGAAAGAAGAAGAAAGAACGAAGAAAGAAGATGATGGACTAAAGGAGGAAGAAGAAAGGAGGAAAAAAGGAGGATATGGAGAAAGCAGGAAGGAGGAACAGAAGGAGGAAGAAAGAAGGAGAGAAAGAAAGGAGGAAGAGTGAGTTTTTAATAAAACTCAGTTTGCATCTTATTTGCATATGATTATAACTGCATCTAGCATAGCTCCACTATGAATTTCTGAGGTCACTGTAGTTCTAAGACCAGGACAATCTTTCTTCCCAAGTCAAGCAATTCTTTGCCTCTCGTGCTGAAGATGGACAGCATCACCTCTCAGTCACCTATGCAAAGCCCAGTTGCCAGTAGAGAGGCACTCCCAATGTTTCTGCTTTTGCTTCTTTCATTATTGTAAGACTCAAGAATGGTGGGAGAGGTAACAGATCTTAAGAAGGACTTGAGTCCTGGATAGCAAAATCATGAAATTAAGTAAAAACAATGTTGCAAATTTCCCAGGGAAAACTTGATACCAGTGGTTCTATCATGTGATCCTACCACTGCCTTAGGGAAACTGTGTAATGTAGCATATTTTTCCTATGTTTTGAATAACTATGCAGATGCTTAACAAGTGGATAAAAGAATTCCCCAGGGATGAAGGACAGAAAGCCCCTGTTCTAATCATAGTTGGCAGGAAGAGGCTTCTACGTTTTTTGCATTCCATAGCCATTGCAGTATCTGGGGCCACTGAAGTCAGAGAGCAGAGTCCACAAGGAGAAGGAAAGGTGGCTATTCTGTCGGAGCTATGGTGAGCATGGTGTTCCAGCATGAAGACTTGCCTCTGAGAACTCATTGCAGTCTCATTTTGCTTCTAAGCAGAATTTAACAAATTTTTTAGACTTCAAATAATACTTTAGCTTTATTACCTATTAGTTCAGTTATATTTGGATAAAAGTTTCTGAACATTTCATGCCAATTTCATTTACTTCCACTATTAAAAATCATCATCTTCTTAATACCCAAGATCACAGGAAATTTTACAGTCTGCAATCAAAAATGGCCAGTCTTACGTGCTTTCTGCTGCATACCTTTAGAAATAACCATCTCTCTAAATAAAATTAGGCACCATCAGTAGTGTGCTTGGAGCTCCGCCCTTCCATTATTGCAACCTACTGTCTATGTTTTCCAGTGTCTCCTGTGACCCAAATTGGAGTCCTAATGGGCTTCTCTGACAGCTATACTCTGCTCTGGTGTTTTCTTGTTGAAACAACACACCTGGAATGTGTAGATGCCCTAAAATGTGCTTAAAAGATTAAAGAATGCTTTTCAATAACAGGAAAACATGGGCTTCTGTATTACACGCACATCCCTGAACACACAAAGAGGATTTCCTCTCTTGTTTATGTAAATCATACGCCATTTCGGCATCCTGGGAAACATGAAACTTTCCTTCTAACTTCAGTCAAAGTTGTTTTGAACTCCTATTTTTACTCTGGGCCTTTTTGTTTCCAAGTAGTTGACAGTGTTATAAAAACCAGACACAATGGAGGATCACTGTGTGTTCCATGCATGTTTAAGACTCACATATCAGGAAGACGAGTTCCATCGGAAGTTTCTCATTGAAATGAAGTGGTCAGAAACCCCCACTTACAATGGCAAAATCCCCCTCCCCTGAATTCCTCAATAGCTATCGTATTATAAAGTGGTCATTTTTAATGGTTTCAACAATTGCAACTCTATCCATTTCTGCCTTTTTTCCCTAATGAGTTTCCTGCTTGCCCAGTTCTTGGCATCTGGCTAGTTTTCCTGGGCGCTGAGCCCAGTTTGGTTAATTGTTGTTTATTGTTATTATCTCCAACATTCTAGTCTCTATTTTGAAGCAGGTGCCTTAAAATTATATTATTATATACACATTTTATAGAATAAAATCAAAACACTGACACAACCATTCTATGTCCAACTTTTTAAATACTGAACTTGAGGCAAGCGTGATCTAATCCTTTCCTTGTTTTTGTGGTTTGGAAGTCCCAAAGCCTATTAAAAAATTCTCAAAAAAAAAAAAAAAAAAAAAAAGAAAAAAAAGAAAAAAGAAAAGAAGAAAGAAAGAAAAGAAAAAACAATCCAGAAGTTTACCTGTCCATTTAAAGGGAAGCTACTTGAAAGTATTCCTGAGAACAAAGTCTAATGACCTGGATAAGTAATGACACAGTGCCACGTGTCTTCCTACCTCCATACTGTGAGCTCATAAATTTGTTATTTTCAAAAACTCTAAAGGCAAGATAGTCAATGAATTTCTGTTATACTTCCGATAACTGTGAGGGAAGAAAGATACTGTCATTTAAAGGAGCAGGTGGGCATGATAATCTCAAGTAATACTGCAGGACATCTGCATTCAGCCTGTCTTCCCCAATTCTCAGCACTGATTATACCACAGAATCACCCATAAGCAAATATAATGACTAATATGAATGGGTGCCCTTGGGGTTGTTGGCCTGACACCTATATTTTCAATCTTTCCAGTTAATTTTGAAGTTACTGGACTGTTAAGAAGAACTGGATGCATACATTTACTCATTCAACAAATATTCATGGCACATTCAAGTTTTGTGGGTGATTTGAAGTTTGAATAAGATAGGATGCTAATCAAGAACCTAGGTGGCAGCAGAGGGTTAAGAATTATCCAGAAGAGTAGTAAAGCACACGGGAGGGTAAATGATGCATAAGCCATCTGATGTTGGGGTAGGGGCTTTAAGGAACAAAGTAGATTTGAAAAAAGTCAAAGGAGCATTGTGGAATATCCATACCTCAGGCAACATACCATCATCCCTACAGGAACATCCTTACTTTCCCCCAGAGTTCCCATCATGACCATTCAAACTTAAGCAGAGAGAATGAGCTATCCTTTGAAAATTCAGTGATATCTTAGGTCATTTAGAATGAAATGCAAGTCCTTTACTGTGACATACAAAGCTCTGATGACCTGCCCTCATCATCTCTCTGAACACATATCCCTTCACTTTCTTTATGTCAACCCATCTTTGACTGTCATTTGTGCCTGACACTTACTTTGTATCTCATACCTTCTATGTGCCTGGTCCTTTTTGTAAAAATACCACCCCCTTGTTTCCTCAGATAGTAGACTGTATCATGCCTCCGATTCATATTTCAGCTTATGGGATAATGCCACAGAAGCACACTTCTGTAATCATTTTATCCAAGTAGGTTTCCATCCCATCACATTTCTATTACTAAAATACAGTTCATTTGAAAACTAGGCTCATTTCAAGACTGGATAAAATACTAATGTTTGGATTGGGGAGATCACTCAATGGATAATGTGACTGCTGCACAAACACGAGGATCTGAACTCAGATGTGTCTGTATGTCTCTGCAATGCCAGTGCTCCATAGTGAGATGACAAGGAGAGACAGGAGAATTTCTAAAAGGTCAGTAGCCAGAGAGCCTGGCAATCTCGACTGCAAACAACAAAAGACCCTATCTTCAGCAAGGTGTGTGTGCGTGTGCATGTGCGTGTGCGCGTGCACGTGCACACATACGCGCACACACACACACACACACACACACACACACACAGTTATTTTTTTTAATCCAATGCTTACTTCTCTGAGGCATTTGTGAAGGGCCCAAACCAGGCTGTTCTCATGTGCCCAGTCCTAACAATATGATATGTAGATAAATTCTCACAGTTACTAGATACTACTTAGCAACTTGTGACACAGGATCCTATAAACTGAAGTAATATTTTTAAGAATAGTAATGAATTTTTACAAATTTCTTTTATACGTTTTCCAGTTTTCTCCCTTGAGAATGTCAATACCTCTGTGACAGAAACTTCCATTATCCTCTTACCATTTTTTAGACAGGAAATCTTAGGCATAGAAAGAAGTGACTTACTGAAGTCAGACCATTAACAACTGGAAACATCTATAACTTCCATGATGAACTTTGAGGCTACTGTTCTGTTTTGTTGCAATGTCAAATGTCACATTTTATTTGGCATGGAATGCTCATTAAATAAGGATTAATTGAATTACTTTTGCCTAATGATACATCTTGCCACAATTTTAATAGTTTCCTGAACAATTTCCTTAACATTTCCCTTTAAACAGACTTACTCTTTTAAATAAGTTAGTGAAAGACAAAATCTATTAAAGTCAAAAACAGACACCAAGTTTTGCCTTCCTTAGCTAGAAAATAATGTAAATATCCACAATTACACTGTAAATACTATTAATTTCAAACTAGAGATAGCATGTTATCTGAGGCTTAATCTGAGGTATCTTTGGTAAACAGGAGGTGAACAATTGGAGATAGATGTTACAGACCATCAAAATATGGGTGCCCTCCTAGATATAATAAAACAACCAGAAATGCTTTCTTTAAGATTTCTGAGGATACTGAGATTGACTCATTAAGCTTAATGCTTCCTGTTCACTGACTTTCACTCCTGGGAGCCAGTGCTTGTTATACAGATGAAAGGGGGAGGGGCAGAAGACCAGAACCATGAAAATCCAGGTCTTTTTACTTTGTAAGAAAGCAATGACTTCATGCCTCTTCTTTAACTTTTATTAGACTTGATCCTAGATCTTAGCTATAGTTAAGAAGTGGCAATACAAACTATTATGTCTAGAATATCATTATAATTATTATGTGAGCTGTACAACATCTCCATCTCATGAGGAAATGGTCTAAAATACCTTTCAAATAATGCCTCACCATGACATGTCTTTCAAGAATAAAATCAGACATCCTGGTGTTCATTACAGGATGGAATTGCAGACTTTGACTGTGCCAGATTAGAAAAACTGATTTATTTAATGAAAAACCAGCACACAAGTTGGGTTTGGGAGCACATGCCTGTGTCAGGTCTAGGCAACGGGATCACCCACAACTTTGAAGTCACTTTGAGCTACATAGTAAGTTCTAGTCCTGAATGTATTACGGTGTAAGACTCTGTCTCAAAATAAGAATTGAAATAATAAAATGCCATCCAATAAAAAAGTACTTTCTTATTATGTCCAACCTGGTCCAAGAGAGTGGAACTGGCAGAGGAGAGCACACTAGTGGATGAGGAAAGGAAAGACATACAGATGTGTCATTCGTGTGTTATGCAAAGTAAATTATTGTGCAGATGGTTTTGAGGTGGCTCTTTTGTTGTAAGTAGCACTGGCAGAGAGATAACTTGTTTTGGAAAAACCACACTATTTCCCCACACAGTCTCATGATTCATAACATCATCTCTCAACCATTACAAAATAGCAAACCTGATTTTTGCCTGAGATACAATTTACTAACTCAGTCTTAAATTATTTTAAGAGAAATGTTCTTGTTGCATAATTTATCACGGCAATAAAACACTAAGGACAAAAGGGAGAATTTTTGTGCTCACAATTTCAGATTCCAGTCCTTCAGGGCAGTAGAGTCACAGCATCAGGACGCAAGGGAGCTGGTCATAACATCCACAGCAAGAGTAGAGGTCTAGGACCAATACATGCATGGTTGCCTGCTTACCTATGTTTGGCAAGTGCTCTCCATCTTTATCTATCTACCCATTATGGGCTCCATCTTCCCACATCAATTAAGCATTCAAGAAAATCCCTTATAGGCATGCGCAGAGACCAACTTAATATAAAGTATACTTCTCAGATTGGCTTGGAAACCTGCCATCATTGGTGTCAGATTAATAATACCAACCATCACAGGAAACGAAATTAGCATATAAACATGGTGATTAGTAGCCATCTTTATATCCCTCCTATTTCATATTTATTAGGTTGTGATATACATTTATTGACATATGCATAAGCATTTGTTTTACCCAATCAACTTAAATTATAATTTTATGTGACCAAATATGTAGATAAGAAAAAAGATAACCCAATACATGTCCATATCACAGTTTGAAATTAAGCTTAAATAACTAAAATTACACACTTAAGACTCCTTAAAATTTCTTCATGCATGGTATCATGATCTTGCACATAAATGCAGGTCAGCATTGGTGGTATGCTTCACCTGTCTGTTTACCTAGGCATTTTGATAGTAAACCAGTGGTGAACATATACAATTTGGAACAAACAAAAAAGTTGTGTACACATGCAATCTTACTAGTTCTGTTCTCTAGCTATGTCAGAGGAGACTGACAAAGACAAAAACAAACAAAGCTGACAGCAACAACCACCAAGAAAACCTGCAATGTAGTTCAGCAAGGAAAAGAAAAAAACAAACATGGATTCTGGGTGTCGATGTGATGGAGCAGGACAAAGTGAGGATGTGGAGCTGGTTTCCTTACAGTTCTTCCAAACTCCAATGTAGGATGATTCTAGGTGGATTGCACACCATGTGCAAGAAACACATTTCAGGGCTGGGACTACACCAGCATTTTGCCAAGTAAGATTTGTTGAATGCTTCTAAAGTTTAAAAGAAGACATTTCTGGATCATTACCTCAGATACTTTCTTAGTAGGGAACCTTCTGTGACAGGTAGTGGGAAATAGAGCACAGTGCTCTGGACACAGGATTTTCTTTTTGTTTGTTTCTTATACTATTTTTCAAGGTATATTGTAATGTAGGTCCTCATAAACGTTTGCAATGCCATTTCTAAAGCCAGACCAGTTTCCCAAAAGGTCAGTTTCATCTTTGGGGTTCAAGCTCTTTCTTTGTTTCCTGTTCCCTTAAGTTCTCTGTGCAGATTCTGACAATGTACTTAACTCTGCATGCTTCAACAGGGATCGATGGAGGTATCATTGATGCCTTAGTCAGTGGGGATGGGTGTCCACTGGTCCTAAATGGGAGGAAGGATTAGTACCTACATTTTCAGAAGGAGGTTTCCTCAATCTCCTGAGGGGTTAATCAGAAAGAGGTTTTTCATATGAAACATTCCTTACTTGACACCACTACTTCCCAGTACTTCCAACAAGGCCACATGTTCATCTCCAAAGGGAAAGAAGAACAGGGCAGGAATGACGATGGCATGATGGTAATGATGGAAAGTCTAGGGAACTTCTCCAAAGGGATAGTGAAAAAGAACCATTTATATGGAAAACTTCTTCCTTTATAACGAAGTTTGGATAAATCCTTCAGTAGAAAAAAATAGGAATATCTTACATCAAACATCCTCTAGGAATATCAGAGGCCTTAAACAAGTATACATTAATAGAACAAGTAACTGGCTTGCAGCACTTTGTTGAAAGTACTAGTTGTTTTAATATTTTCAAATTACCAAGGAGGTAGTATGAATGTTGAAGTGTATGATTCAGTGTCTTAGTCCCTAAGGATAGCTGGCTGATATTCTGAAACTTAATCTCTTCGCATTATTTATACTTTATTTAATAATACCTGTTAAAATAAATGTATTTTTTTCATCTTGCAAGTACAAGGTTATGACATGTCTATTTTAAGTCAGTGATTAGCTCAGTTACAACGTGTGTAATCTCGGACCTTTAAATTGTAAGTCTGAAATCCAGAAACTTAAACCCCAAATGCTTAGATTTCCATTGCCTTTGCCAAACTTGGATTATGATATCTTTCAATGTATGCATAAACAAAAGATGAATAAATGAATGGTTCTCTAACATAAGGAAGAGCAAGCAGTTCTTGTGGCTACTAAAAATCATGAAAATGTAGGTCTACATTTAGGACCAACGGACACGCATCCCCACTGATTCAGTGCTTATAATGATGATGCCTCCATCAATCCCTGTTGAAGCATGCAGAATTAAGTATATTGTTGGAATATGCACAGGGAGCTAGAATCTAAGGGAACAGGAAACAGAAAGAGAGAGCTTGAACCCCAAAGATTAATCTGACCATTTGGGAAACTGGTCTGGCTTTAGAAATGGCATTACAAACTTTTATAAGGGCCTAAACCAAAAACTTATTATAGGTTAAACTGTCAAGTTTTAAAAATAACTCAGTTTCAAGAGATTTGGATATTTTCTTAGTAGAAAAAAAGATTGAACTAGGAACCACAAGTAAGAGGAAAGAAAATGGTAAATACCAAAAATAAAAAAGGAAGTATCAATAGAAACAGAAATAAGGAGAGAAATTTGGGGGCTAAAACTTCTTACATTAATCTTTTTCTCTATTACCTTATTAAACCAGCTTCTGCCTATAGCAATTCTTTTGTTACAAATATCCAGAAAACTGGATTTCAGGTTTGAAATCCAGCAACCATTCCCATTGTGGCTGTTTTCTTTTTCTTATACTTCCTTGAATAATTCTCTCATAGATATGTAGAGAAAATCATATACATGAATTTTTGGAAAAGGGAAAGTGAGACATATGATGAATTACAAAACTGAAACTAACATTAGTTATTGCAACTTTTCGTATTGTATGTGAGTATGTAAGATATCTGATTCATATAATGCACCATGAAACAGAGCCTGATCCAGGGAAGTAAATGTCCAGAATAAAAGCTATGACAATTTCCTAAGGAGATTCAGTTCAATTCAATACCGAAGGAAATACAATTCACAAGGAAAACAGAAGGGTTAACTAAGGTATGAAATCTGCTCTATTCTTGTTTCTTTAACTCTGGAAAATAATGCATACATTGCTCTTGATCTGTTATTTTGAGAGATTTACAGAGTAAAGCATCAAAGATTCAATATTAAATAAGATTTCTCTAAAGAAGCTCAAAGACGGGGACTAGACACTGAGACAATACTCTTTAATGTTATTATTATTATTATTGAAAAGTATAGGTCAAATAGTGCCTTTTTTAAAAAGGAGACATTTTATTGGGCAGCATTCAAAGGAGTTAAGTATCCTTTCTAACAGAAAGGATAGAAAGCAGTTTACCTCCCTGCAGCTGTGGAGGGGGGCAGGTACTCGCCACCATGTGAGTGAGGGTCGGAGGGTCTATCACTATGTTCCATCATAACATGGTTCCATGCATGGTTGATGAACGTAGTGCTACACACTATATATTTAGTGTGAAAGAACCATGAAAGAATGTTGTATGAGTTTGGGTCTCCTTATGCGAGAAGATGCTATAGAGAAGACAGTGGACTAAGAAGAGGGAGGGAAACAGAAAAGAGCAGAGGAAGAGGATGCTAAAACTTGAAGCAGTCAGAATTAGGTCTATTTTCTAACAGACCAGGTACTAGACATTTAATAGTACCAGGATTTGGGAAAAATCAAAGTTTTTACTTGACAAGCAAAAGCTGTCAAATATAATTACAGCTATCAGTCAAACAAAGATAGATGGATCTGTTTTCTCCTCCACCACCACTTACTCGATACTTTTAATCATATATTTTAAATGAGGGTGTGTATCTCTGATATTCTAAAAAAAAGTAAACAATGTCACCACCAATTCAATAACTTCACACTTTATTATGTTAAATTGGAATATGAAATCCAGCAAAATGTTCTAATTAACACAAACTTAAACTACACTAGTGAAACTAATCTAGAATGAAAATTAGCTAAGTATATCTTGAAAAATTCTAGATAATATGTACTAGAGATAAATATGCATATATTATATGACTCAGTAATTCTAATTTTATGGTTTTATTCAACCAAATGAGTAGAGAGTCTTCCTTCCTGTATTATGTATGTATATAACATGAGGATATTCCCTGATTTAAGACCTCACAAGGTGATAATATAATTAATCAAAAATGCATGCACTATACCTAGCCTATGGAACATAAGAGCTTGTTCTAGCCTAACTTAGCCACATTCAGAACTTTTATATTAATGAACAGATGGGCAAAATTGTCTAACAAAGGCCCATTTTTAAAAAAAAAACAAACTGTCTAACATCCCTTGTAAATCATTGACTATTTACTAAAAATGAAAAAAGCCAAAGCCAAATAGTCATAAGCTGAACTATTAGAAATAGAGACTGTATATACAACCTACTGGTTCTGTTTTTCTGGGAAATTTATTCCGTTTTTAATAGCATTAAAAAAGAATAATGTTTGGGCTGGAAAGATAGTTCAGGGATTAAGACTGTCTCGCAAGCAGAAGGGCCCAAGTTGAGATCCTTGATCCCATTAAAAACAGTAGGCAGAAATGGCAGTGGTCTGCATTTCTTACTCCACAAGGCAGAGCCTGAGAAATACCAGAGTGAAGCAAAAAGGAGGTAGAAGCAATCCAGGATGATTCCTGATGTCACTCTTGTTCCTCCACAAGGACACAGTAGTGCCTTCTGATACACACACACACACACACACACACACACACACACACACACAAATTAAAAAAAATTAGAAAGTTCTTAGGAAAATATTCAACCAAAGAAGCAGAATATTTGATAAATTGAAAGCTACTAAACCTTGTTGAAAGATATTAAGGAATTAAGTAAATATAAAAAAACCATGTTCAAGGACAGAATGAATCAGCATTATTAAAATGTTAACAGCTTCAAGTTAATATCAAGAGTTAAATGGTAGCAGTAGGCTAGAAAATTCACATAAATGAAATGCCAACTATCTCCATTTTTATTTATAGATTTTAATGCCATCTCAATGAAAATGCCACCAGGGTATTTTGGTAGAATGACAAATTGAGCATAAAATTAATATGAAAATGCAAATTGCTAGCTGAACAAACTTTGAATAAAAGTTACAGGATTTACACAATCTGATTAGAAGACTTGTCATAAAATTAAACCAAAAAGTGGTACCAGTATAAAAACAGACTTATCAACTCATGTAACAGAGTAGAGAGCTCATAGAAAGATACTGCACATATAAAATGGATTTTAACAAAATACAAAGACAACATCTTAAGGAAGGAAATTTTTGATACAACAATACTAGGACGATTGAATGCAACGAAAGGACTTTTAATTCATTTTTTGTGCCTTCTGTACCAAGTACATCAGAATGGATGCTAGCTCTAATAGATGTACGAACCACAGCTACGAAAAGTTAATGGGGCTAGATAAGGTGTCTTACATACAAGACTAAAAGCACAATTTATGAAAGAACAAAGTATTTTGCCAAAATCAAAAACAAACAAACAAAATTCAAGAGAATGAAATAACTATTTACAAATTAGAAGATATTCATCAGTCATTTATCTGAAAGAAGTTACCCTGAAAGAATCAATTAAAACTCATTGGTTGTTATTTCTTTATGTGATGTAATGAAACATCTAGCAGAACAACTTTAAAGAGATATTTGTTTTGGATCATCGTTTCAGAGAATACAATATTTGCTCAGCCTCATGTGCTTGGACAGAACATCGCAATGCAATAGTGTATGGCAGAAGACAGCACATATCATAGCAGACAGGAAGCAGAGATAATGAGCAGTCAGAGATAAGAGTCCCTCAGGAACCAATTTCCAGGGATTGACTTCCTCCAATTCTGCTCCACAATCTAAGTTTCACTAACATCCCCAAATGAATCTGTCAGAAAACAAAAATTCCGGATTTAGGGGTGTGTGTGTGCCTGTATAAAGACTTCTCAGATTTAAACCGTAGTATGATAGTTAATCCTGGGTGTCAACTGAATCACACCTGGCATTAATTAAGATCAGCTGTCAGACTACCTGAAGAGATTATCTAGATCGATACACTTACAATACAAAGACCAGACCTAGATCTGGCTGGAACTTTCCAGTAGCAGACTAGATAAAAGGAATCAAAACAGAAGAGAGATTCTCTGCTTCTTCCACTCTCCAGAAATCTTCCAGCCATTCAGTCATCTGTCACTGGCCTACTGGCCTGAGCAGCTCTGAGCCTCCAGAATGTTTGCAGTGACTTAACCTGCCTCCAGCTTCAGACACCAGCCATGTTGCCTCCACCATGAGAGTCTGTGTCTCCCCTCTGGAATGGTAAGCTGAATAAATCTCCCTTTCTCCCTTAAGTTGCTTGACTTTGCATGCTCTCTCTGACAGCAACAGTTAAAAGTAACTATTACACATAGCAACTCTCAAAACCCAATAGAGAGAAAAACAAACAACCCAATTTTAAAAATAAACAAAATATCTGAACAAACACATCATTAAAGATATGGAGACACAGGAAGTAGAAAAAAGACTGCCTGGCATATATGAGGCTGTAGGTTTGATCAGTGTTGTGTGTTTTTCCCAGAAGATATCTTCATTAAAATGACTTTCTTTTTAGTTGAAGATTCTCATTCTCCTTTTTCAGCCTTCCTCTGCTATGATTTTTTTTTCTTTTTTAAAAAATGTTTTCTTTTCTTCTAAGAATTCTGCATTGTCAAGACTAATCCTCAAATTCTACACCTTTTGTAGACTGTGGTGGTGAGGGCCACACGTGCTTTTGTCTGTGCTGCTCATCCGAGATTCTCTGTTCCTATTGCTTACCAGAGACTACTCCAGGATGACTAAAGCACCCCTCATTATTAAACCCTTATCTTTTCCCTCTGCTTTTCGCCTTCCCTGTATCACTGTCCTCCTCCCCAAACTTACATATACTGGCATAGTTAATTTTAAGTGTCAGCTCAACAAGGTCAGTGTTGCCCACATTAGACACTATTTCTGGGTATGTCTATGGAGCTGACTATCCTCAACATGAGTAGATGTCATCTAATCCATCGTGGGACTGAGTAGGAGAAAGGTCGAAGAAGGGGGGATTCATTCTCTTTACTCTGCTTTATGGTGTGAGCTGGGACAGCTCCTTTTCCTGCCTCTTGACAGGATGTATAATATCACCTCTCCCGGTTTTCAAGTCTTTGGCCTAGGGACGGAATTGTATCACAAGTCCTCCTGGTTCTACAATTGTCAGATGGAGATCTCAAGAATTATCAGACTTCATAATCATAACAAATCTTCTAGTATATTAATGCATATTTACAGGTATGTATATTGCTTTGAAGTACCAGGTAGTTTGCATATGCATGCTGCAAACATGTATGCACAGAGGGAGGACTCACAGGACCCTATTTCATGCTTCTTAACTGTTAGTGACAGACAGATTCTTGGGGGAGGGCAGTAAACTACTAGCCACCAGGTACCAATGCATAGTTCCAAACATGTGGACATTCAGATGGCCCTGTTTACACTGAGTGGGTTGCAAAAGAAAACAAAAATACATGAATGTGAAAAGGATCTTGTAAGGGAGGTGAGGTTGAAAGGTGTGGGAGGGAGATTAGTATTCAGAGTATATTATGCATGAAGTTGTTAAAGAGCAGATTTAGTAAACTTAAAAAAAAGTTCTACAAAAGCCATGTGTTAAAGACTTGTTCACTAGCCCAAGGAACTACTGAGCATTGGTATAACCTCTAGGTTTAGTTGAATGAAGTGGTGTTACTGGGGATATTCCTTTAAAGTTTTTAGGGAAACCTCAAGCTTTCCTCACGCTCTCTGCCTCTCGGCTTCCATGAGGTGAACAGACTTTTCCAGCACACTGAGAACCTGGGCATGGTGCCACTCACCTTGCATCACATGGCCTCCTCCATGTTGTTCTGCCTTGCCACAGACCTAAAAGAACATGGACTGAAATCTCTGAAGTCATGAGCCAAAATAAATCTTTCCTTCATTAAGTTGATTTCTCTCAGATATTTTGCCTCAGTGACAGAAATGCTGCCATATGCAACATGCTCATAAACTACATAGGATATATATTTGCACATATATCATATATATGTATGTATTCCTATGGCTGTATTTCTTTGGAGATCTTGGGTTATAAATCCCAAGACATGTATAAATAACAGCTTTTTGGGCATAAGACAGTGCCAATGCCTATGTGTGGAAAGGAGCTTGACAGGTTCAAAGAAAAAAAAGACCAGGATAGAACCTTTCAAGGTATAACCTTGAAAGGTTCAGAATACCAAAGACCCTATATTACTCACCTGGAACCAGACCAACCAAAGCTCCCCCCCAACCTAGAGCTCAGGGAACCTTGTAAAAGAGGGAGCAGCAAGATTGTAAGAGCCTAAAGATGGGGAAGACCAATGATATGCAAGATACTCCACACAAGTCAGGGCTGCAGCAGCCAGGATTGGACTTTGCCTGACCTGCACAAAGATTGATATGTCAATGACCCCCCCAAAGTCTAGCATGGATCACAGGGGAGAAGGCATCAGGCAGTGGGATCCTTGGAGGCAAGGGGTTAAACATTCATAATAGGACTCTGGGCTATGCTACTGAGTCCTGAACCCTCACTAGAATGGAGGATTCAGAGGAAGGTGTGGTGCCCATGTAAATGGATGCTTCAGGGGATAGGAGGGAGGATGGGGGAAGCACTGGGAGAGAGGGTGAGAAGGGGAAGCGGGGAGAGTGCAATGGGGGACCATGGGGAAGGGAGAGGACAGGGTTGCTTATTGAGCTTGTATGATTAGGAGAAAAACAAAATGTGGGAGAAGAAAAAAATCTTTCAAGGAAGGAGAGAATGGGGGCGACCACAGAGCAAAGCAAGAGCAGATCTCCAAGACCTTGGCAAACCTGGTATACAGGCCTTGAAAACATGAATTGGGAGTCTAACCGGATTTCACTTCTGGTTTGCTTAAAATTCTCCCGCTGTTGTAATTGGTAAGTGAAAGCAGACAGAATTGACTACCAAATTCTTACACAGAATAAAGATCTGTCTCTTGCACAGAAAGCCTGCTTCAGCATCTCTATGTCTCTGTGACTTCTGCAACAAATTCCAAGGTGGAACACGTTGTTAAGCATGTCATTAGTATTTATGTAATAGTCTGGGAATCATTTCTGAAATAAATTATGTCACTCGTGCTAAATGCTTTCTTCCTAGGGAGAATCCCTGGGGTCTTTCAAAGCACAGCTTTGATGAAGATTCAGAACAAAAGGGATAAAACACCTGACCTTTGGTGCTGGATGAGTGGCAATGAGCTCAGCGTTCTCTATTCAATCCCCCACTGACAATTCCCACAGATTGCAAGATAATTGAAGACAAACTGTCTTAAACAGATGAGGCACACCTATCAATATATTAGTGCTTCTTAATTCAGCTGCTAAGAGGCTGTAACTCTTCACTAGCTTGTCCCATGTGGCTTCCCTTCCCTCAGCTGTAGGCCTGGAACAGAGACTGCTCTGATAGGGGCAATCTGAATCAGTTACTGTTCTAAACTATTGTTCCAAGACAAAGCCCAAAGATGCTGCTCTCCATACACACTATAGGGAGTCACTGGACTGATTTTCCTAGGTTCAGAGACATGACTAAGTACCTTTCCTCAGTTTTACGGTTGTCACTTTGTGTCTTCTCTAGAAAGGTAAACGCATTACATTAAAATACTAGGAACAAGCATGATAGATAGATATGCTGGCTGTGCATTAGGTAGAGAACAAACTTATTGAAGCATCCTTTATGCCAGAGGTGGAAAAACTAATTGAATTTTCAGATGTATCAAGTGATATTGATTTTACATCAAAATGTTATTCATTTTAATTGAAATTTGTGGCATGATACCAGTTATAACAATAAACTTAGAGATTAAATACCTAAGTCTAGCCCAATAAAACACTAAAATTGAAAGCTACTGGATCTTCAGAAGTAATGTTTTGCATTTTTTCTCATGTGTTGGCTGAAGTTCTGTTTAGCTCATTACCCCAATCTGACATAATGTAAATCTCACTACAGGGATGTTTCTCCTAAATTCTCTTATTTTCACAAGGGTAAAATATACAGCTCATCTCAATAGTTAAAAGTATTGCTGACAAGAATTTCTTTTCAGGATATTATCATTGCCACTGGCAGTTTTCCACAGTCACATCCCTGACAGCTGTCATTTAAATGGTCTCCAGGACTCTTTTAATACTGTCAAAAACATTTCTGACTCATTCAGCCCACCATAGGGTATCACGCCTCCTTCGTCAACACCACCTGTACAGCCCTCCACTAACAGTAGCTGCACTTCCTGTATTCCTTTTTCAGACATGGAGGAAAACCTAAGTAAACCACGTTCCAAATACATCCTAAAAATATCAAACATAGCAGAAGTTCATATCTAGTACCAGATCAATCAAAATGCCTATTTGAGTAACACTAGCTTTTTTTCAATTATGATGTGATATGCTTAGGGTCATCTTAATATCCATGGTTAGGATTCACAGTTCTATTCTTTGGCCACATTCTCAAAGAAATCTGGAGAAACCTATATTTTTTCCTATGCAAAGTCAGACCAATGTCGTGAGAACACTGTGTCCTTTTATGATTATTTTCACATTGCAAGAAAGTCTGCCTTGAACTCCTAGAGGTAGAAGAGCTATTCCCTACCTTCACTAAAAAATTTAGTGCTCTGAAAACAGGGCTTCTGCTTCTGACCTTTCCCTAGCCTCCACTCCCAAGAAAGTACACTGGAGGAATATCTATTGAATGAACCCCATGAATGTTGGGGATCAGTTTGTTGAAAGTGGGATGATGGCATTAGGGACACTAGATAAGGATTGCAAGCCTGTATGAAGCTTGCCTGTGTGGTAATACTTGGAGGTTTGCTGTGGTTTCAGGAACCTCCATCATGAGAGATGAACATGAGCTGTGCATCTCATTCTGTCAAGCTGTGTATTGTTAATGTGTTGTTGATGTCATTGATGGACTTAAAGGTCACAAGAACCCCTACAATTCAGCTACCAGCTGGCTGTTTACTACATATGAAACAAATGGTAGAATATCTATTCAGTGCGAACTGTGAATTTTGCTGCTGAATGCTACCTCAAGGGCTTATGCTTGGAATGGAGCAAATTTTGCAAATGTTAGGCTCACTACTCAAAAACGTTGATATTTCCTCTTAGCTGAAAATGCAGTTCACTCAAATATCACTGCTGAGGATGATGAATCAAAACAATGACCTCCTTCCCTCATCAGAGGCAGAGGTTCTCTGGGTCAGGGAGGGGCAAAGTTCCTGTATCCACCTGAGGTTTTACAGTCTTTGTTGTTCTGTTAAAGTCTAAAATATTAACTCCTCAAGCATTCTTATGGAAACTTCTTATAGAAGTTCAAATTTGTACTAATTTTTATCTATTTGACTCCTCAGGCTAAGATCTCTACTACTAATGAAATAGTTTCTTGATTAGCCTGTGGAAACTTTCAACATTCTTTTGTATCTAGGGGTAGGAAAACTCTCTGGAAACTAGCAATATTCGAGAAATCCAGGCAAACTAAACTGCTAAGATTTCCTCAAAGACTCACTTCTTCAAATTTTAGTCTATCAGCCCATCAGACTCCTAAGTGGGTTTTGGAGAGTACTTGGTCATGAGTAAAATACAATATGGGGAAAAAAAGGATGAAAGGTGCTTGACAATACAAGCCTATTTTGGTAAGCCTAGAATTACAAGTAACAAGCTACTGTTATATCTTTCCACTGAATATTTTCTCATACCTGAAGTAGGTGATCATACACAATGCTGGCATTTTAGAGTTCAAAAGTGTTATGTGATTCTGAGTGGCACACATATGTCCCTCACAAAACTTGAAGCACTGGCAAAACTGAATTCCAACAGACTTGGAGGAAATGGGTAGCAAAGGCTGCTTTCAGGTCTGATATTATTATGAGGATAGAATTAATGCCTCTCTTCCTCTGTCACTGAGTGTCTGTGGTGAGATGCCAGGGTTCATTCCAGATGCATTGGAAGGCTGACCTCTTCACATCTGTGGTGACATGCCGTGGTTTATGCCATATTATTGAAAGACTGACCTCTTGACACCAAGCCATTACCTCTCCAGATCACCATGGTTAGAAAGAAATCTGCAGCCACCCTGATGTGAGTCCTTACTACAGCTGTCAATCTGTTCAGGGACAGAAGACGCTATTTGGTTGGTAAGACTACTATTCAGAAGTGCTGATAATGTAAGTCTAAATTATTTAAAAATAATCTTGAGAACATGAAAGTTTCATTCTGTAAGTAAAATGGACCATTTTAACTGCCCTTGAGTGATAGATGTTCCGTTTTTGGTTTCTGCTGATCCAGCCTTACTACTGTTTTGTCCAAACTCCCATGTGCCAGACTCTTCCCAGGGCTTTGTATGTGTAAAGTTCATGTGCATCCCATATGTGTGCTATTATTCTAATGACTTTTTAGCTTAGGATGTTTTCATGACAACTTCCTGCAAAGCTAAATATGTCTACTCTTTACATACCAACTCTCAATCTTCTCTCTTACCAATCTAATCTACAGTCCCTCCCTCCTTTCCCCAAGTGGTCATGATATTTCTCTTAACACTCATTTTAGTACTTTGCTGATTCTAATCAGAAACACGAAGGAAAGTTTTTCAAGCAAGTGATTGGTCCTAAGTTGTGGGGTGTTGTTTATATGTTTTTCTTTTTGTTTTAGTAGGCTAAACCTTTTTGTGTGTATGTATTAATTGTTCTACTCATCGAACTAAGAAGCATTTTAAGATCCCATGCCATGCAAAAGCAAATTCCACCCAAATTTGTGATACATTATCAATAATTTTAAAATCATAACATATGATACATCCCCAAATGAAAACATATATTTCAATAGAATCTTGTTTATTAATATTCTAGCAAAATAGGATATGTTGGCCTGGGCCACACAATTTTGTAAAGCCTCCTCCACCCTGGCTGGAACACCAGGGATTTCCCACTTATCTCCCTAGACCCCCTAATCTCTCTATAATCTATAACCCTCCTGGCAGGTTATCTTTTTTTAAATAAGACCTACTCTGTCAGAAAGTTATCTTGACTCCTTTTATTCCTGCTGACTTAACAAGACAAAGTTCTTGTATTTTCTCCAGTGTTTTCAAGTTGCATTTAGAAGAAAAAGAATCAAGAAAGGGACAGAATACTCCTTTCCTAACAAGTGCAAGGCCCTGAGTTCAGTCCCTAGGACAATATAATCAATCAATCAGCCAATCAAAGAAATGGTAGATATATTTCAGTTTAAGCAGGAGCTCAAAAAATTTAAGACCATCATTTAAAAACTAATTAAAACATTTGAAAATATTATCATGATGTATTTTACTTTAAATTTACTTTCCATTCTTTAAAGATTTCATACATGTGCATAATGAATTTTAGTCACTCACTATTACCCTCAAATCTCTCCTTCTGCTGAAAATCTTCTCCAAAACGTCCCCCTCCTACTTCCATGTCCTTTTGTTGAGTATGTGAGCGATCCACTGAGTTTAATTAGAGTTGATATAGGAGAATGCACAGGAGGATGTTGATAGGAGCAATGGCAACTCAAAAAAGTGAAGTGCCCTGGCCCAGCCAGCATTAACTGCCCATAGTGCTAGAGGAAGACAAATTCTAAAGGGAGGCTTGAAGTAAGACAGGAAATTGGATTCCTCAGTCACTCTCTTACATGTAGGAATAGATGGTGAAAAAGCCACATCTTCAGAAGGGAGAAGGTGAAAACAGAAATGACCAAAGTGTGATTGATTTGGGATCCTAATAAAACCAGTAGGAAAACAGTGACTTTCATCTCTGGATTCAAGCCACCATGGTGTCCGGGCAAGAGGAAGTACAGAAAAGGTCACTGCCTTTTGGCATGTGGCTTTTGTTTTTCTTCCATTCACTTTCTCTCTTCTCTGAAGGACTTTTGTAAGGTGATTCACTTTGCAGCTGGAAGTCCACCCTCTGGATCATTCTTCCTTGGCTGAGGAGAACAATGAGGGCGTGGAGGAAGAACACAGGGCAGGGCGGGAGTCCAAACATAACACACAGGCTGCATTGGCTAGAACTCCAGTACTCTCTGGCCCCAGGACCCACTTAGCAATCCATGGACCACCACACCTGACTGTGATATGCAAGGTGCATAAATGCTCCTGACCCCGGTTTCCCCACATTCTCACAATTCTTTTGCCCTAAAGATGAGATAAGAGAAGTACTTGTAGGTTACAAAGTAAAATCATCATACATGGGAAGTTTTGAATGGGAGCTTCTAAATCTCCAGTAAAAAGATTTTTGGGGGGGCTTTGGTAAATGATTCACTCCCTCTCTCATCCTTTTGGAGTTCGTGGAAGTTTTCAGTCTAGTGGTCTGAATTAGGGCAGGGGTTTGGAAGGGGGGCATCCAGGTTATGTATCAAATTTAGGAACAAGAGAAGATGAAAGGAGAATGGCTCAGATCCTGAGGTCCAGGACTTAACGTGCTGATTTCAGATTTGTATTATAGTGGAATTCATCATATTGCTAGGTTGTTCAGGTTTGTCCAAGAGAGTAGCATTGATGGAAGGGTGACTTGGAGCAAAAGCAGATTACAATTGTATACATGAATAGAACGTCATAATAAAACCCACTACTTTGTATGATAACTAAAATTGTTATTTAAAAGAAGAGTGTCAAGTTTATTGCCCCATTCTACAGTAGAAGAAAACCTTATTTTGTCATAGACCCTGTGCCATCCATGCCACCTTGAGCATAATGGATGGAAGGCTCTGGAAAGACACAGCCAGAACCCAAATAATCTCCTAAAGTGAATGAATGATGTTCACCAACGTGGAGGAAAGTTGAAAGCAGAACAGTCTGTACATTAAGATCGGTGGAAGGCCATCTTGACCTAAAGAGTAAAAGCTAATTTCTGCTATTCTTTATATATGAGAAGAAGTTGTCTTCTGAGACAACAAAAGCAAAGGGAAGTTTATGTGAGAATTTAGAACATGTCTTCTGCTGGGAGTCTGAGGACCACTCTACCCCACCTGTGGCTTGGAGCCCAGCTCTATATGGTGAAGAATTACAAATTGACTTATTGCCTCCTATGAGAAAGCTAATGGACTCTGTGTCTCCCTATCAGGAGGACATGCTTATTAAAAGTGGCTCTTGGGTGGAGGATGATGTCTCTTTCATCAAATTATCCTATGTCCACCAGGTTAGCTAACAACATTAAAGAACATTGTCCCTGTGGGGGGGGGGGAAGCTAATTGATGTGGGGAATGAACCTTGTGTGTCAACACCAGGCTGTAGCTGAGAAACAGCAGAGATGTTAAGAGGGTGACCAGAGAGAACTTCAGGGCCATGAATATTGAGTGAAGGGTCTATTCAGCCTCCGTCTATGTGCATTTCAGATATGCATCTTCTCCTGTTTGAGTCTATTATCAATTTTAGGTGAACCGACCAGAAAGACATGACGGTCCTCCTTCAGTCTTAACATTGCATGAGTCATGTAAGTGCATGCTACATTCAGGGAGTCTATTTTCTTCAGCCTACTAAATGCCTCACTAATAAAATAAGAAGTAAAGATAGCAGATCACTTCATAAATAAAATTAGAAAGGCCCAGTTTCCCCGACAAAAGCAGAACCACTTGAAATATCTGTTTTCAACACCTAGTGTATCTTCAACTCCTTATAAACTGTCATTGTTCCAAAGGTCATCTGTGGTGCATAAGAGAATGTCAATCTTGCTGCTCCCTCTACACGACTGGTGAGTGAGGCATAAGAGGCAGCAGTCTTGGCAAGAGACGAGCTTCATGGTATGAAAAATTCCCCCCCAACCAAAGGTTGGGGAGATGGTTTCATGGTTAAAGTACTTTTTACCTCGACTAGACCTCTACAATAGCTGGCCAAACAACATGGAACAAAGAATATTCCATCAGATATGACACTATCTGAGGGACTGCATGGGACTGGTGCTAGACAAAAGAGAGGGGGAGTCTCTCTGTTCTATCCACTGACTGTTCATTAGTGCCTTTCTGGTGCCCAAGCACTAATTAGTGCAGGACTCTCAGAGGTATTCTGATGGCTTGCACACATAGGGATATACAGGAGAGGGGGAAAATGGGTTGCAGTGAAAAATGGGAAAGGTGGGAAGGGATTTAAGGTATGGATAGGTGGTGAGCAATGACAATACATAATTTCATCGCTATTATAAGTTAAAAATAAATATATATTAAAAGTGGATCACAGGGGCTGGAGAGGTGGCTCAGGGGTTAAGCCTCTGCCTTGCAGGTGGAAGGTCCTGAGTTCGGATCCTAGACCCCACGTATAGACACCAGATGGAAGTGAGGGCGGCCTGCGTTTCTGGTCCTGGTAGGGCGAAGCCTGTGAATCCTGGGATAGAGTAAACAAGGAGGAGGTGGAGGCGGTCATGATGGTTACCGAATTCATCAGTGGTTCTACACACACACACACACACACACACACACACACACACACACACGCACACATGTACAAGTGAATAAGTAAAAAAATTATTATAAAAGTGGATCACAAAAAAGTGCTTGTTGCTCAAGCAAAATGGCCAGAGTTCAGATTCCCAAATGTGCTTGAAGATGTTAGTCCTGTAATATTAGTCCTGGAAGACAGAGTCTAGGAATCCCCAGAGCAAACTAGCTAGCCACTTTAGCTCTATCTGGGAACTCTGGGTTTAATTAGATACCACGATTCAAATGATGATTCCAATCTTTGCATCTCTATAAGCATACACACACTTAACACTCATGTCAGCACACACACACACATGTACACACATCCATCCACACAGACACACATACAGAGAGAGAGAGAGAGAGAGAGAGAGAGAGAGAGAGAATCATCTGTTTTCATACATTTTCTTTCTCACTTAAGAGGAATTTCAATTCCTAATACTTTAATCAGAAAGCAGTGTGACTTTTTTTCTGGAAAGATCTAAAGTCACAAATAGATTTTTGATAAATATTTATTTTGTGCATACTCCAAAGATATACCAGGGGCAATGGTGAAAAGGGTGAGATGATTTGGGAAAAGAAGGGTGAGGGGATCAGGAAGGTACTTCAGAAAAAAAACCCAGACGCTCTCTAGGAGTTATAGTCTAGCAGGGTATGATAAATGTTACAACACGAGTCTTCACCATTTGACTGCCAGTTAGTCAGGCATCTAGGGGAGGGAAAGAACATGGCTGAGTGCAGTGGGGGAGTGTGAAGGGAGGTGGCTTGGTGCATGCAGGTCTCCTGCTCTGTGAAAGAAGCATCCTTCCAGCTGTGGTCAGAGGAAGAATAGGGATTAGAGAGCTTAAGGAAATAAAAGAAAAGTACGTAGGAATGTTTCTTCAAACTACCCTTATGATCCCACAACTAAAAAAAAAGGTTATACTCATGGGAAGGACCAGTATGTGGTATAGAAATACTTGGGACTACCTGCCAATCTGAGTAAAGTTGTTACTTTTTGACTGCCTTGACCAGAGATGAATTTGAAAGCAACTAACATCCTGGCCAGGAATCTGGGATACTCCTCTGTGTCCAAACTAAATGTTTAGGAAGTAATCTTGTTAAATATATATTTATACTTAAAAGCAGAATTCTAGGCTTCCTGGTCTGGTTTCCTGGCCTTAACACAAAGACACTGTTATTTTCTTGTGAAGGAAATTATTGCACTATCGCTGCCTGTGTTCTGACGATTCCTGTTTGCCCCTGTCTTCCTCCTCTCTGGAAAGGACGTCCAGAGTCACAAACTGCATTGGTGTGGACAGCACGTGGGTTTGATGAAGAAGCCGCTGCTCTGGCTTCAGCTGAAGCTGAGGGCAGGATGGATGTTTGTGAGCGAGAGCATTTAGTTTCGTGTCCCTGGAGGGCTGCTATCCATTCACAAGTGAGCTGAGAGCTAGGTTCATTTCATTTTAAAATGTGAGTCGAGAGTCTAAAATTGGTAATTGGGCATTTAATTGAGTATGCAGAGACATTTACTGGATATAACAAGTTCAACAGGTAATGTTTAAGAACGTTAAAAATTACAGCAGTGGATGAGGAATCAAATGCAAATGGAAAAGGAATAGCTTTGGCATGATCATTTGACACAGCAAACTTGTAGCCAGAGATGCTGAGCTTTCTGAAATTTCCTTGTTTATCAGAGATCATCATATTTTATTCTTTTAAGTTTAGCGTGTCTTTTTTCTATTTTTACAAAAAAATACCTCTTAAAAGCATTCAGTTCTTGGTAGCAGGCAACAGTACACATTTTTCTACCAGGAGTACCACAAAGCATGAGCTTTGTTCACGCAGAATGATGAGGACGAGGAGGCAGTAAACGTCTGTGAGTAGGGACAGTCTGACTCTCATAGTGGCATCCAGGAGGCAGTCCACAGGGAGTTTTCATTGAAAAGGATGGTCAGAGTCCAAAGACCTCAAAGTCATTTACAAACACTGTCAATGCCTGCTCATTATTTCTTCCTTTGCAAGATTTAAAGATAATATTCAGGGGCATCTTACACCCACATCTGTGTCCATCTACTTGGTTCCTGTCCTCCCCTGCTCTTTTGTGTAACATGGGATTTCCTGGGAACAACACATTGAATGGATGGTCTCATTTTCCCCATTATGCAAAAGGGAAAAGGTTTATTTCTTTTTCCTAAAACAACATTGTATCTTGAAACTCTTTTGAGATTCACAGAGATCAGAATTCATAACTTCTTTTAGTAGTAGCATATATACTTATACAAAATTACAAATTCATCATAACATTTTCATACCCACATTAAAATGCTTTGGTCATATTCATTCCTCAGTTACTCTCACTTATCTCTCCTCTCACTTCTCTTGATAGTCTCTTTTCCCTGTACACTTTTATTAACATTTCATCATTTTTTTCTGCTTTAGACTCCACATATGAGAGAGAAATTTCTAAGTCTGATTTAGTTTACACTATCCTTGCCACTCATCCTAGGTGCCCAGCGGTGGACAAATAGATGAAGAAATGACATGATGTCATTTGCAGGCAAATGGAACCAGAGATAATCCTTTTAAGTGAAAAAATGCCAGACTCAGAAAGACAGGCCTTTTCTCATATACACAATGCAGGGGAAAATATGGAAGAAGGGAATAATTATAACGAAGAAACTGATAGGGAGGGTGACTGCAAAGTAGATTACAGACATACATGAATATATCACAAGGAAGCTCGTTAGTAAGTATAATCACACTAACAAAATACATTTTTATAAGTCCAATGCAAAATTTCAGCCACTTAAGTGAAGCAGGGGAAAAGCTTCATTTTAAAAAAAAGAAGAATTCTTACCATTCACTTCATCACGTTCATTAAGTAATTAATAATAAGTAAGCAATCAATATTTCCTAAATAACTAGGCCGACATTTATGATCACATGTATCTTTCCTACAGCCTTACATAGAATGCACTTGCTTGATTCAGAAGGAAACCGTCTCTGGAATTGCCTTTAAAAAAAAAGAATGGAGAAAGGAAAAAGTGAAAGTATGGACTGTGCCCCAGTGCTTCTCTTCTAATCCATTTGATACTGGAATAAATACTTAGTATCAAGATGTTATTGATCTACACACAGACGGACACACACACACACACACACACACACACACATACACACACAAAGACTTTTGTCCTCTGCTGCCCTAGGCTGGCTCTCTGGGGTGAATCAATCAATGATTCTTTTTATTTGGCCTCCATGATCTCATTTGGTACACTTTTACTTTCTTTCTTGCATCTGAGATAACTGACTCAGGGTTTGTTTGATGGAAATTCTATTACAGACCTAAGCCAATTATTTTAAGAAGAGACAGGACAGAAAGGAAAGGCACTGTACAAGCAATTTGACAGAAACCATTTTCCATTCTCCTTTCAGAGTTTCTTGTCTCTCCATGCAGCCTCCTCCTCCCCCCACAACTTCAGGGACTATTTAAGTAAACAGAAACAAGATCTTGGTTGGTAGCGACTACCCCTCCACCCTGCAGTTTTCTCCTCCTCAACCTCCTCCCTATGCCCCTAAGCAATAAATAGTCAGGCACAGACAGTAATTCCCAAACAACAGCAGTGTAGTTTCTGTGGCTGCTGTGAGCAGCAAGTCTGGAATTAGAGATGCCTGGTCATTTGCTCCAGGACTATGGGAAAAAACCCTGAATGGCTTGTTCCTCTTAGTGAACTGCTCCTCAAAGTGGACTTGCTGGTCATGTACTTCAAGAGTCTCCTTATATCTGCAAATAACAGGCCAAGATATTAAGGGACCAAGATATTAAGGGCTTTTTTCCCCCTCCATATTATGTTTTCACTTACTTTGTGCTAAAAAGTCCTGAGAAAACAAAAGAACAAACAGACTTATTTAATATATTGTTCACAGTTTTCCCTAGAGGAATTAGTGGAATGTTTCTTTAACTAGGTACTAGGAATTAAAAAAAAAAAAAAGCCAAGAATGGCATGCAAGGGTGGAAGGAAATACAAGGACTAGAAGACAGGTCCAAAGATTCTGAAATTTTCTCAAAGACTAAAAACCTACTACAAGCACCCACTAGCACTTAGCCCACATGCACACATTTCTGCCGTCATGGAAAACCACCGAGGCCCGACCAATCAAAAGTACCACATGCACAGACAGGAGGAACTTCTAAAGACAGGAAGGGTAGTCCTGGAAACAGACAGTCTAGTGCTGTGAGTCACTTGCTCCCTTCATCGAGAGCTAGGGATGCAAGTTATGAATGTCAAATGAGAAGTACAAGGTGACTGAGGAACAAACTTCTGGAAACAGCTCCGTTCTCATTTACAAAAGACATGCTTATTAAAAAGCACCAGATACCGAAAAGTAGGGCATGCATTGCTTGGTGATGCCAACATGTCTTGAAACAATGACTGATGGAACTAATTCTGTTCACCACAGTCTGAAGAAGAATGGAAGCAGAGCAAGGGCAGCTAGAGGGCAGGGACGTTGGCTTAGCCAAGGAGCATTGTGGGGCGGGGCGGGTCCAATTTCTAAAAGGTTAGGTGAGTTACACTTCAGTCTTTTCAACACGTGTCTCCTGAAAGGTGCTTTCCCACTGCCCTGAACATCCCCAATACCAGGGACCATCCAGACCCTACTGTTGTACTGTGAGACTGCTCTTGTACTTCCTTACACACTTTCCTTACCTACTATACTCTGTTGGTCATGTGATCACTAAAGAGTGGTCCAGAGATTGCATCTCTTGAGTTTTCTGTAACCATGAGCAGAGTACAATTATGAAAGCGATCAAGACCGGCTGTGCTGTGCTCAGTCTTCGTGGGCCACTGGTTCAAGGGTGGGGTTTAGAGGCAGCACTCTGGACACCTCTCTTGGAACTCTATGATTTTCTGAATGTCTTCATCTTCCCAAGGCCATGGTGGGTGGTCAGAACTCCTGCCAGAAGATGCCGTTTACATTGGAACACACTCCAGTTATAGCAGAAAAGCAAACCCTGTCTTCTAGGGAACAGATTTCAGTAAAGAACTTGTCAATGTTTGAGCCTCATTCAAAACATTTTGAAAGAGACACTTAAATTTTATAGCAGGAAACCACTTAAAACAACAAAAAATGTTAAGAATGACAAGTGTAAAGCAAAGAAGTAGCATTCACAAATTCAGTGTTGACGACAGACACCATTTATAACCACTATGCCAGCTGGGTATAATAAAGTTTACTTAAATTCCGTGAAGGCAGAGACAGATGAGGAAGTCACTTGATGACTTGTCCCAGCAACGACATGGAAGTATTTTGTTATTTTTTATTTTTTCAGAGAGCTTCTCACTGTGTCATCCAGGCTGGTGTTGAATTCAAATTTATGATCCTCCTGCCTTAGTCTCTTGAGTTCTGGGATTACAGGCATGCGCCACCATGCTCTGCCTAGGTGGATTTTTGAAAGTGATTAAATTTGGTTAGTTATTATGCTTGGACAGAGTAACTGCATTGATGAAAACAAATGCAGCTCCGGGCATAGCTGTGATGTGTGGCTTTGGAAAAGGTGGTAAAGAGAAAGGCGCTAACTAGCCAGTGAACTTGAGGGATCATATAGGAAAGAAGATATATGAGTATCTCCTGAGGAGGGCTTTTCTTCCAGGTCCTTACAAATCATGCTCAGCAGAACTTCAAATAAACAAGTAGGAACTTCTCATTGGACGTCCCTCAACTTCCTGATTGACTAGTTTTAGCCTGCCACTTCACTTTAAATTCATTTGTTCATGAAATTGGCGATGCCATTTCCAGAAACTATTCCTGAGGAAATGTTATTGAGCATGAACAGAAAAACTTTAATTACATGGCTAGCTCATGCCTTGTTTATAATGATGAAATATGAGAAATAGTTTCAGTTTCCAATAAGAAGAAATGGTTAAATACACTCTGCAATATTTTCATATAGTCCAATATTATGTAGCAATTATAATGTTATAAAATATTTAGTGAGATAGAAAGATGTGCATTTAGGAAAGGAACTTATGATGAAATATGTATTTCTCCCATATGTGTAAACTCACACATTCATAACCGTATGAATGTTCTCCAAAGTATCTTGTTCTTCTCAATATCAGATTCTCTCAAATTCCAAAGTTTCTTCTCTCAAATTCCAAAAAATGTTCATGAGTATGCATTCCTTGAAAAATAAACTCCATGAACTACTTCCTTTAGTGGTATCTACTGGTATATCATTAATGTTTGAGCAACTGTCTAGTTATATGACAATACAGACAACCCTGATGAAAAGTCAGGGGGCACATACACAAAGTGGGGGACAGGTTAAAAAGAAGGTTTTCAATGAGAGAAGGAGGAGAGTAGGATTAGGAACTATTGGGTAAAAATGACTTAAATTCATGGTATTCATAAGTGAAAATGTCAAAGAACAAAGTAAAAAAATACCTCTTATTTAGAGTAGGTTGCGATTTATGAAAACCTTAAGACTATAGAGTTCCTTTGTCCTTGTACCCAGTTTCCTCTATTGTTAATACCTTGCATTGTGTGGGAGCAGTTGACATAACACATTAATCCACAGTGAAATATTATTACGTGCATCCTGAATTTGGATTGTCTAAGTCTTTTTCTTTCTTTCCTATTCTAGGACTCCATCAAAGATACTACTACCTTGATAGCAAAAATTATACTGCTAAAATTGTGATATAGGAAATCATAAGATTTATAGCATACGTGGTGTCTATAGCATATATGATATCCATGAATGGCAAAATATTACATATTAAACCTGAAACTACTGAGGGGGTGTTCTTTAAGTGACTATCTGGAGAGAGGAGCCCCTACTCCCTAAGATTCTCACATTGAATATTTTTAAAGGCTGATAGTAGATGTGAAAGAATCTACTAATATTCGTAGGACCGTCTGCACTCGCTGGTCAGTAGAAACCCGTGTATTGCTTGGGTCTGAGAGCTGGCTTTCTGACCAGGGATTTGCTGTTCTTCTACACTGCATAACCCCGCAGGATTCTTCCTCAAAAGCCAACAGAAATGTCAGATGACCCTTCTCCAAAGAGAATACTGAATGGATAAAAATGATTTCAACTGGAACAAGCACAAGCTCTTAAATTGCTGGCAAACCAAAGAACAAATATTAAATTGTGCACAAGGGGAGAACTGAAGCAACCCTCAAAAAAACTTTTGATAGAGGCTGCTTTCTCATTCTGTTTTAATTTTATTTACCTTCTTTTAGAACCCTTGCATATGTATTTGAATCAATTTCACCCCTTATTACCCAATGCCAAACCTTTTTCCACTATAAACATTCTTCTTTCTCTGTCTACCTTCTGCTCCCATTTCCTTCTGTGTGTGTGTATGGCTCACTAAGTCCCATCTGGCTTACAGCTAATGACATGAGTCTCAGTACTTGAAGGAGTAAGGTCCTATTTTTTTAAAAGAAAACTCGTACTCATTTTTGAGCACGTAAGTCTAATTATTTTTGCACAAGGAGCACACCTTAGTGAGAAGAAAAAGAGAAAAAAGGCTTCAGTAAACCATTGTGATTCAATGTATTCGTCAATCAAGAACTGCTTCTTTCTATGCAGTGGATTATAGACCAAGTTAATCCTTTAAAGGCTTACTAAATTATAACAATGTCCCTATGTCTAAATATGCTTCTGTCTGCTAACATAATATCTAGGAATTGTGGGTAAAATAACCTGAAGACTAGCTGCACTTAACATCCAATTTCTACTTCCCATTCACAGGAGACATTCAGGAAGAGAAGGAACAAATATCTCAAAAACACATTCCTATTTTAAATTTCAGTGACACACTGAAGCGTTTCATTTTGTTTCCCAAAGGGCAATAATTCTAAACAAGCATATCCTTAGAGAGTAGTAAAACACAAGCGCTTTGCCCATCTGAGCCTAGAGTCTGTAGGAACTGAATAGTCCCCTGTGATGGGGCCTTTCAAAGTCAGCCCTGTGGCCTACCATAAATATCAATTACATGCCTTAGAATCAAGAAGACCCCTGACAACTCACCAAAAACCTACATGCAATTATAAAATCTGTAATATTTGCTATTAATATTGTTCATGAGCATCATGTTTTCCTCCTCTGCCTCACAGAGGTGTCTTCAAAATACTGAATACTGAAGGTCATAACTGTGCCTAGATTTAGCTTCTGCCTTTATCTGCAAGGTCTTTCTATTCGAACAGAGAAACTGACTTTCCTTGCCACATACCAACACATACAGAATGTATGAGTATGATTCTTGAGTTGCCTAAGATGCACATGGCTTGATTTCATTTAGGATCCTTGGATGTTTGGACTTAGTTTTCCTGAATTTGCTCTTTGCCAGGTAAATACACTTAGCTTTTCCCTCTGGGTGCACACATTTCCTGTCTCCTTAATTGCTCAGGCCCCAAACCTTTTAGCTAGGCTAGGAGCTCCTTCAGGAAAGAACTGTTTAGTCATCTTTTTTTTTTAACTCTCCCACGGCCTAAAGTTTACAGATGACAGAAAGGAAGGCAGCCATGCCATAGATTGTCTGTCAGTCTAAGGTTTGGAAGATTGAAAGAAGAAGAAAACCAAATCTAGGCTAACCTGAGCTACATATAGAGACTCTGTCTCAGGAGAGGAGCTAGGAGAAGAGAGCAAAAGATGGAGAAAAAGAGACAGAGAGCAAACAGAGAGAAACTGTTAATTGTTTTTAATACTTTATTTTTGACATAATACTCAACTGATACCAGTTTTAGATATGCTCCAGCACTGTGTTTAAAACATCTTGATTTGGAGTCATATGACTTGGCATTTATTTATGTGACTCCAGTTGAGATGCATTATGCGTTCTTATCTCTAACTAGAGTGATGAAAGTAGCTGCAAATCCAAATTGTTACAAAGTTCAGAATCCAATTCCATGATCTACAGTGGAGGTCTGTGGGGTATCAGGCACTCAATAGATACTGGTTATCTTAGTAACAACCCTTTCTGGGAAGTTTTTGATATCCACAACTCATTGGACACACACACACACACACACACACATACACACACACACACACACAACTAGTGAGTGAATAAATTTGGATTATATTAAACACTTCCCAACTGCTCAGTCAAGCACTCTAGGATCCTTGCTTTGTTTGTTTTTGCTTGTTGTTGACTCCAGCCCACATATACAGTAATCCCTCAGTACCTGAAGGGGACAGGTTCTAGGAACAACTTTTTTTTAAACTCCCTGCAGTGAGTTCCTGCATTGATGTCTTGTCTAATGATGGGCCTTCCCATCTTTAGATATTTACCATCTTACTGCCCTCTTTTCTGTGAGCTTCCCTGAGCCTTAGGATGGGGAGAGATTAGGTTGGCCTGATTTTGGGTGAACTTAGTAGGTTGACAGTACACTGTATTATGGCTGGTCATTGTTGTCCACTCCACTGGACCTAGGCTCCATTCTGCAGGATGTTGAAATTCCCTACCACTGTTGTAGAAGAAGGTTTCTAGGCTGAGTATTAAGTATATTTCAAATCTATAAGTATAATAGTACCATTTACAGAGTGGTTTGATGTACTGTCTTCCTACTATAGGTTCATTGGCTGCTTTTCCCTATTGATCTATTTCGTTCCCTTTTTCAAGTTCTTGATCTAGTTAATAGTTACAGGAATGTGTTTCATGCTGACAAGCAGGTCTTGAATCCTTCAGAAAGTTGATGGTTGTCTCCTTGATACTCATGCCACTCGGTGGTCACCTGTTGCCATGGTGATTTTTATTGCAACTTGCAGATCTCATGAGTTGATGAGGCCTGTGATTATTTCTCTCCCCCAGGAGGTTCTACACTATTCCTTGGTACTATATAAGCTATCCATCAAGGAAGAAGTTCTCAGGCCAGTTCCAGTTGACATATTTCCCTCATTTCTATGATCCATTTGTGTTGTATCTTCAGTATAAGGTCTTACTGATGGAGGAACACCTTTTAATATCAAAATCAACAAATGTCCATTCAAATTTCTTGCATGTAATGTCACAGTATTTTCTTATAATTTGACCGTGCCCTACCATAAACTTCAGATTCTTTCTAGATTGCTTATAATATCACATGCAGTATAAATGTTGTATAAATGATTGTTATATCTTCTTGTTTGGGAAAGTACATCTTTTAATAAAGGATTTCACAATATTTATTGTGTATATGTGTATGTGTGTTTGTCAGAGGGCACTCTCCAATCATCCTGGATTGCTTCTACCTCTTTTTTGTTTTGCTCTGAGATTTCTCAGGCTCCACCTACCAGGGCCAGATTTCCACTTAGTGTTTTTATGTGGGACCTGGAATCTGAACTCAGGATCTTCTGCTTGCAAGGCAGAGCTTAACTCCTGAAGCATCTCTTTACTCCATGTTAAACATATCTTTATTTGCCACTCAGCCAGCATAGGGAGTCACAGTGCGGCAGGACTGCTGCTCTGAGAGCTACACCATCTTTGGACTGTCTGGAAATGCATCTAAGTTGTTAGTGAGAATGTGAAACCTCTGAGGTTCTGTCTAAATAACTAACATAGAACTACAGGATTTCACCTTGTTTGAGCCCCAACTGAAGTGACATCAGAGCTCAAAGCCTGAAATGAGAATTTAGGCAGGAGAGGAATTTGATTTCCAGAATTTACAATCTCTCAGCAGTTAAGGTCTGGGTGAAAAACTTCTGACTGCTTGTGCTACATCTGCACCTTTTCTGCTCTTTGGTGTTTTATTTCTGCACAGCAATTCTTTTTAAAGTGAGTCTTTTATTAAAAGATTAGTCATGTATGCATACTGCCTGAATTTTTCCTTTGTACCCAGTAAAATCCTAAGCCTGATCATCTATAATTGCTAGAAATTAAAGAATTTCAAATAAAAACCAAGTGCTATATTTAGAATGCTCTGACACTATTGATGTTTTTCCACGTCCATCATCCAGTTTCAATCTCCTAATAGAAAAAAAAAAACAGTTTCTGCTTTAGAGAAAATCCACTTTCTTCATTTCTCCTTCCTAAAATCTATATTTGGGTTCAACTCTGAAATGCTAATGGGGTTTCCATTGAACCATTAACAGTTTTCTCTCTTTGTTTTGCAAACAGGGCTTGTTAAATCTTTGCTGTAGACACCAGGGAGGAAGAGCAGGAGGCTGTGCTGGTGTGAAAGGCTTCACTGAACCGAAGCCCATCATTTCTGATTTGCCCCAACTCTACAGCAGTTGCTGAAATGCATGCTGCTTGGGTGGCAAATATAGATTTGCTAACACTTCAGACGGAATTCAGGAAGCCAGAAGCCCACCCATTCCCTACACAGGCTCAGAGCAGAGATGCTGGCACATGTGCTTCCCATGAGTGTTTTCCATTCGGCACAGAAGCAAATCCATGGTGATGGTACAGCTTCTGCACTCCAGCTAGTCGTGTCAGAAGAAAACGGCCTGTATTCTGAGATACCCAGCGTTTTCTTTTAGCTATTCTGGTTTCTTTTTTAAGCACAGACATACATGCAACTAAATTAGTTTAGTAACTGATCAGTCTGATGAAGATGTAGAAAGCAAAACCAGTATTAGTAGCCTTCTATGCCTTATAATTCACACAAAGTTAAAAAAAATTCACGCAAAGTCACTTCTAGGTCAAGACTGTAGTCATCGCACAGACACACACACAAACATACACATGTGCATGCATACATGTATATATGCAGACACTTGCACACATCCTTGCGGTTGTTTGGTTAGGTATAAAATTTATGTGTGTGTGTGTGTGTGTGTGTGTGTGTGTGTGTGTGTGTGTATCCATGGGTATAAATGGCACATGCATGCTATAGAACACTAGTAGAATCAGAGAACAACCTTGGATGTAGATCCTTACTGTGCACCTTGTTTGAGACAGGGACTTACTTATTTCTCTACTGCATACACCAGAGTAGCTGTCATGTGAGCTTTCAGGGATTCTCCTGTCTGTCTCCCATCTCCTTGTGTGAGCACTGAGATTACAGATGCTAGTGCTAAAAGTCTGGCTCTTACATAGGTTCTGGTTCTCAGGTTCTCATGGTTGAATGGCAAATGCTTTTACCCACTGATCCATCTTCTCAGCCCTAAAACTATATTTTAAATAAAGTGTGTGTGGGGGGGAGAACATCAACAAAGCTTTACAAGCCAGACAGTACATAGATGGATGCATGATGAATGATCCAAGCAAGTCCTATAAAGTTGAGACCTATGCTGGCGACAGAGAAAAGCAACCTCTTCCAAATAAATAAATAAGTAAACAACCTAACAGCAGAGAATTCCCTACAGCAAAAGGTTGTCAGACCTCATGTGCCTGTGGAAGCTGGGATGTAGAGGGCGCTAAGATAGAGGCTTGACTAAAGTCTATTCAGGAAAGTTAGATGCTCCAGTTCTTTTCTTTTCTCTTATAGAAGGACACCTGCCCTCAACTCTGTACTAGACACGTTTTGGGGAGGGGCAACATGCCAAGGGTTACTGGTGCTGTTTTACTTTCTAAAGAGAACATTCACATACTTATTCTCAGATTCCCTTCTCTTCCTTCAGATCTCGGTTTCCAGGACTCTGGTATGTACATCTTTAATATGTTTTTGTCTGTTTTTGCAATTTTGTACATGTGTACAATGTATTTAGTCATATCCATCCCCACTCCTCCTAGACTTCCCCTAGCACTTTGCTTTCCTGCCATTACGTCCTTGATGAGGCATAAAGAGACACAGTGATGTTACTACAGGTTGCCTACAATTTGATACAGGTTAGAAAGGTAATGATAATCAGTTCTAGAGGAATACAATGAAACAGTCATCCTGCTCTATCACTGGGAGCAGCAAGTTTTCTAAGTCGTTTTAAAAATGCAGCTTTACCAAAGTATTTCTTGGTCTTCAGATTTTATCTTTAGGACGTAATCTTAAAGGAATAACAAATGCTGTAAACTTAAGTCAGAATATGGATATTTATTGACTCATTAGTCATAGCACTGAAAAACCATAAGTGACTACCTTGCTCAACAATCTGGTAAAGATAAATAAAACCAAAGGAATAAATTCAAAAATGACATGAACAGTAAGATGAAGTTATGATTACTCTAAGGAGACAATAACAAGCAAATGTTGTGATTGTTTAGTAAATGAACAGGTTGGTAATCAAAGCATGTTTTATACAGAGTGATTACAATTTAGTGAAGATGAAGTTAATCTATGAATAGAAAATAAATCAGAACCTTAGCTGATGTAAAAGAAAATGGCTGCATCTGGGTGACTCATATGGGTTGCCCATATTATTTTCTTCCTTTTGTTCATCTGGATTTCCCAAATTATCCTTAGAAATCAAAAATTAATTTAATTCGATAACATTTATTTTGGTGGAACAAAAAATCACATTAACTATAAAGTCAATCCTAATTTAGCTTCCTTCTCAAACTAGTAAGAATGTTGGAAGATTAGTTCCAAGGAAAAATAAAATACAATTACGATTATGGTCCTGTGTGCTGCCATATTTGGTAATAATGACCAGGCCATCTGAGAAGATACAAGCAATGTAACTTCCAGATGCTGTTAGTGTAGCGGAAATTTGAAGCTACCATCCAGCTTTTGGGTTGTATTCTAAGAAATCATGCTATGCAGCCTTTCATTGTCCTCTGAAGTGAGGGACTGTTGGGCATCATATTTGTCAATGATCATAAGGAAAGAGAAGTGTGGACAGGCCAAACAACTTAATAATGCTGCATGTCAAAGTGTACAATAGGTAAGCAGAGTAATAGCACGTGCAGCAGAATACAATTTATGAACACTAAAGATTAAAGCACATGCAAATAAATGTAACTTGTCCACTCAATTTTGCTCCTAATATTAATTTTTTTCAGTTTCTATCTTCTTAGAACCTGTATAAGAGAAAACCCTACTTCTGTATCTCACATGTGTGAAATTCAGGAGCTAACCAATCGTAAGCTCTTTCCTCTGGATATCATTAGGGAGCTCCAACTCAACTAAGCTAAAACGTCTTCGACAAAGCACCTGCCTAGTATGGCACTGTTCCCAGCTATGTGGAACATCAGATGAGCAGGGCTCGGAGTCAAAACAAAGCACAGACACTTGCCAACACCAAGAAGGAACTCAGTGGATGCTTATTTTCTAATCTATCATGAAGTCCAAAATAAACTCCAGGCTTCCTCATCGCATTTGATACAGACTCAGAGAGCCAGATCTCTGCTGGGAGTGAAATAGTGAGAGGGATCTATCTACATGAAATAACTGGGACAAATGATGAGAGAAAGTGCCATAAAGCTATTTCCCTAAGCTACTGTAATTTAGTCACGTCTAATTTTTTAGTGTACTGTTTAGAGGTTTTGTTGGATCTATCTTCCCGAGATTGAAAGACAGGAAAATGAGGTTCATATCAGGTTGAGAAAATGATAGGACCCCTAGGACTCTGTGAGGTTGCCATACATAACAATAATGAAGACAAATCATCTCTCCACTTGGCACCAAACCTGTCCTGGAAGGGCACTCTCTTCTTGCAGGGAGCCAGATTCCCAACAGCATAGTTCTAGCTGAGCATCAGTAATAAGTCACAACCACCAAAATCTAAAGCAGGGGTGAAGGCAATACAACATGGATTGCATGCATTATTGGGAAAAGGAAAAGGGATTCTCTTTGTAGATATGTAAACGGTGTTGTCCTAGACAACATAAAACAAGCAACTGATGAAAAAGTATAACCTCAGAACTGAGTCAAAATACTACTCTCATTTTAAATAAACAGAGAAAACATAAATGATCTATTTTAACAGTTCATACTGTTTTATTGCTGTTTTTAATCTATTAAAAAGCATTGGTACATGCTATATACATTCTTTTCATTATATAAAGTCAAAGTTATCAAATACAGGCTCATTTTAGACATCTATGCTTTCTTTATATTAGATAAAATGTGAATAACAAAGGACTTTCAGGGCTGGAGAGATGGCTCAAGGGCTCTGCCTCATAAGCAGAAGGTCTTGAGTTCAGATCCCAGATTCCAAGTGAAAATGCCAGGCAGAAATGATTGTGGCCTGTACTTCTGGCCCTGGAAGGCAGAGCCTGGGAAATCCCAGAGTAAAACAAAAAGGATTAGAGTAATTCAGGATGACTCCCAAAGTCACCCTTGGGCCTCCACAGGCACACACAATGCGCATGCGCGTACGCATACACACGCGCGCACACACACACACACACACACACACACAGAGGTCTCTGATGAGGACAGCAAATAACCAAAATCAAGCAAACAAAAACAAAAGCAACACTTGGCAATATTGAGCTAATGCTAGAATTTTGAACAATGGGGTTACTTATATATGTCAAGCGAAGTGTGAAATGTTATAACCATTTGGGAAATGGAAGTTTCTACTGGAAGTTTCTATTGGGAGTGAAATGGTGAGAGAGATCTATCTACATGAAATAACTAGGACAAATGATGAGAGAAAGTGCCGTAAAGCTATTCCTTTAAGCAAAGCAATCCTGTGGGCCAGCACTTTCACTCTGACCTGTGACCCAGTAGAAATGTACATATATGTCTAGAAAGACTGTGTCTGAAACTGGCAGTAATCCCAATACATATCAATGAGAGAATGGATCAACAAATTAGCAGATGTTCAAAGAACAGGATACTAGTCAGTAATTACAAAAAATATATATATATTAGCAAGCAAAGCATGGGTGAGTCTCAAAAACACAGGAGATGAAAGAGTCCAAGGTTTGAAAGGATTAATATATTATGTATTGTTCCTTATATGAAGCTTGATAAAAGTTATCATTATTATAAGAACCAAAAGGCTGCTTATTTCTAAGGATGGGTGCTGCTAACTGGAATGATGGAAATGTAAATCTTGAATTTCTGGTGTTCAAATACATATTCGCCCATGTACAATATTATCAAGCTGTGTGCTTAAGTCTTGTGGCTTTTCTGTATCCTTTATACCTTGATAAAATCAGCAGATTGAAATTAGTGATTTTTTATAACAAAGTCTAGAATAAATAATGTGATAACTCTGCATTTAAAAAGCAAGAAAATTTTTATGAGTAATTTAAGAAATATCAACTTTTTGTTAATGAAAGGATGAGTGAAATGATCACTGAAAAATCATTGCGAAGTTGTTTTTTAAGGCAAAAATTAGAAAAATATTTAAATATGGAATAATAAAGAATCGACTATGGGAATGCTTATGTTAAAACTGTACAATATAGCTGCTTCTCCAGTCTTCAGTCGGCAATCCCAACAATCTTTCTTTACCAATGGCTGTGACTCCCTATGCTGGCAAGCGATGCAACCGCCATTGCAGACTCCGCAGTTTAGTGTAAACTGCAGAATGGAGTGAAAGAACCTTTCCAGGAATTTTCAAAAGCAACAGCTAGTAGGGAATACATGAGAAGCTCCGTGTGGGCACTCAGACAGAGAACCCAGATAGAGGGGAACCAAGCACCAGTGCTGAACAGTGCAGTGGACACCACACAACTGCCTCCTACTAACTACTTTGGAGACCTCAGCAACTGTAGGGAAACAGATTTCTTTTACGCTTTCTCCAGCTTCCAGATCATTGCCAGCTAAACACATAGGGAAATGTCACACACACAGGCTTCAGGCAACAAAGAGCACCATCCAGAAACTGCCAAGGAAAATTTCCTCACACTCACTACATCTACAGGAACTGGAAAACCTAACACGGAGTGCAGAAATCACTGTGAACTACAAGAAAGGACTAAAACTTCCTGCTTTGGACAGAATTCCAAGAAACACTGGGCAGCAGAGACCAAGGGCGCCTCTCATCGTCTCCCACAGAGCCACCCGCTAGAGCCTGAGAGCACTGTGAAGATCAGCTCAAGTCTGCCCTACCAGCGACTCACATGATAAACTCTTTATTATATTTATTTACTTAATTTTCACTCTTGAATATCTTACCAAGGTTAGGCTTATGATTACATAGTGTCTGGCAAGGATTTAACATTTTTAATAACTGTAACTAATTCTTTACCATACACTTCACCCACACCTTTCATAACACTCCCTTTGAAACTACAATTTTTCCAGTGTCTCACACCCCCAGCTGAAAGTTTGTAATTATAATCTTTCATAGTTGAAACAAGCTCTAGAATCCATGCACCCCAAAACATGCTAATTCTCTAACTCTGCTTTTCTTTTTAAATACAAGTTAATAGTTTTTTTTTCCCAATCCTTCCTCAGCCTACTTTCCTGATCTTCTTACTTTTATTAACTGAAATCACCACCATATTAGCCCATTAAATTCATTAAAATGAATTTCAACAGGAAAATAATAAACTCTGGGGGGAAAAGCAAGAAAACACAATCAGAAAAATTAAATAAGGAAGATAATTGAGGATGTGAAAATAAATTACAATAAATCAATATATCCTACACACAGAGAAGGGAAGAAAACAGAGATTGTCCTGAGATGCTCCTACTAGAAGCTATGGGTGATAAAAGTTTTCCAGTACTAGGCATGTGATAACTCCTAAAGAGCTGCTGGTGAGAGGTCTCAAAGGTCCCCAAGACAAAACAGCATTTGCCTTTCCTCTTGATTGCTCTGTAGAACCTAATAGTAAGACCCTCTTGCTGAAGACATCACACAAGAATATGACATGGAAAAAACAAGCTGGAATGGATATGGAAGCTTTCTTCTTGCTGGCTAGCTCACAACTGGCAACTTGCAGCTATTTTCCCTTTACTTTTCCTTATTGGGTCCCGCCTGAGACCTTTCAGTAAAATTTCCTGATCCATTATAGTTGCCATTTTGAGTCCCTGAACTTGACTTTATTATTCTCCGCTTTGTTGTCTTACTGAAATAATGTTGAACATGGACAGGATGAATGATCTTTTCTGATGACTGAGGTAACAGGGGCACACTTAGGTATTTGAGAAACTGTCTTAAGCCACTTGTACTTTTAATTTAACTGCCAAAGTACCCAGTCATAGTCTCGAGGAAGGACTTTGTCATTAACACATTCCATCCCACATTTTTAAAAACCACTTTTAATCAGTTTATTTAAATCCAGGAACTTTTAAATTCTTTTTTATTACACAATTTTTTTGCCTAATCATACAAGCTCAATAGGTACCTCCTCCTTTCTGTCCTCTCTCCCCTCCTCCATTATCCCCCATTGCACTCTCTCCCCTTCCTCCTGCTTCTCTCCCTCCCCGTCATCCCCCAGAACATCTATTTATGTAGGCATCAATCCTCCCTCTGAGCCCAGGGCCCTTTCTTGAGCTGCATGCTAGCATGGGAACTCTATTATGACTGTTTAACCCTTGCCTCTAAGGATCCTACTACCTGAAACCTTCTCCCCTGTGATCTATGCTAGACTTTGGGGGTTGTTGACAGGTCAGCCATTATGTAGATCAGGCAAGGTCCAATTACATTGCGGCTATATCCTGGTTGTTGGAGCCCTGACTTTTGTGGAGTATCTTGCAAATCATTGGTTCTCTCCATCTTTAGGTTCTTACAATCTTGCTGCCTCCTCTTCTGCAAGGTTTCCTGAGCTTTAGGATGAGGAGAGATTTGGCTAGTCTGATTCCTGGTGAATATTGTAGTGTCTTTGGTGTTCTGAATTATGGTTTGTTGTTTTCAGTTTTGCTTTTCCTACACTGTCCTTAGCTGCATCCAGATTAGTTATTAAGGTCATCTCCTAACCAAAGATAAAAGACTGTTTAAATGAAGATCTTAGTATAAGAAGAGACTCAAAGGTAGATGGAAGAATAGGAGTAGGACACAGCAGTGAAAGGGGTCAGTCTCCCATTTGCTGATTGGTTACCATTTAACTGCCAGTCCCTATATTCTCCCTGATTGGTGAGATCAAACCTGTTTAGTACCAAGCGACCAGGAAGGGAGGTGAGAGCGAGCTGCATCAGATATCTTGCTACATGCATACAATACTTGACTGTGGCCTAATTTCTCTATTGAAGTGTGTTCCCTATCTCCTTTTTTTTGAGGTCCTTCTTCCCCTTCCCTCCTGCTTATAATCTTTTGTGATTACAGTGGGTATTAATGAGATTTACCTTTGAATATGTCATTAGGTCGGTTTGGTACTAGGATCCACCTATTAGGGGTCTAACTTTCTGTGTCTGGGATACTACACTTAATACAATTTTTTCTAATTTCATCCATTTCTCAGCAAATTTCATTAATTAATCTTTTTTGATGGCTGAGTAGTGTTCCATTGTATAAATGTACCAAATTTTCATTATCCATTCGTGAACTGCTGGGCATTTGGATTGATTCCATGACTTTGCTATAATAAATAGTGCTGCAATGAACATGGTTGTGCTCATGTCACTGTAGGGAATTGCTGCATCACGGGGGATTATTCCCAGCAGTGGTATAGCAGGGTCCATCCCATCCTTTAAATGATATTTTCCTATGCTGGAAGCTACTTAAAGACAGAGGACTCATCTTAATATTCTATATTGCCTGGTACAGCCTCTTAAAGAAGAACATTTTTTAAAAGTAATGTTTAGGGCTGGAGAGATGGCTTACAGATTAAGATTGTTACTCACAACCAGAAGGATCTGAGTTCACATCCTGAATCCCATGTAAAAATGCCTGCAGAAATGAGTTTTTGAATTTTGGGAGGCAGAGCCTGGGAAACTGAGTGAAGCAAAAAGGAGAAAGAAATAATCCAAGGTGATGCCCAGTCACCCTTGGTCCTTCACAGGGATACTCAGCATGCCCTCTCTCTTTCTTTCCCTCCTTTCCTCCCTCCCTCCTACCCTCCCTCCCTTCCTCCTTCCCTCTCCCTCTCTCTCACACACACACACACAGACACAGACACACACACACAATTTTTTTAAAAATATAAAAAATATTTGTAGAATGAGTTGTAAGACGTCTCAGAGTTCACAAAGAGGGTTGAGTGTAGGTCATTTGATAAAGTGATTGCACAGCATGCAGAGTCCTGTGTTCAACCCTAATACATGAACTGTGTGGAGTGTGCACAGCTACAATCCTAGCACTTGGGAAGTAGAGGCAGGAGACCCAGGATTTGTAGGTCATCCTCAGATTACACAGAAAGTTGGAGGTTAGTTTGGACACAAAAGACCTTGCCTTCCAAAAAATAAAATAAAAACACAAAGAGGGAACTACAACATGTAGTACAAGTTTTTTTTTAAATTGTCAAAATTCAGTTTATCAAATAGAAAACTCACTTTGATATTTGTATCTTATGGACTTACACATGGGTAAGAAAAACAGAATGTATCTTCTAATGTAAAAATCCCAAGTTTAAAGTCAAGTTTCACAATAAACTTCATAAACTATGTAAAACCACCGAGTTTGAACTTTTTCCTTTATGAAAATTACAATGTTAATCCACAGAAATACTTGCTGGATTAAATACTATTTATGAAAGGGTATATACATGTATATGTATATATTTGTATACATATGTATAGATTTTATATATATATATGAGGCCTTGTATATATTTGAATACATATATTTGAATAAATATACATGTTTGTATGCATGTATATCTTATATGTGTGTATTTATGTGTACATGCACATATAGTATAGTATATGTATAAATATGAATGCATATGTATGTGTGTTATATCCTTTTTGATTCTGTTCCTCTTCCAATCCTGACTAAATCTTTGTTCTGTTTGCTGAAATGGGATAGAATGGTTGAAAAAAATATACACAAGTTTTTCTACAGTCTCTTTGGAAAAGCAGCAGTGACACTCAGCCATATAACTCAAGGGCTAAGTTCAGGGTAGTGGCAAAAGGTAGTCAGAGGCTTGGCACTGGGAACATCATTCTTAGGGTTCGTTTGTCACTGGCTCATATTATTACAGGCCCAAGAACTTAGTATAGGAAATAAATATCTTCTACAGATCTCACATCTCTAATCTAAACAGACTCAAGTTATTTCACTATTTTGAGGTGAATAATCAGGTGATTTTATCTGGATGGAGCTTAATGTCTAAATGGTTGGGTCCAGCACATCTCAAAGCAGCTAGAGGCCCACTGCTATAATTTCTCTTTCCACACCTGAACTGTGTGCCTTCATTATTCAGACATTGGTGCCTATTGTAGTTCGCCTGCATGGTTGCTGATAGATGATCATCAAATGGCTTGAGGAAACAAGGGGTATATTTTCTTAGGATAGTCCAGTTACAGTTCTCAGTCCAGCTTGATGGGAGAGCATTCACCAACACCAGGGCCGAAGGAACTGGCCACACCATCACCACATTATGGCTGAGAGAAAGCTGATCCTTACTTGCCAGACCAGCATGTCTGGCCAAGTGTACACAAGGATGCCAACTTTCTCAACCAGCTCTCTGTATTTTATTCATTTGTTCAGGGCCTAGTCCCACCCACCATAGGTCCAGCCTAGACATCCCATCAGCTAGACAATCTCCTTCAGGTTTGCTTTGGGCTTAATTCAAACATTAAATCTCTACAAATGTGCCCAGAGAGCAAACCCTGAACTATCAAATCGACCTGTGCCTAACTATGACAGTGCCATAACTTCCAGTGGCACCATATGTGGAGTCAGGGTCTTTAAGGAAGTAATATTAGCTGAGGTCATAAGGATGGGGCCTTAATCCTTTATGACTGATGTCCTGAGAGAAGGAAGCTCCATGGTATAGAGGGATCAGAAGAAAAGCTGTGCAAAGACACATCAAGGTGACTTCTGTTAGGAAGAATCTACTAGATCTCTCTGCCACAAGTATCTTCAAGTTGGACTTCCAGCCTATAGAATCTCAAAAATATATATATTTCACATTGATCATATCAGGTTAATTAATATTTCCATCAGTCACAGATATCAGTGTCAACTTGGCAACTGAAGTATCAGAGTTCTGGGAATAGTTGTGAGAAATGAGTAGTGGAGTTAAGCCCCAACCAAGCCTGAAGGAGATTGTCTAAATGATGGAAAAAGCCCAGACCATGATGGGTGGAACTAGTCCCTGGAGAGGTGAATAAAATGAAGGGAACTGGGTTAGGAAATTGGTATATGTGGCTAGACAAGTAGGTTTTATCCTTCTCTCGGAAGTCCAGTGGATGTATGGATATGGCATGATCAGTTCCTTCCACCCTTGGTATTGATATGCACTCTCCTGCCAAGCTGGTACAAGAGCTGAGACTGAACAATCATAAGAGAGAATAAAACATCCCTGTTCCGATATAAGTCTTTTGGTTTTGAATTTATTGGCAATCATGCAGAGTAACTGTGATAACATCTCATTGCCTTTATTTTATGTTTGAAGTCTTCAAGTTCTTCTCTTCCAGTTATTAAAAAATTGACAGTTTTTTATGAACTAGCTGCCTTGCTAAGTTGTAGAATATACATTAGAATATTAGAACCTAAACCTGTGTTTGGGTATCCATTTTCTAACCTTCTGCTCTCTTTCTCTTTCTCTCTCTCTGTTTCTCTCTTTCTCCCTTTCTCTCTTCCTACTCTATAAGTTAATATTTATATATCTCAACTTTTTGAAATATATATATGAAAAGACTTGCAGAATTTGTCTTTCTGCATTTCATTTAACACAATGTCTTCCATTTTCATCAATTTATGGTGCAAATGACAGACTATAATTCTTTTAATGGTGGAATAGTATTCCATTGCATATACATAATGCATATCTTTTATCACTTTACCATTGATAGACATCTGGGTTGATTCATTCTGGTTAGAATGGCTACCCACAAAAGGACAAAAATAACAAATTCAGATTAAAAATGTGAAGAAAAGGAACTCTCATATATCATTCGTAGGAACATAATTTTCATACATGCTATTGAGAAGAATATAGAGATTGCTTAAGAAATTAGGCCATTTCCAGCCATCTGGCGATTCTTAAAGAAGTTAAAGATTGAAATGCCATATGACCCTGCTATACCACTTTTGGGAATAACCCCCCATACAGCAAAAATTCACCTCGATAACACAAGCATGATGACCATGTTCATAGCAGCACTGTTTACAATAGCAAAGTCATGGAATCAGCCCAAATTTCCAACAGTTGATGAGTGGATAAGGAAAATGTGGTATATTTATACAATGGAATACTACTTAGTCATTAAAAATGATGAATTAATGGAATTTGTCGGGAAATGGATGGAAATAGAAACAATTATATTGAGTGAAGTATCCCAGACACGGAAAATTAAGCACCCTATATATTCCCTAATAGGTGGATCCTAGTACCAAACCCACTTAAAGACACTCAAAGACAAATCTCTGTAATACCTACAGTAATTGTAAAGATTATAAACAGAAGGGATGGGGAAGGAGGGCTCCACCAGAAACAGAGGGGACCATGTTACAGCAGAGAAAATAGGCCACCATCAAAGACTGCAAGTAATGAGACATCTGATTAAGTTCACAGACTTTCCTTCCTGATCATTTCCAACTGATGGGGTATGATCTTACTAGAAGGGGAGGGCATATAGGCTGCCAGATAGAAGGTAACCATTTTGCAGATGGGTGATTGACTCCTCTCTCACTGTGGTCTGCTACTTCTATTCCATCTACCTTTGAATATACTCTTAAAACAAGACTCTAATTTAACAGGTTTTTAATCTCTTGCCAGGGGGTGACATCCAATACCCATCAGGATGGAGCCAAGGGCATTGCAGGAGCAGCAAAACTGAAAAAAAAATAATCAACAAACCATAATTCAGAACATCAGAGACTCTATATCAACCCACCTGGAATCAGGCCTGCCTAATCTCTCCCCATCCTGAAGCTCAGGAAAATTTGCGGGAGAGGGGGCGGTAAGATTGTAAGACCACAAGGATGGGAGGAGTTATGATATGCAAGATACTCCACACAAGTTAGGGCCAAAGCAATTGTAACAGGACTCTGCATGATCTGTGCAATGACCAACATATCATTGACTCCTCAAATTCTAGCATGGACTAAAGGCACTAGGATCCTTAGAAGCAAGGGATTAACAGTCACAATAGTGTTCCTATACTTAAGGGGAACACAAGAAAGAGTTCTAGGAATTGCCACTGAGTCCTTATACCTCATCAGAGAGGAGGACCCAGAGGAAAGTTTGATATACTCATTAAAGGATGCTTTAGAGATGGGGGAGGAGGCACTGGGGAAAGGGAAGGAGGGGAGAAAGGAAGGGACAAAGCGGGGAGGGAACAGGGAGGTCCAGGGAGGGGTGGAGGGAGGGTGGGGACAGGGGTTCCTATTATATTTGTATGAGCAGAAAAAAAAAAGAAATTAGGCCATTTGATGGGGGGAGAGGCACTTGGGGATGGAAAGGGAGGGAAGAGGGGAGGGGGGAGCAGGAGGATGGGGGGAGGTGGAGGGAGGGAGGGGACAGATATACCTGTTAAGTTTGTATGAGTGGAAATAATAATAAAAATAAATAAATAAATAAATAAGAAATTAGGCCATTTGATCCAGTGATTCCACTTCTGAGTATATATCTAAAAGAAAAAAGTCAGCGAATCACCTGACTATCCATATTTGTACTTCACTATTTGTAACTGTTTAATGTAAGAGTATGTTGAACGATCCCAGCCTAAGACTCAATTTTTCAATTACTAGAGTTATACACTCACGGGTAAGTCATTTAGCTTTTGAGTATCTCTATTCCCTCATGTTTCTTTTCCAAATAGTACATTGTGATCTATTTGAATTGCATAAACATTTTTACTGGAGGCCAGAAAAGGGAAAGGCTGTTGCCATCTCAAATGGGGCAGATTCTGCTTTAGCATCTACTGTTTTGAACTTACTCCAATATCTCTTTTGTTCATTGCTCAAAGTCCCAGGGGTACTGAGTACAAAGTTCAGTTCTCTTTACATAAGCCAGTCAGGTTATGCACATTTTTTAAGCTTTCACTTGTCTAATCATAGCTGTTTATAGAAATCAGCTATGGGAGCCTGAAATGGTGCCTGCAAAATGTGTACAGCACATATCCGATGTATGTCTGGGTCTCACATTCCTGATGATTCCAGTCCTTTGCTCTTCCCTCCCACCAGTCTACTCTCAGAGGCTTTGAGACTCCAAAGAAAGCTTGCTGTTCCAATTTGCAAATAGTTGGGAACCTGTGGTTCTATGACTTGGGAAATGAAACTGCCAAAAGGGAAAGTAGACCAGGGGTAGTTGTCTCAATCCAATTTCATATCCTAAGCTCTGTAAGCAGCAACTATCTATGACACTGTTTTTCTTTAACTACGATAAATGAACATGTAAAATTTTTAATGTGTTAGACTCCCCAAAAATATCTTACAGCAATATACATTGTCAGATAAACAATGAGTCTACTTTTAACTGAAGTTAAATGAAGATTTTGCTTCTAGACCTTCTGTATAAAATGATGCTAAGATATAATCAGAGATCAACTGATTGGATCAGGGGAACAATCTTATTCAGTGTAATAAGAAATTGTCACAGGAACATACTAAAAACTTGGAGTAGAAATCATGACTTCCATGCTTATATATAGGACAATCAACTATCTCTAATTTATACATTTTAGTAATAGGGTTTTCTTAGAAGGTGAATGCTTCTTGATTACAAAGATTATTTTTAAAACCTTATGAGCAACAAATACATTCCTTTACAATGAAGGTCCTCACATTGGTCTTATCTCAATGCAAACTTGGCTACTATTATATGGATGACGTGATCTCTTTCAATTTGAATATGAAGAGCTAAAAAGACATTCAACAATTCAAAGAAAATTCAAAATCAGATATTTTGGGCATGGCATTTATTTTTTCTTACTTTTTCTTTATCTGAAATCATTTAAGAAATTTATGTATTGCAATTCAATGAACAAGTCAAAAATAGCCATTGTCTCAATTGACATTGATTATGATCTTTTGTGCACAAGGAATATATTTGCCTTTCTACATTTGGGAGAATTTCAGAGCATTATATATTTCATCAACATTTTTATATGTCATCTTGTTCGACTGAAACTGTGAGCCAAAAAAAAAAATCTTTACTCCTTAAAACCATTTTCCTCGGGTACTTGTTAATGATGAAAAGCCTGTCTATACAAAAAAGTGTATTTTCCCCAATGATTGCTTAAAAAGATGAAGCAAGGCTGTTACACGAAATTCTCCTTGTACTTAAAGCAACAATACTAATATCATATTGCCCATGAATAACACACTGATACAGGTTTTTAAAATTTTTCCCTAAATCCTTATTTACCATTTCATTGGCAGGAGGTGTTTTCTCTCTTTCTTCTTCATTAGGTTTCTTAATGCTTGTTTTCTAAGTCTCTTTCTTAGGTGATCTCAACCAATTGGTGACTTGCTTCAAATGGCACTTCAAAGGTGAGAACCCCAAATCTGTATCTACAGTCCATGTCAACTCCTTGTGCTCCAGGTGGTAATCCACTAACCAATGTTGCCACTTGGATCCCTACAAGAGACCTCTCACACTGACAGGGCCAACTAGCAACACTGATGGGCTGTCTTCACATTTCCCCATCTTTCTAATCCACACATCAAGTCTTTTTTTTATTAATACATTTTTTATTATTATTTCAGCTCATACAAACTTAATAGGTACACCAGTTCCCTCCCTCCCTCCTCCTCCCCCCAAACCCCCTGCTCCCCCTCCCCTCCCCCCTCCCTCCCCATCCCCCAATGCCTCCCGCCCCAATTCCCAGAGAGTCCTTTCTTGTGCATGCCTGATTTTCCTCTGGGCCCTCCTCTCCGATGACATACAAGGACCCAGTGGCCTTTCCCTGAACCCTTTCCCATGTTCCCCTTAAGTACAGGAACACTGCTGTGGCTGCCAATCCCTTGCCTCCAAGGATCTGCCTTTAGCAGATGCTAGACTTTGTGAGGTCAATAGTGTGTTGGACATTGCGCAGGGCATGTAAAGTCCAATTATGATTACTTCAGCCCTAACTTGTATGGAGTATCTTGCAAATCATTGCTCCTCCCATCCTTTTGCTTTTACACTCTTACCGCCCCCTCTTCCGCAAATGTCCCTGAGGTTCAGGATGGGGAGAGATTAGTCTGGCCTAGTTCTATGTGGTTGATATAGAGTCTCTAAACCACAATCAAGAACTTCAGAGACTCTATATCAACCACCTAGAACAAGTCTTTTACCTAACAGTAAATGGCATCACTGGTGTACATGGATGATCTCACTGAAAATTTACACATTATCTTTGGCCTCTTAACCATGTCACTGAACTCAATAATTAACAAAACTTTTGAGTGCCATCCCAATATACATCATCCCATCTGATTTTTTTCCTAAGGTGGTTTTGAACTTGTCAGTTCAAATGATCCTCTGGCTTCAGCCTCCTGTGTAGCTGAGGGTCCATGCAGGCCCCATCATATCAAGCTTCAAATACATCTTATATCATCACTCGTGTGGCTTTCACTTGGCACTGGACACAATCCTATCACAAGACCTCCTGCATGAGACTTCTGAGTGTTGTGTTCCCTGAGCTCCTGTCTAAGTGGCAGCCAAAACACAAGCTGCATCATGTCTTTGTTCATAAATTGTCTTCCATGCTCTTCTATGTATGTGATGAAGTTTAAGCTCCAAATCTTGGCTGACATGGTTTTCCATGGTGTCGAACCAAACACCTCCTCAATCTCACTTTTGCTCCAGTTCTACTCTGTCCAGATTCACTGGCTTTTCTGGGTCCCTCAGCTGCATCACACTTTGGGGATTTTTTTGCCCCTTCTTCCTAAGAGGTAGAATTAAGAGAAGGCGTAACTCTTAGTTTTATCTCTGTGAATGGTCCTGCCTATACTACTCAGGTAAAATAGACCTGAAGCTTGTTCCCATTTTTTCATAAGGCTAAGTTGTGTTAAGACAAAAGCTTCTTTCAAATTTAGTAGCCCTCAAATGTCAGAGGTGGGCTTGAGCTAAGCCTTTGTAGCAGGAATGGGCTTCTCTCTGCAGGCAGCTGTCAATCAAGCTAGCCCATCCATCACCCTGCCAATGGCTAAACTCTAGGCTCAAGGGTGCAGTAATGAGATTTGGCAGAACATAAAAGGAAACAAGAAATTATTAAGGAAAATGTACTTAGAATAAAAATATGTAAAACACATGCAGTAGTAGGGTTTGTGTCAGTTCAGTACCTCAAATCATATTTACAGTTCTATGTTATCTTTGGGGACAGCAAGAAAGAATTAGTCATTGGATTGGTTTAACACTGCTTTCTTGACACACAATGGGTAGAATCAAAAGCTCTGCATATTGGTACATAGGTCCGCCTTGAATAAAATGCATTTACAAATTTCAGGTGGGCCAATCAGAAATCCTGCCACAGGACTGATGTGGCCATGTCAACAAATCATGGGTGGAGGCTTTGCTGTTCACAGGGCCTGAGCCACACTGCTGCCCTTTCATAATCCACGATACAACCTAGTTTAGAGACATGGGGACTGATGTCCAAGGAGTTGATGCAATCCAAGCACAAAATCAGCTACAAAGGGAAGACCAGATGGAGTTCTTAGGAGTTCTAGTACATTAAAAATAAACTCGTGGTACTTAGAATCTGCTGTGTTCTGGTGTTCAGAAGCATGCTAGCTCTGGTTCTGTCATCAGCTGCAAATATGGCCTTGACTGGGTCACTGCATTTTGCTTTAGTTTTCTCATGTAACAAATGAGCATCACAACATCTACATCCATTGTTCAACATGGCCACTCCTACCTCAAGTCCTGTGCACCTGCTGATCCAAGGGTGCTCCACTTCACATCTGCCAGGCCACCACTCACATGTTCCCATGTCAAGATGATAACAATAGGAACCCCACACTCTCTCTTTCACACACACACACACACACACACAGATTAATATTAGTGTCTCTGTGTGTATTATTGTCTGTCTGCTTATAAATAGACTGTAAGCATCATGAAAACAGGAAGTTTTGCTTCCATTATTATCTCTGATATGTAGGGCAGAGGTTGACACAGAGCATGTCTTTCAAACTCTGACCCAACAAATGAGGAAAGAACTGAATAAACCATTTACATGAACACATTATGATTTGATTACCATATTCTAATTTTATCTTTGTTTGTCTTCACAAGATAAGTTATACATGGCATTCTTGGCATTAAAATATATGTGTTTAACCAGAATAAGCTTTGTAATTTACAACTTTATATAAGCTAGAAGATCAGTTGATGAGAAAATGCATACATGTGATGGTTAGTTACCAGAACCTAAGCATACAGAGCAATTCGAATGTGAGATCTGGGGGCTGACATACCAGATCCTTTTGCTTGTGAAGCAAAGCCTTTAACCCCTGAGCCATTCCCCAGCCCTACATCTTATTTTTTCTTACAAGGACTGTCACCAAACCCAGCACTTCCTGGCCTGCCTCTGCACCCAACAAGCACTAGGCCATTTCCTCAGACCTCCCACTTTCTGACTGAACTTCAAAATAGCAGCTGACAAAATAATTTTTATGTGATCCTTAATAATTGAAAGGAAGAAAAAAACATAATAAGAAATCTTCAAAAACTGACAGTGGACAGGATTGGATGTCCCAATACTAACCACAAATACCCAAGAGTAAATTTCCATCTAAATATTTTTCATTTTATCTTTAGATAAGAGAGGATCTTAACACTCTGACAGCATATAGCCTAGCACAAGGGGACAGCAGTGAAATAAACAATAGCCAACCAGAATGCAGAGTACCAGCGACCCTGCGATGCTCACCCAGAATCAGGCCAACCAAATTTCTCTCCATCACAAGATTCAGGGAACCTTGTGGACAAAGGGGCAATAAAATTGTAAAAGCCTAAAAATAGGGAGGTTCACCACTGGACAAGACATTCCATTCAAGAGAGGGTTGTTGCAACCAGGAACTCACTGAAATGAGACCTGTCTTTACCAGATCTGCACAAAGGCTGACATACCAATGTGCCCCCAAAGATTAGAAAGGATCACAGGAGAAATAATCAAATGCAGTGGAAACCTTAAGGGCTAGGGCTTAACAGTTGAGGGGGAATGCCTCTGTCAGAGGGTCTGCCCAAGGAGGGGCCACTTGGCCTGTCACAGAGACCTGAAACCCCACTGCAGCAGATGATCGAAGAGAACTCTGAGACCCATAAAAGCAGACAGATGGGAGAGTGGGAGGGAATGGGATTGATTGAAGGGAGGAAAGGAAAAAAAAGGAGGGGGGGAATGAAGGGTTAGGAAAGGGGGAGGGATAATTACTCAGTATGCTTGTATATGTATATATTGAGTATAGTTTCCACCACCTTCCTAAAGAAAATACTCATTCCTTTCTCTTCTCACTTAAAATACTAGCTGGCTGCATCCTGTGTGCCAGGGCCCCAGACCACTCACAAGCCTATATGGGACTACTGACTATCTCAAAGTGACTGTTTCTTCCTGCACCTATTTGTTTTCATGAAAACTCTTTCTTTTCTTAACATTTTCATTTAAATCTGTATTAGAAGGATGCCATGGATATAATTATCTAATGGAGATTTGCAGTGGTGGGTCAAACTTGAGTCTGTCTCATGGGATTGTGTATCTCACTCATATTTCTGAAGGATACAGGTCCTAGCTGAACAGGATTTTTCCCCTCTCATTTTCAATCAATGGTTTCTTGATGGCTTCAAACACAAGTAGCAGGAGCAAGATTGCTATGAAGAAAAACAGTCGCCTCCTTCAGCTTTTGCCACCACTATCAGAAGTCATTTATCACAAAGTTTGAGTCAAACTATCACTTTTCAAGGAGGAGAGGGAGGGATCATGGATGAGGACAATTTGTCGTGTTTCACGGAGCTTAACCAAAGCACACGGCGACATTTCACATCATTACTGTCTGCTGAGGGCAGACAGAGCGCTCTGTATTCCTGTAACCACCTCAGTGGAGAAATGAACAAAAATGACAAAATTGAGATAAGAGCTCAAGTGAGACAGCGCTGTGCACTTTTTCAGCTGTGGTTTAGAGCTGCACCCCAAAATAAGTCCTTCCTATGGTAATAGAAGTAAGGTTTTAAGAGTCATTGGGAGACAGATGGTCTCCAGAATGACACATACTTTAAACACAGTCTACACAGCTCCGATTCCTTCTCTGTTACTAAAGCAATGGATTAGCTATTACCATTATGATGGTACTGCTACTGCGAACATTTTTACTATTGAATCCCAGATTAAATTTACACTGTAGAGTACTAGTTTTGCTTTTCAAAAACATATGAGGCAAATCATTTAGGTTTTAAAATTTAAACCAGGAGGATTGTTTCATTTTTTGAGCTGTAAAGCTTTGTGTTTTAAGTTTCAGAAATTAGCATAAACTGGGGCTTGGAGAGATGGGTCAGGGATTAAGACTCTGCCTCCCAAACAGGAGGTCCTGAGTTCAAATTCCAGGCCCCACATAAAAATGCCAGGCAGAAATCACAGTGGCCTGCACTTCCTTCCCATCCTGGTGGGCAGAGCCTGGGAAATTTCAGAACAAAGCAAAAAAGAGGTACAAGTAATCTAGGATGATTCCCAAAGTCATCCTTGGTTTTCCCCAGGGACACACAGTGCACCCCCCCTCTCTCTCTCTCACACACACACACACACACACACACACACACACACATACACACATAAATAACATTTAAAACAGAAAATAGCATAAACTATTTTACCAGTGAGTAGTGTATCTATTTTTTTCTCTTCTCCTGCTATTGTGTACATCTATGTATCAAGTTCTAGCTGAATGGGAGACAAATAATCTTTATCAGGCAAAAGTATAAAGAATAAAAGAAGTATTGAATCAATGATTTTCTCTTTCCTTTTCAGGACCAAGGCCTACACAGCAAAATAGACAACAGGTGAACCAACCCATCAACCAACCAACCAAACTTAAAATGATCACCAGAATGCCAAAATAATATGGTTTGGTTAAACTTTTTACTAACACTTTGAAACTGCCTCCCAAACAGGAGGTCCTTAATAGAGGTTTATTAATAGAATCCAACAATTTCAATAATGATTAGTGGAGTCAACTCTGATTTTGAAGTAACTAGGAAAATTGTGATAATGTTCATTAGAATGGCTCTAACAGTTAGAAATGGGCTTTGGTGAGTAGGGTTTCACTGTGTAACAATGCAGGATTGTTCCTGAGAAATACAACACACCCAGGCAACGGATTGCTATGAAAGCTTAGAGGAAGCAAAACTGAGCAGGTAGAGGAAGTACAACACTTACGCCATTTCATTCTTCAAACAGGTAGGGAAAACTAGACACTGCTTACCAAAGCACAAGTCATATGCCTTTCTGGGTGAGGAATAATGAAGAAAGCACACGGAGGCAAGTAAGCTAAGTCTTTCTAACTGTATAACTGTCATTACTAAAAGGTATGTGGAACAGATTTGTTTGTCTGGAGGATGTAAGGCAAGAGTTTGGTTATATATTTTTTATTTTTTATATATTCTTCGGATTTTAGAAAAAATTAAATTTGGTCTAGATTAATATTCCTGAAGTTTATCACCTCTTAGATATATAATCTTCGGAAACTTTATTTCTTAAAGTGTAGACTAGGACCAGTAGCCAGTGCTGTGAGTGCAGATCTTTAGGTCGTGCCAAAGATAATGAATCAGAATCAGTATTTTAATAATAAAAAAATCCTAGTGATGTGCATGTACATCTGTTGATTTAGAGAGGAATTGTTTCTCAGAGTAAGACCTCTGTATCTTAGGATCAAGAGGAACTTAACCCTCAGGGGCAATAGGACCATTTCTAGACCATACTTAGATCCTAGAGTCATCATGTCACATATGAATTTGTGTTTGTACAGAGGTATCTCTGATTGAACAGCAGACAAGAGAAATTCCTCTTTCCTCAAGAAGCAGTTAATGAAAAAATTAAGAGTGGAAGGAAGAAAATTCAGTTGCATCCCTAGTGGACTTCATCAGTTCTAGGGAGTTACACGGTTAGAGCAATTTCATATTGTGGAGGTAAAATAATGTGGAGGTAATATTAAAAATCCTTGTCTTATAGCAACTATGTAATTATTCCTAGATAAATCCTACACTATCAAGAATGAAACAAAAACTAGTAAAGAAGAGAAAATGAGGTAGGTAAAAGTGCAGTTAGTTGCTGTATTTTGCACACCATTTGACAAGGTGCTGGCAATATGGGAACAGAAGAATCATTACACTGTCTTCTCTGAAGAGGACTTAGAAAAAAGCGGTCGCCAGGATACCAGATTCCAAATGTGGTTCACAGCTTAAGCAACAGCCTTTCCTAGGCACCAAGAACACTGTAATTACCCAAAGATAATCTTTTGGGGGTTCCACACTTTCATTTAGAAATTAGTTGCATTCTAGTGCCGAAAAAAAAATAGATTCTACACACAATGACAGGCACCTCACACTATATACAAAATTAACTTGAATCATAGACCTAAATGTAACAGCTGTAAATAAAGCTTTAAAAATCTTAAAGGAGTGTTGGAAAAAATGCTCAGGGATTAAAGCCTTTGCCTGGCAAGCAAAAGAACCTGAGTTAGGATCGTCAGATCCCACATAAAAACACTGACTGAATAGAGTTGCAACCTGCAATTCCAGCCCTGGAAGGCGGAGCCTGGGAAACACTAGGCAAAGCAATAAGGTGGGAGAGGAATACATGATGATTCCTGTGTCTTCCCTGAACCTTCACAGGCACACACACACATTCAATTTCCCTTTTACATACTCACCTGCACATGCACATACCCTTACATGCACACATATATATGCAAAAAAAGCTTAAAGCAATAAATGGACATAAAATTTTGTGGTTTTTTGATTAGTAAGTAATTAAGTAATTAGACATTAAGCTGAAAACATGAGACAAAAGGGGAAAAAGTACAGAATTTCAACAAAATTAAAAATACTGGTGGTGATATATAGAATGAGAGAAATGCCTGGCAACTGTGTATCTGATGAGATATTCAGGATGTATGCAGAATACATAGAACATTCCAGCAATAAAAAGGTAAATCAGTTTTTAAGGTTGTTTAAGTGTTAAGTGCTTGGACACGTGGCGTCCAGCTGGTCACTGGTGGCGCTGTTTTGGAAGGTTTACGGCGTTCAGGAGGTTGAAGTATAGACTAGGGCAGTGGCATCAGTACCCCATGGGAGCTGTGAGTGTAGATCCTTAGGCCGTGTCAAAGATAGTGAATCAGAATCGGTACTTTAATGATAAAAACAATCCTGGTGATGTGCACGTACATCTGCTGACCACAGAGAAACTGTTTTTCAATTGCTGAAGGAGGTCAGTCGCTGGGTGTGGGCCTTGATTTTGAAGCCTGGACTCACTTCTTGTTGTTGTGTTTCTGGACCGCCAAGACAGGGAGACCAACTGCCTTACACTTCTGCCTATAATGCCTTCCCTACCTTGCTGGTCTAGATTCCTTAAACTGTGAGCCAAACTTAAGCTCCTTTTGTCAGGCATTTGTAACAGAGATGAGAAAGTAATTGATAATAACAGAAATAAGATTTGAATCTATGTTTTTATGAAGAAGAAATACAAATGGCTACTAAGTGCAAAAAGAGTTGTAAAACTCAGTGAGAAAACATCCTCTAGGATGGCTCAGAGCAAAAGGTCAGAAAACAACGAGTCTTAGGTAGGGATGTACGGGAATAAAAAACACCTACTGGGGACATAAAGTGGTTCAGCCATTCAGAAGACAATCTGGCAAGTCTTCCAAATGTTCATTACATGGTTACTAAATGAACCAGTAATTTACTCCTAAGCAAATAACTAAGTAAAATGAAGACACATTGACATAAATACTTTCATACACTTCTTTACTGTACCATTGACACAAATTCTTCCACACACTTATTCACAGCACCATTATTTAAAAAAATCCACAAAGTAGAAACTACCACATGTTGGTTTCTATTTCTGCAGTCACCATAAATGTAAGGGCTTAAAAGAATACAAGTTTATATGGTAGCTCAGCAGACCACACACCATGTCTTAACAAGCTTTTAGAATACACCCACATTCATACATAGTGTCCCTCCTTTGTCTTCAAAGTCAACCATGATGCATATTTTTCTCCCTTTCATAGAAACACCTCTTTTTGATGAGATTCAGCCTATAAGACAATCTACAATAATTTGTCTCCTTAATTGTATCTACAAGGTTCATTTTCCATAAAACTAATGCATTCATGGGTCTGAGATTAGGATGTAATTTATCCAGAGAATCATTACTCTACTTATCCAAACTAAATTTCTGTGAGGGACTGAGGAGATGGCTCAGGGGTTAAGATTCTGTTCAGCAAGCAGAAAGGCCCAAGTTCTGACCCCAAGTCCCACGTAAAAATGCCAGGCAGAAATGACAGCAGCCTACATTTTTAGCCCTGGTGGACTGAGACTCCGAAATCCTAGAGTGAAGCAAAAAGGAGGTAGAAATAATCCAGAATGATTCCTAAACTCACCCTTGGGCCTGCCACAGGGACACACAGTGCCCCCCCCACCTCACTCTCACACACACATACATGCACACACACATAAATGATTTTTTAAAAAAATTCCACAATCTGGTAAGTGAACAAAATTTAGTTTATTTACATAATGAATATACTATCTTCACTAAAAAAGAGTGAAAGTAAAAGAAGCCACACCCAAAGGCTGCCTGACTCCATTTATATATAATGTCTATACATGTCCATTCTGAGGAGGAAAGTTGATTCATAACTTCCATGAACTGGAGATAGGTGCATCTGTTAATGGGTGTGAGTTTTTATGTAGATGAGGTGTGTGTGTGTGTGTGTGTGTGTGTGTGTGTGTGTGTGTGTGTTTGTATAATGTAAAAGACAGTGACCAAAGTTACACAAGTCTGTGAGGTATTCAGTCTAAATAGATAGGTGCTATGATTTTGAACTGTATTTTAATACAGCTGATCTTAAGAACAAGTGGATGAGGGTACAAGGATATAGGAATGATTAATGGGAGCTGTAATTAAGCACACTTTTAACAGCAGAAATTTAAAATCATTTTCAAGTGATCCTAAAACTAGGGTATTCCTTGGAAGGAACCTACTGTTGAGCCTAAGTTTTATGAAAGCACTTATGAAAGCACAATTATTTCTTAAGAATGGACAAATAAATCACCCCTTTCCCTGAAATTAACTGTAAGCACAGATATCAAACACAGAAACAATTTTTTGGGGGGAGGGGGAGTTGGTGAAATGGAATAAAGGGGATGCGTTTCATTTCATAAAATATTCTGGAATTGACAGTGTGACAAATGTGTTAGAAGTGAAGATTTATTCATATCTACTCTGCTCAGTACAGATGCTTTGGCATAACTGAGGGAATAACTATCATTGTGATGCTATCGCCTCCCCTAGCACAGTGGTTCAGACAGCAACTGACCCATGTATAATAGAACACAATTGGAAAAAGCAAACTTGATAGCATTTTATGCATGAGTACTAACTGGCTAATATTGGGTCTAAATATGATGTTCTGATTTTATTCTAACTAAGCGTTCAAATGCAAGGAGCTCCCCCACTGGCGAGGAGCGTCCCCACTGGCGGGGAGCATCCCCACTGGCGGGGAGCTCCTCCCAATCTCAAGGCTGTTGGTAGCAGCGTTTAGTCTGCAAGGCACAAGCAGGTGCTCTGAGTCTGAGACAGGGCTCTGGGCTGAAATATTGCTGCCATGAAGAGGCTTTGGGAAAAGCACCATTGCGCATCTGGGCTTGACTCTGTCCTTCTGGGTACTCAGTGCTTTGGGAGGTCTCATCAGAGATGCCAGGCTATTTACCTTTAACTTATTCAATGGGCACAATGTGGAGTTCAGAAACCTAGAACTTTCTAAGATTCTTAAGATGCTTTCATGATCAGAACTCACTCTGGCCCGGGTCAGTGTGGTACAGTCACTTGAGTATTTATAAGAGATGGATGAAAAAAGTTAGGAAAGGAAAAAAATGCCCTGTAAAAAACACACTGAGCAGAGGCCAGGGAGAGAAGGCTCACTACCATGCACAAAGCTCTGGGCTTCATCTCCAGCACCACAGAAAGGGAGCACAAAAATACTCTGGTAGAAAAGCACAGGTTTCCTTTCCTGATTCTTCAGAAAGATATTTCAGATGTAATGACAGTTGATAGATACATTTAAAAAAAATCTAACTTGCACACATGAAAAAACGAAGTTTAAATTACTGTTAGGGGCCAGGGGAGATGGCTCAGTAAGTAACTGCTTGCTCCACACACCGATGATGTGACTTTGGTATCTGCAACCTGTATCACTAGCTAACTGCTCTGGTTGGGCCTGTAATCCTCGCACTCCTACAGTGAGGTGGGAGGCACGAGAAGAGCATGGAGGCTTGTGGGTCCGAAGTGCACAGCACAGTGGCACAAACAGGACACACCCTGTCTCAGCCAGGTGGAAGGGAACACTGACTCCTGAAGTCGTTCTCTGCCCTCCACAGGCCTGTGTGTGCCTGCACACATCCACACTCACATCCCCTCCCACAAATAAATAATAAGCTGCCTTCAGAGGTCATGAGATCTTCAGTCATTACTTCTGTTCAGGTGGTGAGGGATGAATAATGGGGAGAAATTCCTGGGGGGGGGAATGACAGGGTGAGAGTGGGAGGGGCTAAAGGAGTAATAGTAAACACTATGAATGTGAGGCACAACCAAACAGAAATCTCCTATATTATTAATATGACAAAAAAGTATTTTTTATTCAATAAAAGGAATAAGAACAGACATTGCCTGTACAGAGGAGCATAGAGACAGGAAGATAAGGCAAAACAAAAAATTCCCTGGGATACTCCAATTAGAATCCAGAAGCAATTAAATAATACTAGAAATAACAAGCATGTGATATGTTCTAATAAGTTTTTGGTCAGGAAAGCATCAAGACCTCCCAAATAATAAAGTTTTTTTGCTATTGTCCTTGGTTGCTTGCAGAATCTTACAGTAACCTTATTACTGAAGATGCATGTGGATCACAGGATATGGACAGTTGGAACTGGTCTGAAAGCTTCCTCCTTGTTGGACAGTTTTCATAGTACTGGAAAGTATTATGTAATCTATTGGGGGAGAAAAGCAATCACAGTCTCATCAATTTATGAAAACTACAAACTGCTATAATGACCATCCTGGCAAGAGGTAATCACCAATGTGACAGTGCATGATTGATAGATGCAATAGAAATTTAAAAAGTAAATGACTTTAAGTAGCTTGGTACCACTTAAAGTCTGCTCTCACTGAACTACACGTTTTTAACAAACTTTCAAATACACTACACATCAATGATTCTGCCTTATATCTTTAATTTTCTTTGTGAAAATAGTGATTTGGCTAATTAGATGAATATATATTTGCTAACAGAGAACTGGCAGAGGATGGACACACCTGCGTGCACACACTTGTGTGCATACTTACAGACAGTATAGTGGTTATAAAGGCTATTTTATATATATGTACATATAAAACTTCAGTTGTCAAGCCAAAGTCAAAGCCTTGACAATCTGCTTGTGAGGGAGGAACAGCCACACAGAGGACAGATTCTAAGAGGGAACACTTGGGTCAAATTGGAAGCTACAGAAGATTCATTTGACAAAGAAATTAAACTAAAACGAGGGGAGAGAAAATTTGGGGAAAGTTTTAATATCCAGACTTTTTGGTATTCTGAAACTTTGACATGTCATGATTCATATGTACAACATTTAGCTTTCTCAGTTTTTTGGGAGGAGACTACAAAGTACCAAACATGTAGGTGTCAAAAAAGTCCCATTGTGGCTGGAGAGATAGCTCAGAGGTGAAAACTCTCTCTCCTAAGCAGAACTTCCTGAGTTTGGATCCCAGATCCCTCCTAAAAATGCCAGGAGAAATGGCAAGGGCCTGCACTTCTGATCCTGGTGGGAGGAGCCTGTAAATCCCAGAGCAAAAGAAGGAGGTAGAAGCGATCCAGGATGATTCCTGGAGTCACTTCTGGTCCTCCACAGGGACACACAGTGCCCTATGATACACACACACACACACACACACACAGCTAACAAATAAAAATTTTTTTAAAAAAAATGGATCTTGAAAGTCACCAGTGTTTGTTCCTGACATTAGCAAAGTGGAGGAGCTCATGCTGAAAACACACTTGAGCAAGGTCAGCACATAAAGATGCTGCGCTTTGTAAAGGATTCTGAAACAACTCAGTATCATTCACACTGCATTAACATTCTTTTCTGATAGTTTAAAAATATTTGTCCAAAAATCAACTTCAAATGGATCAAGAACCTTAATTAATATTAGGCCAGGGACTACAAAACCTTAGCTGAAAGATTAGGGAACTCCCTCAAGCTAATTGGCCTAGGCCAAGATTTCCTAAACAGAAACCCAATAGCACAGGCACTAGAACCAACACTCAACAAATGGAATCTTATGAAATTAAAGAGCTTCTGCTCAGCTAAAGAGATTGTAAACCAAGCAAAAAGACAACCCACAGAGAGGGAGAAAATCTTTCTAACCATATATCTGATAGAAGATTAATATCCATAGTGCACAAAGAATTTAAAAAATTAAACATCAAGGAGATAAATAGCCCAATTAGAAAATAGGCCAAAGAATTTAAAAGAAACTTTCCCAGGGATGTAATTAAAATGGCTAACAAATATCTTTAAAAATGTTCCACATCCCTATCCATTGGGGAAATGCAAATCAAAACTACCCCTAGATATCATCTCACCCTCATCAGGATGGCAAAAATCCACAATACAAACACCAAATGCTGGAAAGGATGTGGGGAAAAGGGAACTCTTATACATTGCTGGTGAGGATACAAGCTTGTACAACCACTCTGGAGATCAATATGGAGGTTCATAAAAAAGTTAAGGATTGAAATGCCATATTACCCTGCTATACACTAGTGGGAATAATCCCTCCAAATGCATCCATTCACTATAGTGACACAAGTACATTAGCAAAGTAAGTGACACAAGTACAACCGTGTTCATTGCAGCACTATTTATAATAGCAAAGACATGGAATCAACGCAAATGGCCAACAGTTGACAAATGGATAATGAAAATGTGGTACATTTATACAATGGACTACTACTCAGCCATCAAAAAAGATGAATTAATGAAATTAGTTGGTGAATGGATGGAATTATAAGAAATTATACTAAGTGAACTATCCCCGGCACATAAAGTTATACACCTTATGTTCTCCCTTATAAAAAGATCCTGGTTCCAAACCGACTTAATGACATATTCAAAGGTAAATCTCAGTAACACTATAACTGCAAAGGATTAACACTAGGAGGGAAGGGGAAAGAAGACACCAAAAGAAAGGAGACAAAAAGAGCACATTTGAATAGACAAGTTAGGCCCCAGTCATAAGCTACAAGTAAGTAGTGAAACATTTGACGCAGCTCTCTCTCACTTCCCTTCCTGTTCACTGGGGAGTGAACAGGTTTGATCTCCCCATCAGGGAGGGGATAAGGGCTGGCAGAGGTAACCAACTGGCAACTGGGTCTCTGACCCCACTCACTACTGAGTCCTACTCCTATTCTTCCATTTACCTTTAAGCCTCTTCTTACATTAAGACCTTCATTTAAACAGTCTTTTATCTTTGGTTAGAAGATAATCTCAACACCCAATCGGTATGCAGCCAAGGGTAGCGCAGGAACAGCAAAACTGAAAACAACAACCAACCGTAATTCAGAACACCAAAGATCCTACTAGGTTCACCAGGAATCAAACCAGCCAAATCTCTCCCCGTCCTAAAGTTCAGGGAACCTTGCAGAAGAGGGGGCAGCAAGATTGTAAGAGCCTAAAGATGGGGAGGTCTATTGATGGACAAGACACTCCACTTAAATCTGGGTTGAAACAACCAGGAAATTGCTACAATGTGATTCGACCTTGCCTGACCTACACAATGGCTGACAGGTCAATAAGCCCTCAAAGTTTAGCAGGGTCTCAGCTTTGAAGGCTTTGGCAATAGGATCTTTAGAGACAAGAGGTTAAACAGATATAACAGAGTTCCCATATTAATATCCTTGCTGATAATGCCTTAAGGACCCAAGGTTTGCCAAGCAACTCCTGTTGACATGTGAAGACTGTCTTTTCACTGCAGAGTGTGTGTGATCTGTTCATTTGTTTTAGTAAACAAAGGTTCACCTACTGATGTAGCACTGCATGCCATGATCACCTGACATGATGTGAATGTGACATCTAGAAATGTGATGTTTGACACATACTGTACACAGTGAAACAGATACAGGCATCAAAGGCCAACGCTGCTATGTCCAACACATTATTGACCCCACAAAGTCTAGCATGGACTAAAGGCACTAGGATCCTTGGCGGCAAGGGATTGACAGTCACAGTAGTGTTCCTAAGCTTAAGGGGAACACAGGAAAGGGTTCTGGGAAATGCCCCTGGGTCCTTGCACCTCAGTGGTGAGGAGAACCCAAAGGAGAGTTTGGCACATTAAAGGATGCTGTGGGGATTGAGGGGGGTAGGCACTGGGGGATGGGGAGAGAGGGGAGGAGGGAGCAGGGGGGTCAGGGGGAAGTGGAGGGAGGGAGGGGACCGGTGTACCTGTTAAGTTCATATGAGCGGAAATAATAATAATTAAAAAATGTTAAAAAAAGAAAAATTGGCTACCTTCAGGAAATAAAAGATACTGAGGTTTGTAGAAAAAAAAAAAAAAAAGGCCAGCCCTGGATGCTTTAGAGTCAGGGAAACTTGGTTTCTGACTGCCTCAAATTTTGTTAATTGCCTCACATTCTTCTCATGTCTCACTTTTTCTACCTGTAAACACTGTATCTTTACTTACAGGTCTGTAGTGAGAACTCAAAGAAATACTCGGGACATTTCTCATGCATATGATGCCACCTCCACGAAGGTGACAGTAATATTTTTTCCCTAAAGAAAACCTGGAATGGACTGCACAACTTCAAGCAGGAACCTGTGTGATGCTGCTCTGGTGGTTTAGTAGTGTGCTTAGAGTACAACGTGAAGTAATTCACGTCAGTGTTCTAAGAAATGTGATTTCACATAAAATTTCTCTTATTTGAAAATATACTGTGCAGGTTATTCTCCCCTGGCAACTTGATGCTTGGAATTGTCTACCTGACAGAGGTTTCTACACCTGCCTGTAGGGGATTACTCAGGCTGCTTTAGTTGAAGTGAGAAGATCTGCCCATCATAGCTACTCTAGACTGGTGGTGTATGTAAACATGTGGACTGCATAAGAATGGCCTCCGTACACTGCTTCTTTCCCTCTATGCTTTACTGAATGTGGTATGACCAGTTTCCTGGGCTACTGATGATATAACTTTCCTGCCATGATGGACTATGACCTGCCCACTGTGAGCCAAAAAAAAGTCCTTGTTTCTTGAAGTCATTTGGGTCATGTACATATTGCAGCAAGGGGTTGTGAAACTAAAACATACAAAAGAAAACCTATGAAAACATCAGTTTAATTTAATCTAGATAATAGTCTTTCTTACTGGATGCTACTGCTGTCTTGTCACACAATTAACCTTAAGTTCAAGTTTACTACAGTGAGTGGGAGGCTCGGCCAACTCAAAGTTAGATGGAGCTCTCGCCACCTCCCTCAGTGCCAGCTGTGAGACTTGTCATTACTCCAGAAAACTATCCACTGGCACAGGCTCACCCTCAGAGCCCAAGGCAGGCAGCAAGTTACAGTCATTCTCTTAGGGTAAGGAAATCACCCCATCTGCCTATTTTAAACTATCACATTGACTACTACTGCCCTTCCTACTATAATCTCAAAAAAGAACATGGCTGAAGAGCCCCACCCTTCCTTCTCCATTTCGGCTACTGATTGTCTCAAACCTGACTATGTGTCCTCTGCTTCTATTACTGACCCTGCACTCCTTTTTGCTGCCCCTTTACCATTTAACAAGACACCCAGGGGCCTCAATGTTTCTTCCCTTTTTTTCCCCTCCAGAGTACCATTCTCCTATCCCAGGCTGTGGGGATGCTGCTTCCATTCTGCTGTTCACCTGACTTGTTTTCTGTCGTCCTCCACATCTTTTATTGCATCACCTTCTACTTATTTCTCTGCTTTCTCTCTTGACTTCTATCTTCCGCTCCTGCCTTTCTTCAGTGAGTCCATAGTACAATCGCAGAGTCTTAGACTTGAAGGAGGCCATGCAGCTCATCAGAATCAACTTCCTAATTCTATAGATATAAAAACTGACATGCAGAAGGATCAAGTAACTTCTCCCAAGTCATTCTGTTAGTGACTGAGGAGTCAAGGGCAGACATTCTCACGTCAGATCAAATGTGCCCCCAAGGCTCCTGCTGCCCTCATCTACACAGCTGTCTTTAAAATGCAGTCAAGGACAAATGTGCCTCTCCTCCTAGTTAGACTATTCTTTCTAAAGATCATCTCTGTTTCAGATGCTTTTGATGCAAAATCTAAACTTTAACATTGCTATTTTAGCTTAGTTCCTTCCTTTTGTTTGTATTTTAGCTTTCAGTACAAACCACTTTTGACACACAAAAAAAGACACAGTGAATAACTAACAAACATCCAAGTATCCACTATCCAATAAGGGGAATGCACAGCAAAAATCATTAATGCGTTCATGCATAAAATTGTGTATAGAACCTGACCTCTGAAAGGTGAGCAGACATCTGAAAGAGAAGTTAACAGTGCCACACATTTCTGCTCATGTAAAAAAGCACTCTACATCCACAGATACATACAGAGTTCTGTTTATTAGTATCTTAGGTTAGTAATCTTCATACAAATGGTGGCAAAAGAGAGAAATATTCTGAAAATTAGCTGTTTTTTTTCTCAGCCTTATGTTTGTGGAATTTTTCCTTAGTGTTTCCCCTTTTTGAGACAGGGTCTCCTGCTCAGTATATTCATGTTTGTTATTTTTATTGCTGTACAATATTCCATTTTATTAAATTACTACTAGCTGTTCATTGGTTTTTCTATTTATAAATAGCTAAGTTTAAGCTTTTATAGTTACCAACTTTCTTCTTTACATGAACGAACAAATGTTTAATTCATTTCCAGTCAGTCTAGTGGAAACGTAGAAAAACCTTTCCAAAGGCAGAAAAAATTAGAGGCTACAGTAAGTGATAAATATGGGGACAAGAAGTGGGGATCATTGGAAGAGAGGGTTGTGCCTTGTAGGACAGCTTCTCTAAGTGCTTTTGTCCTCACAACTAGCTCGGTTCACTTATGTGGCTATATTTTGGCCGTGAAGACATGACATAATGGTTTGTCTTCAGTATCAACCTGACACTCAGGAAGGTAAACCTCTTGGTATACTTAGGAGGAATTTTCTTAATTAAGACAGGTCTATACAAGCCTGAAGATTATCTTGGTTGCAAAACTGAAGTGGAAAGACAGTGGGCAGGACCTTTTCTGGGCAGGCGATGAAGATGGAGAGAGTTAGTTGAGAGTTTGGTTGGCATGCACTACATCTACCTCTCTCGCTGGACTTAAGATACAGCCTGGTCAGTTCATGGCTCCTGCTGGGAACTCCTGTCATGATGCACTGAAACATGGAACTTGAAACTGGAATAAAATTCCTTATTCCCCTAAACTGTTTGGATAAGATTTTATTACGGAAACAAGTTGTGAAACTAAAATACATGGTTTGGAGTTATTCTATCTCAGAACTTTCCTTTTTGGCAATTAAAACTTAAGACTGACGAGCTCCACTAGGACACTCCTATTATTGTTACATTTTTGCTAAAAACGTTTGTAATGATAGCAGAAGAATGAAACCATAAGCAAGTAAATCATGAATTAAAAATCCCAGTGTGGACTGGGGAGATGGCTCAGAGTTTAAAACCTTTGTCTTACAAATAAAAAGATCTTAGTTCAGATCCTACATAAAAATGCTGTTTGAATATGGCAGTGGCTTGCAGTTATAGCCCTGGAAGGTGGAACTTATGAAATCAAGAAGAAAGCAATAAGAAAATAAAGTACTCCAGGATTTTGCCAATTAGAAGAGCAGAGCAGAATGGCAAAGAAGAGCGCTGGATACAGACTGCTCAACTCAGGTCAAATTGACTTCTATATATTTATATTTCTAGTCACAAGGTAGTGCTGCCCTCAGTCTGAGTCAGAGAAGCTGCTTTTTGCAGAGAAGGGTGGTTAGTGCAAAGATTTATCACTGGTCAAAGTGCTGAAAATAAGTGACTGCTAGTCTTCCTTAAACAGGACATCTGTATCACCCATTCCAGTGCCCACAGAACAGTGCAGAACAGGGACAGAAAGAATGTAGGAGCCGGAGAATGGGGAGGAGTGTAAGGAAATGTTGCCTTCTAGCCATGGCTTGGCTATGCAGTCCTGTGCTCACAGCAGCTGTGGCTACCTACACAAGACTTGTACAAGATGGGACCTTGCAATGCTCCTATATGTGTGGAAGAGGGGGATAATGAGGCCCCACCCTAGCTGAGGAGGAATTGGCAACTCAGGTTGCTGGGGGTGGGACAGTCATTGTCTTCAGTGGCATGGCCACTGATAAGTTTCCCATACCCCTGCTAATAACCCACATTCATATAAGCAACTCAATTAAACTCAGTGGGTCACAAAATAAAAACAAATAAAGACATGAAAGTGGAGAGAGGGTAGGTAAAAAGAAGAAAAGAGTTGGTAGGAGTGGAAGAGAAACAAGGAAAGGTAATGGGGATGAATATGACTGCAACACATTGTAGGTAGGTATGAAATTGTCAAAAATAAAAAATATTGAAAAATACGTTAAGCATAAAAGAATGCAAGTATGCTAGTCTGTTGTGAGCAATGCGGGCTTCTCCATGGCTTCCACATGTTCCCCCTGGTCCCAAAGACTGACTGACTATGTAAAGGGCCCTTCAGAATTCACTCTATTTGTAGAATAATCTACCTTCTCTCAAATGTTAGTCTTCAGTTCTCAGTGGCTGCAGCTTCTGTGCTGTGTTGATGTTTTTCTGAGACAGAATCAAGTGGAATAAGCAACGCTATCTTTAATGCTATCTATAATTGCCAAAGGCAAAGCATATTTTTGCTCAAAATCCTTTAAGAGTCTTGGAGATGATAACACCCCAATCTTGATTTGCTGCAAAAATTTTTGTAACTATTACACGATGCAATAACCTTTTCTTTAAAAACATCTAAGAGCAGCTTATTCATTTTTGAAACCATGTCAGACACTGTCCTTTCCTCTGTTTTGTGCTAAAACAGAGCCCTCGTCTCCCCCACTTCCATCTACACAGTAAATTGCAACGGCTTTCCTTTGGGTGACATTAGCAGAAATGTCAACCAGGTATGTCTGGCGTTTATTTTTCTTTATTATGGTTCTCCCGTCTCTTCAGCAAGCTATGTTAACATTTCAAATGAAAAATTTCCAAACCTTTATATCTGCAATTTTAATTTTAAAAAAAGTCTGCTTTTCTTTTGGTTTGGGGAGCATATAATCAGCCTGGGATTTAATTCTCATTTTTCTTAGTTAACTGCACAGACAACCTTTGAATTGCTTTCAGTGCTTTGCACACAGGTACAACTGAGTATAGGGGAAGATGAGGAGACAGGACTGAATTGTAACACAGACAGGCCCTCAGATGCCTGCCTGCCAGAAACTGGCATAATTATCCTCTAACTGACTGACCTATCAGATTTCCTCTTCTCACTTTCCTTATGAACCAGGTCTATAAAAACACTTATCACTTGCATAACTAGAAGTTTTAAAAAGTTACATGCAATTATGCAAGGGATCAAGAGGATGTTGCCACAAGCAATAGCAAAGAAAGAACTGGAAAAGAGGGAAGACAATGTTGTGGAATACAGAAAGACAGCGGTTCCCCTCCCATTCGCCCTTACACACCGTCAACACTTCCAAACAAACCAGCTTTGTTGTTTTCTTTTCTCTCAATTTTTGTTTTTATTCTCACCACGAGCATATGCTGAGCTGTTCATTTACAATTGTAATAGTGTCTCCAGATCATAAGCTCATTATTTCTTCCACTAGCTTATTAGTCTATTAACAACTTCACACTGTGAACACAAATTAAGATAAGACAACCCGCCCAGTTTTTGACACCACTTTCCAGCTCTTTAGCAATTGCTTCAGATGCTGATAAGCCTAAATATAGAAGCAAGAGACACATTGCTGAAATCTTTTCGTGCGTTCGTGATTAAAGGAGCGTCGTCTAATCACAAGCTCGATGCTTGGCATGGCACACTTCCAGCTGTCATAGCTGGCTATGATTTATTCTTATTCATTCGTTTCAGAGGTATTTCGCATGATCATGTGTTCTCAAACTTAAATATTTCTATCAATCTGCTCCATTGGGATTCAGGGACAGTTTTGAAAAATGTCATGTCAATGGCAGTCGATGGCGGTTGGAAACTGCCATTACAACTCAACACAGGTGTTGGATTTAAAAACAAAAACAAAACAAAACAAACAAAAACAATGGCCCAGGCAGTGAGGTAGTGTGATAGCCCAGGGCAGTTGGCTTTGAGCAGGGAGTCATAACAGCCACACTGGAAATTTGCTTCTTGACCATCCCATGGGCAGACTGCATGTCTGAATAAAATCTGCGACTTTGTGGAAAAGTATTCTCCCTGGAAAGCCAGAGGCGTTTCAAATTCAGAAGCCAAAGGATTCTCAGAAGCTGGCATTTCCACAGGGGCCTAACATTTTATCCAAGTGCCCACACTGCACTGGGACTGATTCTCTCTGAAACTGCTTGGAGGGATGGTTTCTGAAAGCCTCCAGATGCTCAAGGCAATATGTTGTCCCGACCACTCCCTTTTTGATACAGCAAATGTTCTTGTCTTTTCCTGGCGACTGCAGAGATTTAAAGTAGCAGTTTGCGGTTCTGAGAAGTGCTTGTGCCCACGTCGGCGGTTTCGGGAAGTTTTATTGTTGAACTTCCAAGGAAGCTAATAAACATTTGTCTGCTTGCCCATTTAAATTTTCAGTACCAGAAGAATACACAGCACCAGCAGAATTTCTTCAAATTAGATATTTATATCAGCAACAAAATTTTATAGCTTTAAAGGGTCTAAGGAAAAACAAAATTATATTCTGCAGAAGATCAGCAGGTGACCTTTGCTTTTTTCCTGGTTTTTGTCCAATGAACTGGGATGGCTACTCTCAAGGAAAGCAGTCCACATTACCGCTTCTTCCTTCTTCCCCCATCATCCTAGCCTTTAAAAAAATATGATCTGGCAAAGGGAAGTAGTGTCTAACAGGCTTGCAGGAAAGACTTGAAATACGAATCCTCTTAATCACAAAGCAGAAGCTCATAGCACCTGAGAATGGACTTGGCCTGGTCTCCTAGTTGTAAGGCAGACACGTTAATGGGGACTTGAAATGCCAAACATTCTCCAGGCCATAGATACAGAAATACTTTATTTCATTCCATTTCTCCTGCTGTGCTTCTGTTAGCACACAAATGAATGGAAGTGAAAGCCATTTTAATCTGTGACATATTCCTTAGGTGGCTAATCTTGCCAATTCTAAAGCAGACACATGACCACTGCATGGAGACACGTAGATGGGCCCGTGCCTGCATTCTCCTAAAATTATGCAAAGTGCTTTAATACATTTTTTCCATTGAAATTTTAGTTTTTGAAGAAAAGATAGGTCATATCTTTCCTGATAAAATTGTCACTATGGTTTTCTGACTGTGGTATTGGGCTGATGTTTTCATGGACAAACTAAGCTTCATAGAATACTCAGAAAATAAATTATGATGAGCTGTCAGGGACAGATGCTCATTCCCCTTTCTGTCTATGAAACAAATACATTGCTTCATTGTGCTAGTGAATGTATGTAGTGTGGCGCTCTTGACAGGGGACCAGTAACATTAGATAGAAGCTTACTGAGATATTCTGCCAGGATACTGAGTGCAGGCTTATGAAGTTACAATGGAATCCAAGAACACAGACCAGGGCATGTGTGGGAATAATGATAGGAGCTTCAGTTCTTTAGTTAAAGAAATTTTAAATGGTTATTAAACTTGCATTTTCTGGACTTTAAAGTATGAGGAGAAGGGACAATGAGCAAGATAACTCTGTGTCCTGGATCAATGTGTCTTACTGAAGGATGGATGTACCTGGGAGTGTAGTCGGGAGGAGCAGGCTGCCTAGCTGAGTGATCAAAGCACCCGGGAGGCCTGACAGTGAACTGATGGGTAGCTGTCAGGTACAGGAAGAAGCTCACAGAAGATAGAAGAAAAAGCAACTGCAAGGCCTTCAAAGGACGCTTGGTATAACCTAGGAATATGCAGAGCTGCAATGTGCCTAGAACAGCCAGTAAGGGGCTGAAGGATGGGACAGAAGCTAGATGTAGACTTTGAAACTAGACAGGTTAGGGTCTCGTGAGACACAACACAGATTGGGTTTTACCCTATCTATAAAATATGGATTATCAAAATCCAGATTTGCTCATGGAGCCACTTGACAGGCATAAACAAAAAAAGGCCCATTTGTAAGATCCAATTTTTAAAAAAGATTCTTTGGCTTATTGTCTATAAAATAGATTCAGTGAGTGGGCATGAAAACACATATGGAAAGAACAGCCACATCCCTGTGCTAGGGACTCCAAAGTGGGCACAGGCATGGGGTGGCAGCTAGGTATAAAGGAAAGGCTGGATCAGGACTGGCACAATGTCTCAGCTAGTAAAATGCTTCATGCAAACCTGGAGACTTGACTTCAGTCCCCAGAAGTCTAGATAATAGAGAACAATGCTAGAAAACTGTGAAGTTGATCTCTGACCTTCACAGCTCAATAATGATATTCCACTAAAATAAAAACGAAAATACTTGGCTTATTTTTATATGTAAATGTAATGCACTTTCACATAGTTCTTTATCTTGGGTCCAGAAGAGGAGTGGACAAAACACTCTCAAGGAAGCTGGTTGTTCCATGGACAAAACTGCTTCACATTCTAAAACATGGTATCACTTGAACATATCATTAAACTAAAATACTGTGGTAAATATGAAAAAACAAAAGGGCAGTTATGAAATCGTTAAGCTTCTCGGGACAAGTCATTTTACCAGCATGAGTTCTGCAGAGCCTCCCACCTGGAGATTGATTTTGTCAGGCAACATAGGAATCTTTAAATTATAAAAGCAATGAATTCTGGGCAAGAGAAAAAAATAACATAGAAAAAAATGAGAATGAACTGAAAACAAAATGTCGAAACAACAGAGAAAAAGTTAAAAAGCCGGAGTTAGAAAAATAGATCCTCATACATGATTCATGCAGCACCAAAACTCAACAAAAATTAAGTCAAACCAAAGCAAACAAGAATAACCTGGATTTCAACAGGAAAATGGGGGTTGTGGTACTATGTGTGATTAAAGAGTGTGAGAAGATGTGAAATTAATAAATAGAACCAGGGGGATACTGCACACCAAATGACTGTGTTTTGTAAAGATGCGTTTTAGATGTCTCTAAAATACATAAAATTTTTGTTTCAGAGGACAGAATTGTTGCAGAATTATAACAATGTGAAATACAGCTATATCAGATTGTTCTTTCATTGGTGTCTTTTCTTGAAACTAGAGATTCACTTCAAGTTTTCTTCTTAGATGTAGTGTTTCTTTTGGAAGCAATTTTCCCTGATAAACAACCCCTACTCTAATAATTTCACATCCTGTGCATAGGTCAGATGGAATTGTGTGGTTCTCATTCATATATACTTTTACAGAAAGGTACAGAACAAGAATCCAAAGCAAACAGGAGAAATATGGAAAAGTGTGGAGGATCATAATGTATTTGAGAGTCTTTCTTTGTCTTAAACTTGAAGTTAGCCAGGATCAGATGCCTTTGAATTTAGCTTATGTTTTGAGTCTGAAGGTGGTTTGCTCCATTGCTCAGGCTTTGGTTTAAGTCAGAGTCCAAACTTACTGTCTGGGGGAGTGTAATGGCTTACTCTATTCTGTCAGTCTCAGGCTAGACTTCACAACTGACCATCTACCTTTGCAGTGCTGTTGTTCTTCCTCTCCTTGTTTCCCCTCCCCCCAGAAAAAAAAAAAAGAATGTGGGTTGCAGCACAAGAACATGGTGACTGTTGCTTAGGTACCAAGCGGATGTGTTGGATGCACAAAGCCTGAGTGGGCATGCTCTTTGGATGCAAATGCAGACAGAAGCGATCACACTGTACTTTGTAACAAAATAAAGAGATGGAAAACATCCACAGTGCCAGTGTGAGGGAAACATTTATTCAGTTTTCAAAGGTCCTGATTTTATACATTGGATCTCATCACCATATCTAAGTCACCATTGATTATGAAGAAGTACTATTACTACATAACACTAGATAAGTAAAAAGACTACCAAATAAACTACTACTTGGTGCTTTTATCACATTCTTTTACTTTATAATTACTGAGATCACTTTATCATTTATCAGGTTGGCCTATTTCCGTACCATTTTATATATACTGAACAGTATCATCTTTTTGAAAATAGTTACGGGAAATTATACTCAACCCATCTTAACTGAAATGGTAACAATACGAGCAGTTATGCTTAATCTACACAAGCAATTACAATTATGTGATGACTGCCACCTGGTTGATAACAATTTAGAAATATTGCAGATGCTGAGATGCATCCTAGTTTTGAAGGTAGTAAAATACAGAGAGAAAGAGAGAGATATATATAGAGAGAGAGACAGACAGACAGACAAAGGAAATGTCTAAAAATACATGAAATAAAATAATGTGCCCATTCAGAAACACGAAGAAAGATCTTTAAGCAAATATTCCATTCGTGTGTTATCTTTAAATATTATTGTTTCTAACATGAAGTTTTATTGTCTGCATACATAACCAAGCACCCATTTGGCTAAAATAAAAGAAAATTACCTGGAATATTTAGGCTTTCAGAGTTTTGGGTAATCATTTTGCTCCTGGTGTTCTGGGCTTTATATATGGAAGATGTTTGAGAACTTCCAATAAAAATGAAATCACTTAATACTTTGCTACTTTGAAAAATGCAGAAATATGCTAATGAAATAAAAAACTTATGCACAGAACACTTTGTTTATGTCTTGGCTTTATGTGGGGAATAAATGGTTATTTATCTATGATGCACAAACTATGCAAGAAAACAAATATATAATATTCTAGGGGAAAAAACAGATTCTAGTATCTGATTGTTTGAACTGAAAATGTAAAATATCTTGTGATCCTGGCAACCCTACCAGTTTTGTGTGTGTGTGTGTGTGTGTGTGTGTGTGTGTGTGTGTGTGTGTGCGTGCGCGCCTGTGTATCTGTATATTTTAATGCAAGAGCAGTATAATCAAATTGAGGTCATTAAATTAAGTCCAGAAAGGCTGCCTTATACATGCTGTCTGTTGCCAATGTCAGTTTAGATCTTTTATCTCATAAGACCTCTAAAATAACTTATTCATGCAAAGATTAAGTTTTTTATTTCTCCTTTACTTAATAACTTTACAATACCTCATATTTTATTTATGCCCCAGAAAAATAAAACTCCAAGATTCCTATGTGTTAGGTAGCATATATTGTTCCTCTAATTCTTTTCAGGGCTTATAGAAATCCCTTGTGCAGGGAAAGACATTCTTTCAGAATGCAGGAAGAAAGCACAAAAACAAAGCAAAAAGGTTAGCTAGTATGTTATTGATGTTTGGATTTTTAAGCTTTGTTTGCTACAATGGAGACAAGTTGGGTCTGGCATTCCTGATAGCAGAACAGAAAATGTCTCCATGGTGAACTCTTCAAAGTTTAAAAGAGGATTCTTAATATCAAGTCTGCTTTTCTTTCAGTGGCTGGAAACGACTATCTGAAACTTCTTAAATAGAGTGAACATGCTCAAATAGACCTGGCCTATAGAATATCAAAAGGATAGGGGCTAAGAGAACTTTAGAACTCTAAGTTCCAGACACCCAAAAAGGAAAAAAGTGCATCAGTGCAAGAAATTGAAGAGCAGCAGAAGAAAAAACCTCTAATTTTCATCACATTCTGTGGACAGAAATAAATTACATTCATTTGCCTTCGTTTAAAGAAGAGCAATTGGTTTGGATCAAACCAAATATCAAGATGTTTTCCTGCTGTTCATGAACAAAATTTATGTGCCTGTGGTGCTCTAGTGGCCAAGGCCATGAACACTGTGCCATAGACCATATGGACATCTGGAATAACTGTCGCTCTGGGGTCTGGGTATCTTCCTGCACTCATCTAGGAAGTCTTGATTCCAATGGTACAAGTTTGGCAGTCTGACAGGCAGGAAGTTGTTTTTTTAAAAACAAACAAACAACTGAAGACATCAGCAGATTCACTTAGATGTGGTTTCATAGTGCTGCCAAGCATATCTCTATGTGTTACTCTCTTGCATGAAGTGAAGTTTTGATGACTTAAGCTGACAGGTGAGAACTGGGGATTTTCTATTGTTCGGTTGAGAACAATAGTAATTATCTTACAGCCAGAGTTCCTACTATGTATATTTCATATGTTCTATTTCTGAAACCTAAATTCCAGGTGTTCTCCCTCCCTTTCTCTCACTGTCTTGGTACTCATTAAGTAACCCAGGGTGGCCTTGAACAGGACAAGTCTATCGCCCCAGCTGCCTGCATGCTGGGGTTCAGGTATGTAACAACATGCTGGTTCGTCTTATACTCATTTTGCTAATGGCCACATTAGCAGCTAGAAAGAAACTAGGGGCATTAAACACATTTCATTTAGCAGAATAAATGTTGTATTGTTTCACACTCTCATACTAAGTCTTCAAATTTTGGTGGATATTCTAGACTTAGAGCACAAACGATCTGAGGTTACTTTAGTTTTAAATGTTCAAAAGCCACATATGGATAGTCCGCTTGCAATTCTTAGAAAGAAGATTTCTGCTACCTGTTTTAAGACTATCTTAACAAGATGTATCAGCATGGAATTATTCTCTAATGTCATATGCCAGTTATTTTTAAAGATAACTGGTGAATTCATGTTTATATGAGAAAAGAGGAAATGTTTAATCCTGGAGAGTGACCTGCTTATCCATCCTGCTGGTACCTATGGCTGGATGTCCAGATGCAACGAAAAAGATGACTTGTACCAGGCTGGCTCCCAATGCAGTGCATGACAACAGGTGTGTTATCTTGAAAGCATGGAGAAGTCTCTCATTTCCTAAACCCTTCCACTTCCATGGGCACTGGGAGCCATAGTAGGAAGAGATAAGACAAAAAAAGTTGCAGCTCAGAATTGTGACTGTGCACATTCAGTATTCACATATGAAGCATTCTATCAGGTAGTGGTCTCAAGCAAGTATATACATGGTCTGTGATTAAGAGGATGGTCTCTTTCCCTTTAATGTCACTCTGTATAGAATCTATTGTTACTGCCCACCTGGTCTGATGCTGGGAATTGCTTTTTGCTTATTGATAATGGGCTGTCTTCAAGTCTATGTTTATGCTGGAGCATAACAAAAACCTGACTTGGATCATATCTTTCCAAAATCAACTTATCCTACTCCATTGGACCTCCCCCCACCCCAACATAAACAGATAATAAAACTAAATCATTTTACAGAAGTTTGGCAAAGGGGGACTATTTGGTCAGTTGGACAGACAAAAAAAATTAGTTATGAAATTTAATGACATTGTCAGTTCCTTTTGCTCTTAAAGAATTCACCTATTAGTGCTACAATTATACCATGCCAGACACCGTGCTAAATACTGTTTATAAAGCTGAATGAGATGAGGCACCAGCCTCGAAGTCCCCTGCCATGTAAATCAAAGAGAAGACAAACCTAAATTGCAAGACCAGGTGACAAGGGTAATGGTTCAGGAGTAGGGAGACACCTTTGAAATACAGAAAAAGGGGCATCGCCCGGGATCAAGGGATTCATTAAGTGCTTGGTAGAGACAAGACAGGGGTAAGTGGGAATCACAGTAAGAATTAACAAAGGAGATAAAAGTATGATTAACAAAAGATGGATGGGGCTGGAGAGATGGCTCTGGGGTTAATCCTCTGTCTTATAAGGAGTAAGACCTGAGTTCAGACCCCAGATCTTATGTAAAAAAAAAAAAAAAAAAAAAAAAAAAAAAAACGCCAGGCAGAAAAAGTGGCAGCTTCTTGTCCTGAAAGGCAGAGCCTAAGAAACCCTGGAGCGAAACCAAAAAGGAGGAAGAAGCGATCCTGGATGACTCTCAAAGTCACCCTTGGGCCTCCACAGGAAGACACACAGTGCCCTCTGAGACACACACACACACACACACACACACACACACACACACACACACAGATGTATAAAAAAAGGAATATGAAAATTTATTAGGGTAAGAAAATGAGTAAAAATAAGTGGGAGAGAAGGTAGAAAGAGAGAAAAGCAGAGAGATAGTGAGGAGGTAGGGTGACTAAGATAGAAGCTAAATCACTATGCGCTCAAGAGTTTTGATTTTTATCTGGGACCAAGAAAGAACAGTTCCTACACCTAGTTAGCTACTTCAGATTCACTGCCACAGATTTCTGTTGTCAACAGTGTAGCATATGCTCTCAGGCAGGACCCACTGCCCTCCCAAGGTCAGGCCTGGTGGCCCTTACCTTGGCCTGTCCTCACATCTACACCTCAGTGTCTGCTCCATTGTGTCTCCGTCCTCTTTTTTCCTAGCTCTTATTTCCATGTGAAAGCACCACTACATACCCTTGACTCAGAGATGACCAGGGAAGAGCGTCACAGAGAATGCTGTGGGTTGGACTCCCCCTTGGATTTCCTAGACCTGTGAATGATCATCTCTTGGGACATATAGAGGGGCTGTGGGCTGACTGCTAATTCTGTCATGATGCACATCTGCACGAGCTGCTCCTTGGCAAATGCCTCTGGCTGGTATGTTTGCTTCAATTTATTTTGTGTTTGAGAAACTCGAAGGCTGAGAAGAGATGTACTGCTGAGAAGAGAAAATGTAAATCTGGCATTGGGGGCACAGTCAATTTATAAAGAGCAAAGATCCAGCAAAACCTACAGGACAGAGCTTGACAGAAAATAAAGACGAAAACTATGGGAAAAAAGCAGGGTGTTAGGTTTTCCTTACTGTGATAAATGACTGAGAAAAACAGATTGAAGGAGGAAAAAGTTCTTCGGACTCGCAGTTTCGGGAATGTCAGATCTTGCTCTGGTTAACTTGCCATCAGTGCTTTGGATCAGGGGTGAGGGAGAACATTGTGGTGAGACAGGGCTACACACTTCATAGTGGCTAGGAAGCCCAGAGATAGGTGGGAAGGTAAGAGTAAGACACACCCTTAAAATCGCATACTTCCTAATAGCCCAGTTCATGGGAGCAGATCAGTGTATGTGAACATTGATGAAGCTAGCATCTTTATTAGTTCTCAGTAGGGCTATTGGTTGGAACCAATCCTTCAACATGAACTTTCTGAGGTCAAAGAAGTCTTAACAACCAGAAATAAGCTCTCTTCTAATTTTTAAACCCACCAGAGAAACCTTTGACATGGATAGTAAAAAAAAGAGTGGAGTTATAAATGTGGTGTCTTTTGAGTTTCATGTTTTAGCAGAGAGAATTAGGACTTTATTTCAGAGCAAGCCGGATTGCTAAGTGCATATTGCCAAGAGTTTCATCCTGACATGACAAATACTGTGGTTGTAAACTATCTGGATGGAGTTCACACACCCAGGTGAAGGAGACCAGGAGGCTGTGGCTGGACTCACTTCATTAATCTGGCCTCTATCTTAGGAAACCTTCGGAGCCAAACTGCATAAAGACAACAGTAGTTAGAAAAACTGCCATCAAGGTAATGGTATGTTGATCTGTCCTATTTCTCTTAAGAGTAATAGAAAGACTAGAATCAAATGGCCAGTTATCTTGTCTTTGTAATTGTCTCACTGATAGCCTAAATTTTTTTGTTGGCATTTGTTGAACATAACCATTTTTATTTTAAGGCTGATAGTGCTGAGAAGACCACAAAAACATAAAGCAATAACTCATAAATAGGAGGCCTATTCACAAAAGATAGCTGGATGATTCATGCCCTCTGACTCATTCTCAATTCCATAGATCAATTTATGAGTGCATATTCAATTTTAAATTGATTACTGTTACCAAACCCACTTAGAGACACTCAAAGACGAATTTCTGTAACATCTATAGTAATCGTAAAGATTATAAACAGGAGGGATGGGGAAGGAGGCCCCCACCAGTAACAAGAAGAGAGGGGACCATGTCACAGCAGAGAAAATAGGACTGCAAGTAAGTAATGAGACATCTGGTTAAATTCACAGACTTTTCTTCCTGATCATTTGCAGCTGAGGAGGTATGATCTCACCATAAGGGGAGGGCATATAGGCTGCCATACAGAAGGTAACCATTTTGCAAAATTGATCCCTCTCTCACCGTGGACTCCTACTTTTATTCCATCTACCTTTGAATATACTCTTATAACAAGACTCTAATTTAATAGGTTTTTATCTCTGGCCAGGGGGTAACATCCAATACCCATCAGGATGGAGCCAAGGGCATTGCAGGAGCAGCAAAACTGAAAAAAAAATCAACAAACCATAATTCAGAATATCAGAGACTCTATATCAACCCACCTGGAATCAGACCTGCCTAATCTCTCCCCATCTTGAAGCTCAGGGAAATTCACGGAAGAGGGGACGGTAAGATTGTAAGAGCACAGGGATGGGAGCAGTCATGTTATGCAAGATACTCCACACAAGTTAGGGCTGAAGTTATTATAATAGGACTCTGCATGATCTGCGCAATGACCAACATATCATTGACCCCTCAAAGTCTAGCATGGACTAAAGGCACTAGGATCCTTAGAAGCAAGGAATTAACAGTCACAATAGTGTTCCTATACTTAAGGGGAACACAAGAAAGAAATCTAGGAAATGCCACTGAGTCCTTACACCTTATCAGAGAGGAGGACCCAGAGGAACGTTTGATATACTCACTAAAGGATGCTTCAGAGATGGGGGGAGAGGGCACTGGGAGAAAGGGAGAAAGGGGAGAAAGGAAGGGGAAAAGGGGGGAGGGAACAGGGAGGTCTAGGGAGGGGTGGAGGGCGGGAGGGGACAGGGGTACTTATTACATTTGTATGAGCTGAAAAATAAAAAAAAAGAAGAAGAAGAAATTGAAGAAGATACTACATGTTAGAAAAACTTTGCATATTCATGAACTGGCAAAATTAATACTGTTAAAATGACTACATGACAAAATAAAAATGCAATGTGATTTCAATACAAATATTAATAATTAAAAAAAGAAAAGCATAAAAGCCCTATTTCATTTGTTAGTTACATAAATGCAAAATGTAATGTTTTCAACATTGACTTATTCAATAAACATTCATTGTGTGCTCAGTTAGAGCAATAAAAAAATAAATAAATTGATTACTGTTTAGAAAAAAAAAAAAGGACCTAAGACAGGGAGATAAATATATTGACCCAGAGGAGGAAATGAGTGAGAGACAATCATACACAAAATCTAGAATTAGTGGAACTGGTGTTTCAAGGTAAGGTCCTTTTCAGAAATCATGTATGCTTGCTCTTCAGGGATTGACAGGATTATTTGTGTAAATCTTAGCCAATACATATTCTCTTTTTAACTAAATTTGATGTTAATAGTTTTGGGGGATATGGGAGGTGGACAGTATTTTTACCCCTTCCCTCATGCACAGCTGGGTGGCCATGTGACAGAAGTCTGACCAGTGAATTGCTCAGGAAGGCACTTGGGTTTTGGGGAGACCTTCTAGAGGCAAGTTTGCTCTTGCTGCCCTCAGTGCTTCCTGAATAACAGGTATGACTGTGCAGGAGGTGGGGGGGATGCAGACTTACTCCTTAGAGTTAGGACTTCAGACTTGGCTACAAGGCAGAGGAGCCTTGGTGACAGCTGGTCTCAAAAGGGGAAAAGGCACTGTTGATTTATTTAAGTCACCATTCAGCAGGTTTCTCATTAGTTTAGTTGAACAGAATTTTAAGTGACAGATGATTCATTCTGAATGCTTCAGCAACATCAAAACCCTATTTTTTTTACATCTTTCAGTAGTTTTATGTTTTTTTGATATTTTGTAAGAAAATTCTGGATTCTGCACTAAAAAAGTAAACTCAATGAAATACGCCAGGTTTTGTGCTGCACTAAGGAACATTTGAAACTTAATTGCTACAGAAAATAGAAATTAGTTTTTCTTTAGCACGGAACTGAATATGTTTAATAAAATGCATAGCTATATAATTGGGTAATAGTATTCAGAAAGGAACAAAAAATTGTTTCAGTGATTAGAATACTGTCTATAACTTGACCTTTTAATAAATCATTGCAATCTTAGAAGCTCTGACTTCAACTCTGAAGTACCAAAGAACTGGGTTGAATACATATTTTCTTATTTAAAAAGGGTAGTTTGATGATGTTTCAAAATAGCTACTTGGTCACTGAAATTCACTTGTTGCTTTTTTGCATTAAGTAACATGAATTTCCTAAATGCCTGTTTTCCCTCCCAAACAGGTTTGAAACAGAAATTAAGGCTTTGTGGTTTTGTTTGCTTGGTTTTTAAGTAAGCTTTTTTTTTTTCCCTTTCATTTTTGCTCTTCCATCTTTCTTCAGCAGTTAAAAGGGTCTCGTGCTCTCTCCAGCCTGTGCAGGTTGACCTCCCACAGAAGAGCAGACTAGTGATCCCACCTGATACAGAACAGGCTGGAGTCTTAGGCAAAGCCTGGGAACACGGATGGCATTCTTCTTAAATGAAGACCTCTCAGGAATAAAGCTCTGATTTAAAGCTATTTTTAACCACATCAGTCCTTGTTCATCAGCCAAATCCAAGCATGCCCAGCAGTACTTTGTTGGGAGCATTTAAGCAGTAGCAATGAGATATTTTTTCCTTCTTTCCTTAGGACTCCCCAGTGCAAATGTGAGTGCTTTGAACAGCACTGGGCATTTTGTTGTACTCTGATCAAAGGTGAAGATGGTTGAACTAAAAGAGGCTCTGAAATCTGTCTGAATATTCCTGGCCAAATTGTTAAACCAAGTCTCTACTCCCAAACTCTCATCACTGCACTAGACCTTGAGTATTGACACAGGTGTGAACATTTGGCCCTTGCCATTGTATCCTAGGTGTACTATCTGCTCATCCTATTTTTATGAATAGCTTCTTTGCTAT